>CM057814.1:128228262-129428262 GCA_030067965.1 Latrodectus elegans
GACAAATTTCACTTTCGAAAAATCTAAATTTTTTTGGAGAGCCATGTAAATTGCAAACATTTCTCCATTAAAATTGTCTGAGTTTTTTCCCAAAGGCTCTTAGAGTTGGGAAAATTTGGAGAGAAGACACCAACTCCCGCTCTCCCAGTACTTCTCTCAGCTGATCCGTCAGTATAAATGTAATTCCAATTGTCGAGTGGGTATCTCTCATTTATAGTAGCAAAAGCAGCAGCCCTGAGTTCTATCAGAGGGGAGACTCCCTTCTGGACAGGAAGGACAAGGTCGAAGACAGGTGTGGCATATTTCAGCATACCTGGGAAGACAGGGGGTCTTCCTGTAAGGGCTCTATTACTTGGAGTGCCAAGTGAGTTGGAAATTCTCTGGAATTCTGATAAAAATTTTCGTTGTATTTTTAGTCTCAGAGTGCTTGGTCGGAAGTTATTCCAAAACCCATCCCTACGTAGTAATCTTTCACCAAGAATCAAAGTAGCAAAAACTCTCCTATCGTGAAAACAGTCAAGGCCAGTCTGAAGTTCCAAAGCTGGTTTTGGAATTGAGAAAGCTTCCCCAGTGATAAGCCTAAGAGCACTGTTTTGAGCAACATTGAGTTTCGATAAAACAGTATCTGAGGCAGTGATCAAAATTTTGGCTCCATAATCGAAGACAGATAGGATGAAAGAGTTAAAAGTCATGACCAAAACATCCTGAGTGGCACCCCACTTAACACCAGCTAGTCTTTTTAATAAATTAAATCGGTCTGATACATTTTCGGCGATTTTTGAGGCCTGTTTATTCCAGGCGAGTCTTGGGTCTAAAAGAATACTAAGGTATTTAACACAATCAAATCTCTGAAGTGGTTTGTCATCAAAGTTTAATGTAATCTGATGTTATTTAGTACTCAAAGTAAAAAGCTCAAAATTGGTCTTGTCAATGTTGACAGAGAACTCATTGTCAATAGTCCATTTGAATAAAAAGTCCATGGCAGAATTCATAACCCTCTCTAGTGTTTGAAAGTTGTTGCCAGTTGTCCAAAGGACCAGATCATCTGCATATAACAAAACATGAACATCAGGGCAGGTCTTCGAGATGTTGCATATGAGATCACTAATCATCAAGTTGAACAAAACAGGGCTTAAAACAGAACCCTGAGGGGGATTCTGAGCAGTTTGTCTGAAACTCGATCTAGCATTTCCGTAATTTACGTTAATAAAACGTTGTGAAAGGAAATCAAAGATCCATTTAAAGAGGTGGCCAGAGATGCCCATCTGACGAAGCTTCTTTAGTATCAGTTTTCGCCAAACACGGTCAAACGCATAAATGGAAACTAACTTTCGTATCTTATTCAGTCAAAATAAAAACAAATTAATTTTAATGTGGACTTAGATAATTTTGTTTCTAATTGAAGAACAACTATATCACAAATGAAAATTACTTTACAGTCAGTAATAAATAACAATCAGCTGACAATTTTTTTCAAAAACTACTTTTAATAACATTTTTTCTTATATTACATACATAATTATTTCCCTTAGCCGACCGCCTTGTGTAGTGGTCAGAGTGCCTAACTGCGGATAGAGAGGTCCTAGGATCAAATTCCAGTTCGGGAATGGATGTAGTTTCTTTATCTATCCTGTTTTTATCCTTTCCTTGTGTGTGAATGGTTGCCTGCCCTATTAACGGGTCCCTATGCCATGTGTGTACTGAAGCAGTCGGACTCCACTCCAAATATGGTTCAGTATGAAAAAGTGGATCAGCGCACCCAATATTGTCAACCTAGCTGGCACAAGACAAAAAAAAATTATTTCCCTTAGATGCGAAAATATTTATACAGAGATCTTTATTAATGCTTATAATTTATTAAGTAGTAAAAAATTCCTGCAGGCAGCAAGTGCGAGGATCATCCAAAAGATAAAGATTACGTAGGTATTGTACCTACTGTATCTTGTACCTATTGAATCTGTACGTAGATATTGTAGTTTTTTTTACAAAAATAAAAAAAAATCAATATATATTGAAAAGCACGCACAGTTTGTTATAAGCACATGAGCCCTCCTCTTTACATAATGATTCTTAAATTCACGCTTTTGTTTAATCAAGACCTTCGCAATTCCCACGTTATAATACACTGACAACAATTATCAAGCTAAGTGCTCAATGTACATTTTCTCCAATTCTCATCACCTTTCTCACCCAATTTTTTTTCCTTCGATCTTTATTCTTCTTATTTATTTATTTATTTATTTTTTTGTTGCTGTAACTATTCTTAATCCGCCATTAGAAATATAAAAAAAAATTCCAGAAATTCTTGAATTGTGCAACAATAAGAATATAAAGTCAAAATAAGAATACATATAACATGAATAATTAAATAAGGAAAGAGTAATAATAGGAATAATTATAAATAAGAATAACAATAATATGGAGTCATAAAAATTTAAAAAAGGCGATATCAACTTTTTAATGGGAAAAAAGAATTCATTATTATCTGTATAAAAATTAAAAATAGTTTCAGAATTTTTTTGGTAATAATGAAAGAAATTTCGTCCTGATATATATATATATATATATATATATATATATATATATATATATATATATATATATATATATATATATATATAAATATAAACTTAGTTGCATATATATTTTTAGTTATATATATATTTATATATTTTAAAATGAAATTAATTTAAAGCTGTAAAACAAATAAAACAAATTTGTATTTTCTATCATTTTTTATCATGGGTAGCCCCGCCCTTACGAAAAATAGCTCAGAATTGTCTACAGTATTTTAGAACATTTCACAACATTTGAATGCATTCTGGAACATTCCACAGATTTTCCAGACTATGTAAAATGCTCTTGAATGTTCTGGACTCTTCTAGAAATTTCTAGACAGCGAAACTTCTTCTATCTTTAAAAGCATGCACTTCAAGAGAAAATGGGAACCTTCATCATGGACGGGAGGGAGGTAGTGGGACAATATAATTCCCTTGTTCGCACTGTGATTCATGGGCGATTCATTTGAAAGTTTTAGAGGAATACACAGTATGCCCTTTTTTCATATAATATATTTTGATTATCTCTCCGTTAGTGTGGTGTGGAAGTTTTGGTAAGAAAGTTAAATCTCAAGTGTCAATCTCATACTTTCCTTCACGGTTCAAAATTAAATGGATAGCTTTCCTGTTCCGATTCATTCGGCAGAAAATGTCAGAAATACAGAGCAAGAAAATCAACTGGTATTGGATTTCGTTGTAAATATTTTAGTGAAAATATGAATTTTCAAAGTTTATCCCCAAAAGTTGCCATTTTTGCATACGAATAAAAATTCGACCAGGATCTACATTTTTAGGAAAAGACCCACAATTTTGCTACAAATTGCACAGTTGAAAAAAAAAGAAAAGTTGAGATTTTGCGCCGAATATCCATTAAAAATTTACAATGCACATCTTGTAAAACTTTAAAAGTAATATAACAGTGCTCTTGAAATAAGCCACCATTTTACTACGTAAAGCTTTAAAATCGTATACTGCTGAGCTACATCAAGTTTATTAATTTCTTCACCCTAAAAATGCCTAAAATATTAGCAGTGGGTAATCATAAAATTCTTGCCAGGGTAAACTCAGACACGATTATATATGGACAGGAGAAGCTTGTTCAATAGAGCGGTAAAAGTATACAAATCAGGTACTTCTTGATACTTTGGCAATTTTTTGACGGCAAGATAGGTGCTAAGATATGACTAACAAGGTGGTCGCTGCACAAAAGTTATAAAAAGATAGGATTACCAACTTTAACAGAAATTAAAGTTTATCGCCAAACCAAGTGGTAACCGATTCTACACTGAACTCTAATAGAGTACTTGCAACAGATTCCGTAGTGTTCAGGACCCTGAAAGAAAGTCATTGAAGTACGGTGTCCGCTGAGAAAACGGGTAATAATTCTCCGATCAATACGACTTCCAGCTTATTTTGTGGTTAATATACATGGTAATTATAAAATGTTGAATGCATTTTGATGATGAATAATTCATAAAATAATGGAGAAACGTTTAAATTAATAACGCTAAGGGTTAAACGGAATAAAAAAAATCTAATGGCTTTTTTCAATGGAATTCAAATGTATGTCATTCGTCACGCTGATAATTTGAAGACGGGTTGACCATTTGACAACAATGGGCGTATTGAGACTGTAATCCTGTCATTTAACTAACGATTCTTCTCCATTTTCTTTCCGTAAGCGATGTCCTTCACAAAACTAAAGTTCTTATGGTATTATATCAGGTGATCTGGGTGCCAAAGAAATAGGATCTATCCATTTTTCTTCGAAAAGGACGATGGTGACAGTAAAAAAGTATATTCAAACTTAAAATGAAAGTTAATTCTATTAATAGCACACAAAGATGATATTTAAAAAAAAAGGACATTATAATGGAGAAAGCGAATTTCCCTTGGCAACATTCACTATAAAAGTAAATAAATTATGTTTATAGAGAATGAAATTCTATATTTAAATGGTTCAAGTTCCTAGAACTTGAGAGGCAACCAAGCACATCGGTATATTGTTGATGGACCAGCAACAATATACCGACATGTCTGAGATGAGTTGTACAAGTTAATGGAAGCAGCTGAGTAAAAGGTTTCGTCATTTAGAAGCAGGTAACAAGCAGAAAAAAGACCTCTATTATACTTTATCTGCTATTCTCAGATAAAGTATTCTTCCAAGTATCATTTCACTTGGAAGATATTGCAGTCACAACCTATTTACTGTGCTCAAGTCCTTTTTAGCGAACATGACGGATCTTCGGTTAAAACTCGACAGCTTCCGATAATCGGAACGACGCCTTATTATTAAGCTACCGCGGCCTATATTGCTGTTGTCATTATGGTTGAGCTGTTTCCCTTTTCCAACTGAACCATATTTTAGTGTGGAGTCCCACTTCCTCAGTACACACATGCCTTAAGTACCCGTTTATGGGGTAGCCAAACATTTACACAAAGAAAAAACAAAGACAGGATAGACAGAGAGAGAAAGTATATTCATGCCTGGACTAGAATTCAAACCCAGGACCTCCCTATCCGCAGTCAGGCTCTCTGACCACTTGACAGGGTGGGTGGCACCGCAACTTATGTAAGTATGTTGTAGATGGTCAAACGCTCCCTTTTTTTAAAGGGCAGCTTTGTAAGAAGCCACGAATTTCTTCCGTAACTTTGGTGTTATGCGACCCGTGCATCAGGTCGATGACATTGCAGTTATAATGTCTTGACGAAGCCTGTAATCTGCCGAGAGAGTTGCTACGGTATTTTGGCTTACCCTATAACTCAGGCAATGCTGGGTGGACCTTTTTTATATCTTGAGATTTAAAACCACTGAACATATAGGTAATATCTCTGAGGTATAATTACCTTTAAAAGATAAGTAAACCCAGAGTAAATCATCGGAAGGACTTCAGTACAAAAGGTAGAAATGACTTCTAGTCCATCCCAGGCTGGAGTAGAGCAGAAAGTTATAAGTAGCATGACAGGTTCTCTCTAGACAGGATAAAGAAAACAACTTCATATGATGTGACATTTTCGACATTACAACAGCGAGGAAATGGCGCATCATGTTGTATAGAAATGTGATACCCTTTCTCTTACTCGACTGACTGCTTAAGCTACTCTTAATACTAAGGATTTTCACCTCAGCTCCATAACAGGCCCTTTTAATTTTATAAACAAATTTGGACACCTTAACGGGTAGAATTAAGTTATTTCGGATTTGGAACTTGGCAAATGCTTTTATCAGAGATACATTGACAATTGAATTTAATACAGAAGAAAGGAATAATTATTTATATCTTTATCATTTCATAAATTATTAAACATCAAATTGTCTCCAACATTTTACAGACATCCTGTATTAAAAGTAATATTTTACAGACTTGTAGAGAAACATAACCTGCCAAACCTGATCAACGAAGATAGCATTCTGTTGATATGACACAAGACTGATTCATTTCTATCGACACAGTGTGAAAGAGTCCAACAATGCGCGATTCCATACCGTCGCGCTCAGTCTTTTGAATGAATCATTCATGGGCTCCAGCATTAAACACCCACTCTCGTATTTTCCCCTGAAAAATGATGGAATCACTAGATTAATGGTGAATCACGCTGCAAAACAGAGGACTTTTAAATTCACCCTCCCTGTCTCCCACGATAATTAGTTCGGACTGCTGTTGGGGTGGATGATTCATGTTCTGAAGGATTTTTCCCATCTTTAAAAACTCCAGTGGCTTTATAAACTACTATATATTACTTTACTATATATTACTTTATAAATACAAGAAAAAAGACCATCATTCAAATTGTATGCCCGTTCCCAGTAAGGTCATCGGCATCTGATTTGAACGATTCCGTGTTTGAGCAAGAGCATCCATCACAGACAGGAGCACTTTTTATTCCTCGAATACTGACTTACGTTTTTCGAATCCAAGAGATGATAACACGTAACCATACTATTCAGCACTATTTAGATCTGAATAGAGTCGCCCTGAAATTTAAATTTTTTTTTCAATAAACTTCATGATTTAGTTTTATAAATTTGCTAATTAGAATTCTTCAACTGTTTTATTTTTTTTTTAAATTTTGATTCGACATTATAAATTTTTTACTCATAGAACTTTAACTTTATGACTTTTTAGTTTTATAAAACATTTTGATTCAAAATGACAGTTCTGCATTTCATGGCCCTTTTCTTCTAATTTTATGCTTTCTTTTTTAACTTTGACGACTTAGTATGATGATTCTGTTTGTTAAAGCTCATAAGACTTATTTTTATTTTGCTATTATTTTTATTTCGATAAAGAAAAATTAAACTATTATTACATTTTTCTTAGTTGTTTTAAGCCTTATGGCTTAATACGAAGATTCTTCTATTTAAAGCTTAGATCTCTGGACTTTTCCCTATTTTGAAATTATGTGGCTTAATAAAGACATACTACTAATTGAAATTTTAATGTTTATGAGATTTTACTTTCCGATATGTTTTATTATTTAGTATTCTAATAATTATAAAGTTTAAGCCTTTTTCTTTCTTTTAAGTGTATTTTTTTAACTTTATAACATAATGCCACAACTCTTCTCAAAATTTAAATCTGATCTTCTATGATTAAATAAAATAAGATAATAATAAAATTCTTAGCAGAGGAGTCGTTATTCTCACATCTTATAGTCTTTTTCATTATCAGAAAGCCTATGAGATAAATCCACAGCTTGCTTTCTTAAGAATTACACGCAGAAATTCTACTGAAAAAACAAATAAATAGAAAAATTTTATTTAAAATGGCCTAAAAAGCACTCATCGTTCATTGCAAAGTTTGTCTCAATTTATATATAATTTCAAATATTCTTAAATATGAAGGATTCTAATTTACAAGATTACTGGGAAGAAAAGTACTTCTCAAATGATCTTTTCATGTAAAATTGGCAATCAAGTATAAAAGTATCGCTTTATGTACATAATATCATTTTCACAAAAGAATAACATCGAATGAAAAAAAAAATCTTATTCCTATTTTTCATTTCTTAAAAAAACATTCCTAAAAAATTAGATAAAATTTTCTTCTCAAATGTGGGTGATTCACTTAATATATATATTACAAGTCATGACCATGATAATTAAGTGGTTAAGGCATCGGCCTTTCTTTGGGAAAGGCTGGGTTCGATTCCCAATGCCACCAAAAACGTTCTCGTTAAATCTGTGAAATCGAAAGCCCTGTGGTCGATCGTTGAGCAGTTACTATAAGTGCAATGGTCTGAAGGAAAATTTCCTCTCCCTCCAGATCAATATAAAAACTGATCGAGTGTATTCTGTGGTGGTGCAATCTATCGGAGGAATCTTAAAGACGTACTTTCACCTTCGTAGTGCCCTGGTTAAACGACACACTCTTCTGACTTAATTTCGCACAGCCGTCTGCTAGCGAGTTTGGTTTGTCCAGATGTCATAAATAACAACAGTAAAAGTCATAGTTTAAAAAATGTAAGTGGCGGTTATAACTCACTGTTTAAAACTTCTTATCTATTCAAGTGTGAAAACAGAATCCAAGAAAATTTTGTAAAGAAAAAGGCATAAATTATTCACATTAATTTCAATTAAAACTATTGGGTATATTGCTGAATAAATGCCAAATTGAATTAAAACACTAAAAACAAATATTCCTATTAGAAAATGACGATATAGATAATAATAATAATAATTACTATTATATTTTGTTTAAAAATAAACTTTTTTACAAGTTTTAGAACAATTGAAAAAGTTTCTACAGAAAATCTTTAACTGGCTATGTAATTTAAGTTTAATGTATGTAAAATAATTAAAATCTGATGTATGAACTAAAGTCACAACATTACAAAAATTTCAAAATCAAAATTCTTAATGAAAAAAAAATGCGTTTTCAGCATGCAATATCATCGAGTTATCTATTTATCAATGTGTATATATATATAACTTTATGGCTGGGGTTTAAGAAAAAGTCTACTATTAATTTCATTTTGATATAGAAATCAAGTAAAAAAATTGAAATAAATCCCGTGACACTCTTATAATGGTGTTTTGTGTAAATTATTTAACTTATATTACTTAAGAATTTCAATTATATTTAAAAAAAATCAGATGTAAAATAGCTTACAAATATTTGATATAGTAATGATCTGTTTATTTAAAAGTAAAAAGAATAGCAATTAAATAAAACAAATCATGTTAAATTGATAATGACAAACAATACGTTAGAACACAAAGTAAAATAATAAAACATATTTTAATTAATGATAATTATAGGCTGTATAAATTTATTAACGGTACAAAAAATGCTAGTAGAAAAATCAATAAAAATAAGATAAAAACAATCAATCTTAGATTATGTGGACTATAAAAATAAATACAATTTTTTTGTAAGTAATGATTTGTTTATTATAAAATCGAAAACATAGCATTGGAACGACGAAGAATTGTGATAAATTAATAAATTCTAATAATAGATAAGAATATATACATATTATCTATTCAACAAATTTTCCATCTGTTTTAAGAAACGTGAAGTATTAATATGCATTTAATAATGAAAGTTGTAGAACTAATGTAAATAGTAATTATTACAATTTATCTAAATCATCATAAAAAAAAAATGTTTAGTAGAATTTTTCTCGAGTTTCAGTTTTGTTACTTTTTATTTGTTTTTTAATAATTCTCTTTAATTTTAGCTATTTTACAACCCATTAAAATGTAATTTACGACTAAATAAAAACAATTATGATCTTATTAAAATATTACCTTTCTTTCATCATTCAAATTCATATTAAAATTAATTTTGCATTGTTTATTATCTTAAAAAATTTTATATTTCGATATAATTTTAAAATTTTAGTTTAATGAATTCTCACCCATACATTTTTAAAGATATAATTTCTAAATTCAGGTTTTGTAACAAATTGACCATGATTAATGGAAATCTAAAAGAAATGAGAAATGTTTAAATTTAAATGAAGTCAAACCTAGAAATTCGGAAGTATAATTTAAGGTCAAATTAAGCAGCATATTAAAATTAAAAAAATATAATTATTGAAATATCTTTATCAAAAATTCATGTGTGGCCTTTTTTTAGAAAAATTTCAAAAATTAATGATTTTAAACTAAAAAAAATACGCATTATGGGAAATCTTTAGTAGTTACAGCTTCCGCTCAATGTATAATATAATGAAGTTTTTCTTTATTAATAAATATAAAAAAAATGTTATTAGGTATTTAACTAAATGTATTTACCGGAAAAATACTAAAATAATCTATTTATCGATAACTATGTGGTATTTCTTTTCATTAAAATTTTTTATCATATTTATCTATATTGAAAAAAATGGAAATATTTATACATAAGCATTAAATACTGGATTATACACTGTACATACTGTAAAATGAGCTTGGTGTTTAATAATAATAATTTATTTTACTTTTGTATGAATGTAATTTTATTTTAACGAAAGCCTTATTCATTAATCAATTAATGGAAAATGTGTTTACTGTTATTAAAATACTGAATACCATCATATGTACATTTTTTTTGATTAAACATTAATATCATTAAATATTATCAAACAAGAAAAAAATGAGCATTTTTATTTAAATCGCTTAGAAGCATGCAATGAATACCTAATGATCCACTGCGGCAACTTTTCATTTGCATAACTACAAAGGTAAGAAAAAAATAATCTAAAATGACTCACCTAGCAACGAAAACACCGCTGTAAATATGTAAACAATTCTGAAATGGAAAAAGAAGTAGGAGCACTTGAAATTGCTTTTAATTTCTTTCAAAATATATTTAAATAGCGAATCTGTTGACGACCTGATAACAGAACCGAAACCTCCAAGGGAGCCAATGTGTGCAGGAAGAGCAGCTTCTACGGAGAATGATCAAGTATGACGTCACGGCGCACAAGTCCTGCGCAAAGGGCGAAAAAGGGACTCAACCGATTGTGACGATACGATGGGAATATTTGTCATGGCTCATGGAAAAGCATGAGGCCGGGGAATAAACGTAAGCGAAGATGATATTTTCATAGTGGTTTCAGGAGGAATCGATTATATATTTAAAACCTTATTTTTAATAAATAAATATTTTTATTTTTAATAAATATTTGTAATTATTTATTACTTTGAATCTTAATTTTTAATAAATACTTAAATAAATAATGCTAATTAGCTATTGTCCTTTAACCTTAGAGTTACTTATAAAATTCGGTGAAATCGCATGAAAGTAAATTCATTAAATTTTCCACAATTAATCACATTTTTTCCAAAAAAATCTTCAACTCGCAATTCTCTTATACAAAATACTTCATTCAAACTGCAACTCTTTTTTTAAATAAAGTTAATTATTTAAAGCATACATTTAAATAAATTTGGAAAGATATGAATTGCTTACAAATATTAAATGTGATTATTATTCATAGATATGACACACTTTAATACAGTTATTTTTATTTACTTGTTATAATATACAGTTATTAGTATTTTTAAAGTAGCACAATTAAAAATCTAGATAATTTTACTGGCTAAAGTTTTTCATTAAAAGTAGATTAGACTCCCACACGTTAGAGTAATTTTTTTATATATTTTGTATCGACTGAGAGTGTTTTGTATTTTGTTGCTTCTTAATCTTCTCAAAACGTCAGCATAAAAAGAAATCCTTATGCGATCCAAATATACTAAACAAATTATTATGCATTAATCAAAATTCATTATAGAATGATTTCAGCTAATTTTGAACCGGCGGTTATGAATGAGCTTATTCAGAAGTTTTGGTAGAGAAGCATAAGAATGATTCTAGATATTTTTATATGAAAAAAAAAAAAAAAAACCAAAAATTAAGATTAGGGAAATATGATGGCAATAGTGATCTCGAATTCAGCAACAAGTGCACATATAACTATGTTTTTATGAGGTGTAGTACTCTTTCTAAAAGCTTGACGAATTAATAGCCGAGTGGTTGGCGATCTTGCTTTCGGTTCAACAATTCATGGGTTCCAATCCCACCTTAAGTTTGTGTGTTTTTAGTGGTTTGGAATCCACTTTAAACCACAAATCCCAGCTCGATGAGCCTTCGTGTGCAAAAAATGACGTTGAGTAACCAACCACCTTTTTCTTTCTTTTTTTTCCTTTTTCGATCATTTTTAAACACACATAAATTGACTTATTTAAGATGTAGTATGATTCTCTTTAAATTGAGTCAGGCTAATAAAACTGTCTTTTAATTAATGTTTTTTAAGGTATCTTTTACTAATTTTGGTCAAATTTCAAAATTTTGCCACATGCCCTGAAATATTTAAGAATAGATATCAATTTTCAAATGTTTCATGCTGACAGACTTTTTCACATTTCCTTTATCCAAAAACTTAAGTTATTTTTTTTATTCCACAAGACTATCTTTTTTATAGAATCTAAATATATATATATATATATATATATATATATATATATATATATATATATATAATATATATATATATAATATATATATATATATATATATATATATAATATATATATATATATATATATGTGTATATTTATATATATATATATATATATATATATATATATATATAAATGCATGAAAATGTAAAAATTGAATTCACAACTTATTTTTACATATTTAAATTAGATTGCATTGTCTTACAATATAATATGACCAATTCAAATTTTATTTTAAATGAAATTTTGAATTTTATATTTATAAAATCACTAACAAAAATTTTGTATAGAGAAAGTCACGGCGATATGTTTCCAGCTGCCTACTTTTGTCAACCAAAGCCACTAAACACAGTCACAGGCTTATCCATTTTGAACGATGATAAGATACGAGGTCGACACCTTACCTGGCAGCTTCCTCTTCAGGTCTCCCCCCAGCAGCAGATGAACACTAGAAACGGTAGAGGTTCTTATATGATGGGCTCATTTAACACGTTGCCGTAACATCTGGGTCATGAGAACTCCACCAATCTGAGTTTTATATGAAAAATTAATGTGGGAAATGATAATTCCAATAATGTGGGAAGTGAGATGTGATTTCGGTTCTTTAGAGCATGAGATCCAGGTTTAAATTGCAGCCACTCACTTAGCTGGATCTTGCACTTCTACATCCACATGAGTGTTGGGAAATTTCCTCCTTTACATTAACGTCGCCCACTCGCCATGAAAGTCAAGTGTTGAATTTTAAAATGTCTTACAACGGTTTTCGGAAGACCACTAATGCTGTCCAATCAAAAGAGATGTTAACTTTTAAAATTGCATAATGTCTATATATTTGAATTAATCAGTTAAAATAAACCAACCACAGTGCTTTTGAATCCTCTGATTTGAAGATTTTGCTTAAATATTTATATATCTGCACTTCAATTTCAGGAAAGAATTTCTTTAATAATTTTTTTATTTAAATGTGAATAAATTATTGTTTATATGATGAATACATTTTTCCCATATTTTTTCTTTTCAATTTCTTAAATTAAATTTTGTAAAAATATTCTACATATTTCATAAATATTTATTTAAAATTTTAAATTGTTAACAGTCAAACACACTCCTTAGCTTGGAAACTATTTACAATATTTTTGATAAATAAAAAAAAATTACTCTTAACAATAGAAGAAATTTTTAAGCACTAACTTTTGCTAAAACATACATTAATAATTTTTTAAAGCTTTAATATTTTTCTTAACATTCTGGAAATATATTTTTTGTATTATAAAATGTTCTATATATAATTCATTTTGTAAATATTGTACAGTAACTATAAAGACTTACATTGAACCAAAAAAATAATGTGCTTTCCTCTTCCAATAGTTCATTCATGTTTTGTTTTTTAACTAACATCGCCATCACTGTATATTCAATCAAGTTAAATTGATTTGTAGAATTTTGTTTTTGTTTATTATATATATATATATATTGTACCGAGCTTCAGCTTCGGGGTTCGTGTGGGTTGAGAGTTGAAGAAAGCAACTACTCGAAAAACACAAGACTTTTATTCGTAAAAATTCCACTAGAAATACCAGTTGTAATGATCACAATTTTACAGATACAATTCGTCAGATACGATAAGTAACAGCTTCCAATCACAGGTCTCAAACACCTCAGGCAGAAAACAGCTTCTCTAAACTAGCAGTCACAACTAATCGTCTTCACAAAACTGACTGTGTGTAGAAAACCTGCCTAACTATGTTGGGCTGCGGTATTTATACCTGACTTGGCGGAGAAATCTACTAATTTCGCCAAGTTCTGGAAGCTTCCAGGCTATCTCGCTAAATATTGGTCCTAGAGCTTAGGTGATGGATGTTTCCAAAAGTATCTATTTCTCGCCAAGTCACCAAATCATTAGAAACCCGCTTTTAACGTATAACACGTCTAAATACCGCAATTTTTGCTCAAAATATGAGCATTTCCGATCGGTCTGAGATATTTTAAGACGTATACAATAATTATTTATAAATTTGTAACATTGCCCCCCTCTCAAGGACTGCACGTCCCGGGCAGTACAATCCCCTGATAGGAGGCCAAATTTAATATAAAAGAATTTACATTTCAAGAGGATGCAGAATATATTACATACACAAACAATTAAAAATACAAAAAAAAAGCAAATATTAAAATTATCTATACTATTTACAAAGAGACTATGGTATACTAATTTTTACTTTACATTACGATAAGGAGCTAATCTATTATAATGTACTACCTTTGGTTTTGAAGAAGATGATTTCCTTATAAGAACCACGACGTCATTCAGTCTTTTTAGGACTGTGTAGGGACCTTCCCAGATGGCTTGCAACTTTGGAGAAAGTCCTTTACGTCGAATCGGGTTTCATAACCAAACTTTATCACCTTCCTGAAATTCATGTCCTGTCGCTCTTGTGTCATACCTTGTCTTCATTCTTTCGGTCGTCAGGTTGATTCGGTCTCGAGCAAAGTTATGGACATCTTCAAGACGTGCTTGAAGGTTTCGAAAGTATTCCTGTGGCGATGAAGATGTATCCGGTGGACGACCAAACTGAAGATCACAAAAGATACGAAGTTCGCGACCGAAGATCATTTGTGATGGGGTGTATCCGGTAGTCTCATGGACAGCACTGCGATATGCAAGCAGAAACAGCGGTAGCTTCAAATCCCAATCTTGCTGATTTCTGGAAACCATAAGTGAGAGATTATTTAAGATGGTACGGTTAAACCTCTCTACCATGCCGTCCGATTGCGGGTGTAATGGCGTGGTCTGCGTCTTGTCTATTCCGAGAATTTGACACATTCCTTTAAACACAGCAGAGGTGAAATTTGTCCCTTGATCTGAATGAATTTGTAAGGGTGCGCCGAATCTAGAAACCCATTGCTGCACAAGAACCTCGGCTACTGTAGTCGCTTCTTGATCAAGGATTGAAAATGATTCAGTCTTTTCATTAAATCCATATCCATTTTTCTTGTGACACGCTGCATCAACTCTTCAACCCCGCTTCTAACACCAGTTGTACCGAGCTTCGGGGTTCGTGTGGATTTAGAGTTGAAGAAAGCAACTACTCGATGAACACAAGACTTTTATTCGTAAAAATTCCACTAGAAATACCAGCTGTAATGATCACAATTGTACAGATGCAATTCGTCAGATACGATAAGAAACAGCTTCCAATCACATGTCTCAAACACCTCAGGCAGGAAACAGCTTCTCTAAACTAGCAGTCACAACTAATCGTCTTCACAAAACTGACTGTGTGTAGAAAACCTGCCTAACTATGTTGGGCTGCGGTATTTATACCTGACTTGGCGGAGAAATCTACTAATTTCGCCAAGTTCTGGAAGCTTCCAGGCTATCTCGCTAAATATTGGTCCTAGAGCTTAGGTGATGGATGTTTCCAGAAGTATCTATTTCTCGCCAAGTCACCAAATCATTAGAAACCCGCTTTTAACGTATAACACGTCTAAATACCGCAATTTTTGCCCAAAATGTGAGCATTTCCGATCGGTCTGAGATATTTTAAGACGTATACAATAATTATTTATAAATTTGTAACATTGCCCCCCTCTCAAGGACTGCACGTCCAGGGCAGTACAATCCCCTGATAGGAGGCCAAATTTAATATAAAAGAATTTACATTTCAAGAGGATGCAGAATATATTACATACACAAACAATTAAAAATACAAAAAAAAAAAAGCAAATATTAAAATTATCTATACTATTTACAAAGAGACTATGGTATACTAATTTTTACTTTACATTACGATAAGGAGCTAATCTATTATAATGTACTACCTTTGGTTTTGAAGAAGATGATTTCCTTACAAGAACCACGACGTCATTCAGTCTTTTTAGGACTGTGTAGGGACCTTCCCAGATGGCTTGCAACTTTGGAGAAAGTCCTTTACGTCGAATCGGGTTTCATAACCAAACTTTATCACCTTCCTGAAATTCATGTCCTGTCGCTCTTGTGTCATACCTTGTCTTCATTCTTTCGGTCGTCAGGTTGATTCGGTCTCGAGCAAAGTTATGGACATCTTCAAGACGTGCTTGAAGGTTTCGAAAGTATTCCTGTGGCGATGAAGATGTATCAGGTGGACGACCAAACTGAAGATCACAAGGGATACGAAGTTCGCGACCAAAGAGCATTTGTGATGGGGTGTATCCGGTAGTCTCATGGACAGCACTGCGATATGCAAGCAGAAACAGCGGTAGCTTCAAATCCCAATCTTGCTGATTTCTGGAAACCATAAGTGAGATTATTTAAGATGGTACGGTTAAACCTCTCTACCATGCCGTCCGATTGCGGGTGTAATGGCGTGGTCTGCGTCTTGTCTATTCCGAGAATTTGACACATTCCTTTAAACACAGCAGAGGTGAAATTTGTCCCTTGATCTGAATGAATTTGTAAGGGTGCGCCGAATCTAGAAACCCATTGCTGCACAAGAACCTCGGCTACTGTAGTCGCTTCTTGATCAAGGATTGAAAATGATTCAGTCTTTTCATTAAATCCATATCCATTTTTCTTGTGACACGCTGCATCAACTCTTCAACCCCGCTTCTAACACCAGTTGTACCGAGCTTCGGGGTTCGTGTGGATTTAGAGTTGAAGAAAGCAACTACTCGAAGAACACAAGACTTTTATTCGTAAAAATTCCACTAGAAATACCAGCTGTAACGATCACAATTTTACAGATACAATTCGTCAGATACGATAAGTAACAGCTTCCAATCACAGGTCTCAAACAGCTCAGGCAGAAAACAGCTTCTCTAAACTAGCAGTCACAACTAATCGTCTTCACAAAACTGACTGTGTGTAGAAAACCTGCCTAACTATGTTGGGCTGCGGTATTTATACCTGACTTGGCGGAGAAATCTACTAATTTCGCCAAGTTCTAAAGCTTCCAGGCTATCTCGCTAAATATTGGTCCTAGAGCTTAGGTGATGGATGTTTCCAGAAGTATCTATTTCTCGCCAAGTCACCAAATCATTAGAAACCCGCTTTTAACGTATAACACGTCTAAATACCGCAATTTTTGCCCAAAATGTGAGCATTTCCGATCGGTCTGAGATATTTTAAGACGTATACAATAATTATTTATAAATTTGTAACATTGCCCCCCTCTCAAGGACTGCACGTCCCGGGCAGTACAATCCCCTGATAGGAGGCCAAATTTAATATAAAAGAATTTACATTTCAAGAGGATGCAGAATATATTACATACACAAACAATTAAAAATACAAAAAAAAAGCAAATATTAAAATTATCTATACTATATACAAAGAGACTATGGTATACTAATTTTTACTTTACATTACGATAAGGAGCTAATCTATTATAATGTACTACCTTTGGTTTTGAAGAAGATGATTTCCTTATAAGAACCACGACGTCATTCAGTCTTTTTAGGACTGTGTAGGGACCTTCCCAGATGGCTTGCAACTTTGGAGAAAGTCCTTTACGTCGAATCGGGTTTCATAACCAAACTTTATCACCTTCCTGAAATTCATGTCCTGTCGCTCTTGTGTCATACCTTGTCTTCATTCTTTCGGTCGTCAGGTTGATTCGGTCTCGAGCAAAGTTATGGACATCTTCAAGACGTGCTTGAAGGTTTCGAAAGTATTCCTGTGGCGATGAAGATGTATCCGGTGGACGATCAAACTGAAGATCACAAAAAGATACGAAGTTCGCGACCGAAGATCATTTGTGATGGGGTGTATCCGGTAGTCTCATGGACAGCACTGCGATATGCAAGCAGAAACAGCGGTAGCTTCAAATCCCAATCTTGCTGATTTCTGGAAACCATAAGTGAGAGATTATTTAAGATGGTACGGTTAAACCTCTCTACCATGCCGTCCGATTGCGGGTGTAATGGCGTGGTCTGCGTCTTGTCTATTCCGAGAATTTGACACATTCCTTTAAACACAGCAGAGGTGAAATTTGTCCTTGATCTGAATGAATTTGTAAGGGTGCGCCGAATCTAGAAACCCATTGCTGCACAAGAACCTCGGCTACTGTAGTCGCTTCTTGATCAAGGATTGAAAATGATTCAGTCTTTTCATTAAATCCATATCCATTTTTCTTGTGACACGCTGCATCAACTCTTCAACCCCGCTTCTAACACCAGTTGTACCGAGCTTCGGGATTCGTGTGGATTTAGAGTTGAAGAAAGCAACTACTCGATGAACACAAGACTTTTATTCGTAAAAATTCCACTAGAAATACCAGCTGTAATGATCACAATTGTACAGATGCAATTCGTCAGATACGATAAGAAACAGCTTCCAATCACATGTCTCAAACACCTCAGGCAGGAAACAGCTTCTCTAAACTAGCAGTCACAACTAATCGTCTTCACAAAACTGACTGTGTGTAGAAAACCTGCCTAACTATGTTGGGCTGCGGTATTTATACCTGACTTGGCGGAGAAATCTATTAATTTCGCCAAGTTCTGGAAGCTTCCAGGCTATCTCGCTAAATATTGGTCCTAGAGCTTAGGTGATGGACGTTTCCAGAAGTATCTATTTCTCGCCAAGTCACCAAATCATTAGAAACCCGCTTTTAACGTATAACACGTCTAAATACCGCAATTTTTGCCCAAAATGTGAGCATTTCCGATCGGTCTGAGATATTTTAAGACGTATACAATAATTATTTATAAATTTGTAACATTGCCCCCCTCTCAAGGACTGCACGTCCCGGGCAGTACAATCCCCTGATAGGAGGCCAAATTTAATATAAAAGAATTTACATTTCAAGAGGATGCAGAATATATTACATACACAAACAATTAAAAATACAAAAAAAAAGCAAATATTAAAATTATCTATACTATTTACAAAGAGACTATGGTATACTAATTTTTACTTTACATTACGATAAGGAGCTAATCTATTATAATGTACTACCTTTGGTTTTGAAGAAGATGATTTCCTTATAAGAACCACGACGTCATTCAGTCTTTTTAGGACTGTGTAGGGACCTTCCCAGATGGCTTGCAACTTTGGAGAAAGTCCTTTACGTCGAATCGGGTTTCATAACCAAACTTTATCACCTTCCTGAAATTCATGTCCTGTCGCTCTTGTGTCATACCTTGTCTTCATTCTTTCGGTCGTCAGGTTGATTCGGTCTCGAGCAAAGTTATGGACATCTTCAAGACGTGCTTGAAGGTTTCGAAAGTATTCCTGTGGCGATGAAGATGTATCCGGTGGACGATCAAACTGAAGATCACAAAAGATACGAAGTTCGCGACCGAAGATCATTTGTGATGGGGTGTATCCGGTAGTCTCATGGACAGCACTGCGATATGCAAGCAGAAACAGCGGTAGCTTCAAATCCCAATCTTGCTGATTTCTGGAAACCATAAGTGAGAGATTATTTAAGATGGTACGGTTAAACCTCTCTACCATGCCGTCCGATTGCGGGTGTAATGGCGTGGTCTGCGTCTTGTCTATTCCGAGAATTTGACACATTCCTTTAAACACAGCAGAGGTGAAATTTGTCCCTTGATCTGAATGAATTTGTAAGGGTGCGCCGAATCTAGAAACCCATTGCTGCACAAGAACCTCGGCTACTGTAGTCGCTTCTTGATCAAGGATTGAAAATGATTCAGTCTTTTCATTAAATCCATATCCATTTTTCTTGTGACACGCTGCATCAACTCTTCAACCCCGCTTCTAACACCAGTTGTACCGAGCTTCGGGATTCGTGTGGATTTAGAGTTGAAGAAAGCAACTACTCGATGAACACAAGACTTTTATTCGTAAAAATTCCACTAGAAATACCAGCTGTAATGATCACAATTGTACAGATGCAATTCGTCAGATACGATAAGAAACAGCTTCCAATCACATGTCTCAAACACCTCAGGCAGGAAACAGCTTCTCTAAACTAGCAGTCACAACTAATCGTCTTCACAAAACTGACTGTGTGTAGAAAACCTGCCTAACTATGTTGGGCTGCGGTATTTATACCTGACTTGGCGGAGAAATCTATTAATTTCGCCAAGTTCTGGAAGCTTCCAGGCTATCTCGCTAAATATTGGTCCTAGAGCTTAGGTGATGGACGTTTCCAGAAGTATCTATTTCTCGCCAAGTCACCAAATCATTAGAAACCCGCTTTTAACGTATAACACGTCTAAATACCGCAATTTTTGCCCAAAATGTGAGCATTTCCGATCGGTTTGAGATATTTTAAGACGTATACAATAATTATTTATAAATTTGTAACATTGCCCCCCTCTCAAGGACTGCACGTCCCGGGCAGTACAATCCACTGATAGGAGGTCAAATTTAATATAAAAGAATTTACATTTCAAGAGGATGCAGAATATATTACATACACAAACAATTAAAAATACAAAAAAAAAGAAGCAAATATTAAAATTATCTATACTATTTACAAAGAGACTATGGTATACTAATTTTTACTTTACATTACGATAAGGAGCTAATCTATTATAATGTACTACCTTTGGTTTTGAAGAAGATGATTTCCTTATAAGAACCACGACGTCATTCAGTCTTTTTAGCACTGTGTAGGGACCTTCCCAGATGGCTTGCAACTTTGGAGAAAGTCCTTTACGTCGAATCGGGTTTCATAACCAAACTTTATCACCTTCCTGAAATTCATGTCCTGTCGCTCTTGTGTCATACCTTGTCTTCATTCTTTCGGTCGTCAGGTTGATTCGGTCTCGAGCAAAGTTATGGACATCTTCAAGACGTGCTTGAAGGTTTCGAAAGTATTCCTGTGGCGATGAAGATGTATCCGGTGGACGACCAAACTGAAGATCACAAGGGATACGAAGTTCGCGACCGAAGAGCATTTGTGATGGGGTGTATCCGGTAGTCTCATGGACAGCACTGCGATATGCAAGCAGAAACAGCGGTAGCTTCAAATCCCAATCTTGCTGATTTCTGGAAACCATAAGTGAGAGATTATTTAAGATGGTACGGTTAAACCTCTCTACCATGCCGTCCGATTGCGGGTGTAATGGCGTGGTCTGCGTCTTGTCTATTCCGAGAATTTGACACATTCCTTTAAACACAGCAGAGGTGAAATTTGTCCCTTGATCTGAATGAACTTGTAAGGGTGCGCCGAATCTAGAAACCCATTGCTGCACAAGAACCTCGGCTACTGTAGTCGCTTCTTGATCAAGGATTGAAAATGATTCAGTCTTTTCATTAAATCCATATCCATTTTTCTTGTGACACGCTGCATCAACTCTTCAACCCCGCTTCTAACACCAGTTGTACCGAGCTTCGGGGTTCGTGTGGATTTAGAGTTGAAGAAAGCAACTACTCGATGAACACAAGACTTTTATTCGTAAAAATTCCACTAGAAATACCAGCTGTAAAGATCACAATTGTACAGATACAATTCGTCAGATACGATAAGAAACAGCTTCCAATCACATGTCTCAAACACCTCAGGCAGGAAACAGCTTCTCTAAACTAGCAGTCACAACTAATCGTCTTCACAAAACTGACTGTGTGTAGAAAACCTGCCTAACTATGTTGGGCTGCGGTATTTATACCTGACTTGGCGGAGAAATCTACTAATTTCGCCAAGTTCTGGAAGCTTCCAGGCTATCTCGCTAAATATTGGTCCTAGAGCTTAGGTGATGGATGTTTCCAGAAGTATCCATTTCTCGCCAAGTCACCAAATCATTAGAAACCCGCTTTTAACGTATAACACGTCTAAATACCGCAATTTTTGCCCAAAATGTGAGCATTTCCGATCTGTCTGAGATATTTTAATACGTATACAATAATTATTTATAAATTTGTAACATTGTCCCCCTCTCAAGGACTGCACGTCCCGGACAGTACAATCCCCTGATAGGAGGCCAAATTTAATATAAAAGAATTTACATTTCAAGAGGATGCAGAATATATTACATACACAAACAATTAAAAATACAAAAAAAAAAGCAAATATTAAAATTATCTATACTATTTACAAAGAGACTATGGTATACTAATTTTTACTTTACATTACGATAAGGAGCTAATCTATTATAATGTCCTACCTTTGGTTTTGAAGAAGATGATTTCCTTATAAGAACCACGACGTCATTCAGTCTTTTTAGGACTGTGTAGGGACCTTACCAGATGGCTTGCAACTTTGGAGAAAGTCCTTTACGTCGAATCGGGTTTCATAACCAAACTGTATCACCTTCCTGAAATTCATGTCCTGTCGCTCTTGTGTCATACCTTGTCTTCATTCTTTCGGTCGTCAGGTTGATTCGGTCTCGAGCAAAGTTATGGACATCTTCAAGACGTGCTTGAAGGTTTCGAAAGTATTCCTGTGGCGATGAAGATGTATCCGGTGGACGACCAAACTGAAGATCACAAGGGATACGAAGTTCGCGACCGAAGAGTATTTGTGATGGGTGTATCCGGTAGTCTCATGGACAGCACTGCGATATGCAATCAGAAACAGCGGTAGCTTCAAATCCCAATCTTGCTGATTTCTGGAAACCATAAGATAGAGATTATTTAAGATGGTACGGTTAAACCTCTCTACCATGCCGTCCGATTGCGGGTGTAATGGCGTGGTCTGCGTCTTGTCTATTCCGAGAATTTGACACATTCCTTTAAACACAGCAGAGGTGAAATTTGTCCCTTGATCTGAATGAATTTGTAAGGGTGCGCCGAATCTAGAAACCCATTGCTGCACAAGAACCTCGGCTACTGTAGTCGCTTCTTGATCAAGGATTTAAAATGCATCAGACTTTTCATTAAATCCATATCCATTTTTCTTGTGACACGCTGCATCAACTCTTCAACCCCGCTTCTAACACCAGTTGTACCGAGCTTCGGGGTTCGTGTGGATTGAGAGTTGAAGAAAGCAACTACTCGATGAACACAAGACTTTTATTCGTAAAAATTCCACTAGAAATACCAGCTGTAATGATCACAATTGTACAGATACAATTCGTCAGATACGATAAGAAACAGCTTCCAATCACAGGTCTCAAACACCTCAGGCAGGAAACAGCTTCTCTAAACTAGCAGTCACAACTAATCGTCTTCACAAAACTGACTGTGTGTAGAAAACCTGCCCAACTATGTTGGGCTGTGGTATTTATACCTGACTTGGCGGAGAAATCTACTAATTTCGCCAAAGTTCTGGAAGCTTCCAGGCTATCTCGCTAAATATTGGTCCTAGAGCTTAGGTGATGGATGTTTCCAGAAGTATCTATTTCTCGTCAAGTCACCAAATCATTAGAAACCCGCTTTTAACGTATAACACGTCTAAATACCGAAATTTTTGACCAAAATGTGAGCATTTCCGATCTTTCTGAGATATTTTAAGACATATACAATAATTATTTATAAATTTGTAACAATATTGAGGTCGCGTCATAAAAAATATCTTTAAAATTTAAATAATTTTTACATAACCTTAAAACATTTTTTTTAAGGTTGAAGAAAAAATCTCTATTTAATCATTACTCACTTATGGTATATATATATATATATATATATATATATATATATATAATAACACACAATTTACAAAAACAAAATTGTAAATTAAATATCTCTATATATATATATTTGTTAGAGAGACCCAGGGAGTAATATCGCTTCCTAATATTAAATTCAAACGAATAATTTTTTTAATTAGTCTCTCTATCTCTTTATTTTTAATCAATAATATATTCAGCCTCGTTATCAACAACGTTTTGTCATACAATGCGCAAATTTTTAATATCGGACCGATAAAAATTGTTTTTTAAGTAAAATATCTCAAAATAGCCATTGGACGTCTTCCAAATTTTCAAATATTTTGCCAATTTTTTGATTCGCAGAACTTAGCAAATGTTGTAAGAATCGGAATAAATGGAAATCTGATGACGTGATATCTCGGGCGAGTATAGTGGGTGAGGCAGTAATACCTACCGCAATTTATTAATTTGTTCTAATGTTTAAGTAGAAAAAATTACTGACTTAGGATGGATACAACTTGTAATGTGCGTTCTTACATTGTCGTGTTGCAGAATGAGGTCTTTTTTGTTGACAACTGCCAAATACCTTTAGATTAAGGATTGGTTTACTCGTTCCAATTGCACAATAAAGGTATTAATAGTTTGTCTAGGTTTCAGCAATTAAAAGTGGACATCTCGTGAATACTCTGTGACACATACAGAAGCGTCTTCATGGTATGTAAATCCGGATTCGCAAAACTTCGTGGTGATTCATTTGGAGACAGCCACTGCCTTTTGCGTTTTGGATTATCACATGGAGTCTATTTTTCACCTCAGTGATCAAACGGTTTTGTAGGGTGTCCTTGAAGCAATGCATGCATGTGATCGATAGGATGACTTTGCTCTCTTCGGACAGATTATGGGAGACCCATACACCCTCTGCTTATTTTTCTAATCTACTGTAAATGATCCTTCATGGTCGATTATGGTTGTTTGACATGAATTTGCTTACAATACTGCCCATATCTTGGTTGCTTGACATGAATTTGCTTACAATACTGCCCATATCTTGGTGTTGTCTAATGTTGTTGGTCTTCCTGGACAAAGGGGCCGGAGAGATCAAAATTAAGATATTTGAACTCGGAAAACCAGCTTTGGCACTTGCGAACGTCTAATGTAGTTGGATAAATATCACATATGATTTTCGTCGCAGCTGTTGTGGTATTACTCTTGCGAAGTTCAAAAAGCATATAATGATCGATATATTCTTCAGGTATTTAGCAGGCCATTTCACCTCAAATATATATTAAAAAAAAAAAAGGTCCCGGAAGGATAAAGATCAAGCCAATTGCACAGTTAAATAGTTCTCACGTGAAAGCGTGTTGTCATTGTAACTTATGACACTTGGACAAGCCAAGCTCGCTATACCTTGGCTTGCGAATTTAAGTCAATAGGGAGCGTCTTTCGTTTTAATCAGAGCATCACGAAGGTGAAAGTACGTCTTTGCTCTTTAAATCCTCCGATAGATGGCACCACCAGAGGATTCATTTTCTCAATTTTCACATAGATCTGAAGGGGGAGGAAATTTTCTCCAGACCATTGTACTCACGGTAACTGCTCAATGACCAACTACAGGACTTTCGATTCCACAGATTTAACGAGCACGTATATCGCATGTACTCGGTAAGTTTTTGGCGACATTGGTAATCGAGCCCCGCCCTTCCGGATGGAAGGCCGATGCCCTAACCATTAGGCTACCAATATAATAATTGGATAACTTCAAAAGGGCCTTAAAAAATAATCTTACTTAAAACGAGCGGGTACTAAATGTAGTATGTTCGATTTACTAATATTAGGCCTGAAGATCGTGGTTTTACATATCTACATAATAAATGTTGAATCAAAATTATTTTTTAATTAATAACAGGACATACAAGACGGATAAGACTACCAGTTTTCCCGAGTTGCTGCTTCCAGTGCAAAACGAATACTTAACTTTGGAAGAATTGCCTGCCTTATAGCGTGCACTAGTTACTGGCGAAGGGATGTTCCTGGGCGGAGTGGGTGAATTTGTTTGTTGCTCAACGGTCATTTTTTGCGCATGAGGGCTAATTAGACCGGTACCTACGGCTCAAAGTGGATTCCAAACCACTACAAACATCCATGCCCAAGGTGGGATTCGTACGCGGAGCGGGTGAAGTACGTCCGGATAGTATTCTCTTGGTAGGGGCCACCCTAGGAGTGAAGGCCACTCCATTTTGCCCAGCTAAGGCCTGGGGCAACGGAGCAAAGTCAGACTTCTTCCTTCGGGTGCTCCTGGTACACTGTACCAACAGAAGCTGCAATTTTAACCCACTAATCATGAATATTGAGTTAGAAAGTTTTGAAAATGTCAAGAGGCACAGGCCTCTCCCTTTCATATTCTTCAGTGTGTCAGTTGTGTGAGGGGTGATGTGCAAATAAGTCCAGGGTTGGTTCTGGAGAGGATGAAAACTCATAGATTCATGGAGCTGGTGTGATGCTACTGTCACACCAGTTGGTATAAGCAACAACAACAGAATTGCCTGTCTATTCCTGGGCCAGTGCGGCGATAAAATGCATCAAACTGGTTTACTGCGTCGGAATGTTTTCTTGTAATATGTAACGTGATTACGTAGATGCGTGAAATTTGTTCTGCATGCTAGTAACCCTTGAAGCGTTTGATTAGTAATTATTTATTTGATTGTTTGGCGCAAAAATTAGAAATCGCGCTAAACCAGCAAAATATTCTAGGATTATACAGAATTGCCACTTCCAAAAAACTAAATAAAATAAATAGTTTAACTTAGTATTTACTTAACTTTGTTAAATTACACAGCGAGATGAAGCCTTACAAATAAATTGAAAATTCTCCTTTGCTACAAAGTTATTAACTACTCAAAAAAGGAACTATAATTTCAACCAGTTCCGCTGTATTTCTTATTGGTGGTGCATAAGAAAAGCTTAAATATATATGGGTAAAAAAATAATAGTTTTGCAAAAACAAAACAAGCCATTTGTTAATTTTTTTGTAAAAAAAATTATGTGGTTATAAGGATATTACATATAGAAGTAGAAAGGAAAATTTGACACCATATATACTTTTTATATGATTCCCAGTGTTTACAGATGGATGACAATTTTAAAAATAAGATTCACTTTATTTTAAGCTTATTTTGTCAATAAAATAATTAAGATCTTATAGCAATTTTCTAGAAATTATTGAAATCAACTACAAATTAATAACATTTCCATTTATATTTACATGATTAATTTAACTGAGGTATAGTATTTTAAATATTTGGAAAAATATGCTATTTAACAAATGTAGTGTTGTGCCTGGCTTTGTAAAAATAGATGGGTCACTCTATGCGACCAAATGTTCCTGGTAAAAAATGTATTTCAAAGCTTTTCAATTTCTATCATAGGTGCATAAAACAAATGAAAACTTAAATTATGGTTTAATATCAACAAATATAGTAAATTATTTTTTTTATAATTCTGAAATATGAATAAATATAAATTCTATTATTTTAAAATTTATTTTATACTTAAGAAATGCTTATCTTTGAAATGCTCTACATTCGTTACTTAAAACTGCAAGATTCCCAAACTGTTTTGATATTTTCACGAATGAAAATTCTTATAACTTCTGTAAAATAATATTTTCATTGAAAATATATTTGATATTCTAGTACGTTCATGGAAATAAAATATATACAAATTTAAAACATAAACAAAGTTGTTAAATTGAAATTCTTAATATAAGAAGATCTGTAGCTCAAATTTTATTTTAGTAAGTAAAATAAATAAAATTTGAGCAACAGATCCTGAATAATTTCACAAGAATTGGGCTAGGTGAAGCATGGTGAGCAGACTCCACATTCTCTTGAGCTGGGAACCCATTTCAAAAGCTACAGAAGTTTTATAAAATATTTACTTTATATATATTTTTGCTACAAGTAAAATATTTTGAAATAATTTGTATAAAATTTTCTATGTAAGCAAACCTTCCTTAAATCCAATGTAAAGAGATGAACTTTACTATTACAAAATACAAACCATATATCAATTAAGTTAAAAATATAAAATGTTTATATAGTAAGTAGCACTTTTTCAACATATTTACATGTAGATTTTCATTTTTGGATCAACACCATAAATATACATAGAAAGAATGTAAAAGAAATATACAGTGAGGAAAGAAAATTGATCATGTAAATAAATACCCCATATCCTATAATTTGAGAACATACAAAACAATTTTTATAAGTATGGCTTATTCATTTCCAGAAATTACTCAAATTACGGGAAAAATGCAAAACATTAAATTTTAATATATATGTATTACAATAACATAATCTTAAAAACAATATTTAAAACTAATTTAATAATGTTTTATTTTATAAAGCACTTATTTCTCATATGGGCGATAACCCAAAGAATGAAATTTCTGGATTCTAACAGATGTAGATTCTAAACAAATTTTGCTTCAGAGAGGATTTACATTTGTACAGTCATATATTGTGTAAAACTGTACAACTACAAAATCCCATCTAAATCCTCCATTAGTGAATATAGATTTTGCAAGTTATTTACAAGGGGTGTTCAAATGAAAAGGTACAAAATATTATAGGTAAAAATTTAGATGGTTTAAGATATTTGTCAATGCTGTTACCTGACAACACAGCAAGACATTTAGGGATGTCTTAGACAATTAGAGTCTCTGCTATGGATCGGAACATAATTGGGTGCTTGCATGTGCAGGAAAGAGAAGATTTTTAACAAGAGTGCCATCTAAATGATGCACCAGTATGTATGAGAATAGGAGGGCATTAAACAGAAAAACCATTAACTTTGAGGTATTCTGTGAGAAACTTTGACACCCACACAAATTCATCAAGAATAAGAAATCAGGGCTGCTCGTGGAGGTCATGGTTCTGCTTCATGATAACAAATGTCAACATACATGGAAAAGGTCAAGTTCGAGTGGGAGCAGCTTGTCCATCGGCCCCACGAATTCCATGCATTTGGTCTCCTGAAAAACTCTAAAAGGGATGCGGTTCAACTCGGATGAGAAACTCAAGAATGCTGTGAAGGGCAGGATCACATCACAGCCATAGGAATTTTATGAGCAAGGAATTCCTCTGCTTAATTTATCAATGGGATCATGGTGCTCAGGCCAATAGTGATTACTTTGAATAAAGTCTTCGTTTTTACCCAGATTGTCATTTTGTACCTTTTCATTTGAGCACTTGTATTTATTGAATAAGTGGAAAACTTTAATCATAAGTAAGAAATGTGAGAAAAAGTATAGTATCTGATAATGATTATTTCATTGAATTTAATAATGATAAATAGCATGATTGCTTTAACTCTCTGTACCATACAGTAATATCAAATTCTTACAAGACAATTATTCTTTTACACTCTGCACTCACATTTTATGAGCTTTATCTGAAATTATATGATAATTATAGCTCTTTGAAATCTATTGCAACTATTAATCGAAAAGTAAAATATTCACTTTAGTAATAAAATAATTTGAATAAGGAATGATTAAATCCTCATTATTAATAATACAATTAAATAAGATAAACTGATAAATGTTTATAATCAGGTAGTCCTGGCTTCTTTGGAGATTTTTTTGAAACCAAGAGAGGTAACAAGATGTTAGTATCAAGATGGCCATAACACAAAAGCTATACAAAGATATGATTACTAGATATGATACCAGAAATAAAATTTTATTGCCAAGATGCATCGACAAACCAAGGAGAATCCAATTCTACACTGAAGCCGGAAAAGTAATAAGATTTCAATAATACTTTATTAAAATCATTTAATAAAAATATAAGAATATTCACTTTATATAAGAGAAAATAATTTAAATAAGACATGATTAAATATTTAAATTAATGATACAATAAAAAAATTTAAAGTTGATAAGAAAAAGAATATGTTAACCATATCTTCTTTAAGAAATTACTAAATTATTTAAAAATTTTTAGAAGTTGTTTAACATGTCAAGATGGATAGAGGGATGTTCAAGAATCATATAAGCATCTTTAGGAGAGAAAAGATTTAACCATTTATTTTTGTAGTCATGAGGAGTAAAAAGTTTTAGTCATGTTTATATTAGATCCAGAAATAAGAAAAGTGATAAAAATATACCATAGGTTTAAAGAAAAATGAAAGAGCAATGAAAATAATTTAGAAGTGTAATTAATAACTATTAATTGTTTAAAAACTTATTAATTCAAAGACAGCATGTTGAGGAAGGAGAAAAAAATTATCATATATCAAAAAATAGTAAAATAGTTCACAGTATTTAATTGCTAAAAAAGGAAGAAATTACAAAATAAAATTTCTAATGGAAAAAAAAAAAAAACTTATGAAAGTATTATGAATTTACCTTGTCATCAGACTAGATGGGATCTCCAACTTAAAAAGAAAACTGCTTCACAGTCACAATTTGCATTGTTTCTTCATGGCCAGAAAAGATTATAAAACTACCTTACTGGCAGACGGATTTGGTGCATAATGGTATTTTTTCATGAGAATATTAAAAAGGGTTTAAAATTCCTATAATTGGCAATGGGTTCTCACAACTAACTTAATAGGAAGAATAAATGATTAGCTTATTTCAGCTTTAATGTAGAAGAAAAGGAATAGATAAATCTCCAAAAAGTATAATATCTTAAAAGTTCTCCATTTTATAAAGCATATATCATTACCTTGGCCACTGAAAAAGTTTCTGGCAAAGATAGAAATTTTATAAAAATATTAGTTTTTTTTAAAATATTTTTTAGGCATGGCTGTAGCTTGTATGACATCCTTCTAGGGAGAAAGATGCAAGCAAAAGAGAGTGAAAAGAAATTCTCTAGAATTAACAAGGAAAAAAATTAAGGACTAAAAGCAGTAATTAAATGAGTCTGGCAAGTGAAAAATATAAAACATAGCACTTGTAAATCAATCGTATCACTTGTATTGGAATTTTTTAACCATTTGTACTAAAAAAAATACTTTTCCATTATTGAGGCTTGAATCTAATATCATAGGGGGAGAGGCAAATATAAATCATAGATACTATGATAAGAAGTTCTGTTTTGCTATTTCATATTATGTTACACAGATATTTTTATAATACAATCTGGATTTTTTCTGGATGCACTTGTGATTTGTAGTACCAGATTAGATTAGCATTGAGAGCATACCTTCATTAAATTATTAACTTAATTACATAAGTCAATTTTCAGAAGATGTTATTTACAGCATTAAAGCATACCATTTATTTTTAGAAAGACACACTTTATTTTCATAAACAGCTTATCAAGACACACTATTTCTCTAAAATTTTCCCATCAACAAATTGCTTAATTTATTTATTTCCTTCTAAAGCAATCAAATTCTTTTATTTCTGAAGTCAATCATGGAAATTTGCATTTATAGTATTTATATAATCAAAAACAAAATGAAAGTCAATAATAATTATAGATGATGATGAAAAATCATTTTGGTACAAATGCTACATAGTTCTTTTAGTACATCTTAAAATTTTTTGGAGATTAAAAACTGTAAAAAGACTGATGTAATGATTACATAAACACCAAACTGATGTAATGATTGCTGCCAAAACAGAATGTTGTTGATGATATTTAGTAATCTTTATTTTTTTGATGTAATAAAAATCTAGTATACCTGAAGAACAATAAAATCCGCCGAAATAATCCACCAAAATCAATAAAGTGTTTTCATACTCTGAACCAACCATATATATAAATTGAGTATCAAACATATTTCACTTAAAAAAATTAAATTCGACATAAAATGGCTCATTTAAAAGACAAAAATTACCAACATAAGAAACAAATTAAACCATTTAATAAATTTATAAAGAATAATTTCAGTCATAAGAGTCACATTCAATAATAAGTCAAATAAAATATTGAGAATATCAAAGCTAAGGATTTATATACTTGATACAATTGATTACTTCATAAACATCGTTATAAATGTAGTGACACGCTATAACTTTTTAAAAATTAACTTTTGCTGAGATGATATAAACAGTAACTTCCACTTTTGTTTTTATTTCATGAACAAAATAGATCTGATAAGATTTGTAAAATTTTCCAACACATAGAGAAAACCCCTATATTTACGAAAACACTATGTGACATTACTCTGTCCATACCAAAATTAAATACATATATTGGCAGTTTTCGGTCAATTTTATCTTCAGCATAGAAATTTCAAATAAAAAGTTAATTACTAAAAATAGAATTGCATCAGCAGCAATCAAAGTAAACACATACCAACGTGTCTGTGACACATACAAACAACTAAACAGAAACAAATAGAAGTGAAAGTAGTTGTCCCTAATTGTCATATTTTCTTATTATTTGTTACTGTTTTCAAAATCAATTAAATTTTTTATATTTATGCAAATATATTTTTAAAATTTTAAATTTAAAGATTTTCATATTTATAAAAGGTGATAGTTTTGATTTATGTGTGCATTTCCATAAAATTTGATGGAATCTTATATATTTATGCAAATATCAAGATATTCCCAGATCCACTTCCTCAAGTCAATCTGGCAATATCTTTAAAACCCCGGTGAGTTCGAAAATCAGTTTCTTTAAATTTGAATAGGCTAATAATGTATACAATGAATTGATAATTTAAAATTTTTATTTTATTTACTTCATTTTTATAGCGTTTATTAAACATGTTGATTGCAGGATAAATTTTTAATTACCGTAACGATTGATTTTTAACAGGTTTGTTTACTTTTTTAACGTGTGTTGGTTTGAAGTATTGTTTACGTTAATAGGATAAGTTTATTTCTTACATTAACTTAATTTACCTTGTAAAACTAATGTAATTTCTGTATTTACATTGTTTTATAAATTTCTCGTTTTTAATTTACCAACTTTCTTCGAAATACATAAATTATTATTTTAGAACACTTTATTACTGACCTATTTATTTTAATCAAAATTTTCGTAGAATTATTCATATTCTCCATTTAGCTGTGCATTTCCTTTATGAAAATATTTTGTTTGAAATTTGATTGTACTTAAATGTTATCCTAAGAAATATGATAGTATGATAACTATATGTAGCATTATTAAACTTGGTGTGTTTGCTTTCGCAAGGTATATATTTTGAGTTTGCAAGCTATTTTCTGAAAATTTGCCTGACGTTTTTTGAGAAGTTTTTATTTTGTTCAAAGAATTCGCTGGCAATGCAATTTTGTAAAGCCTTTGAATTATAAATAAATAATGCACAATTTCTGTCTGATGATATTCATGTAAAAATCTCTCTAAATTTACTGAATAAGCAAATGTATGGTAGCATTTATAACTAATAAAAAGTTCATTATTTTTGAAAATATTGGAGTTTTGAATGATTTTAATTTTTAACAATGTAACTTAAATTTTGGGTTTTTTTTTATGGCACAAATGCCATATAATCAAGGATGCCAAATTCTAAGTTTAGTGATTTTTTTGTTGGATATTCTTATGTATCTGGCAACCAGATTTTTATTATGTCATAGATATGCGGACCTATAAAAGTTGTGCAGAAAGTTCTGTTTTGGCAACCAAAATTCTATTTACGTCACTGTGAATCTTGGCAAAATTTTTTTATTGCCAAGAAAATTCAGAATTTCGCATCCTGTGCCTTTTAAACTTTGATTTATTATTGAAATAATTTCATGCGTATAATGTAACTTCTCTTGTTAAAAATTTTTATTGTGTAATTTTCATATATATGGATAAAAATATATCCAAAATATCAAGTTTCATTAAAAAAATTGAATAGATAATATGCTTGTTTAAATGGATTAGTCCTCTTGAAGAGCTCACCTTTAAGTGAGTATAGGTGTATTAATCCTGAGGTATCCAGGTATCTTTGTTTTCTTATTGTTTATTCTCTTTCTATTTTTTCCCATCCCATGATGATGCAAGGGATCTTTCCATGAGTAGTTGGTGCTGCTCTGTTTGCTTCTTGCTTCTCATTGACAGTCTTGATTCCCACATATTGGCCATACAAGCAACCCTTTGAACAGGTGGGTATGTGGTGGTGAAATCTTCTAAGTATCAAGTGAAAGGGTCACATCTTTGTATTTGGCATTAAGGGTGGTTATTTTCTCTGGGGTTGTGTTCCAGCATGTGGGTATATACAGAGGTAGAAAATGTTCAGTTCCAGTTGCTGCCATCCTTTTCGTTAGGGTGGCGTAAAGCCTGAACTTTACAAATATCTTACAGATTCTAATGCTTGTGTTATTTAAACCACTTCATCTACTCTTTACATGTTAATGTGTTCTCCAAGCAATATTACCTTTTCTGGTACAAAATTTTTTAATATTCTACTGGGGACTTAGAAATTGTTTGAAAACTACGATCAGGAGATCTTGTTCAAGTTGACTCGAAGCTAATTTTGGTAATCTGTAATTTAAAAACTTTAGATTCATTTCCAGTTGAAACATCATTTTATTAAACTTTAAATGAGTCTTGTGGTTTTTTTCTAACCCAGATTTCATAAATGTAACAGAAACAAAATTTTTGGAAGAACTGTGTGATTAAGGGAATTGCTCATCACGACATAAACATTCAAAGTGATATTAGACTTATTTTCATCTAATGTGGCTTATTTTCAACAAGGACCTTAAGTTTTTAGACCCAGTATTACTAAAATCTAGAAAATCACATTATACAAGTTGTAAACTTTGTCCATTAATTCCTAACCCTCTTTGGTGTTTTACATGTCAGAGATATGGTCATTCGCTCTAAATAGGCATATTGGATTATAGATTCTATATGATAAATGTACACTATACGGTCATGAAGTTAATGTTTGTACTTCAGAAATTTTCAATTCTCATAGTTGTTCTGCTTCACTTGTTTAATTTTCTAAATCTTGTCTTTCATAGATCTTAGAAAAAGAAATTACTACAATCAAGATAAAACAAAATGTTATTTTCCTGAAGGCAAGACAAATAGGGAAAACTGAACACTAAAAGTTACTTCTGTTTGTAAAGTATAAGTAGGAACTAAAGTACACAACATTCCAGCAAAAAAGATTAGATTACCACTTCAATTTCAATTTTGTCATCTAAACCCATTCTATCTTAAACTTTTAATAATACTAAGAAATTTATTTCAATTTCCAATAAATCTAAGAAAGATAATACAAAAATTAAAAAACCAAATTATCATGAAAGAATCTTTAAAAAAACTGATATATCCTCTTCTAAAACAGATATGGAATTCTCAAGGTCTCAAAAAATTAAAGAAACAATAAAATAAAACCTGCTCTACATATTAATTTCGTGGAATTGTTGTGCTTCTCTGAAAACATTGAAGTTTTTTTTTTTTTTTTAATCTTTTTTTTTCTGACTTTTTCATAAATTTGTTATAAAAATCTTTATTCTTCTGAATAATCTCTGCTAACTCTTATCTTATGATTTACTCAAACACTTAATTATAACAAAAATCACTTGGTTTCTCTGTCCTCATCTGTGGATCTTGTGCTAGTAAAATCCAATCATATGTGTTAGTTTTAATTTTTATATTGAAAGTTTTAAAGACTAATAATTTTTAATCAAAACTAAAGGTTTTGTTTAATTATATTTTCTGTCATTTATTTGACTTGTTATTTACTATTATAGAACTTAAGTAATAGAAAGAAAACTGTAACTTAAGAATTTTGTGCTTTTTTGTAGATTTCCTTGTTTATCTGAGAACCTGATTTTTATTACGTTATACAGATCTAGAATTATAAGAATTCTGTAGAAAATATTGCTGTCAAATGTAATATATTTTATATATTAAGTATTGGTATTTAGATTTATTTAGTATAGGGCAATGTTGATTAATTTGAAAATGTATTTTTCAAATTAATCAATTAAGATTGTTTTAAGTTTTAGATTAATTTTTATTCCCTGTACTAAATGGGGCTAGATTGAACAACTGGTATTTTTTAAGCTAGGTATATTAAGAGTTTTAATAAAAATGCACTTTGTGTGTATGTGCTTGAGATTTAGCTTTATTGCCTGCGTGTCATCCATTGCAGATCATTTAGTTAGACTGTACTTATTTTATATTCGTAACTTTGGGAAATTATTTATAATCTTTGGAAAAATAGTTTCTATTAGCATTTTAATACTTCTGTAGTAAGATATTATATTCTGTAAAATTGAATATTATGGTCTTAACTTGGCAAAATTGGCGAAAACTTTTTTTGCCAAGTGGGGGAAGACAGTGGTATACAAAATTGATTGGCAATTCAGTATGGGTGCCAATCAGCATAAGAAATCAAGGTTCTCCCTCTCCCATCTAACGCTAAATAAGAAAACAATAACAGCTATGTAAATAAATCAGGGTTTCCCGATATCAAATTGCTAAGCCTAAACGGTATACAAGGAAACAGTAATTGTAATAAAAATTAAAGATTCTACTTAGAAAGAATATTTCAGAATTGAAATTAAAGGAAATAAAGTAACAAAAATAATTACATTTAATAGCAACTAATTAAAAATGAATTTCAGTGATTTAAGATAGAATGTTACAAATTATTACATATAAGACTAAACTAAAAAAAAAAAAAAAAAAAAAAAAAAATTATGTAATCATTTATTATTGGAAATTTAAATACTTAACATATTCTAGGAATTCTATGCCTGCAGAAAATAATTAAAATAAAACTTACCTTCATTTTTCATTTGGCCCTCTACACGCACAGCAAAATTCAAAATGAATATAAAAGTCGGAGCTTAAATTCTGGCACGATATCTATTGTGAAATACAAAACGAATATAAAAGACAGTATTGAAATTCCCGCATATCCACAGTGAAATACAAAACAAATTGACAGTATTGAAATTCTGGCACAATATCCACAGCAAAATAAAAAACGTGAATATAAAGGACAATATTTATGTTCCATGATACATGCAAATTAAAATAAAAATTAAATATGAGAAAACAGGATTTAAATTATAGCGCTTTACATTCGGAAAAAAAATCCACAAAATAAAAGTGGTAAGTATTTCTGGGATGTGCGGCGGTAAGACATTCTGACACTGTATTTGGTGACACAATTGGTAACTAATCGCTTTTGGGGATTTTTTTGGTGAATTTGGCAAGTAAAAAAATTACTAGATTTGGCAACTTTTTATGCTTGGCAAGCTGAGACCATAATACTGAGTTTTGTCATTATATTGAAATATTCAAAATTTTGCTATTGGGAATTTAAAATTGTGCGATTGCAAAGTTGAAGTTCAAGTGTAACCAGTCTTTGATAATCGGATATTTCACATAGTGGCGTAATTTAGGTTGGCAAGATAACTGTGGAAATCTTGCTAAACCTGCTCAATTCAGTGATCATCTACAGAAGCATTATAATAAATTTAGTTTGTATGTAGAAATATTAGTATTATTGGAATGAAGTGCTAGTATTTCTTTAACATTATTAAAAATTCTTAGATTAATTTAAGTACTAATACATTTTTTTTGGTTCTTGATATTTTTTAATTGTTAGAACTTTCTTGTAAGTAAAATTGTTTCATTTTTAGTAAGATATTAATCGTGAAAATTGTAATTTATGTTGAAATGCAGTTAGTAATTTTGATTGAATTTATTTTTAATTGTAGGATATTCTTATGATAATGGCCCTCAGTGAGAGACAGAATTGTTCAACATTACCAGAGCTTGGTAAGTATTTTTACATTATATAAATATCTGCAATATATAATCAATTTATTTTCCTGTAACTTAAAAATATTTGTTTTATTTTGTTGTACATGCAATTCCAATAAATATTGAAAGCCAAAAGTAATTATTAAAAGTTAAAACTGATGTACTGTAGATGCTTGTTTTCATGAAATTCTAATTTACAAGTACTCAGAAAATAGTGGCTAGTCCTTTCTCTGACACTAAAGACTTAATGATAATTTTAGTTTGTAAATAAGAATTAAAATTTTGAAAAATCTGGTTTGTGAACTTTTGTTTCTGACATAGTTTTTTATATTTATGATATTTTCATATAACAAAGACACATAGAAAGAAAAATCATTTCTTTGTCGTTCGAAGTTACAGATGAAGACACATGGATATCAGAGATTTGATGAAAACTAACCTATCCTGAGTTCTTCTCCTTTCCTCTTCCTTCATAAAAACTTAGAATGTGGAAAAAAAACCTTTTTTCTCCCTGCAAGTTAGAACAAAGAAAGGGTTAAATTTTGACAAAACTCCTTAGCGGATTAAAATTTCTTTCCAAGACTTTTCAAATATAAAATCACATGATATGTACGATAGAAATATAGAGTGATGAAAGTAGTGAAAAAATAAGGAATGATAATAAAAGACTTGAGTAAAAAACTTGTAGATATCAAACAAGAAAATTATAATAATGTAAACTTCAACCTTCTAAACAAGTAGCTGAATGACTAACAGGATTAAAATACTTAAGTCATTGAAAACTCCAAAATGCTTTTATAAATTGAAAAAAATTGAACAATATATTTTAAATGTAGTTTTTAAATACAAAAAGATGATTGCTTTTTGACTGATTTTCATCAATATAGTAAATGTACTGTTTTTAAATATAAATCTTATTTTACTTATTTCTTATAGTATATTCTAAATAATTTTTCTTGTATAATATTCTATTTATAAAGAAAAAGTAGTTTGGTAAAAAAATCAAATCTTAATACGATAATAATTTTTTTTTATTTCACGAACTTGTTTTACCAGTCCTTATAAGTTTATCATAATTATATTACTTGTAGACATTTTTACTCTTATACACAATTATATAAATAAAGGATGAATTTTCTTAAGGACTTTAGAAAACATTACTTCCATGGTTTTGAACTTCTAAAAAATTATATAAATAAATGTAAAAGAAATATTAAGAATATTTGTTAATTTTTAATTTATTAGGCTGCAAAACAATAAACAAAATTTCAATTTTGTTCAAAAAAGTACAATGCTAATTTTTTCAACAGGCTAGAACTATTATTGTAAATAATACTTTTCTAATCTTATGTAAAATTCTTTTTTTATGACTGATTCCACGTGTTCTGAATTGTGTTTATTGCTAATTGATTTTTTTCTTTTCATTTCTTTGGTTATCCCATACTTGTCTTCATGGACAATTTCCAAATAGTTGTCTAAAATAGATCTGTTCCAAACAAGATTTTTAAAGAATACAATTTTTTCTTTTTAATGATTTATCAAAAATAGTTTTGTCAACAGTCACTTGAAATAGAACTGTACCCAATGTTTTCTGTTAAAATTACTTTTATGAAAATTACACCAATACTACATAATATTTATGGAAAAGTCAATTTCAAGCACATAATATTTTAATATTTGTTGTCAGAAATGCATTTATTTGCTGTAAATAAATAGTTGTGTAATTTTATTACATTCTTAATAAAATAACTTTATTGTTCATTTAGCAATTATCAGTTTTGTATTAACTATTTTAAAACTTGAATGTATTATATAGAAATTAAAAATTTTGTGAGTTTGTAATATTTTCCCTTCTAAAAATGAGGGCTTGTATTAATGTGCAATAAAGTTTATTCATACACTCTTAATTATAGTTAAATGCTGTATATATAACACTTGCAATTTAAATTGATACTTCGGAAAATGGTTTTATGTTTATTCATTTTTAGAATTTTTCAGTAGTTTAGAAAAATGTTTTATTTCTCTTAAGAAAATTTAATCTTATTTTAGTATAAACTTCCTGAAAACTTGTTTTTGTATACTTATTTTGAAGTTTTCTCATGATATTTAATCAAACTTAAAAGATTTCAAACAATAACATTTTTTATAATTTGGGATGTTGTAATTCTTTGTATTGTGTGTATATATATTTTATTATCCTGAATTTTTTCACAGGATTCAGATTTTGTATTGTTGGTGATCAGCTAAAAGAAAATGAAGCTTTAATTAATTCTATTACGGTAAGTACTTTGTGGGCCACAGAACCAAGATTCTTGCGTTTTAGGAATTACCTAGAAATGCAGAACATTTATAAAAGTCTTGAAAATAAAAAGTTGAAAAATTATATTCATAAAATGTATAAGATATTGGTAACCATGTTTGCCTTTTTGTTTGTAGTATTGAATTGGTAAAGTGACTATGTTAAAAAGTTGTGTGAACTGCACTATCATTTCATATTTTTATAGGTATCAGTTTTTGTGGGTTATATATTATTTAAAGATTGTAATTGAAGTTTTTTGAATTACAAATATAGCCATAAAATGAATTTTTTACATTTAAAAGTTGAATTATTTTAGAATTGTATGAAATCATATTTTTAATATATGTATAATAATCTTTGATTTAATAAATATATAAAAATAGTGCAATATTTTGTAGGACTAACAAATAAAATGTTTAAAGACTTTACTATGCTGTAAAAATATACCATCGTAATGCTTTTCTATCTATAGCAACTTCCATATTTCTATATGGATGCGGATATTCCTTACATATCTATACACTTACTTTAGCCTGATAGTTGCTAAGCTGGAAAGTAAATGATTAATATTCTAGTCTTCAGTTCAACAGTTGTGGATTTGAGTCCTACCTCAATTATAGAATGCTGTAATTGGATATCCTCTTTAAACTAAAGATCTTAATTTAATTAACCTGTGTAGGTAATAAAGAGGCTGATTAATCATTGTCGATTTTCCGGTATGATTTATTGCTGGTAATCAAAATTTTAAAGTTTAGATAAAATTTTTTTAAGTTAATATTTATAAATATTTTTTTAAGTTTATCTCACATAAAATTAATTCAATATATTCTAATTTTTTATTAAATTTTATTGTTTCAGCATTTTAATTTGCCTGTGGAATTTAGTTCGTGTGGACTTGAGTTTATAAATCAAGGAGCAGAATTTACCACCATCTTTATTTTAAATGAATTTGAAGGAGAAATATTTACGAAGCTCCATAAAGCAGGACAAAGAATTTTGGGTCCAACCACAGTGATGCAATATGCAAAGAAGAATGAAGTAATTATTTATTTTAACTACATTTTTATATTAAAGGTTACATAATTTCTTTTGCTGCATCTAAAATAAGTGTTTTTATTTTCTAAAAGAAAAACTGTTTTGACAAAAATGATGTATTAGTAGTTAGTTTATGTAAATTTATGTAATTAAATATTTATATCTAAATGTACAGAAATTGCTAACAATGATGCATATATTATCACTGTTAGCAATCTCTATTTTTTTATATTAAGGAGTAATTTTTACATGCTATTTTGTTTCATTGAATTCAAGTGAAAATTTGCTATTTTTAAAGGATTCCATTAATTTTTGTAACTATGATTATTTTGAGGGTTTTTCATAATTTCAAAAAAAGTAATTTTTGCTTGAAGTTGAAATGATTACGAAGAAAAATAATGTACACTGATGTGTTTTGAAAATGCCTCTGCAAAAAAATCAAATTCATTCCACTTGCATATATTAAAGTATATTGTTCCCAATCACCACTTTTTATAAGGTGAAGATAAAATTAGTAATGATAATCTCACTTGTGTAATAACAATTAGCTGTGGTTGCAATAATCATTAGGTTTAAGATGCAATATTGCAAAATAAGAATGTTATTGCCTCCACACACCAATGTTGATCAATAGGTGAAATATCTGGTGGAACCACCTGCCAGGGAAGCAATACAATTTGATAAATTGGACATTTTGGATGTTACACTTGTTTTATAAGTGCACATTATTCTGTTGAAATGTGTCCATAGGCATGATAGGTGGAGTTTGAAACTATCTTTATTCTTTGTTATTGATGGTTTGGGAATATTTCAGATTTTCTTACCAATCAAATTGTAATATTTTGTCTAATTTTGAATGTCACAATTCTCTATTTCTATCTTTCTGCAATAATTTATCAAAATATATATTAGAAGAATTAATATACTATGATGTAGCATTTCTCATTAAAAATAAATCAATAAAATGAATAATATTGCTCTTTATCCCAAAATTCTAGTAATGTTACAAGTGTTTCAAAAATCCTGTTATTAGCTGTTAGGCAATAGTATTTAACACTATAAATAATTTGTTTTAATCTATCAATGGTGTCAGTTCTGAAACATTCTATATAATGCTAAGAGACAAGGGCCAACAGCCTTGCAATAATATTAAACAATGTGAACAACCAGAATTTTTATAATTTGTTTTTAACCAAGCAAAAAAATGTGCTCAACAAATTAGTGCACTACATACTATTTAAATATTATCAAATTAGATAAGATTTATAGTACATTTAAAATTTCACATGTACAAAAAATTCTGTCATGCTTATTACTACCTAACATAATGTAATTTAAATTATTTACATTAATTGTAATTCAGACATGTGACTCTAACTTCTGATTCTTTTAAATAATTAAAAAGTTGGAATTTTACTTCAGAATTTGAATTCTTATAAAATGCCAGTTTTAATCATGTTTACTTATAAAGTTTGAAGATTTTAAATTATAAGTTGTCACCTTGAAAACTAAGCATTCATTTAATTATAAGTGCATTTCTTAGAACTGTTGCCAAGTTTTATAAATTTTTGATATAAAGAAATACATTTTAGTACAGCAAGCTGTTTATTGGAGCATCACTAATTGTGTAAAGCTCGACTATAAAGAGGATAGTGGCAAAATCTCAATAATAGTAACTTATCATATCCACGTATAGTAGGATGAAAGGTGATTAATATACTTATTCTGGAATCGATAATACAAGAGAGCTGTTAAAATTTGTAGTCCTAGGATATGATCTTGGTAGTGTTGCAGGCAGAAATGACTGCACAATACTATGCTGTTCAAATGACCACCTTCATTGTTCATTGCTTAATTAGAATTACCTGTGGTTTAGAATCAAAGATACACAAGCTGATAAAGATTGGAGTTTCCACTATAAACTAAATGAATATATTATGCAGACAGTGTTACATGTTGTATTCCAGTGTAGCAAATTAATCATTTTATGTTTAATAACAAGTTTCAATTTTAAATTTATGTTTTTACAAGTCTTGGTTTTCAGAGAAATTTTCTCAAGAACAACTGAATCTAGCTTTTAATAATTTCTGACACATGGTATGGAATATGAGGATTGGAAATACCTGAAAACTTAAATTTTCAAATTACTAATATAACTTAAAATTTAAAGGATTAATTGCTTTTAATACTTATTTTCTAATGTAAGCAATTTGAATAGAATTTTAGAAATAAACTCACCCATTTGAATCTTCAATGTTAATTTTACACCCATGTTTTGCTTCATACCATTTAACTTTATTTCATGAACAGTTTTCTGTTGCTATACATTGCTATAGCATTTAAATGCATGAGTTTACATCAGTTATAAAATGAAACATTTGTTATTTATTTTATTGATAATTGTTCAATGTGTATGGGTATTACTTATGTCTGCAATTTGCTATATGTGAATTTGAGTAATTTTTTTAGATTAGGTTTAATAAAATTTGCAGTGTCCAAAATTTTGCTTATAGTATATTTTCAATAAAACAATGCTTTCGATTTTATTTATAAAATGATTTTCATAAATTCAGATGTTTTCATTGCTTCCTAATGTACACAAAATTCACTTTTTAAAAAAATCAGTTTTTTTTTTAATATTCTTGTCAACTGTAAATATTAATTTGAAATCTTTCAACTTTAAAATAGCTTATGAAGTTTCAAGATGCAAAGAGAATCATTCTCTCTTTTGTCTCTGAAATTGGAATAACATAATTTATCTTGAACAAAAACAAACTTTAAGCTCTTAAAAGGCTACGTGATTAAATCATGCTGAGTATATTTAATTCAAAACTTTAACACCTTGTTGGATTTTATTTATCTATACATATTTCCCCAGTGATTTTAATAGATGTAGAAAAGGATTGTTTTGTATTTTTTCCTGTGAAAATTTCAAAAGTATAATTATTAGCCTATTTTAAATTATGCATAATTAAATTTCAATTAAGTTCAGGTAACTTATTTAGCATTTAATTTTCTGAAGTTAAATTTTTTAAATGTATCTTATTTTAATTTATACATTAAATATGCGATTGGTGAACTGTTTTTAAACCGAATTCAAATCTTACCATAGGTCAATTTATATAAAATGATACTTTTAGTCTTGTTATTTATTTGGTTTAGTATTTAAAAATTCTATTTAAATTTTACTATAAACTTAATTTTTCTTTCTATTTACTTTGTTTTATTCAAATCTGCTTTTTTTAAAGCAAGATTTTAAAAATGAAAGCTATATTTAGCACAAATTATTGAAATAACTTTATTAACCATTATGGAAACTTTGATTTGGAAGTATAAAAGGCTTAATTATGTTGAAATCAAATTGAGGTATAAAAAAAAAATGAATATTTTTTATCAAGCAGTTTTGGAAATCAGATGTAATTCTTTCTTTTGTTTTTAAAATTCTTTCTGTATTTAAAATCTTGCTGATTTACAAAACAAAGTTTTTCTTTCAGCTTTTACTAATTTTAAATTACTTTTGAAATGCGTTTTCTAACTGTACAATTTTATTGTAGCCATTACCCAATAACATTCGTCCTTTGTACACTGCATCCATGAAAAATTTGGTTATAAGCTTTTCCGGGTTTCGTGTTAAGGAAGAATTGGTAAGATACATAAATATTTTAGTGTATTTTTAAAATGAAACATACAGGCAATCGTTTTTTTAAATTACCCTAATGGTTTTTTTTATAGTTAATATAGGTAATAAAAATGTTTATATACATACATTCCTTAAATATTTCAAATATGTTATTATCTTATCCGTGAAAACAAATTAGACGTCATGAAATATAATTTTATGGAAATCTTAATTTGTTATGTTTATTGTTTAATCTAAATTATTAATTTAATGTATGTAATAATATGAAATAAAAGATTTTATTTTTTTTTACAACACACTCCACCTAAAACAATATAATTGCAAAAGAAAAACACTGATTTAATTCAGGATTGTCTTCATTTTATTGCTTTTTCCAGAAAATAAAAAATTTACTAATATCCAGATTTGTGGTGATTAATATCATAAGTTGAGAGGATCAATATGGTTACTAGTTTTTGTTGAGCACGAATCTACATTCTTTTTTGGCTCAAAACATTGCTCATTGAAACTGTCTGCCATGGAAGCACAAGACTTATTTGTAACAACACTGTGTAATTTGTGAAGCTTACATGAACTTGTGATGACTACTAGAATTTCTAATTCTTATAAATTTTTTGAAACAGAATTGGATTCATTTAGGATAGAATATTACTTATTAATCATTATTGAATTTCAATATTTACAATGTTAATCTAGTTGCTAAATAATTAGCATTTAACTTTGTGCTCAGTAATTTGAGAGTTTTATTCCCACCTTGACTTGACTATTTGTTTTGGAATCCATTTAAATTTGGATACTGGTTTAATTGACCTTTATAAATCGAAAATGAAGTTAGAGTGACAAACCAAATCAGTCAGCAACTTTGAAAATACTTATATATATTTTTTTTATAATTTGCTATCAATTTATTAATATCCTTGTATATTAAATTGCTTTTTAAGAATTTGTTAATTTTGGGGTTCTGTTATATTTATTATAATAGAACCTAAAATCTTTAAAATATTAGGTTTATCTTTAAAATACTTATTGTAAAAATTTTTTTTAAATCTATGCTTTTGTATTAAATTTAATCTATAGTAATATTGCATTTAATAAAATTTCTTTAAGTTTTACTTTAATTTTAAGAACATTTTTATTATATTTGTATATAGCTGTTTATTAGCAAACATCATTCAGCATTTTAAAATATTGTTTATTGTATATTGTTTTTAATATATAGTATATTGTTTTTAATGAGTTTACATTTTTACAGACTAGCATGGTAGCATTAGTTCATCACATGGGAGGCAGTATTCGAAAAGATTTCAACATGTCTAAAACCACTCATCTTGTAGCAACACCAGCTGCAAAATCTGGTCAAAAATACAGGGTATTACATTGAAGCCTTTTTACACTAATGATTTCACCTTAAGGCTAATACTTCATGGAAACATGAATAATTTAAGTAAAAATATGTGAAATATTAAAATTCTAAATCTTTAGTTTTACTATAGAAATTATCATATTTTTCTTTAGAAGCAATGAATTTAAATTTGTTTTATGATGCTTATTTAACAAGAAATTGAATTATAAATTCTTAATTTTAAAATAATGATTGATATTTCTTGTTTTACCATTTAAATTCCTTATTAATTATTTCAGTTAAGTAATTATTTACTAGACTTTATTATAAAAAATATTTTAAAAATGTTACTCTTTTCCAATTTGTTCTTATAAATTCATTGTAGGTTATTTAAAATATTTAAAAAAAAAAAAAAACTGTAATGTACATTTTTGTATCTGTGAACTTTTGTCTGATCTGAGGAAAAACTTACATTTGTGTGTTGTGCATATAAGATTAAATGAAGTTCTCTGAAAAGTTCTTTATCTTGGATTTAAAAAAAATTAAAAATATGATGTTTTCGTATAAAATTATTTAAATTTATTAACATTTAGAATGTTAACTGTATTTTATAATTTTGAAGTTTTCCATTACTAATTATTTCTAAAAGTGAAGGAAAAAATTAAAACATTGTATTTTTTACGAGTATCACACTTTTTTTTTTTTTTATAATATAATAAATAACTGCATATTTAAAGAGAATTTGTTCTGACAATTGACTCTTTATTCTGAATTGATTCTTAATTTTTTTTTTTTTTTTTCCTTTTGTAGTTAAACTGGTAATCAAATGGTATGATTAAAGAGTTCAAATCCTACCCTGAGCTTGGATGTTTGTAATGGTTCTGAATCCATTTTAAACTGTAGTTTCAGGTCTAAATTTTTGTGAGCAAAAAATGTCTGAATAATAATTTTGGTTTCTCCAATTTTCTATACATAAATAATTAAAAAAAAAAAAACAATGTTCAAAGAAATATTTTAAGTATCTTTTGTATTTATTTATAATTTTTTTTTCCTAAGATTAAGCCTGCTTACACATTTATATAACTATTCTTCTAAAGTTATGTATTAACAGACTGCATGTGTGGTTAAATTATATAAATTTAGTATGAAATATTCTAAATAAAATTCTGCACAGACTTTAAAGGGTTTCTTCAATATTTTTCTTTTTGATTCAAGCAAAATCTTGTTGGAATGAATTGCTAGTAGTCATGTTTAATGATTTCTTAAGAAATTTTCAATAAATAAATTGAAAGGTATTTATTTCAAATCTTTATTTCATGAACATGATTGAATATTAATGTAATATGTTTACAAATATCTCTATTTATTGCTTTCTTGCTTGAAGTTTTAGCATTTGTTTTCTATTTAAATATTTCATTTGATTTGTAATTAGGAATGCTTAGCAGCAAGTAAATTTAAGTTTTGTTTATGATAAACATAAACTAAGAAATTGGAGTAAATGCTGTGTGGAAAATATCACTATTAAGTGAGATACTTTATCTTGTCCTGTGCTTCATTGTTTTAAGTATTTAATAAATACTTTGATCAGAACTTTCTTATATAATTTACTTTTTAATTTATCTTGCAGTTTTTTTAATATTTTAAAATTGAAAAGAGAATTTAGATGGAAGAAAACCCTTTAAAGCCTATACAACTTTATTCCACCACCATTTCTGCTTGGTCTTCTACAACTGTCTTCTATTCAACTCTTCATAGGTTTTTCATCCTTGTAGAATTAGAGCTTGTTATAATTTGGAAACCAGTTTAAAGATTATCGTGTATTAGCCATTATATGAAAGTGTCTTCAATGCCACAAACTATTCTTATCTTGATGTAAACCTTTTAATATGTATCTATTAGATTGTGGCTGATACTTAAAATTTTTTATGCATATATATCAATGTTAGTATCAACAAAATAATTAAGCTAGTAATGACATTGTACATCAATTGAAAAATGATAATTTGCTTAAATAAATTTATTGTAATTCACACACACACTGTCTAAAATTTCTGCCATTTCTACATACATATTTTTAAATTTCTTGTATTTCTTGGAAAATATATTTTTATACTATTTTTTAAATGTTATATTCTTTATACTATTTTAAGTTATCTACTTTTAGTTATAGGATTAAAAATATTCCTGGTTTAACTAACTACATAATGTTATATTCTTATAATACAGAATTGTTGTCATTGCCAGTCAACTTGTCTAGTGGTCAGCGTGCCTGACTGCGGATAAGGAGGTCCTGGGTTCGAATCCCGGTTCAGGCATGGATGTACTTTCTCTCTCTCTATCCTGTCTTTGTCCTTTCCTTGTGTGTGTGAATCAAGTATGAATGATGCCTACCCTATAAATGGGTCCCTATGGCATGTGTGAAGGTGTGATGGTGGCCCACCCCCTGTGGTGCACCTGGGGCAACTCCTTGGCGGCTAAGAGGTCGCTGTGTCTGGCCGCTTCCTTGGTATCAGGGAGCAATAGATTAATAAACTCTATTGAACTTGTAACTGTCTACAATCTGCCATTGGAAAAAAAAATTGCTGACATTTATCTAATTGAAATTTTATAACAGGCAAGTGCTAATAAAGTTATTTCTTTTTATTGACTTCATGAGCGATTAGCTGAATGGTTAATGCTGAATTCTTACTTATAGTTCAGCAGTTCATGGGTTTAAATACCATCTTGGACTTGGATGCTCATAATAACTTTGGAACCTACAGTTAAAAAATGGATTCAATCTGATTACTCCTCAAGTTTAAAAAATAACCATTGAACAACAAAAAAACTTAAAAAACATATCTATTTGAAAGACAAATAATGAAAAACGTAAAATCTTTTAATTTTTTTAAAATGTGTGTGTGTGATAGGGTTGACTTTAAAATTAATTAAAAAATATACTTTTCTTGTATTTAATTTAAACTGGATACTTTTAAAATTGTTAAATTTTCAAAATAAATTGTGCCTCATTATTCTTAGGTAAGAAAAATCCCTCATTAAACAAAAAATATAAATAAGATTGACAATTCTACTTAATTTTGAGATTATTTAAATATATTTGTGACAATTCCTTTTAGAAAGTAAAAGTTTAAATAACAATCATTAAAATATCTGATTAATGTTCAAATCCTAGAGTATATAAGTTTTAATTCACCTGGTCATGGTTTGACGCCAGTTGAGGAATGAGAGATGTGTATATGCAGAAAACAAATCCAACACTTTTCTTGGAGAACTTTTTCTGGGTTTCCTCTCCTCTACAATGTGAATCAGCTAACTCATCTATGGAAATTTTCCACAGGAGCAAAACTGTTTGCTCCAAATGTTTTACCGCAGGTTTTGTCTATTTACTCCATGGTGTCAAAATAATATATAGTGATGACTATATTTTATTATTGAAAAAATATTTTAAAAATTGCCTTATTTGTTTTTTATTTAGATTTTAAATTTACTATAAAGCTTTTGTTTTTATTTATATTTTAATGTTACTTGGATTTTGAAAAAGGAAAAATAAATGATTATTCAAAATTTAAGTTTAGCACAGCTTGTCTGTTCTTGGCCAAAAAACTCATCCAACCCAGTAACATTAATTCTCATTTGACAAAAGTGACAATAGAACAGCAAACCTCTCTTAAAATTTTTAATTATTTTTATTTTAAAAGTTAAAAATTTATAAAATAATTTTTAATAAATTTTTAAAGGGTTAATAAACATTTTTTAAAATTTATCTCTTTCAATTTATCAGGATTTCTAAAATGATTCAAACATTTTCGTAATTATTGTAAAGGAAAAAAATTATTAGTCAGTGTATATTTTGGAATCTTATGGGAACATTTTCATTATTGATGTAATAATGTACTGAGTTTGTTTTTTTGTAGTATGCTGTTACTTTGGGCGTTCCAGTCATGACAGCTGAATGGATATATCAAACATGGTCACGTAGACATGATGTGATCTGTAGTGCAACTGATGAAGAGTTGGTAAGCAATTTTCTTATTTTTATGCTTTTCTGTATTTAACTAGTTAACATGCTCTTTTTAAATATTTTTTAATGTTTTATTAAATAAAGAATATAATTTAAAGTTTTTTAAATTTTAAGTTTTTAAAATTTAAAAAACTGCATTTTAGACCAAGTTTAATAAAAGTAAACAAATGTAAAACATCAAACAAAATCTAACAAGCAGAGAAATGGAATGAATCATAATTGACAAAGTTAAAATATTTTTCTTTGTAAATTTTTAAAGGTAAAGATACCATGTGGAAAATTTTAAGTTTTTAAAATTTAAATGTTAAAAATAATACAACTTGACTGACTTTCAATTTCCACATGGTATCTTTACCTTTAAAAACTTACAAAGAAAAATATTTTAACTTTGTCAGTTATGATTTATTCAATTTCTCTGCTTGTTAGATTTTGTTTGATGTTTTACATTTGTTTACTTTTATTAAACTTGGTCTAAAATGCAATTTTTTAAATTTGATATATTTAATGATTTCATAATATGGCTAAAGTAATTGCAAAGTAAGTTTTCCTTGAAAAGAATAATTTTTTGCAGTCTTTTAAACTATTATAGCTCCTGTTATCTATATTTTTCAGAGGGGAAAATGTAAAGTTTTTTTTTATTTTTCCATTCTCTGAAAATAGGTAAGGAAACTAATAAAATTTGAGATACAAATTTATTTTGCTCAATATTAATGTGTGTTAGTTTTGACATTAATATGTGTTAGTTTGTGTGTGTTACATGCTCATACAGTTTGTTTAAATGAAGTTATTATTTAAATATCAGCTTGTCACAATTTAAAACTCTTTTATATTTTTATCAATACTTTTCTAGAAAGCTTCTTATACTAAGTTTGTTGAATTGCAAGTCAAATAAAACATTTTAAAAGATTTTTTTTAATGACATTCTTGCTGTTCATTTAATTTTAATAGAAATTAAACACAATATGTAATTCTTTAATCTGTTACTGCAATTATTTAATATTTTTTATTTATGTATCAGAATTTATCAGAATTCATTTGCTAATGCTTTATAGTATAAAAAAATAGTACATCAAACCAACTATTTCATGCTATGTTTATATGATTTGTAATTTTTATTAAAGTAAAAAGTTGTCATAAAACTAATAAAATACTCTAAAAATTCTTAAAATGTGAAAAATGTATTGAAAGATAAAAACAAAACCTAATATAAACTACAATTGTAGTACATAACTTTATTGAAAAAATTTACAATTTTTAAGATTATTTTTTGTATTTTATTTAAAATGTCACTAAATGAGTTTGCAGTAGAATAATTGTGATATAATTTAAACAATCTTTGGAATATTCAATCTTACATTAAATATCTTACTCTAATATCATTTTTAAATAAGGAATCTATAGTCATTAAATGTTTTTGTTGAGTTAGATTAATTAGCATTTTGCCCTTTATTTCACGAGCTCATGAATTTGATTTTTATCTTAGGCTTGTGTGTTTATAGTGAATTGAAATCACTTTTAAACTCTAAATCCTAATCTTACAAGCCCAAAATGATGACTAAGGATAAACCAATCCATTAATTATTTTACAAAATTAGCACACATGCATGAATAATTTGACAATGCACTAAAATTATTCATGCATTTGATTACTACATCAAGTATAAATTATTTAATGATTCAATATACATTGTAGATATGCTGGACTATGAATGCTTGTATGGTGAAAGTGATCATAAAGTGATTTACAAGACAATATTTAAAATTGATTTTGGTTCATAATACAAGTGGTTTTAGATGCCTATGCTTTCTTCTGAAATCTCCACTTGTTATTCAAAACTTTTACTTATCTAATAAAATTTTCCTTAGTATGCATCACAAACATTCATTACATTTTTTTAAAATAATTATAAATTGTTCTCTAATCTATATTGATAAACCTTGTAATGCTGAGAATGAAAATATTATTTATAGAATAAAATGGTACCAGATTAACTTTCGTTATGTAATTGCATTTTGTGAATGTATTGCTAATGGTTCTTTACATAATCTGTGTATTTAACTTATACATTGTACATTAATGTATAACAACTATCGTTTATTTTACAAAAATTTAATTTTAAATACATTTAACAGTTATTTATGACAGCAACTAGCAATTTTAAGCTATCAAAATTTGCAAACTTCAAAATATTTTTGTCATTTGAAATATTAAAATTTCTCCATTAAAAAATGACTGTTTAGGGTTGGAATGTGACACTTGTAAAATCAATTACGTATGTTATTTCTAATTGGGTCTTTGTGTATGTTTAATTTGAATTTTTAGAAAACTATTGTGTTTTTTTTTTTAGATGCAATATAAACTGTTACCTTTTGTGGGCTGTAAACTTGCATTTTTGGGATATCAAAAGGAAGAACAGCAGCATATGGTAGACATTTCTGTAAAAAATGGTAATATTATCTAATGTTCATTTATTCATTGTATCATTTCATACTGATAATCCTTGTTTATACTGAGTTTCATTAAAAATAAAACTTAAGTTATTAAAATTAAAACTTGTATTTTCATTTATAAAATATATATTTGTGATATGAAAGTTTGTATTTAAATAGCAGTATATATTTGTGATATATCAAACTAATTAAAGTAACTAAAGTATAAGGAAAATATTCTTGCTAATTAATAAAAATTTTCTTGGAAATTTTTTATACTCTAAAACTATATTTAAAGAAATGTTTCATTTCTCATACATAATTGTAACTTATGTAAATGTACTAGATTTTCCCCAGTCTTTAGATTTCTGATGCAAGATATTTTAGTAAAATGTCTTTATTAGATTATTTGGGAGTTTTTACAAATTTTCTATGCATTTATCTAATTTTATTTAATGAAAACAGAGAAGCATAAGTTGAATTTTAAGAGTTTTTTAAAAATTTAAAATTTCAAAACAACTTGTTACAATGGAATTTTTTTTCTTAGTGCAGCCACGTAATCAAAAGAAAAGCACATATATAATACTTATACAATCCATGTAAAGTTTACTGAGTCTTGCTAAATATTAAGGAAATAGTACATTTCTAATCTTTTAATTCCTATTTTAGAATATTCAACATAATTCTGTTTCTCTAAAGTTAAATTACTATTTAGCCAATTTCAAAACTTATTTTCTTTAAAATTTCCTGGTAAGTAACTCTTAGTCATCATGTAATCATTAGATTGGTGTATCTGCATGTGACTTTTTTGAGCTATTGAGAGTGTACAGGGGTTGCAATAATTGGGTTATTGATATTGGTATTTTGCAATTTAGTAAATAATGCCTGCTTTTAGTTCTGTCTTTGATTATCATTGAAGAATTGAAAGAAAGTAAATAGTTGTTTAACATATTTCATAATTGACTTGCTGTATGCTCTAACATTTAAAAAATTATTTTAAATTTTAAATTTTCTGCTTAAAATTTGCTTTTTTTTTATTATATATTTGCTTTAATCTAATAAAATGCATTGATGCTGTCATTGCATTTTAGCCCTCTTAAGTGCAACAATTTGTGGATTTGACTTCTACTTTGGATAGATATATTAGAAGTTTCAAATCCACTATAAAGCATAGGCCCTATTCTAATTCGATGTTGTGATTAGAGTGTGTTAAACTAATTCAACCTAAATCTATAATTTTATGTCCATGTATTTGAAAATTTTTAATATTTCAATTCTGTTTCTGCACTAGTCGAAATAATTTTCATTTATAAAAACTGTCTATTGAGGGATAATAATAAAACTGCTCCATTTCTATTAGATCCTTATTTTGTAAATATTTTTGTTAAAATGCTTTTAATCAAAAACAGTTTCCATTTAAAAGTTTTAATAGTTGTGTTTCTGCATTAAATATCCTGTAATTTGTCACATAATCTATTTAAATATTACATCAATACAATGTTGGTATTAACATTTATAAAATATGGGATCTAGCCACTAACTGTATAGTCAGCACTTCTTGTATTGTATCACTACTTCTGGTTTCAAGTTCGATAAATTATAGATTTGATGCTCCCCCTGAGCATAGATGTTTACAATGATTTGCTACCTTTATACAGATACTGGTTTCTGTACTTCATATTGGGCTCACTGTACCTTATGAAAAGAGGGTACTTTTGAGAGCTCCAGTATCTTTTTTTGAACATAAATATTGCTGTTGTGCTTCTGTCTTCTATATGTATATCTATCAGAATGAGTACTTGTGAGATTTGTGGGAATTGTCCTTGTAAAGTAGGAATATAGCCCACTATTTTCAAAGTCTTCCCAGAAGGCAGTACACATAACAGCTTTTAAAATTCCGCATAACAATCTCTTTGGTCAGCCGTTTTCATTCTTGAAATGAAAAATGTTGGATGACAGCTTATTCCCCGATTCTTTTTATGTTGCAACTCACTTATCTGACTTAAAGTTTTTATTTCCTTTAAAGAAAAAGATATAGTAAACTGATTCTTGTAGTTTTTTTGTGAAAGTTGGAATGTTTAAAACTGCTTTTCGATAGATTCAAACTGAATTTCTTATATTTGCACAAATAAAGTAATTTTTTTATTAGGTGGTGAAATTGTTGATCCTGATGATGAAACCTGCACTCATTTAGTTGTAGAAGATGGATATACTGTGGATGCTTCTAAATATGGGCGAGAATTATTTATTTTAAAAAATGAGGTAATTAAATATTTTTATCATATTTAATTACTATATAATTTTACAATAAGTAATATAAATATTTTTATGTCTAATATTTACACTTCTTAATTTTTTGATAGTGGTTCTGGGCTTGTATACAAATGGAAGCTAAAGCAGAAGAAGGAATATATATATTTGAAAATGTAGGTTTCCTGCAATTTTGTGACGAATTATTTTACACAAACGTTTTGTAAAGAATTGTTATGTTGATGTGTAACAATTTTTAATTCCATTTTATTTGATATATTTTTAGCCAAATACTACTTTAACTTCTTCATCCCACATCATGCCTATAAGAGGTAACAAACGCAAAAGACTGGAGAGTGTTGCACGTCAATTAGCTATGGAAAGTTTACAAGAAACTGAAATATTCTGTCCAGATCTCAAAAAGAAGTCAGATGTTGCAAAATTATCTATAAGTGGATCCTTTTTAGATGCAACAATGTCCCCTGATAAATCACTAGGTTTGTCTCATTCTAGTTTACTTGTGCAATTGAATCTTAACAATTTGAATCCGTATAACAGTAATTGAAAATATATAAATTTACAAATATTCTTAAACTTATGACTGATATTGAGCAGAATTTTTCTTTGATTTCAAAACATTTATAAAAGGTATCACTTTTACTTACTGCTATATGGAATGAAATATTTAACTGCAATATTCTGTTTTAATTTATATTATAAAAATGATTTTAATATTAATTCTAAAAAGATGACTACCATATCTGTATAACATTTTTATATCTATAACCATCAAAATGTTTATAGATTATATCCATAAATGAAAGTGATATAAGTAATGTTATGAGAAAAAAAAAATAAAATTTTGTTTAAAATATTTCAATCACTGTTAAATTTTTTTTGAAAATTTGATAAATTTTTTTAGAGCAAGATAAATGGAAATTTAGTAATCTTTTATCTTGCCAACTAATATTTTGGTCACATTTTAAAAAAATTTTCTCAAACTATACTTTAAAATTTTTGTATTAACTAGTAATTAAGTTTTAATTTTTACTTTTATTACATCAATGTACTTTTTAGTATCAATATTTAAAAGCATTAACATTTTAAATTATCGTAAATTTTTGTGTTGTGTTATGCAGGTTGTAGCAATTACATTTGTGGCTTATCAAAATATCACATAAATTGATCAATTATGCTTTAAATATGGAATTTTAAGGTCAATGTTTTTATCATTAAATTTTGACTTCTAATGTTCATCTAGCATCCCCTAGGAAGCAAATTTAATTTATGTAAGCACTTAACATTATAAACAATTTTTATTTAGAAAGTTCTGTCAAGTTAGGATTATGTAACAAAAAACTTTTTTTTTGCATGCTAGCAGTGTATTGCGTCAACAATTTTAACATAGTAATTTAATTTCAGTTTTAAGTCTATTAATTTAAGTGTTTAAAATATAATAGTTATTTCCAAATTAAACTTTAATTACAAAATTTCCTGATTAAATTTGATAAATTCCCTCAAATAAAATTATTGTAATTCATTTAAATGCAATGAGCATGAATTTAGTGATTTGTTCAGTATTAAATTTGTTCAAACTGGAAACTTGATTGCTTACTGCTCTAATTTTCGTTTTAACTTTTAATGCTTTTGTTTTAATTGTTCATAACTTTTAACAGTATATGTTTACATAATTTTATTTTAAATTTGTTATTGTTAGAAAAATAATATTTGTACGGTATCCTTCTATATTTCAAGCAACTCTTTTATTTAAAATTTAATTTTTCTTTATCTTGTGCATAGATAAATTATGATTACAAAACATAAAAATAACCAATATTCATAGATAATTACTTAAAATATGTAGGCCAAGTTTTATGCAAATATTCAGTATTATTTGAGATGTCATGTTTAGGGTTTGTTGATTTTGTGGAAAACAATTTCGATAAAATCACCTTTTAAGTGATAGTGTTGATGTTGCCAATTCTTTCCAAATGTATAAACCAAACAATCTTATATTTATGGTTATTAATCAGTGCATTAAAGAAAAACATATATATTGAAGTATAGTTAAAAAAAGTGAATAAAACTTTTCTTTACAATTCTCAGTTTGAAAATGCAAATTGCTGTTTTATTTCTTAAAAGATTGACATTTTAAAATTCCTGTAACTTAATTTTCAGTTGACAAAAGAACACTCTTTTGGAAAGCTTAAAGTTAAGAGTGCTAAATTCACAAATAAGTTTAAATATATAATTCAAAGTAAATTTTTCAACATAGGCAGGTACTTTAAATTCATATTTTTAGTATAGAAATTTATTAAGAAGCTTTAGTTGAAATAATAAATAAAATTTTATAAATTAAAATATTTTCAAATTAATATATCACCTAAAGTAGAGATCTTCAACCTTTCATGTCTAGGACTATTTCAATAAATTCATTAGAGTCTACACTTGTTGAAGGAAAAAAAGGATGAGACAAATCTTTTATTAGGGTAAATTTTATAATTACAAGATTACCATTGATTTTGTAAGGGCAAATTATATTACAAACTTTAAATCTTATTTTAAAATTATTAAATTGATAATTATTCAGAGTTTTAATTAATTTTTTTATATTATTATGAAAAATTGGAGGTAGAGTTCAAAATGTTATTAAAATACATTTACAATAAAAAAAATAAGTGGTAGTTCGCAGTTAGTCTATTGCTTGCACTTTGTTAAATTTCCTCTGAATGTTTCTCATCTGTTTGATTTTATGCTCATTTTACTAAATATATGTAGGTATTGTTGATGGTAGAAAACATGAACAATATGTGTGCAAATTATTTTTAAAATTTATTAACATAATGTTTTTATAATTAGCAATTTTTTGCTCTGTATAACTAACACCACTTTCCAATTTTTTATTCTCCATTGAAAAAACTTGTTATGACTTTAGTTTTGATTTTAATTTACTTTTACCACTTTGAAAATGAATTTTTTCATGCAAAATATACCAGTATGGTTAGTGTTATATCACTTAATGTTGTGTTTTTTCAACATACCATTACCAGGTCTCGGAGTTGTCCTGATATTCCTGAATTTCCTGATTTTTTAAAAAACGTCCCGAAATGTCCTTATTTTTCAAAATAAATCCTGGAATTCCTTATTTTGTATTTTATTCTTTTGAAAGTTTAATTTTAATAATTTTATATTTTTCAGTAGTAAACTTTTCTTCCAGTAGAATATATATTTTCTTTCAATTGCTTTCTATGCAAGAAGAAAGAGAAAAATTTCCCCCTTTTTTGTTCTCCTTCAAATTGGAAATAGGGTTGCCATACATTCGTCTCCACCTTGTTTTCAGCCATTGCTCACGAATATCTGACGTCAAAAAAATTTAGGTTTGGGTTTATCATTAAATTCTATTTTCTGCCTTTACAGACAAAGATTCTGGTTTTAATAGTGCACAACTATTTACAATGATGGCGAAAATTGTGAGAATTATTTGCCTACGTTTATGCGCATGCGTGAAATGCTTATCGCGCCATTTTGAAAGATTTTGATGGGTGTTTTGAAGAATGTTTATTAGCAAGCTCAGAATTTTATTTTTTGAAAACAATTAATTTTCTTTTAAAAATGCCAAGAAAAACAAAATTTTCCGATAGATGGTCAGAACTGCAAGATGGGAATAAATGCCTAATCAAGACCTGGTGCCGAAGTGTTGACAATGTTCATTCTGCAGAGTGCTTTGTATGCAAAAGGAAATTCAGTGTTTCAAATATGGGTTTTAGATTAGTGCTTGCTCATTCAGATGGATTAAGACACAAAAAAGCTGTGAACTATTACAAGAATCAAACACTATTTACTATCAAGTCATCAACTTCATCTGAATCCTTGACATCGACTGTAGTAGTGAATAACAAATCATGGCTTCCCAAAACGATATCAGAGAAAACCATTAAAGCTGAAACCATTTTACTTTTGGTGGCAATAAAAAATAATTATTCTTTTTCATCTTTGAATGATTTAGCTAACATTTACGGAGAAATTTCTGATGATCCCTCCATAGCAAAAAATCTCAAATTATTTGACAAAAAAGTCATGTATATGATTAATTTTGGATTAGGTCCGTATTTCAAAACTCTTTTGTTTCGGAATATCAGCACTTCATATTTGTCGTTATTGAATGTAAATTCCCAACCAGAAAGAGGTTTTTCAGCTAACAATTCTCTTGTGACAAAGGAGAGAGCTTCTTTATCGGAATTAACAGTTCAAAGTTTACGGATTTGTCATGATGTTATTCGAATGCATGGCAATTCTGTTTCCTCCATTCCATATACCAAAGAAATGATGCATTATATTCAGAAATCTCATACAGAATATGCATCATATATGGAAAAATCAAAAGATGTAACACAAGAGAAGAAAAGAAAGGATGAGGAAGACATAGAAGCTACTTGTGAAAGAAAGTTTAAACAATCTCACCTATTAGAAAAAATAAATGAACTTGAGACAGAAAAGAAAAATTTGCTTGACAATCAGTGTGTAGCTCAAAAACTTTTGGATGATGCAACTAAAAAATATCATGTGCTATCAGTGATGATAATATGAGTGATGTGAAAGATGGACAAATTATGCTGTCTGCTGCTAATGCAGAGATTGCATCTGTGAATGATATGTTAAAAAAGTGCTGTATTAAATTATCGGAATTAAATGCTAATGCATCCAGTTCAAAATGAACATTATTCAATTATACATAAATTAATTGTTAATTTAAAGCATTTATCATGTAACTTATTAATTTTCAAAAAATGTTCAGTTCAGTATAGTTTAAATTTCTGCATCATTTTTCATATTGTTGTATTAAAAATTAAAAAACTCAGAATTTATTAAATAGTTTATTCTTTTCTAAAATGTGTTTTATGCATAAAACAGAAATTAATATGTAAAAGTAACATTGGTTTTGTTTAATTATTAAAACATGTCCTGAAAAATGTCCTGATATTTCTTGAAAGTAGTGTCCTGAAAAAAAAATTTCTGTACTCCTACCCCTGCATTACACACAAATTGCAAATTAACCAAATTCCTGCACTCTTGTTCATCAAGAAAATAAAGATCTCTAACCATTTTTCTTGGTAACATCAGTACCTACTATTGTTACTACAAGTCGTTCAATAACCATAAATGTTACTGAATTTTAGCATGTAGGATGCATGTAATTAATTCTATAAAAAATCTTTAACTTTAATTTTTAAAGGATGATTTATAAATTTACTTAGTCCAGTTTTTAAATGTGTAACTTATATTGATTATCAAACTATCACAATTATATTACAAAAATGTTATGGATATTGCAAGTTGCTGTATTTCCAAATGCCACCAGGCTCAGTTTGCTACTGGCAGTCAATGTCAGGAAATTGTTATTCGTGAAGCCTGTTACTTGTGACTAAAGAATGATTCAAATATCCTTATGCCATCAAATTTTACATTTTGTTTGAGGAGAATGCTATAAAAATATACCAGGTCCAATATCTTTCATTTTTTAAGACCTGTTGAGGCTTGTTAAGATTCTATGTTGGAAAAAGCTGGTTTTTAGGAGGGCTGGGAAGATGTTCCTGAGGAATCCAGTTCTAGATGCCTAATTATAAAGCATATGTTCTGTGTTTTGAAGTAAGACTGTTGCTTAAGCTTTCAGCTGATTGTTGATGCTATAAGCACTTCAACATTTGCTGTACTTATTGTAGTGATTGAAGGTTTAGGTGCAGAAGATCTATGAAGTTTTTGTCAGAGATGTTATCAGACAAATAAAAAAAAATAGCTTGACTTTTGTGTGGTGATAAATTATTGAAATCAATTAAAAATAGTCTGGACTTTTATGATTAATCTTTTGTTAAGATGAAGTCAATGTTTGAATATGACCCAGAATGGAAAATGCAGATGTCTAAATAACACACCTGATCTTCTCATTTAAGAGTGTATAATCAGATCTTGCTTCAAAACATTAATTTTCTTTCATGTTCAAGGAGGTGTTCATTTCAAATTTGTCATTAGAACAGATGATCAATAATTGTTATTAGTAAGCATTCAAGAGATTGAAATGTAAGGATCCACAACACACACACACCATAAACAGGTGTTCTTTAGCATTGTCAATTACTTGGTCTGGAGCAAGACAATAATGGTTCCCTAATTCACTTACAATTCAATCTGTCTTGCTATGATTATTTGTTTCCTTGCAATTAGTAAGAATTCAAAGGAAAACATTAAGAGCCTGGAGAGTATTAAAGACTTATAGTTACAAAGTTTTTAAGAACATCCTTCCTGTAAATTCCATAGTACCTTCTAAGCATATATCAGGGTTTATCAGACTCCTGGAATTTTCACTTGATTCCTTGAAAATGTCTTGTTTGCGTTTGATTTGCGTGTTTCAAACAAGGGGTGATTTGGAGAGATTATTTCTTGGAGTGAGGTAAGCTGTTACTTCTTCCAGACATTGCAGTTATTTGTATTTCTTTTTGAGTAGTTTGTAACATTTTATTCTTTCACATTCATTTTTATTACATTGTGTTATGCAAGCATTTTAATTTTTGCTGAATATGTCTGAAAGTAAGGACTGAGCCGTTGACTATTTTACTTGAAGATCAGAAATGTCTGAATATGACATTACATCCAAATGACATTTAATTTAAATTTTGCATTTTCTTGCTTTTTGTTTTGTAAAATGTAAACAATTAGAATGGAAAGCATGTATCTTTTCTTCCGATACACTGCATTACTATGAGCTTGTGGAAAAAATGGTGGTACAAGGGAGCAAATTTTGTATGTTTTCTTTGGTAGATAAGGGATGACACTATTGATATTAAATTCTATTCATAATTGTTGATTTAAAATAAAAATCTAGTTCAGCTGAAATAACTTCATGATCCAGTTAAGTCAAGATCAGAAGTAGTATTTAGATTGACGTGTGTTAAGTAAAGAGTAATCACCAATAAGAGCACCATGTGGTGCAATCAGCTGAATTAATTTGATTCTTTTTCTATTTGTTTTTGTCTTTTATATTGCATAAAATTCACTGAATATTAAGAATTAAACTTAAAAATCTCTGGGTTAAAATATCTTGTTTAGTGAAATCTGCATATAATTTCAGTGAAAGATTAATTTGTGTTTATCGATGAAATAAATTGTTAAATATGTCTGGGACAATCTATTCAATTACCAGTGCTCTGGAAAAGTGTTACAAATATTGCTATTTGCGTAGCTCTGAAGGAAAGATTCTTGAATGAATTTTTTAATTTCTTAAGATATTTTAAATCATTACAATTGACTGTAAGAATTCAAGATTGAATTGATGTGTGTGTGTGTGAAAAATTTGATCCTATTAATTATAGAAGAGATGCTTTTTATTTTAAATTGGCTTTCAGACTAAATTATTGTCACTTATGGAAAGTAGTTAATTTGCTTTTACTACTCATAGTCATGCATAGGTTAGTTCGGAAATGAGCGAGCTGACGTACTGGTGAAGAGGGGCTCTTCCTCTATTGCTTCTTCAGATCTGGATCTTACTTATAACTATACTCTGCTTATAAAAATGCTATTTCATATACTTGGCATCATCCCCCTGCTTATGCTTGGTACTGCCTTAAGTTGCCAGGATAGCCATCGACTTTGTGGGTTCCAGAGCTGACCAGACTGCGATTAGTAAATTTATTAGTGGACACCTCAATTTCCTATCCTTTGACCATCATATTAAGCATTTCCCTATCTGAAAAAAGTGCATCTCCAACGAGGCTAGTCCTTAACACTTCCTTGAGTGCACTCAATTTTTGATGGAGGAGCTCCTTGGAGACCCCTCCTTTTTCTTAATTTTTAGAGAATGCATGGGTTCATAGATCTAGTGTGGCTTCGCAATTCTGGATGGGATTTGTAACAACAACATAGTCATGCATCTGTTAGAAATGGATTTTTGTGAACAAAAATTGGATTGTACAAAACTAATAATCAATTCTGGCTTAGTGCATTATTGATTTAAACTTGAAGGTTTCAACAAAATAACAATTATTGGCAAAGACCTATACTTAGTTTCACTGCTGGTGTCAGGTAAAAGTATAAGTTAAAAACATTTAAATTAAAACAGAAAAAAAAAAAAAAAAAGCAACTACTAATAGAAGGAAAGTAAAAAACATTAAGAAAAAAATGAACTGAAAGTTAAAATGAATCATTTAGTACATATGAATTTGAAAAATCTACAATAGGAATTGCTGAGGAAGCTGAAATAACTGGTAAATTAATATTAATTGCAAAATCAAACATGTATTGCTGTAATGCCTCAGAGAAACAATAGTTATTACTTTGTACTAATAATGAATTGAAAGCAAAACCTTTAGAAGTTGAAAGTTTGTTTTTTCTAACAGCATGTATAAAATGAGGTGTAAAAATCTATTGAATAATTGAAGAAATACGAAAGTCTAGAATATATATGGATATGAAATTTTATAATTTTGAGAGTTTAAAAAGAAATCTTAAATTGCTTTTATTAAATAGTAATTTTTGTGGAAAAAGTGATCCTGGAAACTTTATCTGATAGTTGCCTTTATTCGAAAAGAGATTGTTTTAATAATCTTTAAATTCTCTGTAAGTTAATACATAGAAATCTAATGATGAAAAAGCTCTCACTCATTTTATGCAGTATATAATTCAGTAATATGAAAATATTATTTAATATCTCCTTATTTAAATTATTTGATTATTTAAATTTTTTCTGTTGTTGTGACTGTAAATTCATTTAAAAGTTTTAATGATTTGTTCAGATCGGATCCAAATCTTATGAAAAATTGCAACTGTGGAAAAAATCCACAATTTAAGCAAATTTTAGAAATAGTTATTACTGATTAACACACTTTATTTAAACAAACTTATTAAAATTAAAAATTTATATTAAGTCTGGTTAATAACATTCATGGATTCAAGTACAAAGGAATTTTTAAAATTTTCAGGAAAATTTTGGGGTATTGATGAGTATTTTACTATTAAGATTGCCTGTGTTCATTACTTTGCGATGGAAAATGTTTCAATAAAAATTATCACTTGTTTATGTACTTAAGTTTTCTTAATGCTACAGTAAAACAATTATGTGAGAAAATATCAATACTTTAAAAAAGCTGGGTTTATTGTAGTACTTGATTTAAATCAATTTCATTATCACTTCTGTTAAGAAATAAAAATGATGCGAAACAAAACAAAAATTGTGACTTAGTGATAATTCTTTGTTTTGTTTTGGAGAGCATTATTGGTTTTTAAATATTAGCTGTCCTTTTTATTATTTTTCAAAGTTGGATAATGTAAATATTTTTATAGACAATTCAGATATTAAACTATTTAAACTTTATTGCTGTTTTTTTATTATTAGCTTGTGAAATTTTATAAATGTGGTCTTGTTACAAGTTATTTTAAATGTGTTTTATTACAAGCAGAAAACAAAAATAAATTAATCTGAAAACTTTGTTACAAATTGAATGATTTTTAAATTTATAGATTTATATTGAAATTTAAATCAATGTAGAAAATAAGTTTTTTAAATTTGTGTTGCAATTTCAATTTGCTATTATCATTAAATTGTTTAGTATTAGTTCTGACCTAATGTTAATTCTATTAACACTGCTTTTTTTAATATTCATATTTATATGTTTAATATTTGAGTAACCAAAAATATTTGTTAATAATTTATTTTAACTTATGTAAAAAATAAAATTAAATCCCTTTAAAATTTTTAAATTTTGAAAATTTTATAAAAATATTATTTTTAATATGAGTATTATGTATATATATAAAAATAAAAGTTCTATTTTCTTTTTTATATATAGATGTATCATTGGAAAACAAAGATACAGACAGAAGATTAAAAAGCCCACCTCTTGATTTTCGCTCTTTGTCACCAAGGCAACAAGTTTGTTTTGAATTATTTCAAACTGAAAGCAATTATGTTGGTATTCTTCATACAATAATCACGGTTTGTTGCTTTGTGTATTTTTTATTTATAAATTAAAGCAGATTTCCAATAATTTTACAGTTTTATTCAAATATTTTTTATTTTAAGAATAAATTCAACTAATTTATTCTTGAAATCAAACTGCTTTATTTCATAAATGTAATTTTTATTCCCTTATTCAGGTATTTAAAGAGCCTTTAGAAAATCCTGAACAAGTTGGTGGAATACTCTTAGCACCTGCAGAAATTAAAATTATATTTGGGAATTTAACTCCAATATATGATATACACCTAAAAATTAGGAATGAATTATCTGAAATTATTCATAGTTGGAATGATGAGCACAGCATTGGAAATTTAATTTTAAATCATGTAAGTTTCCAATAATTCGGAGAATGTATATTTATAACAACATTTAATGTTTCTTAGTCTTTTTTCTTTCTTTAGGCTCATGAGCTTATGAAATCATATCCACCTTTTGTAAATTTCTTTGAGAAAACTAAAAGTTTATTAGCCAGCTGTGATGCTACAAAACCAAGATTTCATGCATTTTTAAAGGTAATCTTTAAAATATAGGTCTCACATTAGAATGCGCTTAACAATATTGCAAACAATCTTTTTGTTTGAAAAATTATTTAGTTTTTATTATTATTATTATTAAAGTATAATGCAATAAAATTCAACATACTGCTTGATTAGTTCTGCTTGATGAAGTTCAACATACAACTTGATTATACATATTGACTGTTCACATTATGTAATTACTTTTATAGAAATTAATTTTAATCTCAAATGAAAATATGTTTAAGTATCATCTGTAGCTTCTGTAACCTCATTTTTTCTCTTACTGGTAAATGAATTCAAAACCCTTTTGAGTGAAATAAAAATTACAATTAACTTTTCATAAACACTAATTTTTGTTTAACTCTGCTTAACATAAATATATATTGTAAGATTTCGTACATTTGGCGACAATTTTTTAAAAAATTTTATTATAATGTTAAAACAAAATTTATTTTTGAAAAATTTATATTTTGTGCAAGAAATATTTTTTGGAATCTTTAGGAATTTCACTGTGACTTCCTTAAGGTCACGTATGGAATAATCACTGTTATTAGTATCTTACACTTATATGAAAAGTAATTATTCCAAATCTGTGGTTTACCATATGTTTTAGGTATTATTACCTGAAAAATCATTAAATTCTTTCACATTAGATCTGTAGTTCTTAATTTTTCTGTCAGTATTCCTTAATTAAGATTACTGATACCATAAAATTCTTATAGAGCACTAAAAATAGAGAAATTATCTTCTGATATATATTTTTATTTTATGTTTGCAACAATATTTTAGCATATTAAAAATTCATAAAGTTTGAGTTCACTTGTTTCAATGTTAACAAAGTAATTCAGCCTAATCTTTTTAAATGTGTTATATGTAAGGAGAATATTTTTTATGTAATTTATTATTTGTGGCAATATGTGACTTTTAAATTAAATTTCATATTTTAATAAATATCTAAATATTAAGAGTTAATTTACTTAAATATTTTATTGTTAATCTTGATTTGCAATATATTTTATTCTGAATTAAACTTGAAATTTTAATGATTTTAGTTTATAAATTCTTGTACAATATATGAAAATTTAAATTTGTATGTTGTAAAAATGAAATTGCCTTTATATGAAATTTATAATTTCTGCTAAAATATTGTTGTAAAGACAATACAAATTGAAATTGTATGTATTTTCTTTTTAAGGATAGCTTAGTGTTTTAACTTTATAAGATGCTAATGCTTTAAAATGTTTCTATAAAAGTTGAACATGATAAAAGCTTTAAAGCATAAATTAAAAAAAAATTTCTTTTTCAGCTTTTTACTTTAAAATTTTGATTTAAATGAAGCTGAAATTTAAAATTTTCATATTGTCTTTTCAAGCTCTAAATGCTTTAAACTTTAAAGCAATATTGTTTCTACTTTCATCATTTAATTTTTTTTATTCTATTTAAATGCTTTTTTGGTTCTGTTTCTATAATGAAATCTGATTTTTTGCTTTAAAAAATCATTAATGGTGGATAGATTTTTATAGGCCATTGTTGATGGTTTTTGAAATTCTTTTAAATAAATATTTTCAGAGATGCCAAAGTAAACCAGAATGTGGAAGGCAAACTCTTCAGGAACTTTTAATTAGGCCAGTTCAAAGATTACCTAGTGTTATATTGCTGTTAAATGGTAAATTAAGAGTGATTATTTTATTTGTTACACTAACAATCCGGTAAAATCATTAAGTATACTAAAAAAGATTGATAGATTTATTAAATTTTGATAAACTAGTTCGTAAATTGCATTAAATAACCTGTTCTAAACTTCTCTTTTCGAAGTGAACATTCTTTGTGTAATTTATTTTTTCATTTTTAATAAAATTAATTTTTGGAAAAATCTATTAAAATTGTTTATTTAAAAAGTAGCACATTATATCTTCTTGGGCTATCATTTTTTTAGGTTTGAAAGTTTTAAAATTCTGATACCTAAAATGATCTACTTATAACTATAATTTATTTAATATTAGCTTAGTATAAAATTGTAATTTAATCAAACATTATTTTATATATTTTTCAATTTTTTTAGCTTGCATTTATGTTATCAATTTATCTGGATTTTCTAATATATGAATTTTTTACTGAGTTTTGAAAGTGATTTTAGATTTTAGTATGCATTATTTATGCTTTGTATTCTTGTTAGTATAAGAAGTTTCTCATTTTGTTAATGTAATTTTCAGCATTTCTGTTTGACTTTTTAAATGACATATTTGTTTGATCTTGATTTATTAAAGCAGGAAATTATATAAAATAGCATTTGAAGTATTTTTAAGGAAATTATAGATAGTGAAATGTTAAATATAAATTTTTATAATTTTAATGTTCTTAAAAATTTTTTTTTTTTTCCATATTCTTGTTATTCTCTTCTCTAAAAGGTTAACATTCTGGCTTTCATCCCATAACTCTTCAATTTGATTACCATCTCTTAAGTAGATATATTAGTAGTTCTAAATTTATTTTTGTCTAAGTCTTCGTCAAATTAATTTTTGTGTGCACAAAAAGACAACCTAGATTAAGAAATTAATTTCTTATGACAGAATTGATAGCTCATAGTTAAAAATTTTCAAATTCATTTTCTACTTTGTATTCAATGTTTTTGAATGATATATTATAACTTTAAGAAATTAAAAAAAAGTATTACCTTCAGCTTTTAATTAGATATGTAAGGATCTTTAATTTGTAAATTAGAAATTCACTGCTTGTTCTGAAAATTCTAAAGTTTTTAATGATTTTTTCTAAATTCCAAAAATGGATTATAAGTGACAGATATTAATAGTAAATTGTAATTTTATTTCTCATTCTTGTTTGTCTTAAGCCAAATCAAAGTATCTTTAATGTTGCAAACTTATTATTTTATGTTTTTTTTAGATATTTTAAAGCATACGCCCAAGAGTAGTCCTGACCATCAAGCTCTCGAAAAAGCTATTCAGTCTTTAAAGGATGTTCTATTGTAAGTTGCAATGCAAGAATCTTTTTCACATTTTTAAATTGAAATATTGTTATATACACTAGATTTTTTCAATTTTATTCATCCGGAATTTTTTATTAGAATTTTGGTTTAAATGAACATTAAGTTTGGGGAACAATGAGCACAATTGAAGTTTAATGTTTAGACTTCATCCATTTTTGTATGTAGAAATATATTTACAGTAATGTAGTAATGAGAATTATTTGTGCTTTCAAAAATATAAGTGGCCTTGTTTAGATTAGATGTCTTTTCATTATCTTTATGTTAAGTTTTTGAAATTAGTTTTGATTTGCATATTTTTTTAAAAATTTATATTTAAAGCTCGTATCCTGGGTTTTTAATTGATGCTGGACATACATAGTTGAAAAAGAATAAGTTTTATAAACATTTTTATGTATACTCTTCGCACATAAAACTTTTTAATCTGCAAGATAACTTGCTTGATTTTTTGTCATAGCTGATATTCAGAAATAAGTTTCAATTGTGAAATAAATTTTGCCTACACAGTAAGTATTTGCATAGGTGGCATCTTGTTAAATATATTAACTAAAATATATATTCATAAAAAAAGCTGCAGTATTTTAAATATTTCAGTTTTTATTGAACATAATTATTAAATTTTTTGAAAATTTTATCAGATTTTATTTTATCAGTGTAAAAGTCAATCAAATCCATAAAATGAGAATTGACTACAACAGTTCAAAAGTCTATATGATAAGGAATTTCTTTTTATTTGAATGAATCAATTCATGCATCATGAAAATCAAAGGGTAGGTGATGAGAAAATTTTTTTCTTTAATCTTAAATGTCTTGTAAATGAAATAACCAGTTAGAAAAGTGTCATATTCAGTGAGTTTGGAAATTTTTTAATATGCTGGCCAAATTTACCAGTTGCTTTCATGAAATTGTAATTTAAAAATATCATTCTGTTGTGCTAGATTTCTTTGGAAAGCTGGTAGGCAGACTACTTTTACCAAAGTGTTTGTAATTCAATAATTATAATTTTCTTCCAATAAAATGAAAATAATTACTTTTCATTATTTTAAACTGAACACATGGAATAATTACTTCCTGGACATATAGAAATCTTTTACAATTATACGTGATTGTCAACATTTATTGTATTAAGTTATATTTAGTAAAGTAACTTTTGGGTGTTACAATTAGTTTTTTCCCTGCTTTTTTAGTCTTACAATACTGGTTTTCAATTTATTTCAAGGTTTTTTCAATTGATAAATTTTTATCAAGAATTTGTTTAAGTATTTATAATATATAAAGAAAACTGAGAAAATATAAAAATAATTTTTTACTATTTATTTATACTTCTAAAAAAGTGAAAATATTAACTTTTCTATAAGACTAACTTTATAGAATTAATATTTTAACTTTATAGAAAAGTTGGATTTTAAAATATTTGCCCACAGCTTAAAATAGTGTCAAACAAGTTTCGGATTTCTTTATTTTGTTAATATTTAGAAACGTTAATGAAATATAAAGTACTTAATTTAAAAGAAGTTTGTAAAGTTTTTATTCATTTTATATATTTAATGTACAGGTCTGGGTTTTTTGAATGTCATGAATTTTTCATTCACAATATTCCTGAATTTCTGTTTAGTAATTTATGATAAATAGTATCAAAAACTGCCAAATTTTTTATGCAGTATTTTAATTGATAGATTAACAGCTATATATTAAAAAGTTTAATATAATGATATATAAAATTGATTTCTATCAAAAAACAGCAGTTATTCACATGCATGTCATAATTTTCATTGTTTTCCTCTGATTATACATATTTAACAAAATTTCAGTGGTTATTGTACTTTTTTTTTTTATCAAAAAAGCTGATACATGAAAGAAGAAACTATTTTTATTAAGTTCAATGTATAAATTTAGTTTGTAATTGTATTAAAAATTTCCTTTACAGGCATATCAATGAAGATAAACGTAAGACAGAAGGTCAAGTTGAAATGTTTGATATTGTTAATGATATAGAAAATTGTCCTGTAAGTGTTGGAATTTTTTTCTTTTTATTGTTTTGTTTTATCAATTACTAACACTGACAGGTAATATTTACATTAAAAGAATGATTAAAAAGAAAATGACATAGTTGCAGAAATTTAGTAAATTTCAAAAATGAGCTCTTATATGATAGATGTTTGATGTATTTAAAGTGCATTAAATGTTTACAATATATTTTTGCTTAATTTTTTCTAAATATCTTGACTGAAATCTATAACTTTAGAATATATTATTAATGATTGTTGAAATTTCAGAATTAACATTTAATAGTTAGTTTAAAACTAAAAAAATTTTTTTCTGTTCATTTATATTCACATTTTGTATCTTTGTCATTCAATTTGTGCAATATAAAACCATTTTTGAGTTACTCTTTAATTTTCCATTAATACACATGTACTGATTAACCCCTTGACTGACGAATTAAATGGAATTTGATGCGACAAAAAAAAACTATTTAATTTCGCTTAATTGAACTACACCATCAATTTACACCATCATCCCCACTTTCATATAATGCATCCGGCTTATACATGTTACGGGGATTATTTATAATCTTTACTAAACTCAAATATTGGCTAGTATAACATTCACCGTGCGAGACTTCTGCTAAACTGAACTCTTACTTTCAGTGTGCTTTTTTAAATGAGAATCGTCGAACGAGTGAAGCAACTATATAATCTAATTGTAACTTGCACGGCGTCCGCCGAAAGAAGCGCTTGACGAGTCTGACTCGTCAAAGTCTGTGATGGCCCAGGAAATCAATGACGAGTCAGACTCGTCAAAGTCAGTCAAGGGGTTAATGTAGATAAGTTTAGGAAATGTGTTGCAATAACTTTAAAATAAAAGGTAGATTTTTAGTATTGACCTTTTTACTTTAAATTGGGTGTTGAATTACTGTTACGTGAATATTTTTAAGTACCTAAATTTATAAAAGTTTTATTTATTTTAGAAGCATTTGTGAAAGTAATTGAATATTTTATCTTTATTAAAAACTATTATACGTTTTTAGCCGAATTTATTATCTTCTCATCGAAACTTAGTCTCAAAAGTTGATACACAAGAGATTACAGATGCTCTAAATAAGAAAAGTGGTACAATGACAATGTTTCTATTCACTGATGTTTTGGAGGTATGTAGTTTTGTTTTGCACAAATGTTTTGAATTATTAGTATTTAACAATTTTTACTTTGAAATTTTATTTTAATGATATGTGAAGAGTTAAGTCTTACTGAGCATATTTCTGCTTTTAACGTAGAACCACTTAATTCTTGAATAGTATAAATATGAAATTTTTCTGGAAAGTAAGTAAATTTGCCATTGCTCATAAAAAGAAACAAAATGTAATTGCCTAAGAAGGTTAATTGTAAAAGGCAAAGTAATATTTCAGCTAATTCTATAATATAAAAAACCATCAGGAATTTTAGTGAGTTCCATATAATGGGATAAGTTTTTGTATTTCAGTATCATAGAGGTCTACCATCTGGGAATTGAGCCAACATGTTACAATTGTCTTCATATCTTTGTCAGTGTAAAAGTAATGTCTCAACATGAGTTTCTGTGGTTGTTGTGAGCAAGGTTGAAACTATAGGTAGCTCATTGCAAGTTTTTTAGAGTTGTGCAAAAGTGTTCACACCCCTCAGCAAAAATTTAATAAGTAGAGTACCTTTCCTTGCATAGAAGACCATGAACATCAATCTCTGTGGATATGGCCTTCTAGACCTTCTCAACAGTGGTGCGTCAATACCACAACTATTGTTTGATTTCTAGGATGAAGTGAGAAATCCAGGTCTCGTCACATTATGATTTTATAGAGGTACTTGTCACCATCATGGTATTGCTGCAGGAAAGTCAATGCTGTGTTTAATTTGGCGGCTCTGTAAGATTCATCACCACTCACCTGGCACACAATTTCTGTCTCAACATGTTTAATGATGATTTCATGGATCATAGTTCTAAATATTCTTGAGAAATGGCTAAAGAGTTCAGTGATCTTAATGCAATGATTCCACAGAATGTCCTGCTGCACCTACTTCACGACGCAGTCATCAGTGATGAACAGTGATCTGCCTGCTTGTTCATTCCATCCAGTCCATACACTAAAAGTAACTAATGATGGATTTCAATTGGTACTATATTCTGTACTTTCAAAAATTTTATCTCTGAATTCATCTTGCAGTTAACAGGAGAAGAAATAAATTCCTATTATTCACATTTAATATGAGCTTTCTGAAAATTAGGACCTCAGCATATGATAGCCACACCTACAATCCATCCTACATGTACCTTCATGCTTTACATTTTTGTAGTGTCATCATTTGGAATCGTGGGGAACTTAATTTTTGGATAATCCTTGTATTTTATAGACTAAATATTAAGCTAAGTGATCTAAAATTTTGTCTACTTTATGTAATTTTTAATGCATTACATTTGTAAAATTTCTATTGGAGTTTTTAAAAAAAAGTACACCAAAATACTTGTACTTTAGATTTTTTAATTGCAATAGTAAGTTGAAATAACTTTCACTTAAAGTATGTCATAAAACAAGCATGATTTTTAAAATTTTTTCAAAATTAGACTTGAATAAAATCAAAGAACTAAGAAACTAGTTTTCTAAAAATGTTAAAGATTACATCATTTCTTTAAATTTTAATTTGATCATTTGATATTTATTTGTATTGATGTTCATTTGTTGTACTATTTTAATTTTTTAACATCATTAATGTTTATAAAATTATATACGTGCTCAATGTTATGTTGGTTTTTATATTTTTATCTTTCAAGTATATGCTCTAAAATTATAAAAGAATGTTGATATTCTTTTTAATTTCATGCAATATAAAATTATAATTGTGATTATGAGTGTTTGTGATATTTTATTTACTGTATGTAATTTTTTGTCAGTAATTGATATGCACACTAAAGAAGTGATATGAGCAACATAATTTTGATCATTTTTTAAACTGCATTTGTATGGAAAATGATGAGTTTTCTTTCAGGTGTGTAAGAAAAGAGGGAAAACTGCAGCAAATGTCAAAAGTCCAGGTGTAATAAATATAACAAATGGAACCATGAAACCTCATGGAAAGTCATATAAACATGTTGAATTAATCCCCCTATCACATATCAAGCGAGTTGTGGATGTTGTGGAAACAGATGGTAAATTCCTTAGCTATAAATTATATCTTGTGTAAAGAATTTAGGAATCAAATAAATTTCTTCTTATGCTCTGATTATTCAAGTTTTTACAAAGTAAAATGTGTGTCAATATCTTTCTCCCAATTATTTTTGTGCAATTACCTTTTTATGACAGTTATGCTAATTTAGCTTGTAATTTAGGTAAAGCATTTTATTGCTGTACACTAAGAATGTTACTAAAATATTTATGCATCAAAATTTTAAAAAAATGTAGAAGTTAATGAATTACTACATTTTATAAAATAAAAAGCAGAACTTTTGTATTTTGGTTTAAAACATGAAATTATAATTCTAATATCAATCCATTATTTTAAAAAAATAAATATTACCTTAGCTTTTTCAAAATCTCTAAGTATAGGAATGTATATTTAATATTTTAATTTTTTTTAATGAAAAAATTAACTTTTTTAATTTTACTATTTATTTAAAGAAATATTAGATTTTAAATTTTTTGTTTTCAGAATTTTTTTTATTTTATTGTAGGAGGTAGAAATTTTTCTTCATATATCAAACTATTGAAATGTTTAGTTTAATTTAAAACCAATTTATATAAATATTTGTATTCATTTAGTTGAAGATTAATAATTTGTTCTTTTTTCATTTGTAACACATTAGAATTTATTTGATTATAAATTATATTAAATAAGAATTTCAAACATTGTATGTAATGATGGAGTGTAAAAAGTTGAAGTTGCATTGATTTGAATTTCACTTATCTTTTTTTATTTAATATAAGTATATTTAGCCTTTCATCCTTTCAGTGGGTTGTTAAACTAATTACCATGCAAGTTTGGGATTTAAGCCTAGCGTGAAACCCCAAAGATGACTTCCTAACTGGGACATATGCTTCACACCCCAAAACCCTCAGTCAGGAAAACAAACTTGGGACAAAAAAAAAAATGAACCTTGGTCCACATTGGGTTTTTATGCCGCAAATTTGGTTTCGTTTTTATATAATTTAAAAAAAATAGCTTATATGGCAGATAAGTTGAAACTTACATTTAAATATAAAAGATAATTATATCAAACAATTCTTGGTAAACTAAAATTAAAATGAATGGAAGAGATTTAAAAATTTAAGGAATTTCAGTTTTGCCCAAAGGCTGAAATATATTTTTCTAAGTTGAAAGGTTTGAATAATCTTAATGAAAAATAAAATATTTCTTATAAATCTTAAATATGGATCTATTTATGATTTCTTTAATGATCTTTACATTAAAGTTTTCTAATAAAAACATATATTTATAATTTTTCTGCCATTTTTTTTGTACAATAATATTCATACTTAAACTAAGAATCTTGTACATGGCAATACAAGTGTTATAAATGTTAAGATCCTATGCAAATGTCAATAGTTTTAATTTTCTTTATGCACATTGTGCATTACATATGTTATCTCACTAATGTTAGTTTCTGCTTGCGTATTTTCTTATTCTTGTAGTATTTTAATGCTGAATTTAACGAACAATTTTATTTTCAGATTGCAAAAATGTTTTTGCTATTGTAGTGTGGTCAAACAAGGAATTAAAGGAACTTCTGTATGCATTCATAATACTTGACGAAATTGACAAAAGTATGTTTTTGCGTACTTTTTGTCGTCAAATTGCAAACAGTGTCTGCAAAGCTGATGCAGTAAGTGTAATTAATGTTCTTATGGGTAAAAATCCATATTTCTAAGAATTAAGTATCATTTATAAATTATTTAATTCATGTAGAAAATTTTTCTTGAGCAAGAAATTTCAATTATTTGGAATTGTTTGCTTCAATATTTTTCTAAATTTAGAATAATTAAATTTTTTATATTTTGGACAGACTTTAAACAATGGATAAATTTGTAGACAACATGTGAATTGAATGTATATATTAAATCCTAAACTTGAAAAAATTTTATAGATTTGTTTTTAAAATTAACTACATATTGTTATTAAAATTTAACAAATTTATGAAACATTTTTAAATGTTGCATGTTTTTTCCTTCCACAAATGACACCTGGAAAAAAATTAACCACAGTGTATATTTCTCCTCTGGCATTTTGATAAAGATTTCTAAATACCAGTATTACTATTTTCCATAAACTGTCTTGTGTTTTAATTAAATGTGTATGATTTTGGATTTTTATATATTTCTAATTTATTATTCACTCTGACCTATAACTTTGATTTGAAAATTCATGAAGTCTTAAGTTAATTACTTAATGAGTTCTCTGAAAGTAGTATTGAGAATGGTATGTGTATTAGAACTTAGTTTTACCTTAGCTGTTGTCTTGAAATCTTTACCAATATTTTAAGAAAAATAAGCTTGTGAATTTCCCATAATATGTAAGATCTCTTGTTAATGTTAAAACAGACTCCTGCTTATTCAAAATTTATGAAAGCACATAAATTGTGAAGAATGTTTTCATGCAGTTGACTTGTGCTTAATCAAAATGAATTAAAGTCAGAGGCATGTTTTTTACATTTTAAAGGGTTTTTATAAAATCCTATTTTTTCGCCTTGATATCCTTTGAAAGCTGCTATTTTAGAATGCTTTAAGCGATCATCAAAGTAAGTTTTTCCTGTATGCATTAACTTTTCCCTCTTTAATGATTTTCTTTAAATTGTCACAAAAATAAGTAAATGTAGCAGATTTAAATATTTTAACTCTGAGCGGGAATTTATTATTTAGTTTTTTTAATTTAAGATGTATCTCAGTTGTTAGAAAATAAGAATTCCAGTACCATTTACTGGCCTAAATTTTATTAATTATGAAATTTATGGTTTATTAAAAAAACTGAAAAATAAAATTTAGAATGAAAGTGGAATCACGTATATTTAAAATGCAAATTTCATGATTTGTCAAGTTTTAATATCTTAATTGTATCATTCCAAATGTAATGGCTTATAGTAAACAATGAAAGTTATTATTTTTTTGAAAGATATTTAAAATATAAGCTGGTTTGTTTATTTTAATATATTTGTTCATTTTGTATGTTAATTAAGTGTATGCAATATACTTTTTTCAATAAGTAATAAAAAATATGCATTTTTCTCTGAAATATTTCCTGCTTGAAAGTATGTAGATGAGATAATTTTTTGAAATTATAGATTATCGTATGGATAACAAATTGCACTAAGCAAGTTAAAACATTCAAATATTAGTATTTTTTTAGTTTTACAAAATTTATTTTATATAATTTACCTTTTCTGAAACACCAATAAAGTGTTTTTTCTAATGGAAGAGCACTTTTATAAATTTATATGTAGGGAATATATGCCTTTAAATAATTTTGATCCAAAATTTTATGAACCTTTAGTCAGAAATGGTAATAATGCTGTTAAGCAGATTATTGGTGTGTTGTGCATCCATACATTAAAATACCATTTTATCAGAAGTTTCTTTTAGTTTCCATTCCAGTGAACCTTTTTAAAATTTTGCCCTCAAGAGATTTTAAAGTCTCTTGTTCCAAAAAGGAATGTTTTGAAAAATGTGCTTTTTATTTTAATTTTACTATTTAACATAATTAACTTGTTAGATATGTCTTTATATTTTGCCATTTTTTTAAATCAATATTTTTTTACTTAAATTGTGCTGTGAGTTTAAGTTGGTATTTATATATTTTTTTAAATTGTAGTTTGTTTCATTATAAATATCTAAAAAAAAAAAAAAAAAAATGTAGATGAGCATTAATTTGGTGAAATTAATTTCAGGAATTTATCATTGTTAAATTTTCGATGTTATAAACAGTTTGAATGAAACTAGAACATGCCCCTTTATTTTTTAGTACACTAAATTTGTGCTTTAAATATTACAGATGTTTAATTACATATCTAATTTATGTAAGGAAACTTCATTTAAAGCTGTATTATATCTGTATAAGTTTTTCAGCTTGATATTGTAATTGTTTTAGGAGAATTTATTAACTAGTCTGCATCCTGAACAATTAGATCTTCATGAATCTGAAAATTCTGGAAATGTTTTGACAAAAGCTTTGAAGTGAGTCTTTACTCATAATATTTATTGTTCATTGAGATTTTTTTTATGAAAGAAGGAATTTTTCTGATAATTTTTTTAATGTGAAAAATATTTTCCCTGTGACATATCTACATTTATCAGATTACAGTCACATTTGTCTTAGCTTGAATGAAATAGAATGCTGTTTTTACTTACTAGTTTTATTATATTAAAGGGAGTATTTTTAAATATTTTTATTATGTCAGCCTTAAGAAATCTGTAACTGTATTTTTGAAATTATGTAAAGCAAGTAAAATTATAAATATTTCTTCAAATAGTTAAAATTAAATCAGAGTATCTTGGATTATAATCAAATAATAGCTTTGACAAAATTTAAAATCTGTTTTAAAATGTAAAATTTATTTTTATGGTATGATAAATGTTTCAAAACGAAATAAATGTTTAAATATGTTAAAAAATGGTTAAGAGAATATTGGTTAATACAGTTTTACTGAAATGAAATTCTTTTTGGTACTTTGCAAATTTCACAACTATCATCTTTGTGTGATAAGAAAATTACTGTTTAATCTATTAAAACATAAAAAAATTAATATTTTTATGTGTGCTCAAAATTTATTGATATTAGATACTAGAGTTTACATGATTCTTCCAATTTAATTTATAAAGGTGTACAGTTTCTGATTAATTACTATTTTTCTACTTTTTTGGTTTAATAAATATGATCTTGATAAATCATTTAAAAATTAGACTATAAACTTTGTGTGTGAAGAATATTTCTTATATTACTGGCAAAAATTTATAACTTTTGATATAATTTGTTTTAAATTAAATAGATTCAGTTCATATTATTTTTATTTAAACATTTTAGGTCAAGGAAATCAAAATCCTATTCTTAACCTGAAATTTTTTAATTGATTTCATAATGAATAATGTACAAAATTGAAAATATTTCAGCAAAACCAGGAACAAGCTCGGTAGGGCTTTGTCTATGAGAAGAACTCCTACAAAGCGAGGCTTGAGTAGAGCTGTTTCTACAATCATCAGTCCTTTAAGAAATTTTGGAACTCCTGCAAATTCCATGTCATCATTTAGGTTATCCTCAGTTACAAACCTCACTGTAAGCATATTACTTAAAAGTGGTCTTTCGTTTCTTTTGATTTTTATTGGAATAAAGTCTTTGTGTTAAAATTAAAAAAAAAAAAAAAAAAAAAAAAACTGGCTTGTTAGATGAATAAGTCTCTGGTCGATAAATCCATTGGTCCTATTTCCATTTCTCAGGTGTGGGTGTTTGTGACAGTTCAGAATCCACTTTAAGCTGTAGAATCCAGTTGATTTATCTTTTGTTTGTGAGGCTATCATTGAACACCAAACAAACCCAAAATCAATTGAACTGGGAATTTTAGAAATGATTATTAAAATTGTGAAGTCATTTTTATTGTGTATAAAGAACAATAAAATTTAAAAAAAATATACTTTCATTACTTACATTTTACTTAGGGAATGACATTTCCTATAAGGAAATGTCATTCCATAAGTAAAATCTAAATTTTTTAATGAAAACTTTTTTAAACACATTTTAATTTCCTTGACATACATAGTTCTAAATTTTATAATGGTCAGTATGTTTTTCAAATGTTTTTAGTGGAATTCATTAATTTCATCAGAATTTGCCAAGCTATCAGCTAAATAATTAGGGCACTGGCCTCCAGTTCAGCATCTCGTGGCTTTCTTTCTCACCTTTGGTATGCTGCGCTGATAGCCAAAAAGTTACTACTCTTCCTTTGGTTCTACTATTCATAATTCATATCCCTTTTCAGACTTGGATATTTGCAGTGATTCTGAACTGAAATACTAAAATTAAACTAAGTCCCAGCTCCATCAATTCTCACATGCAAAAAATGTAATAAACCAATTGAAATGAAATTTTTGAAAAACTTACTTTGAATTTTTTAAAATGTATAATAGGTTTATGATTGGTAAGTAATATTGCAAAACTCAAAATTTGGAAAACAAATATCAATTTATAATTGAAATATTTAAGTTTCTTAAGTAAGATACATTAATTTTTTACATTACAATATACATAAAATTTTTGTTTTCTTCCACTAATTCATTAATGTGTAAAAGTTCAAATATTTGACTTCCTTAAGTAAGGAATTTTGCAGCTTCAATTTTTTTCTTACAATTCTAAAATATAGGATTTAGTGTTAAGTTATTTAAGCTATTCTCTACTGACTCAAATGGAAATATCTTTAGTTGCAATGAGGTGTTATTTTTAAAAAATATTTCTGAGGATTGAAATTTAGATTTTTTAAATTGTGTTTTGACAGCCACATATATGAACCTTGAACAATTTTACATACAATACCCTGTAAAACTCTGTAATGAACTGTGTTTTTTTGGTAGCAAGTTCCTAATATGCTCCCTGAAGCATTACTTCCTTTAAGAAGCCAGTGGTTGAAGAGTTATAACAACAATGAATCAGAGGAAAGGTTAGTGTATCGGTGTTTCTATGGTGGCAGCATTTTCTCTTTTCTGTGTTTCTGCTTGTGTCTGTGGGATTTTTCTAAAAAATTTTCAATATTGAAAGCACTTTGAATCCAATCTTAAACAAGTTTCTTTTCAAATTCAACTTTAATTCTGTGGCATGCTTTTGTTACCTTCTGTGTGTTTCTTTTCATTCTCAGTCACCCTTGCACCATGTATTTGAAGTTGTTTACTGTAAATGTATTTGTGAAATGTCTGCTTTTAGCAATAGAATTCAAATTTATAAAATTTTAGAGTATCCTTTCATCACTGTTTTTAAAATTTTCAGATTCATAATTTTATGAAAAAAAATTGGTTTTATTATGGTCTAAAAATTTTTTTACATTGATAAAATTTTTTACATTGATAAAAAATTTTTACATTGATAAAATTGTTTACATTGATAAAATTGTTTTCATTGATGAAAGATTCTTTATTTAGTTCAAAAACTTTGAACTTGCATTAAAAAGTTCAAAATAATTTGGAAATGTAACGATTAAGTAACTTAGAAAAAAGATCTTGGAATTCTTTTTGGCTATCCAATATTTTAATTTAAAAACTTGAAATGATATCATTTTAATTTCTTTCATGTTTGGCCTCTAAAGTTGAGATTATTTGTATCACACTAAAATGCTGATTAATTAAAAAATATATATATATAAAAAATTCATTACTCATTTGTATTGTAAAAGCAAAATTTCATATAGTTACTCAGGTTAATGTCTAATTTACTTTTCTTTTTATTGAATGTGAAAAATATTGAGCATTTTATTGATTATAATGTAATTCATTTTTAGGAGCTTGAACCACCCTCTCCGTGCCTTACCCCCTCACCGGTGGGAGGGAAGAAAATGAAAAGCAGTTCCCTTGGAATTTCATTTGGAAAATACCATAAACATTGAATATATGAATATTTGTTTTCACAACCCCTTTTAGGAAATCCAATTGAATAATTTGCGAATCATTTGGTCTCAATTTTAATATTGCTCATTAAACATTCCATATTTTAACTTTTAAATCAATATTGAATATTCATATATTATCTATATGAACATTCAATATATTGCTTTAAAATTTATCTTCATTAATTTTTGTACATATTTTGGCAGCTTTATGATAAACTTCTGAACTGAAATAATTCTTATAGTTCTATAATTGTTTGAAAATATAATTTTTTAACATTAAAGCTTGTCTGAAAGACTAAATATTATCCGATTATTCAAAACTAATTAGTTTTTGATGTTAGTTCTTGTCCTCAGAATTTAACAGCATCAAAATGTTGTATATAACTTATGTATATTTATTGTGAATAAAAATACTTTTAAATTAAAATTGTTCACGATGAAAATAAAAGCTGTATTTGGTTTGAGAATTTTATGTTTTTTCAATATTTCAATGAAAAAATATAAGAAATATGTATTTCCAAAAAATATTTTTAATGCAAACATGTAGAGATAGTCTATATCTTTTTATATTATCTGAACTTTGTATAAAACTTGATCTGTGTATATAATTAAAGTATATTAAGCGTATCAAGTCTCTTTAATATGTTCATTTTTTTATTAAACTTATCTTTGTGTTAAATGATTGTTATTTATTTTTGAGATCCGAGCATATCGTAGGTGTCAGACAACAAATGGAAACTTTAATTGAATGTTGAATCAACACTATGCTAAATTTCTATTAATTTAAAATGACTATCTACATGAATAATATACATTATAGAACATCCATACCAAAATCCCTAATTCACAAAAACAATCTATGTAGCATTACATATAGCAGATCAAAATTTTTGAATTACTGTTCTAAATTTATAATAAATGAAAGTGGCTAAAAAGGCTCATATTAAAAGAGCAATAAGTTGTAATCAAATTTAAAAATGAAATTTATTAATATAAAATTATTTGTATATGTATAATTAAATCTTTTTCAATTGAAATGAATCAAATTTGTTTCGATTATAATTCTGGAAAAATATAAAGAATAATAATGGCTTAAAAGTATTTCTTTTGTACTGAAAATTATATACATTTTCTAAGAAAATATTGTTTCCTCATTTCACTGTTCTGTTTATTTTTCCAAGAATTTTATTTACAAAAATAAGACTCAGTACAAAGTGAGAATTCTGTAAATTTTAAATTATTTGTAATTTATTTATTTTAAGTGTTTTTCATATAAGTGAAACTATAATTTATCTTAAAATAAGAGAGCCAAACTGGCCTGAATGGATATTAGTTGAGCTTAAGTAAATTTTTCATTGGTTTGATTCCCTCCTTTAGTATTGATATCTGTAATGCTTCAACTGTAGATCTGATTTGTCATCCTCAAAATTGTAGAGCTACAAATAAACTTTAGATTCTTAAGTTTATATATTTATATACATACATACATAGGGCTTGTGGATTCACCCAACTGCATTTTATGTTGGGAACATGTTGACATGGATGGCAAGCATCTTTGGAAATGTTCTGCCCTCCAAGAAGCCCGCTCTCCACATTTCAAGACTCTCCACTCCTGGAGATACTTCTTTTCTTTATTGGACTGCAAGACTTATGATCGAAAGAGCCAACATAAGGATGTAATTAAATATATATATGAAGTAAAAATAATCATGTGTATTCATTTATTCATAATATTTAAATAAAAATAGCCAATGCTCAATTTTTCAAATATTTTTCATTACAAAATATAAAATGTTACTATTTTTGTTTAAAAAAACATTTTCCTTATTTTAATGAAGTAGCTAAATTTTCGAGCATATTAATTTAGTTTTTCTAAAGGAATTTTTTCAATACTCTGCAAAATAATTTTTACAAATATTAAACGATTAATGCGTTGCTAAATTTAAGCTAATTAAATCATTAAATAAAAAATTTTTTCCACTTTGTCATTAAAATCATTGCAATTTTTGTGTTCATGAGCTTAAATGAAATTTTTTTAAGCTATAAGCCATTTTTAAATTTTGCATTATCTGCTGTATAGTATATTTTAGTAACAAAAAATGCAATATAAATGGGATAGTTCTTAATACAAGTAAATTCTTAGTTTTGTGGAAACCCTCAGATATGCATCTTCATGCAGTTTCTACTAAAGGTACAGTTCAGTATATTTTTACTAATGGAAGACATTGGCAGAAAGGAGAGGAATTTCATCAACTTTCCTGTCGTGAAGCTACTAAGAAATACATAATTTGTGGATAAAGTGTAATTGTATAGCTTTGTTCAAAAGCTGTTTTGTATTACTGAATGAGATCACCTATGTAAACTGAATGTAGTATAAAATGTTTTCTTTGGTAGTTATGTTGCTAGGTATTAAAGCTGAGATACCTTTTGTTCTCATTCCACCGTTTCCTATTTATGGCGTATTGTGGTAAGAAAGTAAATAGGATTATTTTTTAAAATTAATTACATTGTAGGAATACAGAAAGATGAAATTATCCATTTACTGCCATTACACATAGAAACAATTCTTAAAGATCCCACCCATTTGCGTATGGGGAATGCAACTTTCTTTAATTATATGGTGGCTTAACCATTTTATACGAGATTTAATTACTGTGTTTAAATTACTAATGTTGATCAAAATTTTGAATTGAAACATAGCTTAGACAAACATCTTGATGAAAATTTCATTTTGTTCCATGCAAATGTGCTCAGTTGAATCGTGAATTGAGTAAATTTTATTTAACATTAAATGGGTTAAGTAAATATGTGTTGATGTAATTGCATTTCGAGGATGGAAATAAATTGAACTATTCCATTGATTTTTCCTATTAAAATGTAATTTTTTGATCATCCTAAGCTTTTTACTGAAATTGACATAGCTTAATCTAACATTTCAAGTGTCTTTTTAAATTGATTTTTTCTTTATAGTGTTATACAGTATGATGTATATTAAATCAGTGTGAATTTGATTCATTAAAACCAACTTATATCAAAGGAAAAGGGATTACCAATATGGAATTCTTGTTGAGATTTGAATGATTAGGCATTGGTTTTGTGAGTTTTAGTTCTCCATTGTCCATTTTAAATTTTTCCTTAAGTTATAAATCTTTTAATACTGTCTTATACCCATTAATGATTAAGATTTTGGGCAGACAATTTTTTAGTGTTTTAAGTACTTTTTTTTGTATTGCTTTTCACTCAAGATATAAATTCCTTAAATTGGGAATGATTATAAAATGATAAAGTTTTTTTTATATATTCTAATAAAAGTAATTTTTTTTTCAAATGGAAAAGATGCGAAGGTCATATTGGTATAAGATTTTAAAGATGAATTTTTCTGCTTCTTGAATAAAATCTTTAAAAGTAAAATGGAGAATTGTTTCAATGACTTCTGAAATGTAGAAATAATTTTCATAAATTTTATTTAGCAATGCTGTGCAACTAAAATAAAGGTTACTCATAAAACCTCTAAATATTGGCGAGTTTTTGAATCAATTATAGGAACTTATATAGAGTCATTTATAATAAATAAACAATGAGTGTCTAAATTTATTTTTTCCATGGGTACTTATTAATTTCATGTTTTAATATGGAAATTTCTTATAAATATTCATTGCGCCAAAAATAACATTTTTCAAATTTATGTAATGTTATATATTTTAGAGTTAATATATTTTAGACAAAATTTTATTATATAAATATTGTACGAAATTGATGAAATAGTCACTGAGACAAGATTTAATTTTTTTTTAAACAATACATAAAAAAAAAAATTTTCTTCAAACTTTCGCATATGTTTGAAAATTTGAAGAACTTCTTTCTAATATACCGATGTTGTGAGTTTGAGTTGGTTACCTAATATTCTATCATCTTTACTCATTTATTTATTACAAATGCCCAGAACACATAGGCGCTATGACGCCATGAGCGCTATCCAGCCTTCTTTCGTCAACAGTACCTATTAGAAATGCAAGTGAAGGGCACGTGCCAAGATGGTGAGTGTCAAAAAGCTGATCTTTTTTTACAAAAAGAACACGGGAGAGTTCTCTCAAAGTTTAAACCTGTACGAATACGCTGACAGCCCTGTAGAAAGGTGAAAAAAGACCACATTTGCACCTCTACTAAAATCAGTAATAGCCTTAATCTTGAAAGCCCAAGGCTTGCTGATGGAATTGCCCAATGCCTTCTGCTTTATATTAGCCCCCTTAATCAGTAGTTTCATTGAGTGGAAAAAGATTATTCTGAAGAACCTCCTTGCACCTTTCTTCGCTAAAAAGTCAGCTGCGTCATATTCAGAAATCCGACAATAAACTGGAATCCAATGGAAAGAAACATATATTGTCCTTGCAAGATGTCTACACTGCAAAATGTGGATATCGTATGTATATTGTTTGTGTGAATGGACTGGAAAACCGAAATTGAGTCAGTTCGCTCGAGGAAGACTGCCGACAGATAGTTGCTTTAATGCGATGCAAATAACCCCAGTTTCGCCTTCGTGAGTGAGAAACAACATATATATAGATATATAACCAGAAAAAAGATCACAATATAATCCAGTTCCCGCACCATCATGAAGACTTATAAAACATTCAAATGAAATCGAATATTTTATAATCTCAAAAAGTTCTTAATGTAAAATAAATGCAAGATAAAATATCAAATTTTTTTAATGATTGAAATAAAAAAATATTTTTTTCCATGTAATTAATTAAAACAAAAAAAAAAATTATTCTGGGATATTTTTCCACAAATTTAATAACTTTTTCTCTGAGCGCTACAAAAATGTTTTAAAACAAGAAATATTTACCACAAAAGGTTTTCTTAGGCTTATCAGAAAGTCTCTAAAGAAAAAATAAATAAAATTATACTGTTTTCAACAACATGCATACATGACTGTAAATGCAACAAAACAAATAAAAATGTATGCAGCAAAAAAAAATCAGCCTTATTCATTTCTTGAGATTTATCAAAAGCCTGAGCTACTTTTTGTAAATTTCTAAAACAAAAGATAAATTAAAAGTTTGTAATAAAAAAATATAAGAAGTCTCATTTCTATTAACCTCTACTATAAGAAACCTATTGACCTTACGAGATCTGTGTCACCTTTAAATTGCTTGCCACTGAGTAATGCATAGCCATATAAGCTATTAATTAAAAGGGGCTGTGTACTCTTATCAAAATGAATATACATTAAAAAATTTTATTCCTTTTGAGTAAAGTATTGATTAAAATCCTGAAATGTTTATTATTTAGTTGTTGAAATGTTTATTATTTCATTTAGCAATATGATTTTTATATTAACATAAATATTTTCAGTATTATGCTCGAAATTTTTAAGAAGTAAACAACACACATTAATTAAGTAAATATCTGTTCCTTAATATTTCTGTTATAAATGCTTACACTTTTCAAAGTCTGCCAAATGTATTAGATTAATCAAGAACTGTTTGTACATTTATTTTGTCCAATTCGATGAAATATTTTTTCTTATACTAATTTTATGCATTTTTATTGCTAAAAATGTAGTTGGATATTTCTTCTAAATATTTCTACAGCAAGTTTCAAGGTTTTGTATTCAAATAAATGGAGAAATAAATCTTTTAGAAAAAGGTTTCAGAAATATCCTGCCTTAATAATGGAAGATCATATTAATGCCAATCACACACATTGACGATAATAGAATTATTTGGCGATGTTTCTTTTTAAAAAGAGATGCAATGAGATAACTTTCAGGCTCCTAGTTAATAACTTTTATCTTCAATGTATATATTCTTAGTAACCTCGAAGAGCGATTCAGTAGTTTTTAACAGGCGTAGCCAGTTACATAACTCGTAAAATTTGTCGCAAGAAAATATATTTAAATTTCTTAGATTTTCTATTGGTGCTCAAGATTGATTCAATACAATAAAATAGAAGAATTTGAAACATGCTCGATGGCGAGTTATCTATAGGTATTTCAGACTTCAACTGAGGGTATAATTCGATTATATAACGCATTCCATTTTACCGTATAAAATCATCGTATTTTTTAAGGTTCATTAATTTTATTGAACATTATACTTTTCTTTATAAAACTCTTGTGTTTGAGAAACATGCTATCGATTGAATTCCATTATTTCGAGTTAATTTTATTATTATTGAAGTATTAAAATACAAAATGTTATATTACATGTTTATTTTAAATACCAACCAATTTTTCAATTCAGTGTCTTTCGACGATTCTTTAAAATACTAAGATTAAAAGCAATTATAAATTCTAATTAAGTAGTTATATTGTAATATTACAAGAAATATATTGTATTAGGCTGTTTATACTTTGACTTCAGCGAGATGGGCGGTTTAACACACAGTCAAATCTACTTTGTAAATTGCCTTCTGCGAAGTTCATTGGCTTAGTCTCAAGGCACAGGTTCGATTCTCGGGCTGGGCAAGGTCGATTCAGCCTTTCATCAATTCAGCAAGTCAATAAAATAAGTACCAATCATACTTTGGAAACTAAGCACTTGGGGTATTCGTATTACAATGACCACCTAACCGGGACATACGCTTCGTACCCTAGAGCCCTCTGTCAGAAAACATGTGAGCACTACAGACCTTGCCTCATATATGTCGAGCTTGTAACCAAATGGTTCGCGCTCTTGCCATCGGTTTAACAGTTCTTAGGATCGAATCCGACTTTGGTGTTGTATGTTTATTGCCATTCAGAATCCACTTTAAGCTGTTGGTTCCTGTCTAATTAGCCCTCGAGAGCAAAAAATAACCATCGAGGGACGGAAAAACAAACAAAGAAACTTGTTCATATATGAGCAGTCATGTCGCTTAGTTTAGTTTAGTTGAAAATTACCTTCTGCAAAAAATGTTTTTACGAATGCTGGGCTGAATTTACGTATTGCAAAAGGAAAATCCTAGGAAACTCAACCTGACGGACATGTAAGACCTTGAGCCACAAGATCCAACTAACCAAAAGAAACCTGAGTGGCATGTATGCCCAAAAGTGTAACAACCATCTCCTTTTCAACAGTAGCTTTTATCCAATTCCTTTTCGAAGAATTCTCTTCCACCAATAAGCCACAATAAACCCTAAATTATTTGCTTTATACTTATAGGGTTCTAATGTTAAGATGGGAGTAATAACATCCTAATAAGTTCGAACATGATTAACAAGTACATATTACTGAAGTTCAGTGTGTAGAATATCTATGTGCATGAACAAACCTCGATTTAAAAACTCGATATTTAGCACTCTGTCTCATGAAAAGAAAAAAATAATAGAGCCTCTGTATACAGTGATGTAGCTGTAAGTAAGAGAAGGAGTGTCTTGCTCAATAAAAGAATCTCCAGTTCCCGGTCTCGACCTATTGCAGTTGTTGGCTTACTGGACATGATTATTTGCAGAAGCATTTGCATCGTATTGGAGTCAAGAATTCGATTTATTGCTCTTTGTGCCACCAGGGGAAGTAGATGGTGTTTTCTTTAGGCATTGCCCCGTTGTTTTAAAGTTTCATGAAGTGTAGTCTCTACGCATGCTAGAGTTTTAATCCTTTTTAAACTTTATCCTCACTCTTTTGGGCTGCTCGTAAACTAATGTCAGAGATGCCAAAGACAAGCGTAGGATTGAAAAACACAATTTAGCATCCAACTAAACTAATTTTCTTTAAACAAATATAACCAATAGTTCCAAATATTGTAATTATTATTGTTAAATAAGACCTTCCATGCATTTCGTTTTATAACAAATCGGAACAAGAGAACCTTTTAAAAACATTTCAAAAAGAATTGTTTAAAAAAATTTTTTATACATAACATTTTAAAAATTCGCACTTCTTATCATTTGTGAAAGCTGTTTCTATTTACACTACTGGCCATTAAAATTACTACACCAAGAAGGTGACAAGCTACAGACGTGAAATTTATACGAAAGGAAGAAGGTGCTGTGATATGCAAATGATTAGCCTTTCAGCGCATTCAGACAAAGCAGGCGCCAATAGCGACACCTACATTGTGTTTAGATGAGGAAATTGTTCAGCCGGTTCCTCACACACAAATTGCATTTGAACGTTGTTGCCTGGTGAAAAGTTGTTGTGATGCCTCGTGTAAGAAGAAGAAATACGTACCAGCACGTTTCTGACTTTGATAAAGGTAGAATTGTAGCGTACCGGGATTGCGGTTTATCTTATCACAGTATTGCTGCTCACGTCGGTCGAGATCCAATGACTATTAGCAGAATATAGAATCGATGGGTTCAGGACGGTAATACGGAACGCCATGCAGGATCTCAACGGCCACCTATCACTAGCAGCCGAGAAGACAGGCATATTATCCGCATGGCCGTAATGGATCGTGCAATTACGTCACTAGCCGTGAGTCAAGAAACGGGGTCGTTTGGAAGACAACAAGTATCTGCACGAACAGTTCGTTTATCTATTCAGTATCTGCACGACGTTTGCAGCAGCATGGACTCTCAGCTCGGAGACCATGGCTGCGGCTTCCCTTGACGTTGCGTCATAGACAAGAGCGCCTCCAATGGTGTGATCAACTACGAACCTGGGCGCACGAATGGCGAGACGTCATCTTTTCAGATGAATCTAGGTTCTGTGTACAGCATCATGATGGTCGCATCCGTGTTTGGCGATGGTCGCATATTGTCTGAACGCACACTGGCAGCGTGCATTCGTCATCGTCATACTGGCCCATCACCTGGCGTGATGGTATGGGGTGCCATTGGATACACGTCTCGGTCATCTCTTGTTCGCATTGATGGTGCTTTGAACAGTGCACGTTACATTTCTGGTGTGTTACAACCCGTGGCTCTACCCTTTATTTGAGCCGTGCGAAACCCTACGTTTCAGCAGGATAATGCCCGACCGCATGTTGCCGGTATTGTACGGACCTTCCTTGATACGGAACATATTTGGCTGTTGCTCTGGCCAGCACGTTCTCCAGATCTTTCACCAATAGAAAACGTCTGATCAATGGTTGCCGAGCGACTGGCTCGTCACCAAACGCCAGTCACTACGGTTGATGAACTGTGGCATCGTGTTGAAGCTGTATGGGCATCTGTACCTATACATGCAATCCAATCTCTTTTTGACTCAATGCCCAGTCGTATAACTGCTGTTATTACTGCCAGAGGTGGTTGTTCTGGGTACTAATTTCTCAGGATCTATCCAGGCAAATTTTTTGAAAATTTAATCACTTGTTATTTCTAGTATAATATATTTGTCCAATAAATATCATTTGTTATCTGCATTTCTTCCTGGTGTAGCAATTTTAATGGCCAGTAGTGTATATAAATTCTAAAAGATTTTCGCAGCAATTTGTTGTTTCAATCGAAACGGGTGTCTGGTGGTGAAAAGTAGAACTGCAAGAGCGAAACCGTTCCCTGTCATCAAATTCTAATCGATACTCACCTTTAAAAATGAATGCTTCCATATCGAAAACTAAAGTACGCGGGTAAAATGTGTTATTTGTTTATAATTTCCACTCTGTTTCTTTTATTTTTAGCCTTTTGTGTAGATGATTATAGAATCTGTGAATAATTTTGCACTGATAGCGTAGATTATTCAATTACGTAACATATAAGCATCAATATATTTTTTCCTACTTGCATAATGTTGGTAATTATGAATTATTGTTTGAATTAAAATTATAAAATTAAAAACGAATTCGGAATAATTTCTTGATACTATAGATTGTCGAAGAGATAGTAAGAAAGTAAAGAAATGTAGTGAGTTAAACATTTTTCATCGACTAGAAACAAAGTGTTTTAATTTCAACAATGTGAAAAACTTTGTCTATAACTGAGCATAATTTAATTAAACTACAAATTTTTCTTTATTTTTATTTTAAGAACAATTTTTTCCAACCAAGTTGCTCCCATTCATGTTATGAGTACTACAGTTTTTTCTTTTTTCAATTCTATTTTTGCGAAAATATTCGAACAAAAAAAATGAGAGAAAGAATTTTATTCGATTCAGAATTCATTGTTATGTAAAAAAAAAAAAAATTGTGGATTCTTGCCTCATTTTTGATAGTAAAATTTCGAGAATTCTTTTGTCATTTTACTTAAATACAAAAAATTTCAAGAATTTCGTTCTGAAGATATTTGGAGTTTAAATATTTCATTAAAGTAGTTTTTCTGTGTGTGTTCATAAATAGTTGCAAGTGGTTTCAGTAAAAGATTTTTTTCATAACATTTAATTTCCAAAAACCGAATTTTTAGAAGTATTCTCAAAATATTCTTGTTTGCATCAAATCTAACAAAAATTTAAACCTTAAATTATTACTGTATTCTAAACCTTTCATTTTGAATAAAATAATATAACAATATATGTAGCAAATTACAAATATCTGAAACTTCTTTTTACTTTGTTTATTTTTTAGAGGTTATTTTTGAAAAAAATTGGATAATAAAGGAATTTCGGAACATCACACACACAAATAAAATTGAATATTTACTTTTAATTTTTTTCATACAGGAACGATAGACATTCCTTGTTAAATTCGAACTTCAATGCACCTTTTTATAGTTAAAGAGTATATATTCTGGAAACTTGAAACATATATGATAGATTGTTAAAGTAGAAAGTTAAATTGTTATCATCAATCATTTTTAATCGATTAATTTTCTTGAGTACGTGAAGATCCATCGTTCTCAGTCTGTTTAGATTGTTCCCTTCATATTGATAAATAACGCAGCGCTATTTATCTAAGTCAAACTGACAGATTTTTATGCTCCCTTGTGTTTGCCAAAAATAAACCAAATTTTGTATTATAAATCATTGAATTTGATACAAGAGACATTAATTTATTTTCTTGATAAATTTAAATTAATCGTAACTTCCGGTTCTCCTACTTTTCTGAAAAAAAGATGGTAATTTTTTTCTTACGACAAAATGTTTTCGAATAGAATGAAACTTACTGAAAATCGATATGAAACTAAAATTGCACTCAGAATAATACGAAATATATAGAATTTTCTAAGTAAATACTTTCTTTTAAGATGTAATATAAAGCGATTTGGCTCAGATTTATAATTCTTTTGGTCTATTTTTGAATTTTTTCGGCGATTAAAAATATACCCCCAAATTTGACATAAATATTACTTTATAATTTTTTTTCTAAATAAGTTAAATATATGATTAATAATAAAACTCACACACAAATAAAATTTTAAAGAAATATGAATTTTTTAAAAAAATTACGTGAATTATCTTCACAAGAATTTTAATAATAGTGCATTGTAAGGTAAATTCAAAGTATTCTAAATTGTTCCTGGTGACGCAAAAGTTAGGGTTGCCGATGTCGTAGTGTAAAACGACATATCTAAACGCTGAGAAAACACATGTTTATATTTTTACTCTCACTTTAGAAATAAGAATTTTCCTTCTTTTCCTTTCAAACTATGATGTTAGAAAATAAAGGAAAGGATGTAATAAAAGCTGGCACAATGAGACAAGTGTAATTAGCGAATGAATTTTTCTTCGTTGGAATGGATGGGTGATCTTGAGAAAACTTCAAGGACATTTGTGCTTTGTGATATATTTTATATGTAAGTCTGACCAGTCGGGTTTGAGAGGGAGAGATCTCTGACCTATTCCATAGAAGTGTAGGAGGTACTATTAAACTTTAGGGTACCAATGATGTAAAGGGAAGGAGCCAAGATGAGAACTATGAAGAATTGAAAACTGCATCTAAAAAAGGAGAAGACACAGAGAAAAGGAGTCCACGATTGAAGACTGAATCCTCATTGAACAGAATGAGAGTAGTTGAAAGATTTAAATTGTCGACGGAAAACAATTGCCCTGTCCAGTCGAAGTCCTGTCTCGACTTTTCTGAATGGAGCCATAAGACGTCCGACAAATAGATGATGATAAAAGCTAAGGAATTACGAAGAAGAGACAACAAATTCTGATGAGAGATAGCAAAGAAGAAAGAGAAAGCTCATGAGGAATGAGTAAGTCAAGTGAAATGCTGGAATATCGGTGGATGGAAATGGAAACTGAAGATGTCGAGTGGATGTGAAAAGAGAATCATCGTCACTGGAGAGCAGCGAAGAAATTGACGCTAAGAGACACGATAATACTGTTTCGAAAATAGGGGTGAGTTTGATCTCTCATTCTGATTCCGCTAGATCACACTTTAATTACGATACATTATAGCGTAAATGTCACAAAAGAAATTTAATATTAGAATTTAATCAATTATTTAATTGAGAATGATTTATTGGTAAATGTAAATTTCTCTTGTTATTAAGGTGCTAAAATAAAATATTAAGTTATATTCGTTTTGAATCGCACGTTGTCTCTATCATTTAGTTATTAAAAGTGAATCTGGGTTTTTCTCATAGTTTTTCTGAAATTACCGAGTTCCACCACAACAACCGAAATAGAATGTTGCTAATTATCTTCCGTATTTCCAATTTTTCTGACGTAATAAGATATCAAAGTTTCACGAAAAAAAGTAAAATCCTAAAAAATTCACCCTATTCTAAAATGTGCCAAGATATACGGCATCTGTGCAACGGTTTCCTTGCAAAAAATAACAGATCGTAAAATGTAGTGTAATTTTTCCTGGAGAAAATAATGTTAGTTTATTCGTAAAGTACATACAGAGTTATTCGTAAATGTTAGTTTATTCTAAATTACACCCAGCAATTATTGTTAAAGAGGTATAAATTTTTTTCAAACACATTTAGAAAAAATTTAATAATAAAACCTATAAAATTCATAATAAAATATATAACAGAGAGAGGGTACCATCAGCTTTTATTCAAGATCCATTACATGGCAGATTAACTTGCTTTGCATATTTGTATGCAACATAGCGTTCAGACCAATTATTTTAAAATCTTTTCATATTGGTGAAAAGAGTTAAGGCATAATCGAGTGAAAGACTATTTTTTTTGTCGGTCAAAACGTGGTACATACTTTCATATAATAATAATGTGATTAGTCTGCATTCTATATAGTTATATTAGTTTATGAAAGAGTACTGTTTTTAATGTCATGTGACAGACCATAGTGTTGATGAAATATGGCGTTTTACGATGAGCTGAATGAAGATATCGAGTTCGAAGAATTTATATTTGACAAATGACTTAACGCTTGCTTACTTAGCTTTTATTTTACCAGGGCAAAGGGTGGACTAAAATTTCACAGCGAATCGATAAATGAAATATTGCAGGTGGTAGCTAAGAATATTAAGGTATATTAAATTACAGAAAGGTGTCGACACACACACACACACACACACACACCCACACACACACACACACACACCCACACCCCCCCCCACACACACACCGCTAACAATATCATATTAAAATTCCTAAATGTGAACTTTATTTTTTTTCTGAATAGTTCTTTACAATTTAAAAATTTTTCAAATCTATGAAATAAATATCCACTTGGTACTTTTTACACTCAAAATCTCAAAATGTTTGCAATTTTTCATTACTATATACAGAGCTCTTTTTAACAATTATAAGATGTATATAAATAACTTTTACTGCCAGTTTACTGTAAACAGTGTCTTTCTCTAAATTTCGAATTACCATTATATATATATATATATATATATATATATATATATATATATATATATATATATATATATATATATATATATATATATATTTAAAATGTACAATTTATCAATGAATCCTAATAATATATTTTTGAGTTCTGTGGTGCTAAAGTACTTTTCCTGATAAATGTGCAACTTCAAACATTTTTCTATCGCCATAAACAACCTTCTCATTAAACGTCAGGCAAGGAATTCTGGGGAAATGGGTTCTTATTGATCCTCGCTCTTAATTTATTCATATTCGTTCAAGTATGATCTCATGAAATGAAAGTGTGTGAATCACTTTATTAATTTCTGAAGGTTTTCTTTCGATTATAAATATTATAAAAGCGAGGTGTTGAATAACTGCAACCTTCTTAACATTGATGAACTCTTATTCATATTTGTGGAAATTTCTGCTGAGGTTCCTGTTCATTTCTGTTAAGGAACGAAATACTAAAAGCTGTGTGTAATCTCTTTTTTTAACATTAAATCTGTGAAATCCAACCGTTTCTTCGGATATTTGTTCCGGTACTTTTCAGTACTTTATAAAATGATGCTCTTTATGGTAATATATATGTATATCAGGGGTGGCCAAGCTTCTTGGTAATCCGAGCCATTTTTCAAAATTTGAAATTTTTTGAGAGCCGCAGTTATTATATATTTAAAAGGTAAGCAAAATATATATTTAAAAGGTAAGCAAAAAAATGTATTAAAAACTTTTTTTACATTTATTGAAATCATATAAATAAAGGAACCAAATATGTGTATTGAATTTAAATATTTTAAAAACTAAACACACACACACACACATTATTTTACTTATTTTACTTCTCTTGATAATTTTTTAAAATTGGGCGACTAATTGATAGCAATTCTTTGAGATGTCGGTTAGTTACTACTGATCGGTGTTTGCATTTCACGAATTTTAAAAATGAATAAAATGATTCACATTTAGTACGTTGTTTCGAATATTGAAATAGTTAAAAAAAAAAAAAAACAGCCTTTTTTCATTTAGGGTACTTTAATAATGATACAAATTTCCAAAATTCAGTAATCAGCCTCGACTTATATTTTAATTGTAAAACCTGATCTTCTCTCGAGTGCATTTATCAAGAGTCACAAGCGGCTTACGAGCCACAGGTTGGCCACCCCTAATATATATATATATATATATATATATATATATATATATATATATATATATATATAATGTTTGCATATGAGTCGTATTCATGTATTATTTTGGGAGTCACCAAATTTTTTAAAAACTGAATATTTTTATTAAAGCCCGGTGGCATAGTGTTAGCTCTTCGTGATCCCAAGCCATAGATCCAAGGTTCGATCTTTGGATTGGGGAAGGTAGATTGAGACTTTCATCTCTTTTCAGTGGGTTAATGAAACTAAGTATTATGTATGCTTAGGAATAAACGCTGGGGGCTTATTCCCAAGCAAATGGCAAAATAGAGCACCTAACCGGGATCATGCTTTGTATGCCATGGCCCTCCGTCATGAAAACAGATATGGGCAATGTAGGTTTTGGCCCCATTTCGGGCTGTCAGGTCACTGAGTTTAGCTATTTAGAGTATTTTCTTTAAACAGTATAATTTCAATAAACTAGAGGTTCGGTTAGGTTACGACAAAAAATTTATTTTGGAGCTTTATACTCGTAGGCTTAATATAATAGAAATTGATATTTTTTGTTACCGATACCTGTTTCTTTCAACGGATTAGTCATTAAGCGCAGCTAATCACGTCGTAATTTCTAACTACGGTCAAGTGACGAAGTTGACGCTTGAGCTGGCATTTTCCTCTCCATGTCAACAGAAGGACATTGCGACTACGGTATATTTTATGTACCCTTATTGCGATTAATCTGATCTTTGAGATTGGATTACTCATAGAACTCATAATCTCCCAACCACGAGAACGACGCTTTTAGACCCCCGCGGCCTTACAAGAAACTGATTTTTAACGAGTAAAGTGAATAAAAGAAATTGTTTGTTTATTCGCTTTATTGTTAATAGTTTCTGGCAACTTATTTTTGCTGATAGATAGATCTAAACTTACCCATCCACCTCGTGACCAAATCATCAGATATTCTGGTACTTTTCTCTCCCCAAAATTTGCCACGTTTTTAACGAGGGGACATTACTTTCTTCCAATTTGACATACAGATATTTACGAGTTAAAAATATATAAAATGAAACACATTAATTAATCATTATTAATAGCTAAAAAACTTTCTCATTATGTTTTTCCCTTCAACAATGAATTTAGTTCCCTCTCCGGCCATGGATGCTTTTAAGTTTAGACTTTATGAGCTCCGGAAGCCTGGTTGGTTGTTCTTAGAATCGGAAGATAACGAGTCCAAATCATCACTTAAAGATCGGCCGTCATTTACTGGAGTAGATCTTAGTGCGCGTGTAACAATATGATTTCTTCTTCCAAGTGACCTTTGGAGGGGGCGGATCATGTGTTGCCTGGACTCCGTTCTGGCTATTTCACCCTAAATTTTAGAGCCCTGCTCTGACTTGAAGCAACAACTTTAAGTCTTTGACCAAGTACTCTTCGTTAACAAGAAGTGACTGTGGAGTTAAAAACCAATAAAATAAAATGAGACTTTTTATATAATTTTTTTAAATACTTACGATAACAGTTAAGAGTTAAACATTTTCCATCTAGATTAGGTGGGGCTGTACACCAAATTTTCAATGGTTAAAATACACTTTAGATTCTAATAGTTCTTTAGCTCTTCAGACTTGATGCATCCTGAATGATTTTATAAAACATAAAGTAGTAGTAACTTAACAACAAAGTAGTTTAAGAAATAGTAATAAAGAGAGAGAGAGATTAAATGTTTACTATTATAATAAGATTAAATTTAAAACTTCATTGTGAAGTAAATTAATTTATAGAAACTGTAAACCCACGTGCATTAGCTAACTTCATGGTATTTTTTTCATTCTAATTAAAAGAAATCTGACATTTCCTGATCAGGAAAAAGGATGACAGGTCATTGATACAATTATACAGGTCGCTCATGAAGTAAGTTTCACTTGTACAACCAAAGATGGCAACACTGTGAAAGAAGAGCGAAGGTTGCGCAGACGATAATTGAGTTCCACGGCCCCAACTCAAGAAATTTCGTTCGAATTCCTTGGACCGTTGCTGTGTAGTAAGCGGAAAACAAGAATGGCGCGTCAGGTAAGAACTAAGACTTTTTACTCCCACGTTGAAGTCTGTGGAACAGTAGGTTTTTTTCAGCAAAACTTTCAACGAGTACAAAGATTTATTGTAAAATATGGGCAGTGAATGGGCCACTTGTGCAATGTCATATCCAGCCGTTGTGCAATGGAGCAAGCGGTTTGAAGGTCACAGAAACTTGACCGATGTGGAAAGGCAAGGAAAGATAACAGCAGTGAGCAAATCGATGGAACAGGTAGAAGGCACGCACAGCACAGGATTAGCTCAGCAATTTTGGATGAGATTTCTGGCAGCATCCACCGTAGAGACTTGATGTGGCGCCTTGCGATTGTCGTGTTCTTCAAACTCAAAGAATATTTTCCAACAATGACTAGGTTTCAGATAGCAGCTGGCTCAAGCACTAAGTTTGTATCGTTAGGGCATCAAGTAATACGTTCCTGCAGCCACTGGAAAACTAGTGTCTGTCATATTCTATTATAGCGCATATTTCAGTAAAGTGTTTTTTTGACTAACATTGTTCGAGCGTAACTTACTTTTTGAACGCTCCTAGTATTGTGACATTTCCCTTTCATTTTAATTTTGCTGAGTATTATCTTCCATAAATGGTTTCAAGGTTCCTCTACCAAAATCTAGTCACTTTTTAACATCTCATAAGGATGATATTACTCCAATATTGGTAAAAAATCCTTTCTGAGAATGTTATGTACGAAAATAAAATAAAAAAAAATGAGAGGACGATTGAATTAAAGTTTAATTAAATTCACACTGACACAAACAAATATAATTTCAAAGTAACTAAATTTTATGCAATAATAGATGGGTCATAGTTTTATATTTTTATTTTCCGATGTATTTCATAGAAAATATAAATGGAGAAATGATTATTTCATTTGAATTTAAGTTTCATTCACATGAAAATTACACAAATTGAATGAAAAAAACTCAATGGGAATTTCATATTTTTATATCAAACAAATGCATTTTCCTACTTTGTTAGGAATTCTTATCAAAGTAAAAATTATATTAAAATATAAAAATTTGTGTAATAATGAAATTTTTATCTCGTATATGAGATATTTTGTTATTGTAATTTACACGCGAAGCTAATTTACTCTTAATTTATTCAATAAAAAGCTTATTTTCCAGACACAATTATTTTATTATTATATTATTATTTTATTTTCATTCTGTGCTATTGTTATTTTATTATAATTTAACTTTTCTGAAATAAATAACTTTTTTCTAAAGAATATTTCTGAATAAAAACTGAGCATTATGTAAATAATTAAGGAATCAGAAAAAAAAACCATAAATGAACATTAAAATCTTAATCTTGTGGTAATATATTAAATAATATAATAATTAAATGTTTAAATTTTTTAATTATTCATTGTGTTGAATCTTCTGATGTTGATAAAAGAAATTGGATTTGAGAAATCATAGACATTTGTGCATATATTTTTCTTTAACATATATTTTTCAAGAATCTATTCGTATTAAAGAATATCATCTGATGAAATGCCTTTTTTTTTCTTGTAGCTTGGTTGCAAATAATAAGTGTCAATTCATTCACATTTTATGAGCACAAATCTAAACATAGCTGTGAAAAGAAATGTAGTCATTTTTAATTAATAATAGTTCTCATTATTATTTACATTATTTAACAGCAAATAACGTGTGGCTTACGTTGGCTTAGTGGTAAGACCATCGGAGCGAAGTGTTTTATGTTCGATTTCGGCAATTCTCGAAAAATTGCAGAATGATTTTGGGTTTCAGAATGTGCACGTAGGAGTTTACTAAATTCCCATACTTGTGATATGTCAATCGGCATGAAACTCTTTTCGTATATACAAATGCCTGACATTCACTTGCCTCTCAAAAATTCGCTGTTTGGCCTACATTAAACTAATCATATTTTGTTTGTCCACCTATCATTTCTCCGGAATCGAACTGAGAACAGTTGCATGGAATGGAACGAAACCTATATCGGGATGTTGGTTTCTAAACTTAAAATGAAATCTAAGTTTCTCCTATATTCTGTAAATACCGCGTTTAGCATTTACTTAAAATGTATTTAACATGACTGAAGCTTCCTATAAGTTGTTTTTACTGCGATGTAATTAGCGAAGTAATCTTCCACTTCAGAACTCTTTGAGTGAAGAAAGATATGATTTTTTTCCCCTTATAAAATTGTGGTCTGTGTAACGGCTGAGGAAAGAGAAAAGATAGGTAAGGGGCCATCGAATCTCGCGTTCTTTTTACATTTCATATTCTATTTTTTTTTTTAGAAATAGCATTATTTACTTTTTCAGATTTTCGAAAAAGTATTGTTTTCGTACACTTCATTCGACGTGTTTTCGTTTTTCCCAATACGCTGAAGACTGAAAACGCGGAGTAAACTAGCTTTATTTGATAAATTTTTAACAAAAAGGAATTTTCAAACATTCCACGCCTCAGTCTATGACTTTTTTAACTGATCTGTTCTAGAAATCTCAACTCGTGTTGAGAAATAATTTTTTACAAAGTTAATTTATTAGTAAATATCTCTAAAAATAATAAATTCTTTAGAAATAGCAAATATCATTATTCTTCCAAATCATAACTTTTCATAAAGTATCTGTATTCCATGTTTTCCTGCACGGGAAAGCTAGTGGCTAATAACATAAGTCAACGTAAATAATAAAATTATCTTAAAGCAATTAGTCCTCAAAAATATTTTTAATTGCATATAAAATTCAAGAAAAATAAACAAATAAAAATTCATTTACATTAGAATATTCTGTTTCTAGATCTTTATACTTTTTGATAAAAGTATGAAATGCTCTTAACTTTTAGGCGTTATAATGTATCTCTGAGGCAAGAAGAAATCTTGTTTATGTGAACAAAAACGATGTTCGAATAATTTACTGGCATAAGCTTACCATTCCTTCTCATGAAAGAACGTTGTTAAGTCTCACATTAAAAAAATTACATTTTTAGTGTTTTTTAAATTTTAACATGTAACTAAATTTCTTATGAAATAAATTGAAGTATTAATAGACTATATCGATTAATACTCTCTTTTGTGGTCTCGACTTGTTCTTTTACAGTGGCAGGTCACCAACACCGACTGCGTCTCTCTTTTCAATGGCCAATTATTCTCAAAACTCAAACATTGTTTCTGTTAAGAAATTCCCCCTGTGACGATTCATCATAGTGTAACTATTCAATCATTGTATGGGAAATATGAGCGTCCAGTTTTAGTGGTTTGTGCAATAACAGGACCTTTGCTCAATTTTGGAAAAGAACTGAGAGTCCCTTTGGGAGTAAAAAATGCTCCTATTTACTTCCATTCAGAACTTGTCTATTTCAAGGAGGTTTTAAGTGTACCGAAGGTGTTCCCATACTATATTAAATGCCAAATATTACTTTTTGCATGGGTTTTCCATTATTTTTGACAAATTCTGCGTGTTTGTTTTCGAACAATAAAGTTATTAATTGCTTGTTTCAAAATTGAAAATGCTTCTTATGTAAAGATACAAGGAATATCTAAAGTTATTTTCTAGCTATGAAATGACTATAATAATCAATATAATTTGAATAATTATATTTTATAATTATTCTAGTTTCCGCATTCACTTAGTTTTTGTATATTTTATAATTTACTATACAAATTTTGTAAACGCATTTTTGCATCAAATTTTGTACATGTATTTTCTAATTATTAGATTCCTTTAATACCTTATTATATATTTTTTAATTTTTCATTTGTACTTATGTGTGTGTTTCTTTATTATTTGTGAAAAGTTTCATTGAAAGATATTTATTATTAGAAATTACAAATTCTATTTAGTTAAACACTTTTCCTAGAAGTGTTTTGGTTTGTTTTGTTGCTCGACTTAGTTTTGTATATTACGCTTATTTCGAGGGGAACGTGACGATTACAAACATCAACAAAGCTGCCATATAATCCATCATACGAATTTCTAAATTTTTTTTGGTGACGAAGAAATGTCGCCAAGATGACGTAATTGGAAGTAATGCCACTAAGATGACGTTATAAATTCTTCTCTGAAAAAAGTTAAGGCATCAACATAATAAACTTAAACCAGATGAATAAAAAGGGTAACTATATATTTTTGAAGTATTAGGATTTTCGAAAAGAAAACACATTAACTTCGTTATAACTCTTTCAGGCGCGCTACCCATTAAAGTTGAAATATTAACAAACAAATTTGTAGTTTATTTAGGCCTCTAGGGTATATAGTGAAAATTTTGTAAAGATTGCATGTACCATTTCGATCTTGTAGGTGTTCCATCACGTGGAACACTTCGCCGCAAAGGTCGTAAAAAGCAAGCATTGCAGTGAAGCCCATATACGCGCAAATGCTTTTGTATATGAATGAAAAAACGATGCATTGCACCTGCATAGCAGATTTAGCGTGGTCTAAGGTGCATCACAAAAAGGCCGGCTACTCTACATTAAAAAATAATAATAAATAAATTATAAAATAAAGATTTCTGCGGAATTTTTTTAGTTATCCGAATAAGGTTTTGGGGCTGCCTAGAGAAGAATGGGTGAGATGAATCATCACCACCATTTTCACTGACATCCGACACAACATTATCAGACTTGGACTTATCAAGTGGTTTAGGAACATATTTCTCTGTATCACTATACATATGTTCTGATTGACTAATAGAGGGCGATTTTTGAAGCATCTTTGAAGGACTAAAACCTCTACATGCCATTTATTTGCAATTAACAAATTAAAAAAATTAAATAGAAATTAAAACTATATTTGAAAAAAGTAAACTAAAAATATATAAATTCAAAAAAATCTATACACCATATTATAAAACGAATAGCAGCGAAAAGAAAAATCTCTCAAGAGCATAAAAATAATAATTCTAACTGGAGAGGATTCGAACTGATATATTCCTATACCGCACTGAACCTTCCCAATTCAAGAGTCCAATAAGGGTGTAGAAATATTATCCATATAAGATATTCCATATAGAAATATTTCCTTGTAGATTCCTCAACATTAATTAATTACACCCCAAAAGAGAGAAAAACAATAAAAAATAAACACAGCTGTTTCCCTCAGCATTGAGTCCAATGCTAATCGCATTCTAAATCGAGGGAAGGAAAAGTGCCGTTGCGGCGCAGTGTTCCAGGTGATGGAATACCTAAATTTATCAGATAATTCTGCGTATACTTTATGCGTACAAAATTTAAAGTAATATAGAATCAATAGTTCAAGATACCGGCAACAGAATAACATAGAAAAATTTTTCAAACAATTATTTTTGTATAAGAAAAAAGATTCGGAAATATTCCTTCAAAATAAGGGGTTTAAATAATCTACAATTGAAAATTATTGATCGTCTTATGTATGCTGCCATCTATTATCGAAAAAGAGAGTCTAAAGAACATTTTAAGCTAATTTTCATCTTTTTATCATAAAATGTAATAATTGGGTAACAATTTAAAGTTTGGTGTTTCATCACCTGGAACACTGAATCGCAAAGGATGTAAATATGAACAAAATGACTTAAATTTCTTCAAGGTGAGGTTAATACTAAGACCAATTTTAACAAAATAGAGAGAATTTTCTATATAATTCTAATTATTCTTGATGTGTATGACGTAATAAAAAACCAGGTTGACCGATTAACAAAAAAAAAAAAAAATCCACAAAAAAAAAAAAAAAAAAAAAAAAAATCAAATTCAGAAATTTGATTTATTGATTACACGGCAGCTATGCCATAATATTTTATTACCTATCATTTCTAATTAAACTTTAAATTGTAACAAAATATAAAACCATTTAATAGATAATATACACACTATATAACTAACTTAGTAAACAATTACATTTTTAAATATTAACTCATTAAAGTGTTTTATAAGCTATGTGGCCATTTGGCATGAAAAAATAAAATTTAAAGACTAAACGAATTCAGTCTCAAACTTAAAAAAAAAAAAAAATAAAATAAAAATCAATATTGAAATGCGTTAGCAGAATGTTCAGCTCAGATAAGAATTCTTGAAATTTAAAGAATATGTGAAGAGCTGGAAAAAGTTAAAAATAAAGAGGAAAAACGAAATGGCTCGTCAATGCTTTTAGAACATTTTCTTAAATATCGCTACATATTTTGGAAGTTTTTGGTGTCGCAAACGACTATTTGTCGATACAAGCGCTAAGCGCGGCCCATTTATATGACTTTTGAGGTACATTTGTGGTCATAACCAAAACTCATTCTTTTTGATGAAGTGCTAGCGATTAGAGATCTCGATTTTTGACATTCAGTATCCTTATATTTTTCTACTTGAAAAAATATTACGGAAAAAAATGGTCATAATTCCTTTCGAATTTAGAAACTTTAAAAAATATCTTGAACTTGTCATTGCTGAAAAAAAATAAGAAGTTCAGTTGAAATATTTACATCGTTTGAATGTAAAAATTCCCTGTTAACTCTGCATGTAATGTAGATATTTTTTAAAAACATTTTTATATTTTCATAATGGATTTGATTATAAATTAAAATTTTTAATAAAAATAGTTTAAAATATGCTTGTTTATTAAAACCTATTTGAAATACTTTTGCCTGAAATTAAATTTTTATTAATTTGTATTTGATTCTACTTTTGTTTGCTCTAACTGAATTTTTATTTAGAGCAAACAAAAAGTGTTATTTCTATTACCTATATTGCGGATGTTTTTAAAAAGTAATTTCTTTTTTCATTTCTTTACAAGTTTTAGATGAACACATTTCACAGAAATCTTTAAAATATGTAACATGAAAATTTATTTCTTAGAACAAGTAAATAAGCTGTATATAAATTTATTCATAAATCCCCATTATAATCGTAAATTACTAATGGATTGCTACAGATATAATTCTGTTCGTAAATTATTATGAAATGCTACAGATATTGCAGGTTTGTTCGTAAGTTATTACTGGAATGCTACAAATATTGTAGACCTGTTTGTAAACTACTACTGGAATGCTACAGTTCTTGCAGTTCTGTTCGTAAATTGCTACTAGATATTAAGTTTTGTTTGCAAATTATTACTGGAATACTACAGATGTTGCAGTTTTATTCGTAAATCACTTATTGAATGCTGTAGATATTGCAATTTAGTTTTTCTTGCAATTAGTTTCTATACTTTTTGCTGTTGCTTAACACAGTATTTACGAATTCTCTGTAGCCTAGATTGACTTTGGAATTTAATTATTTTTTGTTATTTTGTATAGAATTATATGCAAAATAGTTCTAACCTTTATTGTTTACTAACTCAATGTTAACAATTTACATTTTTTATTGTATTGTCTGTTATTAATTTTTATCATTGCAGAAGAAACTATCATTTAAAAGTACAGTTTTAGCCATTAAAATATATTCTGAAAATAGTACATTTTAGATGACTTATATGAGTTTTCATAAATGCAACCAATATTGATTTATTTTATTCAACCATTTTGAATATAATGGATAGATTAATAATTGTTAATAACAGAACATTAATATCTGGTATATTTAACTTCTTTTCTTTAAGTTTCTAAATCGCAATTCTTGTAACTTTCACGAATTCAATTTTTTAAAGTTTAAACTCTTTAATGTGAAACTAATAACATTAATTAAGTAATTTTTATAGCATTCAATAAAGAAAGAGCTCCACAGTTTTGGCTGGAAAAATATTAAGTAATAGTATTTCATTAAATAGTAATCTAAAAAAATCTATTTTGAGTAGAAATTGTCACAATTTTTCCTTTCACTGATATAAATTCACATGTCATCTTTTAGAATAAAATAAAATAAATTAAAGTAATAATTTTATTATTATCTTCCTTAACACAGAAAATATCTTTATAACTATACGAAAATTAATTTTTTTTAAATATTACTTTCACTATAAATAGAATTTTCCTTCATTTTTCAATACAAACTATTATTAATAATTCATTTTTTTTTATAAAATCCTTCTTGTTTTACAATAAATAACTACTTTTTATGCATTTGACATATAAATAATTTATAAGCAGAAAATAACAAGTATGAAATATTTTTACGATAAAGTAAAGCAAAAATATCTTTAAATTTGATGAAAATAAAATCCTATTTTTTAAGCAATCATGCATAGCTCTTTTTTTAAGCGGGAAACGATGAGAATACAGCTTAAAGAAAAAAAAATCAGGTTAAAGTTCTCAATCATCTCGACATTATCGTATTTCTTTTTGTAATATCACATGTTTTTTATGCTGTTGCCAAAAATGAGTAACTTATTCCTGTGATTTAATGCTGACGAACATTAATCATGTTGTCAAGCTTGCAATCTCATTATTCCATGCTTAAATCAACTGATCTGTGGTTGTATAAAAGCTCCTTTGAAAAACCAATGATATTTTTGAGTTAGCTATTTAATTCCTTACTATTTTGAATAAAATCTCTAAAAGTTATGAGTTTTGTTTTCTCAAAATGCTTGAAGATAAATTCAAATTTTGAAAATAAACTTAAAATTAGAAATATTAATTTAAATTTTACTGATTATAAATAAGCCATTATTTTCAGTTTGCAATAACAGAATCGCTTAAAAATATTTCATTTATAACTCTGTACTAAACTAATCTAATATTTTATTTAAAATATTTGTTTTTCAGTTTCTCACACACACACACATTCGCATTAGTTTTAACATTATATAACAAAATAAATAATATATGTAATAGAAATGAAATAATATATAAAAATGAATGATATATATATATATATATATATATATATATATATATATATATATAATTTATAATTATCTAAACATCAAAGAAATGCTGTTATTTTTACTTTGCTCAATATATTTCTTTTTTTTAATTTTTACCTGACTTTAATTAATTTATAAGCTTATTACTGAATTAAATAATAATGAATAAAACATTAAGCAAAGTGATAATAGAATGCTAGAGAATGATAATATAACTTTTTCTCTCCTTTATCAATAAAAAAGTGTCATTTTATTTATGTTTATGCTTTTTAATTTTTTTATAACCACTTTTTATACATGTGTAAAAAAATCCAAAATTTATATATTTGAATGCAATATTTTCCAGATATTATGATTTCAAAATTTATATGCATGTATATGAAATTTAAATAAAAATTTATAAATATTATTACATCTTTTATGTATAACAGTGTGAAATTATAATGAAAATTAATATGAATGTTTTTCATTTTCAGATGTAGTTTTACTATATGCATTTAAATTTAAACGGTACATTTCATTTCTTAAATTTTCTTTAAAATCAATTTATTTAATCAAATTTAATATTTATTGTAATCGTATAAATTTCTCTAAATCTTTAAAAATAAATTATTAGTTTCATATAGTTTTGCAATATATTATTGCAATAAATAATATTTTAAAATCAAATAACTAGATATCGATACGAAGGAAGGAAAAGATAAAAGATTTTTCAAATTTGCTTTAGATTAATTGTTAATTAAGGATGATAAAAAATCAATTTATAAAGAAACAATCGCAAACTTCTATTGATTGGCTTTAGTTTCTTGTTCTAAGGAAGAGAAATAAAGTCAAATCTTTTTTTTTTTTCCAGTTACAATGAAAATACTGATTTTTTTGTGTAAATTTAGTTCTTACGTTTTTATATACATTATGCAGAACGGTACGTAAAACCGGCCCTTAAATTTTAACGCATAAAGTGTAATTTATTAAATATGATTACTTTCCTTCACTATAGGAGCTGAAAGTGCCCACCCCCACAATTCACCGCACTCTTGAGGAGATTTATACATATTCTCTTGTCAGTTCTTGTGTTGTGATGCTATGGATGGCATCCTGGATCCTTTATCTTGAGTTCCTCATTTGTGTGTAGATTTGTTCTATATACTCTTCCCTTTAACATTCCCCACAAGTCAAAGTGGCAAGACGACTGGACCAAGGGGACCACAAGACCTTGCTGATCGTCACCTCAGGTGTAAACACACACGGGACAATAAAAACCGGACCTGTGGCGGAACTAGTAGGATAAATCCCCCCATTGGCAACCCTTGCTTCTTTTTCTTCGTCTCCAAGCAATGCTAATGCTGTTAAAGCTTAAAAAAAAAAAAAAAAAAAAAAAAAAAAAAAAAAAAAAAAAAAATGTATATATGACACTAAAAGGATGTAAAATGAGAGTAGAAACCAAACCTTAAAACAAAGAAATAATAATAAAAAAAAATTAAATTGGCAACATCAAAATGAAAAAAAAGAAATACTACCATCAAAACAAAGGATGGTAGATTTGGTGAGAAATCTCTTGGAGAGATATATCATACTAATACCCCTGTGGCATGTTGTATTAAATTATTTAGAGTAACATAACCGAAATTTCTATTCTGGAATGTTAGACTAGGCTGTTTGACTCCTCTGTGATTGACTAATCGAGTTCATTGTCCTCATAAAGAATGTGGGACCAGTCACAGTAATTTTGTTGCTAAAGACATGATATACGAAACAAATTTTGTAAAAAAACGCTATATTCTATAATATCTCGAAAAGCCGATTTTACTCGACGCACTCCGCATAAGTTACCTAAGTTATCCACCCAAGTTAAAAAGTTAATTTTCGACTAAAATTATAAATTTTTTTTATTTTATGAATCTAGGCTCTTAAAGCCTTCCAGTTTCGGAAACATTGTTTTTTGCTTAATTATGTATTCAATAAAAATTAGGTTACAGGAATATTAAAGTAAGTCGCATCTTTTGAAAATTGAAAAAGGGAATAGCAATTTCAAACCGGAAGTGGTAAAGAAAAGTGGCATTTTTTTTTACTATTTTTTTAAAATTTATATGTTTTTCTATAATATATTGGTTGATAGCCATAAGTATGAAGCTTTTATTTAATTTATGGATTAGAAAAGAAGCGCCAACATCGTCTTTGAACAATCACTTTATAGGCCCCTTTTTTCAGAACTTAGCTTTTCACAAAATCTTCAACCCTACCCTCAACATTTACACGATATTTCAAGTAATACTACAAATATTTGCAAGAAACTTGGCTTGTATGGCTTAGGTGTTATTATCTATGAAATGAAGAAAAAGTGTGAATATACACGAAGAACTATTTCATTTGCAGCTATTTTTAAAGGATATATTCAGTAAAATTTCGTAATATATCCTCTTGCTATATAATTTATACCATATTTTTCTTAATCTCTGAATATTTTTCTTAGATTTTATACTGTAACTCAAAAATATTTTTAAATAAACTGTGGGAACAAATTAAATTTTCGTCTTTAAGTAATTCACATCCTTTAATGCAGACAAATTTGCTTCATTTAATATTAAAATCCATACGGCATGTCAAAAATTTTTGTAGATTTAATTAATTAATAAAAATTAAATTTTTTATATTTTTAATTTCAAAAGTAAAAATAAAAAGAACTTAAAGCACGCAATATAGCGAGAGAATTACTTTAATCTTTACTTAGTTTTCTAATATGTCTTGAAGTGTGAAATAATTTTAGAGTTGACTCTATTTTATTTACTATTTTTTCACTTGACAAGTTAAAGCAGTGCTTTTTAACTTTTGATTTACCCTTCAAAAAATCAGGGGAAAAAACACTCAAAAATAATTAATTTCGTTAATAACTCTCTTAACTGTCGCGGAGAAAAAAATATTAAAGTGGCTTCGTTAAAAGTTTTTGCAGTATCACAAAAAATGTCGACGGGAGCAATTTTTCTGGTTTCCTTTTCAGATGCTTGTCAAAAATGAAGACCACCTTCTATTGAGATTTTTTTCACAAACAGGATATTACTTTAATTATTCGCCTAAACCTTAATTGCCTACCAGATTTTAGTTGTTCACTTTGAAGGATATTTAAAATTGTCCCATGAAAATAAAGGAGGGAACCAGAATGGATGTCGGGTTATATATATTATTTTATAAAAAACAATATATTATCAATAAAGACATAAATTTAAATTTTTATCATGAATTGTGGTTAAAAGATTATGAAATATAATACATAATCATTGAAAATGCTTTCGTGAATTTTTTATGGCTATATATATATATATAATTTTTAATTATATATATATATATATAATTTTTAATTATATATATATATATATATACATATATATACATTCTTGAAATATCGCAAATCGCAAAATTTTATTTTATAAAATAATGACAGTTTTAATGTGAAGAACTTTAGAAAACTATTTCTAAATCAATACTTGAATATAATACACCAATATTGCAATTTTTTGATTTTTGAAACAAAAATTATTTTAATAATCAAACTTATAAAAAATGACGTAAAAATATTCTAACACATTAAAATCTGATGGATTTTCAAAACAACCTCAACATAAAAAGAAATTTAAACTTTTCCTTTATTGGAGCATTTGAAAAATATATTTGTTAAAAAAGTTCGAAAATTTTATTTTGATATTTGCTGTTGAAACATAAGTAAACTTTTAAAAAAAAAAATGTGGAATACAGTATGAAACTTTTGTTTTCTAATACATTTAAAATAGAATAAATCATTTATCATTTGAAATATTACTATGAAACATTAATAATTATATACATATATATATATATATATATATATATATATATATATATATATATTGCATAAGAATATTTCAAAATTTATGTCTGGAGTTAAACTTTAGATAGTTATTTTGTACAGAAATGAATTTTTTTAATAACATAAATCTCATATATAAAGAAAAAAAAATTATTTTAGCTTAATTTTTTTTTGGATTTTTTATTTTTTATAAAAAATTTCCAATTTTTTTTTTTTTTTTTTTTTTTTTTTTTTTTTTTTTTTAAACGGGTGTGTGTTAAATTTATAATTTCTAATCTTACGTTGTCTCGAGGAAAAATTGTTTGTTTTTCATCAGCTGAAAAGGAAAGTTTTATTTTAAGGGACCGAAATTGTAATTACAAATTGTTATTTTAGCTCTAGTCCGTTCTTAACACTTGGAAAGATGATGAAAGCCATTTAATTGTTCTCATCAAATCATCTTCCATGAAAATCCTTTTGACAAATATTCTGCTCTATTTCTAACGTTTTTCATATTATATTGGCATATAAATTTTATCTATAGTCGTTTGATATAAATTTATCCAAAAATGTAAATCAGTATGAAATCAGAATTATAACTACAAAGTTGAGAATAAACGTGTTCTCAGCTAAAAAACAAATTCGCCTCGGGGCATCATTAACCTAGTGATTAGGACATCGGCCTTCCGTCGGGAAGGGTGGGGTCCGTTGAGCAATTATCATGGTTGTAATGGCCAGGAGGAAATTTCCTCCCCCTTCTGATCAATGTCGAAATTGAGGGAGTGGATCTGACACGAGACTCTGTTGGTATAAACTCTTTGAGAAGTTTAGAGCAAAGTCGTACTTTCTCTAACTTCATGGAGTTGTGGTTAATAGAAAGACGCACCCTACTGCTTTAAATTCGCATATCCAAAGGATAGCGAGCTTGCCATGTCCAAGTGTCTTAAGTAACAACAACTAATTGGTCTCAAATATTCATACCTAATAACTGTGCAGACAAATCTCAGACTGTATTTTAAGGTTAACAGGTATGAAATACTCGTTTGTTCTTAAGAACCTCGAAATTTTGAGCCACGGTCAGGTGACGAGGTCACACCTGAGTTGGCACCCTCCTCCACACATTCCCGTCACACTAGCGGGAGGACTTTGGACATCACAAATTAAAGTGGAAGTATCCTCAATCCACGGAGCTCCAGCAACCCAAAAGTGGTCCCAACCACTGCCCTTTGGAAAGCGATGTTTCACTTTTCTTAACGGGAAGCGGCGTGAAGCTTCTGAGCCACTGGAGCTCAGTCTGAAACATAGAACTAATAAATAATTTCAATTTTTTAAATGTACTGATGTATTATGTCTAAGAGTTATAAGTATTCTGTGCATTTGTTGGGCTTTAAAAAATAAAGTGTTTAATGTTTTCTTCTAAAGCTACCTTCCCCTTATAAAGAAAAAGATAAAAAAAATAATAATTCCTACTTTATTGAAAAGCATACACAAAAGAGATTGTTTTATATTAGAACAAATTCTACAAATCCTTCATTTTAATTTTTAAAATAATTCTTAAATAGAAGAGTGATCACAAGCATCTTCGAGTTTGTTTCGTTTCACAATCGCTTGAAAAATTCTGACACTAAGATCATGAACAATATCGATTCCAATAAACGCAAGAAAGAGACTAATACGTGCTTCTGTCAAACTAAATAAAATGAAACTTTCATTTGAAATGAATTGTCAAAGTGATAAAAATGTTAAATTTAATAAGAATAATAGACATTTTTTTAAATTAAAAAAAATTGAATTTTTCTACAATATATAAGGGATTTTATTGATTATGTCTAGTAAAATTAATATTTAGAAAAAACATGTCAAATTTCTTTACTTTTGTAAATATTTTTCTCACGAAAATGTTTTCTTAAAATTTTCTAACTGTCCAATTCGCATTCGAAATTTCACCAGCAACAAGCAAACAGCAATCAAAATTTTGGAAAAAGAACTAAAAACCAACAATCCAGTAACTAAGAACCAAGTTTTTATGACTGAATTAGTTTCTTACTTTTAAATTTTTTTTTAGGGAAAAATAGTTTTTTTTCATGCGTCAATTGTTTCTTATTTCTAAAAATAAAGTTTAAATATAGTTTATTCTAAGGTATTACGTAGCATTTTTCAAATTTATATCTAAATGAATGGGGCAAAGTGAATTTACATGAAAAACTTCTCAGAAATGTTTGCAGCGCTATTTGTGGACAACCCTTTAACAATAGAAGATTATATCAGGGACAACAGCACAATTCTGGTTTCAAAGAACGATAACCAAATGCAAAGCTTTTTCCCGATCTTTCTTCATAAATAAGTACAAAGAAATAACTTTTATCTAGAACGTTTATTATTATTAGCCTCGAAGCAGAATTTAGTCTTTTTTTTAAAATTCAGGCAGATGCTAAAAATGTATTTGCTATGTGAAGTTAACGATTATGAAATGGTACAAACACTTTAAAAATATGAAAACGATTGACAACAAAAGAATTTTAAATTCATTTTATGGCAAATGATGTACAGTAACATTTTTATCAGATTTCGATGAAACTTAATTTAAATAGTTGTTTTGTGCAACTTATCATTCACATAAAAGTTATATCAGAATGTTAAGTATAATATAGAAGCAGAAATAATGAGTCCTTTCTTCTACACAAATTTTTCTTTCAACAATATGTGATGACAGTAAGTGAATTTAATTTAATTTGATTATTCACTTAAAACTTTATAGGATTATTTCATTGATATTAAACGAAATGATTAACATTATATATATTTCTAATTAAAATCAATTTATCTAAAACGGGAAATTCTGTAATTGATACGTTAAGCTATCAAAACTCCAAAACCAAAAGCTTTTACTGACTTTATTATCTTATATTAATCCATTCACATGAATTCACTTCTGTGAAACTTGAGATTGTTCTGTAAAAAATTAACAATAAAATAAATTAAAAATGAAATTCATTAGCATTCATTTTTTCGTGCCAAGAATAGAATAATCAAAGTATTGGGGAGGGACGTTGAAAAAAAAATAAAAAGAAAAAGAAACAAATAAAATAAACTGTAGTACATATGAAATTTGAATTTCTATTTGATACCATATTTTATAAATCCTTATTAGGAAAAAAAATTGCTTTAATTATTTGTTGAAACACTTATTCTATACTTTTTTAGAGTTTTTTTTTTAATAAAGGTATCTCGAATAGAAGTGAATTAGAGAGGATCTTACCTTTCTCTAATTATATCAGTCATTATGACATAAAGTTTTGACAAACTCTCTTGAGATTCAACTGTGTTTTTATAGGAAATCATTCAGTATAGAATGGGATTCCTACTTATTGAAATATTCTACACTGATTGTAGAATAATTGATACTCGTTGTAATTTTTCAAATGTATTGTAAGACAATTTTAATATGCAGACTTATATCATAATGAGGCAACTCTATATATGAGTTAATCAGTTATATATATATATATATATTACGATTATTCAGCATAAATGTTATGTTTCATGTTAACATAAACACAAGAAAAGCACATCTCAATAGTAGAGAATAATTTGAAAAAAAAAAAAAATTAAACCTCACCTTTCTAAATTTGTGGTTATTAATATGACTTCCGACAGCACAACAAATCAAAAGATTTTCCTCAAATAACAAAATATATAGGTGCCCGGGCTATCTGGAGCTTTCCACTTGGTCATGATTGGTACTCTGGTGGTTCTTGCTTTAAAGGGTTCTAGAGCTGAATAGACTACATACTCTAGGTTTGCTAGTGGCTATCTTCGAGGCGTTACATTTAAAGGCAAACGTAGGCTCTAATCTACCAGTTCTAAAGGCGATGGCGAATAGGCTAACACTTCTTTTGTGTCTGGGATTTACTAGGGAGGATTTCCTTGCGAATATCTTGCTGTTTCTTTCTTTTTTTTTATGAGGATTGAGGGGCTCGTGGATCTGGCGAATCATTGCTGCAACCAGATGGTATCCGGAGCAATAACAACAATCAATTCAAATTTTGTAGTTTGAAATGTCAACATTTGAGTTTTTGTTGTTAGCGAATACAATTAAGAAAGCAAGAGTACTATTTATTCGGAGAGAAGTGTGTGCATTTGAATTAACTTTTCAACTTAAAATTTATCCTTTCTTAAGATTTAAAATGTCTCAAGTGCACGCACAATAAAAGTAGTCCCTTTACTGCCTATGAATTTTATTCCTCCATTGGGAAGTCAGAGCTTCACCCCTTTCAGAATCATATGAAGAAATAATATTCAGCGCTGAGATGATAATAAAGAAAAACTAAATAGCTACACCATTTATTTCAACTTCAACTCTTCCTCTAATGAAAGGGTAAAATATGAATTCTTTTGGGATCCATAAAAATATTTATAGCTGCAGCATAAATATATAATAATTAAACTATATTTCTTTCTTATGAAAGCTTAGTTACAATTTTTTGGGATCCATAAAAATATTTATAGCTGCAGCATAAATATATAATAATTAAACTATATTTCTTTCTTATGAAAGCTTAGTTACAATTTTTTTTATAATATTCTTAATGATATAGGATAAAATAAGAGTTAAAACTGGTTTCGGTTTTTATACTTATGTAATTCATATTTTGCGAAAGTTAAAAAAATATTGATTTGCATATATACTTTATTTTTCCAAATGAATTTATTACGAATGCATTTTCCGAAGAAATTTGTATGTAATATCTATCTTTTTTAAAATAAAAATTTCATTAAAGTGTTTTGCGATGTGATTCTTGAAATAATTATGTTAGACACAACTGTAAACTTAACCTTTAAAAAACCTTTTAAAATCTTTTCAAAAAAGAATTGTTTTTATGAAGACTTTGCTAATTATAGGAAATATTTTTTTATTTATACAGCTTTGTAAATTTTATATTTGTACAAAACACAGTAAAATTTAGTTTGAGTTTGAGAATAATTTCCAGTTTTGTTTTAACCTTATAAGCAAGTGTATTATTTATAAGTTTATTCATCTTTGTTTTGATGATTATACAAAATCAACAAATTACCCTTTTAATTATTTTATAACGTTAGTTTTGTTGTTAATTATATTTATTTATACAAAGTATTGTTATAGTTTCTGTTTTACAAACAGATCAATAATTGTAGTGATTCAAAACATTGAAATTTATTTCACTTATAAATTTAAAGCAATGCTTTTATTACTTTTACTTTGCAACATGTTTTTACTTTGCAACTTTAGCAACACAATACAAATTACTCTGAAAACCAGATGAAGAATCATATCCTTAAACCCATTTCAAAAGCAAAATGTTCAAGCGAAGCATTGGCGAAATGTTTTATTGAATGGACTATTCTATAGCTATGTGAGGAATTCTATATTCTAACATCAACGTGATTTCCTTAGCTTTAAAAACTGATATCTACTTTTGTTTAAATGCGTGTCAACTTATTGCAAAATGTCTATTAATTTTCCATTGATCAAAGACAACATGTATTCATCGAAATATTAATTTCAGTCTTCCTATATTAAAATAAACCATTAATATTTCATACGTAAAGGCAACAAAGGATCAATATTATAATATATTGTTTAGTAAACAACATTTTCTTGTGCACCAATGTGTATAGATTTCAAAGTTTCTTAACTATAGTGCAAAGAAAAAACACTACATTTTTAATAATTTTGATGATGTTATTGTGAGAAATCGGTAAAAGTAATATTTTTGAAATTAATAATATTTATTTACAAGTAAAATTTTTTTACGTGAAAAGATACTGATATTATGGTTATAATAATTAAAAAGACAATTAAATGTGCTTAAATGTTTGTAAAATTGTGTTTTATTTATCAATACAATTAAAAAGATTATTTATTTTTAAGAAAAATGTAATATTACTGAAATATAATATCGAAAATTAGAAATATCACATTAATACAATATAAATAATATTTTTTAAAATTTACTATATTCGTTCCCGCATAAAATATTTTTTCATTATAATATTAGAGATAATAATATAAATCATTATAAAAATTAGAGATAAAAGAAAATAATAATTGTATAACACAACTGTTTTCTGAATAATTAAATCTATCATAAGGAAAATAGAAAAATACATTCCTATAGTAAAGCGATATCTATTTTTACAATAAGCGAAAAACATTACTTTTTCAATATTTGAACAGATGGCAAGTATAAAATGAAAATTAAAGCAAAAAAACAAGCCCAAAGAAAATAAATGAATAGATTTATTTATTTCCGAAAAGAACTGCTTGGGTTATTTTTTATTTTTACTCTGAAACGTGTGTGTTTTGTGGTGAAAAAGGATTAGAAAACCGAACATATGTGTGCGCAAGAGTTCGTTTATTAAAAACGCGATAAAAATTTTGTTTTCAAAGAATACTATCTATGTCCTGATTTTTACATTTAAGCTTTTTTCTACGAATGGTAAAATTCCAAATAAATAATTTTATCAGCATTGGAACATTTTAATTTTAAAGAAAAGCAATAAAAATTTTGTTCGCAAACGATTATACATTAGCAACTATAAAAATTTGTTTGGCAACGAAAATAAAAACAATAAAGTAAAAAAGAAATTAATTTTTTTCAATCTGTGTGAGAACTAGCGAACGACATTACTTATTTTTTGGTCAAGAGATAAAGTAGGTGTAATAAAGTAATTAAGTTACAAAGAATGTGCTTTTAAAATTTCTTTCTTAGAATTCTTATTTTAAAGATACATTATGTAACATAAAAGTAATTTCAAGTTGCATTAGAAAATGAGTTAAAAGTCAGGATCAATAAATGGATTAAAATTTATTAAAATGTCTACTTATAGGAAATACATTGAATTTTATTTGCAAATGATAACAAGTTAGAAAGAAAACTTCAAAAATTCTTTTTGGTAATAAGTTTGAAAACGAGAAAAAGAAACAAAAAATATGCAATGTTTTTTGTGCACAGTGCACAGTGTTTTATGCACAGTGATTTAAGCAAAAATGTTCTTGTATTTTTCGAAAAATTAAAATCAGTCGTATGAAAATACTTATATTACTGACATCTTTATTTTTCATAATTTTTCAAGAACTATTCAGAGCATAAAATAAGATCACATCATATATAAGATAACTATATATTATATTAGTATGAAGTAGGGGAATCAATAATAAATGTTCTGAAATTGAAGACATATCAATTTTCCTTTTCTTAATTCTTTTCTGAATAATCTCTTATTTATTTTGCAAAAATGTTTGTTATACATATAAAAAATTTAAATAAAAAATTTATTCTTTGCTTTATATTAAAAAATATCTGTTAACATTTTTTTATAAGAATCCTTTGAGAGACACTATTTTAATTTCATTATAAAAACACTATTCTCTTTTCAACTTTTGCATTTCAGAATGATTTCTAAAATGTAAATGGGCTTTTTGCTTCATTTTCTTCAAGTGTATTAAATTAGCCGCAAAATAATTAAAATTATTTTTACCTTCCTTTTCAATCGCTTATGTTAAATGTTTACAGCTAACTTTTTTATTTCTTCTATTATTTATTTTTTCTTTACATTTGTTTCCTGTTTCTCTTTTGAGATTTTAGGCTGATTAAAGTCATTAAGAAAATCTTTTGTGGTAAATATTTTGTTGTTTTTAAGACATGTTTTTGTTGCGCTTTGAGAAAAAGTTATTAAATTTGTACAAAACAATTCCAGCATAAAGTCCCTTTTGTTCTGATTAATTAAATGAAAAAAATTATCTTGTTTCAATCATATAATTATAATATTTATCATTCATTTGAAGAAGACTTATTTTATTTTTAAAATTCTTTGAGATTATAAAATGTTCGAAATCATTTGAATTTTTTAATATATCATTATGACGAAGAAGAAAGATTGTATTGTGATATTTTTCTAATTACATTGTTTCTCACTCTACACATTACGAGGGCGAAATTGGGGCTATTTGCATTGCATTAAAGCAGTTGTCTGTCCTGCAACTTTTTTCCATAAAACAGTTATCTTGTCTGACTCTATATCGACTCTCTAATCTATTGTAAACTAACAGATTAAATACATCTTATGCAGTGCAGAGTTCTTGCCATGTCAGTATCTGTTTTTTCCCCTGGATTCCATTGCTCATTTGCGGGATTCCTGGAGATGATATTGTTGACTTTTTAGCGAAGAAAGTGTCCTTCAGAGACCTTTGAATAGACCCCTCTTTCGATTAAGTAAAATGACCGATGAATAGTTCGAGTGGGCAGGCTGCCGGAATAAAGCAGAAGGCATTGTCTTATTCTACCAGTAAGGTAAGGGGCTTTCCTGATTAAGGGGTCAGAGGCTATTCCTGATTTTCGTAAAAGTGTCGGCGTATTTGAGATGAATTAAAAATTTAGTCCCCCCTTGCATCCTTTGTGTAAACAAGATGAAATTTTTAACGCTAACCATCTCGACTTTTGTCCTGAATTTATTTTTTTAATATGTACTGTTTAGCGGTATCGGAAGGACAGAAAACAATTGGGTCGTAGACAATATTCTGGGCATCTATGAATGAAAAAAAATTTTCATTTTCTTAGGTCTAGATCTCCTTAAGACTAATACCTTGCTTACTGCAGTATCTTTGTCCTTTCTTTGTATGAATGGGTTGTGAATGGTGGCCTACCCTATAAACGGGTGCCTATGGCATGTGTGTGTACTGAGAAAGTCAGACTCTACACCAAGATAAGGTTCAGTTGGAAAAATGGAGCAGCGCAATTCATAATACTCTCCTAATATGGCACAACACACACACACATATACTTTTTATATATCATCTTGCATATATATATCACCCTGTACATGTTAACAATATCTGGGTGATATAATATCAATTTTAGCGTGGAATACTACTACAGATAGTTAAGATGTAAAGAAAATTATCTGATGAAACTTAACTATTATCAGAATAGTTATGCAATCCACAAATAAAATGAAAAAAAATATGCTTTTTGTATAAAATGGATATTTTGATGAAAAAAGAAGCTTTTTCCAATATCTGAACAGATTCAGATAAAACCAACAAAAATAAACTAAATAAAAACTGAAAAGCAAAAGTGGAAAGCAATCATTGAACTTGTATTTTTATTTTACACAAAAGAAACAGTGCGAGTTTTTTTTCTTTTTTGATGAAAAGGAATTACAAATATCTTTTTATATGTACAGTCATCGTTTATCTTGTGTCATGAAATATAATTTTTTTTAAAAGCATAGATTCAATATTTGAGATCGTGTATTTTATAATTTTTCACAAATGATTAAATTTTAAATAAAATATATTTGAAAGCGAATTGTATCATTTAATCATATCAATTTGGTTTGTTTTATTAAAGGGAAATAAAATGGCAAATGCCGCACATAATTAATAATGAAAAAACAGAAAATGCAAAAGAACTTGTATTATTTTATTCCACAAAAAATTTATTTTGTTGATAATTTCTTGTTTATTTCTTTCTGTAGTTGCTTACTTACATTTGTTGGCCAAGAAAAGTTGCAAAACTGTTTTATTTAATATTATTTATCATAAGCTCCTAAAACATGCTTTATAGTTATATGTATATAGAAATATGTAGTTAAGTTATATTGTTACTAATATGTAAGGAGTGCAAATTTTTTAATTAAAGTTTGAAAAATGATATTTATAGAATATTTAATCTGATAAAAATCAAAAACGAACTTAACAATTTAAAAGTCATTGGTGTTGTACAATGCCCATCTACTTGGATTGCCATCTTTTTAAGCTCTAGAAGGGGTGGGAGCGATGTCACCTTGTACAGAGAGGCACCAAACGAGTGAAAGAGGGTCTTTGTAAATTGGAAGTAAAGACCTAATAGAAGACACCCAGATTTGGCTTGCTATTCCCAGAAACATCATTTCACAAGGAGAACATTGTGACCATGACATGGTGAACGTGACCCATCCGCTAATATAACGAACACAACTGATCATCGATTGATTCGGGTTTCCAACCTTCCTATACAGGGAACGAACACTCCAAGCCACTGCATCCTGAATATGAACGTAATTACTTTACTATTAACTAAAAAATCATGCATTTAGAAATATTTCCTATTTATTTTAAAATTCTTGAACTTTTTTTAGAGTTTTGTATATTTTAAATACATTATTTAAAAATTTCTTTGGAATAAGAATCATTAAGAATGCAATAAATTTCTATAATAATCTACCAATAGAGCTCTCTTAAAAATTATGTTTAAAAGTACCTTAAGATTTCTTTTTCTAACAGAACTCTATTTGGTTTGTTCTGTTTTCAGATTTTGGAGGTTCATTTCAAGAAATATTAAAAAGAAACAATAAAAATTAAAAAGAGAGATGAAATTCCTCACATAGTTCAATTTTGTTGTTAAATTAAGAAATTATGAATGTAATAAAAATATAGTATATATATATATATATATATATATATATATATATATAAAATAAAAATATAGTATATATATATAATATAAAATAAAAATATATATTGCATTCATGATTATGTTGTAAAGCTGAATTTTTTGTGTGGTTAACATGCTTAGAATATGTAATCTTTACACATTTTGAACAGATTCTAAAACTGTTATCTTCAACTTTTGTGAATATTAGTGGGAACTGAGAGGAAATGTCAAGGTTTTATACATGTATGACACTCCAATGTATTTATTTAAAAATTTATATTTTTCATCCATTTTTAAGTAAGCAAATTTAGTTAATCAAATTTTAAGTAAGTAAATTTAATTAACTTCGAAAACGACAAATAACATATATTTTGTTAAAGCAGTTTTAGAATTATCATCTAAAAATACCATTAAACAATTATATAACTAAGTAGACTAAGCAAGTTCTATAGAAAAATGAATGATTTATTAAGTTACTTTTTACGCATTCTACAATTTTATTAACAAAATCACTATGATTTGAATAAACTTCATTTGCAAGTGTTTTAACACAAAGTAGCTTTACGAAAATGAATTTCTTTTTTAGATTATGTTACACTGCCAGTTTCTCGTTCATATATTGAATAAGTACATATTGAACATATTGAATACGTACATATTGACTAAGTTCTTGAATACATGAGATGTATTTGCATTCAAATGCGTTACTATCAGTTCAAAGTTATTCGTTTGTAACTTGATAAAAATGATTCATCGCATTTTTCCTATTTTGATTTTGCTGATGGTTGATATTATCTAATCGAATTCAAAGTTTTATTTTACTCTAATTACAAACTTTTGATTTGCAATAAAATAGTTAAAGGTATATTATTTTCGAATTCTAAATTTTCCTAAACTTAGATATCATAACGAACAACATAATTACACAAATAGATTTGATAAATATCGATATTTTATCAATATCGCACGTAAAGAATTGGCCAATTTTATGTTGAAATATATATTTAATGCGAAAAGTAATCATCTTGAAGTGAATGAACTATGTAAGCTGTAAAACTATTAATTTTAAATAAAGAAATTAAAAAATAACATAATCAATTAAGTTTAAGATTAAATTTAGAAATAGGTATTTGGTGCATTTTATGGTTCGAATCTATCATTCTCTTTTGACAGTTAGTTAACCAACTGAAATTCCAAATTGAAATCTTTGCTAATCACATTTGAAAAGAAACGTTATTAGAAAAAGGTATCAGAATCATGAGAAGCTGTTTCTTTGCTCTGGTTAGGGGTGAAAGCAATATTTTTAAAGAATTAGTGCAGGAAGAATACGTTCCAAAACTGAAAGAGACCAAAAATTAAAATATTCTCCAGACGATTTTAAAGATGTTACACAATGTAATTAATTTCGATGGAATTTAATTGTAACCAAAGAAATTTAAATTCCCCTTTAAATTTGCATCTGAAATGGATTTTCCAAGACACTTGAGGCAGAATTTATGCTGCTGTTGATAAATAACGAATCCAGTTAAGGACTGTAAAATGAACTTGATTTTGAAAAACAATATCTCCTATCGTTACACCTCATAAGGATAAACTACAAAATAAAAAGTACTTATTATATGTGTTTTAACTATTATTTTGACTTTAGAAAATGTAAAGATGCATACATATTGCCATCATACAGTAGAAAAAGAACGATGGACTCAAGTTCTTCTTCCTGAAGCTCTTCTTCCACCAATTATTTTAGTATTAATCTATATTTCAATTGTTTTGTATCCGGCCACGGTTCGTTCGCCTCATTATAAACTATTCGGTAAAAGTGAAACCTCCCTGTGTCCATGTGGTAGGGAAGGTTCACCTGTACACTTTACTTCGATTGCTTCATTACAACCAACTACCATATAAGATCTCCATCCCACTTCTCCGTCATCTTCAGTTTTGCATCAGACACACAGACCCTTTCAATGTCGCATGACCAATATAATGAAGACTTTTATGGATTTGGACGTAAACATGTACCAACCGACAACAAGCCTTCAGTTACGATCCATCTAACATCGTTAACGGGCTCCATCTAACATCTTTTTTCAATAGCTATGTGAAAGGAATAGCCTTTGGTACACTCCATCCGCCTTCCTTTTCGGTCCACTGTATACAATCATACACATGTTATTTTAATTTAAGTGTGAAACATTTTGACTGATGGAGGATGAATATGAGATAATGTGCAGCCTTATCAAATCATGTAGAGTTTTCTATAGTTTATAAAATGAGCTGCATTTCTTATATTTCTATCTCGAAGGAGATTTATAATATTCACACAATATAAGCATTTGTTTATTTAATGATTTTTTGAGCGTTCGTGCCATTTCTATGATCCACATTAAGGGCTGAGGTAATGAATAAAACACAGAAAGACTTGCCACTACGTGCATTGGATGACAATGCTCTGCAATAAAAGCTGATTATATTGACGGGATCGATTTCAAACGTTTAAGCTGAATAACTTCTTTTTTCTCATTTATTACCACACATTTCTTGCCTATTTACAAATTAATTATTTTGGGATTCATTATTTTACAAAAAGCTAATTCACTTAACAAAATATCTCAAACGTAAGAAGCCACACTGACTCGCTCACACAGTATCCGTTCCTTCTTTTTCTCCTAGGTCTTGTCACCACAGGAAATGCCAGGATCGGTTTTCGGGGAAGTAGGGCATCAAAGCGCTTGCTGTGTACGATGCCACAATTTCAAGCAAAATATATTGCTTCGAGTTAATTTTCCATAAGGCCGTGGTAGCTTTGTGGTTAGGCCATCAGCTTACCGTCCGGAAGGGTGGGGCTCGATTCCCAATGTAGCCAAAGACCCACCTAAGTTCATGCGATATACGTGTTCGTTAAATCTGAGGAATCGAATATCTTGTGGTCAGTCGCTGAGCAGTTACCATGGGTGCAATGGTCAGGAGAAAATTTCCTATCCTCCAGATCAATGTCGAAATAAAATGAGTGGATCCTCAAGTGGTGCTATCCATCGGAGGAGTTTTAGAGCATATTCACACTTCACCATCGTGGTGCTCGGGTTGAACGAAAGACGTACTCTGCTGACTTAAATTCGCATAGCCTATGGCATAGCGAGTTTGGCTTGTCCAAGAGTCATAAGTAACAACAAAAACAATGTAATTTTCCACATAATCGGATTTTGCTTTATTTTCAAAATTATTTGACAGATACTTTATAACCATTCATGTATATAGCTCTATTATTTTTGTGCTTTTGAAAAGGAAAATGATATATGCAAAGAAAAAGATCAGAAAATACTCAAACATCCATTAAAACTGATTTGAATGAAAAAAGCAGAAAGTCAATAATCTTCCGCGGCTATCAAGTCAAAGAAACGTTTTTTTTTCGGTAGAGAAATTTCTGAAATACTATTTCCTTCACATCCTGTGATTATTACTGACTTTCAAATTATTTCTTAATAAATACATACTTTTTGTTTTTTATAATACCTTGAAGGAAATTATTAATCCTTTTATACATTATATGTTCTAATCCTTTTATACATTATATGTTCTAATCCTTTTATACATTATATGTTCTAATCCTTTTATACATTATATGTTCTAAATGTGCAAAGATTTAATATAATAATTAACCTCAGAAAAATTAGTAAAACCTAAAATCGTTTAATAAATTCATCTCATTTTACATTAATAAAAGAAAGAGAAGATTTTCTTCAGGCTTTAAATACTAAATAGCGAAATCGTTTTCGTAACTAGTCTTTTAACATCCACAAAAAATGCTAACAAATACAACCTGGCATTTTTTTATACTAGACCAGATGTATGACAACAGTGACTAAAAGAAAACACAAGTTACTTACGAAGTTGCCAACAGTTCTTCAGATATGATATTCTTTAATATACATAGCAAAAAAATATTAAGAAATACAAGTTGATAAGGGCTACTACATTAGCGTTATGTTCATCTAAAATTCATTTCACAATGTTTAGACGTAATTTTGATAAAATTTGTCTTTAATTTTATTTCCTAGTACACTACTTACATTTTTATCTGCATTCTAGCTCTTATGTGTGCATGAAAAAATATATTAATTCACTATATTCCAAAAAAGATCTCATTAAACTCCTGTTGCTTGGACCCTTCATCTGAATAAGCGATTCTGTTTCACAAAATAAATTCTTAGAAAGAACTCCCACATACATTTCAATGCATTGACAGTTGTAATAAAAAGTAGTTCATTTTATTTATTTTTTTTTTCTATTTTAATATAGTTTCCACTTGTGTAAATTACACGAGAGTTTTAATATCTTGGAGTTGTGCAGTAAGTGAGTAGGGGGCCCCTATGAAAGAGGAATAATAGGCGTCGTGACATTATAAACAGAAAACAAAGATTAAGTTGCTCAAAAGTCAACAAACAGGAGTAAAGTGCTCTGCGTGATCTTCAGGTAAGATCTCTATGCAATCACACAAACTAGTCATTTGAATACTGCTTTAAGTGATTATTTTAAAAATGGGACTGCCTCTCATCTTTTCATTTATGCATTGTATCATTATAATTGTCTTGCAGAGATAAAGTCAGAACAAATTTGTCTTTACAAGATATTCACTTTTCATATACGTGTTTTTTATTCAGTTTATTTTCAGTTTCAAAAAAGTGTGACATTTGACAATGAAATGATAGTTCATTTGTGATGATTCATAATCGTAATCGAATGATTTTTGATTGATTGATTACAAAACTGTTTGTTGCCATATAATGCCCGCTACTAAAGTTTTTAATTTTTAAGCAGTACAAGGGGTGTGGATGATGATACCTTAAATAGAAGGGTACCCAATGGGTGTGTCATCAAAGCTCCAAAAAAGTTTGTAATTTAGAAGCAGGGACTAAAAAAGATTGCAATTTAGAACAGACCTGGGCTGTTAACTTCAGAGGTATTATTTCACATGGAAGACATTGAAACCATGACATATTTAGTGTACTCTAGCCGTCATTTGAGAACATGACGAATCTTATATTGCATTGGAATTTGAACCATTACCTTCCGATAACGAGAACGAACACACTTTCAACCAGGGCTCCACAGCCCAGGTTGTATTCGAATATTTATAATTAAAAAAAAATAAGTTCGCTTCTGTATAGATAGAAACTAAAATTACACTCACTAATACCACTCAAACTCTAATAACCTGAATTCTGTGATACATGTAAAAGGTTCAATATCAATTTTACAAAATATAAAATCCTTTAATATGTATGTCAATGTTATTTCTGAGAAATGAAATGAATAACCCTACTTGTTATTTACAGGTATCCATATTATCGTTTCAGTTATCCTTTTTTAATTCAACGCTCGTTATTTATAATTTAACATCCTTCTAGTATATAAATCGAGAATAAAATAGGTTATTCTATTTAATCATGGGATTTTGCTAAGCAAATGACAAATATGTTTCTTGTAAATTCCTAGTTTGAAATATTTTTATTCAGTTTTTAAATAAGTTTTAAAAATTCAGAATGCAAGGAAAATAAAAATCGAAACATAATTTAAAAACATAAACTGTCTATCGAAAGGCATTTAAAAATTCATAAAAATTTGAATATTAACTAACATTAGATTTCTGAAAATATTTGTTTGAATAATTCATGCTATAACTGCGCTCGCTATTATTGTCTTCTTAGACTGCAAAATTTGTGACATTACCCTAAAAGAAATTGACAAAGGTGTGTGAGCTCTGAAGACGAAAGTATACGTAATCATAACAAACTCTCCTTTCGTTCTTTTAAATCAACATTTTATAAGTTTACATTTTTCAAACGTTGTTTGATTATCGAAAACCATTTTTCTGAAATACTTAGTTTTAATGTTAAATTTAATGTTAATTGTTAATTATATAAAGTTTATTCAGAACTGTTTTTATTCTTTCCTAAGTTTAGTTCAAAAAAAAGCATACAGGTATCGCTGTGTATGGCACATGAATTTCTTCCGAATGATTAGTAACAAGGGAATGGCATTCATATTCGTTTGGCTGCAATCTATTTCTACTAATTAGGTTTTATTCGAGATCTTTACCTTTCCAACTTCTGTAAGCAAAAATCAAATTTCTTTCAGAAAAGTTGTCTTTTTTTAACATTTTTATGACTATTTTTGTCTTCTTAAACTTCGGATAACTATTTAAGTCAAAAATTTTTCAATAATTTGCTCCGACATGTAATGCATGTTTCATTTACATAAAAATCACCCTGAAGCATTGAATAAACAGTTTTTATAAAAAAAAGCAGAATTTTTGATTTTCTGTTATTCATGGTCATGGAGCTGGTTTAGTGTTCAACAATTAAATAGATTTGATTTTCATCTCAGACGGCAACATACGTTTGAGCTGTCGTTAATTGTTTCAGAGAGTTTTTTCATTTAAAAATAATGATATACACATTCTTTTTAATAGATTGTATTGAAGATCACAAATATTAGTATTTGTTATCTTAGAATTAATCTTTTTCATAATGATTGCACAAATCTTTAATTTAAGAGTCATACAATTTAATACGTTGAAATTGTTAAAGAAATTCAGAGATATTATGAATGATGTGTGTGTGTACATTCCAGTTTCCAATTAACGTTTTCATATTGATGCTGAATTGAAAAGTTGCTTTTTTTAAAGTAATCATTTAAATTTACTTAAATTATTTTCCCTTTTAATTTCAGGTTTACATTTTATTTAATATTTGAAAATTAAATTTAAAAGGGTATTATTATATTTATCACATTTGCATTCAGAATTTTCTAGTGATCAATATCCCACAAAAAATTAAAATGAAATAAATACAAATAGTATTTCAACAACAATAAAAACAGATTATTAAAAAAATATAAATGGAAAACGAATAATATTTTACTATGTCGTCATTAAGTAAGTTTGAAATAAATTGAACTTAAATTTATGATATTCTTTAATTATACTTTTTATATTTTTGCTTTAATTAGTTAGATAAACTTTTTATTCCGTAAAATAAAACTAAAATTAAAATAAAAATTAGTTACAGACTTACAGAAAAATTCCTGTTTAAAAGGGGTAAAGTCTTAGCAGGACCCACAAGATGTGATAGAAATAATAAAAATATGAATAATTTGAATAAAAGATTTTTTCTGAATAAAATTTTAATGAAAGTTATTTAAAAGGGAAGAATTCCTTTCTTCAATTTCTGTAATCCCTTTAATTTTCCTTTCTTGCATGAATTTAAAGTATTTGATATAATACTCAAATTTGTTTCTTTAAATTTATTTTAGAAATACTGAATGTAATGAATTTATTTTTCTTAAGAATACGCTAGAGAATTCTTTAAATATCTATATTTTTTAAAAAATTAGTATACGTATACTCTAAACTAAATTCTTAATCTGATGAATTCAATGTTTATATAAAACTAGTTTCACGTACTCTCTCTAATCATACTGCTAATTGCAAATCAAATATATTTTCTGTTTATTAAATTATATAATTTTTGAATAGCTTACTTTGTTACCTTATATTCTACATTTATTTACAAAGATATATTTATATCTGTGAGCTGTTTATAGTATTTATGTGGTTAATTGTACTAAATATGTGCAGGGTTAGGACATCGGACTTCCGTCCAGAAGCGTGAGGTTCGATTCCCAATACCGCCAAAGACCCAAGGACTACATGCGATATACGTACTCGTGAAACCTGTGAAATAGAAAGTCTTGTGGTTGGTCGTTGAGCAGTTATCATGGGTATAATGATCTGGAGAAAATTTCTTTCTCCTTCAGATCAATGTCAAAAATTGAGGAAGTGGATCCTTTGGTGGTACCATCTATCGGAGGTGTTTAGATATAAGTACTTTCACTTTCGTAATGTATTGGTTAAGCAAATAACGCACTCTTCTGACTTAAATTCGCAGAGTCAACGGCATAGTGAGCTTGGATTGTCCAAGTGTCATAAGAAACTACAACAACAAATATGAGGCGGTGGTAAATACTGATTGGTAAAAACGGCATTTTCGCTTTTATAAGGTAACGAGTTTCATACCCGACCCAACCGAAGACTCATTGTGTTCACTGATGGATTTGGAGACATTTAAAGCAAGTTCAAGTGAAATGAAGGTAGGGGTATGTAAAAGAACAGTCCATGCTTCTAAATTATGAGGACACGCGTACTTACGAAACGCACCCTTTGGAAGCCCCATTTTTACAATATGCCTTGAGGCTTTGGAAAAATATTTATAAAGCAATATTTCAATGTATGTTGATGTACACACAATAGAATTCCAATTATTTGTCGATCCGAATCGCTGTTGTTCTCTCTTTCAGAATTTCAAATAAATTAATTGAACTGACGGAGTGAAGGTAAACTTGAAAAAGGAAAATGTTCTAGAAAAAGAAAGGTAAAAAAACAGAGAAGACGTGAATGAGTCATTACAGGAATTCAGAAGCATTGTTTTGAAAATTCCTACATTAGAAGTTGGTGCTGGAGATATAGGAAAATGAATTATACAATTAAAAATGGCTAGATTTCAAATTGCAAATGATGGCGAATCATGGAAAGGAAGAAGAAGAAGATGATGACTTTCATGTCCGGTTGAAGCAGATCACCTTATGAAACGTTATCAGTCTTAAAACTGCTCTGAAGTGGATAGAGCATCGGCCTGAGTGCGACCACATACAATTCTCAAGGTCAAGCGGATGCACGACTTGACTGCTCGAAAACTGATGAAGGCAGTAAAACAGTATATTCTGACCGTGATGTTCAGCAAGCAGTGACTTGCACTTATAGAATTGCATATATATATATACTGCATTAATATATATATATATATATATATATATATATATATATATATATATATATATATATATACAGAAATTGTATATACCTGTAAAATTGTAGTATTTTCATTTACTTGAGATTAAAAGTTCTTTTTCTAAAAAACATGTAATTTTTTCTTTATTTTTCAACATACAATCATTAATTACAATGGAGTGATTTTTCGAAAAAAAAAAAAATCAATTAACTGAATTTTTGATTATCCTAATGGGGTCCGCTCATATTCTTCCTAACTATCTTGAACTCTAATTATCAGTTGTTCGGATAATTAGAGTTCCATTGTAGATTTCCTTTTGTACATTTCATGTTTATTTTGTAGAATATTTATATAGGTTTTATCTCATAAAAAATAATACAATTTTAATCAATTACATAAAATATACCAATTTGGAGATTGATAAACCTTCAACGTTTCTAGCCATACAAAAAGTTTGTCGCGTTTACGATTAAATTTTATTCAACGATGGGATTTGGAAACTGATTATTAAGAAGAATTCAAAGGATATTATTTCAAACTTTTTTAAATTTTTGTTATCAGATATATTCAATGAAAAGTGCTTAATAATTATTGCATTTATGATGCGTCTTCAATAGCAAATTCCAATTCAAAGATACGTCATTTTTATTGAAAAATGTTAAATAGATAAATTATTTCTGATATGTTATAAGAAATCAGAGGTCAGTGCTATCAAAGTGCTGTTAAATCAAAAGTTAGTATGTACTTGCACGATAATAACGCTGTTCAAATCGTAAAACATTTTATTGATACCGATAGTATGTTTTCTTTTCATTGGTGGAGTACATAATAAAATATATTCATATTTCTTTAATCCTGTGGGCTTATTTCACACATCAAATTTATCTGTTAATAGACTGTCATTAAGTAAAGTAACAGTTTAGGTATTGTAGGTTTGCCATTTAATGATTACTTTTTTATGCGCGTACTAATTAGGATGGGATCTACTAATCATAGCGGATTAAAAACCCTCGCAAACATCCAAGCTGGAGGTGCGAATGAGACCCACGAGCTTTTGAATTGGCGGTAAGATCGCTATCATTCGGCAGCTAGCATGGCAACATACATTTAAGAAAGTTTGCTAAATAAAAAGAAAAATATGATAAAATTCTTAGGGTTTTCTATTTCTATGCTTATCACTTACAGGTTTCTCTTTCCAGTAAAACTCAACCTATTTTTAATATCGCCCTATCTGACATTTATTTGACAGTTTGCAGAGTTGAATTTCGAGTTTTTATTTTGCATATTATAGTTTTGCAGGTGAACTCCAGACTGTGCCTTAAGGCTTTCGGATTTAGAATATTCGTGTATCACTAAGTGACTCGTCATTTTGAACCACGGTCAGAGTCTGAAACATGGCCTGAGCTGGCACCTACCACTCCACACCCACGCCACACCAGTAGAAGGACTCTGAACCTCACAGATGAACTCTCCAACCCACGGTACTCCAGCAATTGAGTAAGGGAAAATGTGGTCACCCTCCCTATCACTGACCCCGGCAAGCGAAACTTCACTATGCTGATCTTTCAAAATGCGTGCAGATGTGTTGATGTAAATAAAAAATATCGCTTTGATAGTTTTTATATCGCATTATCTCCTTCATTGAAGGAAATAAAGCCCCTATGCAGGCAACAATCGAATTTCTGCAGTAGTTTTCCTTTGAAATGAAGCAGAGACTTCTCTCTTAGCATAACAAACAGCTTGATAGCAGAGAGCTGCTGAAAAACTTTTTGTAAGCATCCACCCCAAGTCTTTGTCTTCTCAAAATGCATTTTACAGATAAGGGAATGCAATCCCGTGTGGGAAAAGAAAAAAAGAAATTCAGAAAAATTCCAAGCCCGCATCCCGACAGATTTATGCAGAATGTTGAAGCAAAGAGTTCACTGTCCGCTGCTCAGTAAGGTTTAGAAACAAACCCGAGAACATTCACTCTAAGTAGCACGATGCGATTACCAAGCTATGGGTTCATGTCCTTTTTTGAACGAAAAATACTTTCTTTGTGAACTATAGAAGTGTGTATAGCCTGGGATCCGTAAGAGGTAAACTTACGACTAAAATTATGAACATTTCAAGGGCCTCCTTTTTCCTATCAACATAAAATCTTAAACATAAACCTGCTGCAGGCTGGAATAGAATACGATACCTTTCTCCGAAGGGAACTATGTTGGAACCAGGCCATAGGGGCTCAATTTATCCCAGTAGTAGGACAGCTTTCTTCAAAACGTAATATCAGCCAGTGTTGAATAATGGAATATGAATGGTATGCTTCTGCTTTAAGGATGCATGTCCAATAAAGCAGGTTCTTGGAAGTGTTCCAGGTTCTCTCCCTTGCGACACCTGAATACGGTCAACAGAACTTCCATGAGGACGATTTAAGTGGTGGGCAATGTCTTACAATAACCTTTGGCAAAGGCACATCACGTGTAAGTGTAATGGTAAGTGACTACAAAATCATATGATAAAGCTGAATGTAGATCCCCATTAGATTCTGTAGATAAATTTATGCAACACAATTGTTTCCAAAATAAATCTTTCGGTTCACATTCACAAAAAAATTACTCATTGCTTATTAACTTTATACATAAAATTTATTTCATGCATGAAATTTTGGAAGAAAATTGGTTCTATATTTTAAAAAATGCGTGGGTGAAGATCTGATAATGATACGTTGTCTCTCAAAATGTTTTTAAATCAGAAGCATTTTCCCATTTTATTAAAGATAAATTTTTTCTGTTTGGGAGTATTTAATGTAATTATTGGTTGGTGTGCTTATCACTCAACAGATATTTTTACACACGAGATTTCATTACTATTTAGGCTGATACTTATAGTTTAAAGTTCATTTTGAATTTCTATGAACAACCTAACCATTGGTTGGATTGGAGCAAATAACTCTGGAACCAAGGGCTAAAATATTAACTATTTGGCTGCTAGCTTAGTTACTAAAAGCTTTTTAAGGTATTTGATTTATAATTTTTTTTAAAATTTACATTTGTATGTATATCTTCTTTTTTAATAAATATCTAAAAAATCAATTTTTGATTATTCAACACGAAATGAAACTTAAACCTATTTCAGTTTTATCTTTATCAGAGAAAATAAAAAATTTAAATCGTCCTTGCCGATTTAAACTAGCCCTAAAGTGGATGTTTTGTCTTGTCTTTTTCATTTTGCTTTTTCATCAGTTCTGTTGACAAAGCGTTAAAGGTTTGAATTAATGAAAAATGGCTTCTCAAATCATTGCTTTTGTCCTTCAATAAGAAATCACTTTATTAATAAAGTGAATTTCGATACTTTTCTGACACATTCGACGGTAATCTTCGCCTTGTTTGCTGCCACTCGAAGTATACAATTTGAAAGAATTTGATAATTCGCTCATTCGTCGCCAAGTTGGATCTACGACGCCGCCTGAATATGATATGACGCAGATGAAATGTTATCTGATGTCAGGGATATTTTAAAGATATGCGAATTGTAATCATGTAGCCGTAACTTCAACTGGAACGAAAGAAACAACCACTTTATGGTTAATAAAGCAAACTTTAGATATTGAATTTTCTTCTTCTTCTATATTCAACACTAGAGACATATTGTTTGTCTAGTTCCAGAATTGGTTTCAATTTATATCATTTCATACCGTTTGGAATATAAACCGTTCATCAAAAAGTGATAAAACGTTAGGTGTAAAAAAAAAGCAAAGATGATTTTACCGGCTGTCGATCACTTTTATGTATATGCCCACAACTAGGCTTTAAAAGAAGGCGATAAGTATTTTCTCCTACCGGGAGGCTTGGAGAACATAAATTATTGCCTTTAGACAGTTGGGGCAAGCTTTAAGTCGGTACTCCAACGTCGGAGTTCGGTAGAGTTAAAACTCAGTTTTGGACATGAAAAATGAAAAGTTGTGGTAGCACCCTATTACGCCCTCTCCAAATAACAACTGGAAAAGGCTCCATTATGTAAAACTGAAGACCCTTTTTTAATTTCCCAGATGCCAGCTCTTATCCTACATGCTGACAGCACACACTCAACACTAAGGCTGGATGTCATTATATAATTATTAACTCAACATTATATAATTATGGGTTTCCTCAATTAAATTTTTATTTTCTTCATAAACAAGATCGAAAAGGCATATAAATAAAAAAATTGCTCTTTTTACAGATTTAAATTTTAAAGCATTCAGTTTATATTTCAGAATCTATTTTTCTATTATAGATTATTTTTTCTAAAATGAAAATAATAAGAACTGCGTTAAAAATAACTAAATATATTGAGAAGAAATAGATAGTTTATAATAATTAAATAATTCCAATAACATATGTAGCTTCAGACGTATTCATTTGCGCAGCCTACTTCACTCAAAATAATTTGTTCAATTTTTTTATTGTGTAAGCCAAATGATATAACTCTAAATTTTCATTTGATTTTCTCACATAGAAAACTTAAATCACTCATAGACTTAACAGTAGTAGACACATCAGCGTCACGTGATTTGAGAGTCTAATACATTTTGCGCATTTCTTGATTTCAGTTAGTAATACTTGCTTAAACACAAGTAAAATAGTGTGTGACGAAGGCACATATGTTGTACCTTACATTTATATTATATATTCGTGGAGATTAAAGTAGCCATTGAAATGTCCATCTTCAGTGCAATATTATTTGGATATTTTTAGGTTGAATTCTCTGAAAGCGAATTTTTAAATTAAAATATTCAAGTACTGGATATAAAACCTGCGGATTTGAGTGGGCTGGCTCAGTGACATCTCTGGCTTATTTGACATCTGTGAGAGAGCGAATGCATTTTCTGGCTCCAAAGGAATAATCTGAAAAAAGATTTCTTTATCATTGCAGAAGAAACTACGCAATTTGTGTTTGCCTTTTCTCGCAAGTGCTACACAATACAACTAGCTGTTGGTGACTGCACATTTCCAGTGGTTCATTTCTACCAAACTAAGACTGTTGACACTGACAGCCATCTCATACGATTTTAAAGGTATTCAAATGCCAAGGTCGACACCCAATTCCTTACTTTTATTTCCACATCTCCAGTGGAGGTGCAGTGAACTCTGGAAAATGCTGAACGCACAAAGACCTTCTCAACAGGATGCTATTTGATGGGGGGGGGGAGAAGCAGCTGCCTCATGGTCACGAGAAAAAAATCTTTTTTCCAAACAGGCAAACCTAGACCCAGTTTCAGGAGAACCAGTGGTCATAGGAATTGAATGTTGTTCATAAACAAAACTATTTGTGAGACTTAAAAACGCAAGATAAAATCTCAAAATAAAATATTTCTTATTAAATAACTCGCGTCTACTCGAGCATTTTAAAGTTGTTTAGAGCTTAAAAACTTACTTTTAAACCTAAGATATAAAATAATTGATTTTATTTGAGTTTATTAAGTATTTGATAATATCTTCGATAACTGTATGGATTTGAAAGTATAGGAACAACTAATGATCTTATATAAATAAGATTAAATTTCAAATTTAATAATATTGTATTATTATTCTTTATCTTAAATAATGTTAGATAACCTTAATCTATTTTTAATTCTTAACAGAAAATTAGGTAATGGGAAACAGGTGAGGCAGTGAATACATTTTTTTCACTTTGAGTAAGTTTCTGCGATGTTAAATAAGGGGTTATTTTCTTTCTTGAACGCCAATGCATTCAAGAGCTTTTCATTTTCGAACGGCAGCTCAGAAAATTAAGAAAAGTAGTTAAGTTTGTGAACATCTCTCTAGCTTGTCTCACGAGAAAAAATGAAAGCTGCATCGTTAAAAGTCCTTGAAAAAAATGATGAAACTCCGACACAAGAGCAAATTATGTCTTATCGTCTGCATCGCTTTCACATATTTGCCTCAATTGAAATTCTTTTGTTCGTAATATTATCTTTCATTTTTCAGTCAAACCTGAAAGATACTGAACTAATTTATTGTTTAAAAACGACCCCATTTTAAGATTTCTCGGAAAAACATATTATGTTACGTATGTGTTTTTACTAAATGTTTTACTTATTAAAATAACAGTCATCGTTTATTTAAAATTTGAAATATTTTGGTTATCAGTTAATTAATTTTAACATTTAACAAATTACAAGATGTGCTAAATTGACTGAGGAATGAGTGAAATAGAGTTTTCAGCAAAATAAATGGTAAAAATAAATTTAGAAATAAATGAATATGATAAAAAAAGAGCATTTAAAAGCATTTAATGTCTCCTTTTACACTTGGTACAGTTTCAAAATGCAGACGCAGATTTTTGTCGTGAAGAATTAGAGTCGTGAAGAATCTGAGCGCGAAACTTCTGCTGCATCTAACGGAAACGATTGATTGCCCATTGTCGAGAGACTGTTGATAACATAGAAGTGCATAACTACGAGGGAATAAGGACTTATTGTTTACATTTGTGTACCCTGGTACATAGCTGTCTGGTGAGGGTATCGTTCTCATTATCGAAAGGCAGCATGTTCGAATCCGGCTTAACCGAAGATACATCGTGTACACTAATGTGGTTGCGGCACGTTAAAACTGGGCGCGGTCGCAATGTCCTCCAAGTGAAATGATACCTCTGGAGTGGCAAGCCAAGTATTGGGGCTCTTCTGTCAGCTTTTTGCTTCAACATGACGAAGACTCCATCCTGCTGCTTTTGTCTAGATGGTAGAGCCCACCTCAGGGCTAGGTATAGGGAAACATGTTGGTGTAGAAACAACATACATAGCCGTGAGCCCTGGGCCGCCTTGTTCTTTAGGGTGTCGATCTCATTGTCAGAAAAAAGTGAGTTGTGGTCGCAATATTCTCCAAGTGAAACAACATCTCTGGGCGGCTGGTCTAATATTGAGGGTGTTCTGCTTGGCCCCTGCTTTTGTCTAACTATCAGAGCCCCAATTCAGCGTTAGATACAGGGAATCATGCTAGTACAACAACAACAACAACATATATAACTGCGTAAGTGAGTTCCGAATTGTATCTTAAGATTAACGAGCTTAGAATACTCGGCTATCACCAAGCGCATCATAGTTTTGAACCATAATCAAGTGACAAGGTCACAACTCAGCTGGCACCCTCCTCTTCCCATTGAGGCTACGCCAGGGGAAGGACTTTAGAAGTGACGAATGTGAACGCAGACACGCCTCTGATACACGGAGCTTCAGAAACTTAGTGAGGGAGAAGGTGGTCAGCAAAGCAACCATTTCACAGCGGCAAGTGAGGTTTCACTTTGCTGATCTTTTCATCAAACCACCGAGCCAGGGTGATCTATGTACAATGTTAGAAAGTTTTTTTTAACGGCATGGCCGCTTGAATTCATGTATCGGTTAAGTAAAACTTCACTACTAAAAACTTTTGAAAACACACACAGAACAAACGGGATAAAAAGGAGCCATACATACAAATACAGATTGAAATGCAAAATAAAGTGTGGAGTAATGTCTTAAAATAAATAAAAACCTATGCAGATATGCTTGTAATCACATAAGAGATATTTTTGAAACCGTGGAAAGTTCCGACAGGTAGTAGTGCTCAAGAGTGAAATGCCAGGGAGATTCTGAATGTGTCTACTTTTCTTTTTTTTAATCTATTAACAAATAAACATATGACAAATTTTTTTTTTTTTGAAAAGAAAGTGAACAATTTCAGTTTTTAATGATTTTTAATTATTTTCAACTAACTTTTTTCATTTTTAGAATTAAATGTATATAGTTCGAGTAAAATAAAGAAAGCTATTGACATAACTCGTGTACATCATCATTGCAATGTCAGCAATGTAATACTAAATAGTCTATTAACACTTGTGAGAGCAACAATAGTTCATAGAAACATGCAATTCAGGTATTAATTTCAATATATTCTAAAAAATTACACGAAAAAGTTTAAACGCGAATTAGTTGAAAATGTGAAAATGAATTTTATTCAGTTTAAGCTGTAAATTAATATAATTTCGCTTCAGAATATCGAATATATTAAAATGAAAACAAAATATATTACGTAGTATACCTTGGAACATACAAAAGGTTTTTTTTTAGGGAAATAAAAGTAATTTCCTGTATTCATAATAGTTTTCCAAAGTTCCGTTTTCATTGGTCAATTTTTTTGAATTTTATGCCAGATTAACTCTATAAAAATTATTAAAATCTATTTCATGAGTCAAGCTAATATTTGCTTTCTTAGTGTTCTCAAAATAATGACACTAATATGTAGGAATTAATAGAAAATAATAAAACTAATGCAGAGAAATAAATAAAAAATAATAAAAATATACAGAATACATTTTTCTCCTTAAATGTCTTTTATGAAAGAATTTTCCCATCAAAATAAACTACGAAAATCGTAGACCCAGTGCTTTTTAACTAGTTTTAGAAAGTAATGTTAGTTTGAATGTATGTAAACATTTATGTAACGAAGAGTGAAGATTAAAATCAGAAATATTGATTCACATTTTTTTTTGTAATGGGAAGATTTATAATTATATTTTTACTTTATGCAAACACAGAACAGTATTTTCTATTTTTTTTAAAGGAGTACTGCTTTTCAAATATTTGAACGCACACAGAAAACAGAAATATATATTTCAGGAAATAAAAATGAGCAAATAATAATAATTGATATGCATTTGTTAAACGAAAAAATACTAAAAAACTATTTCATATGAACTGTGTTTTTTGAGGTTAAAGAATTTTCCCCAAGCCTTTTACATTTACTTTTGTTATTTTTTTTAACGGTATTATGATAATTTATTCTTGTAACTTAAATTCAAGTATGAAATTTTTTTTATAAATAAGTAAATAATAAGTAAAATACACATATTTATTTCTGGAAACTCTGAGAATTTATTTGCATTATTTATCTTACAGTAAGAAGTACCTGTGAAATTTTGTAATTATTATTAATGTATTATTTTATTTTAAAATGTAAATTTTTACAAGTAGGTTTTTAACTGACTCTGTCTTTATTAAATTTGAATTAGAGAAAATTATATTTTTTCGAAGCATTTTACAAAAACCTAAATTCATCAAGGGTCTAAAGTAGATCCCAAAACGCTACGAATATAACAACCAGCATGAGATTTGAACCTATGAAAGAAAGTACTGAGCGCTAATTAGGCAGCTACCAGGTACGTAAAATCGAAGCTATGAAAATAAGAAACTTTAATGTTATTTAAATTAGAATTATTTTAAGTACATTTTCGCAAATAAAATTCCATAAGAAATGAAGCTGGAATTAAATTAGTTATTATCATAAACTGTTAAAAATAACAATGAATTTGTAATAAAAATTCTGAAATTTTTTGTAATAATTATAATAACTAATCATTGCACTTGGCACAAATAACTTATAGCAATGAAGAAAAAAATTTTTATGCACTTTACCAATCAATTTTAAGATAAACAATCTAAAAATATGCAAAACAAAATCATTCATATACTATATTGTCAAATATATTGAAACAAACATTATGGAAAACTACAGAATAAAACGATTTGAATGTGTCCTTGCTATAAGAACCAAGATATGTTATTTGTAGAGGAATTATTTAATTCAAATACTATCATTCAACACAAATAATTGAATATTCATTTAACAATTTTCCAAGTTCTAAACAGTCTTACGGTGTAGGATTACCTGCATAGAACTTTCGAACATGCGCAATAGCTTAAGAAATAATATATTTCAGCGCATGCGTCTTAAATCAAAGAATACTTTGATTTAAGAATAAAGACCATTGTTTTACCCAATGTTCTATCGATTTTTTAGGCGTCGGAAAAAATCCCTAAAAATGTGAAAAATGTTATAAATTAATTTTTTTTAAATATTTATTGCGGATCATTTTACTTTATTAGAATGTATAGAACTATGTATAGAAACGTGAAACATAGAAGAAAAAAGACTGAAATGTGACTGCATATTTAAATTAATGTATAATTTATAATGCATCATTAAAATAACTTAATAACTTTATGTATCATTAAAATTATAATTTCAAAAATACTTTAGATTTTTAAAGTACTTTAAATATAGACTTTATAGAGAAAAACATAAAATACCTGCTATTATATCAAATATTTTAGCGAGTCTCCAGAGCGGTTTTTGACCAGAAACGGGCAAAGATTTTCGGATTAATAGACAAACCATTTCTTACACAGCAATGATTCTCTCCATAAATGTTGACTTTCTTGAAATAAACTTAGACGTCATTATCGGAAAACTAATGTTTTCTATTGTTGAGGAATCTAAAGAACGAAGAAAAGTTGGTACTGCTTCTTACATGAGACTTCATACATTTTTTTAGGAGAAAACAACTTTCAAATTTACTCTCTCCCATACACACGTGTATATATATATAAACTAATGAGTGCATTGGTATAAATTTTGAAATGAAATATCAAAAGATTTATAAGAAAAATAAAAAAATGTCTTTCACACCTTGACTTTAGTCAACAATTCACAACGATCGAATTTCAATTGTTAAAACATTGCAAAGGGAAAACACTTAAAAACTCGTTAAAATGCTATTATTCTCAAGTTCTTAAGCATTTGAAGCACTTCAAACGAAAGAACTTGAGAATCAGTTCGAGTAAAACCGGAATGACTTTGTTTAATATTTAACTTTCTTATCACTTCGTTTTTCGCTACCCACAAATGTCACAAAACACTTAAAATGCTTCGAAGTTTTCTTGTTAGTTTTTGACAGACATAAAAATTGGACTCTTATATTTTTTTACTGATCAATGCGCCGCACAGTTATATAAAAAACTGATAAGTATACTAGAAAAAAATAATAACTTCCATAAAATACTAAATCTTAGGAAAACATGAACTAAAATCCTCTTTTTGCGTAGGAAAAAGTTTAAAAATTTAGCTTATATCTATAAGGATTAAAGTGATTCACCATAATAATAGATTGTCAGCTTAGACTGCATTAAAAACTAAATTGTTGTAAAACTTCTTTAGTCTAATAAAATAATTAAATTGTGATTTTTGGGCCTAATATGGAATTTTGTTATCTATATTAACAATTATTTTTGACATGAAATATCTATTAAAATTTGCTTTGCTACTCAACGTTAATCTCGCTGCAAATTATATCGAGAGTTACAAATTAAATGAATTCCAAGTTTCTACAAACATCCAAGCACGATTCTAAATTCGAACCAGCGGACTGTAAAACTAAAGACCAGAGTGCTAAATGTTCAGTTACTAGTTCGGTGAATTCGTTATTTTAAAAATTAGATAGATAAAAATCTTGCTATTTTTATGATTTCTGTGTTTTTAAGCATGCAATCCAAATAAATGTAAACATGTGTGTTGAATCAGAATATTGACTGATTATACATTCTATGATGCTGCCTAATACAACAGTATCAAAGACAGTTCTTACGTAAAATAAAATGTAATGCATGAGTTTATAGTTAATAGTTAATATGTAATGCATGAGTTTATAGTTAATATGTAATGCATGAGTTAATAGTTAAACTATGTTTTTGAAACTTAAAGTTTGATTCAGACTTAAAAAATAAAATATTCAGAATTTTTTGCTCATGTTTAATGTTCATGTGTGTGTGAATTGTTTTAAATTAATTCTTTCATTACATTACTATTGTTGCACCCAATTTTCAGCCCCAACAATTTTGCAAGTAATTGCATAAGTATAGAAATTGTTAAATAAAAATTATTTAATGATAAATTAAAAGAATATTAATTTATTTAATTTTTATAGGTCTTTTAGTTTTACTGAAATATTTAGAATGTCTAAAATGTTCATTAAAAATAACATTGATAAAGTAATGAATAAGCCAATCAAATATGTAATAGTATTTCGAAGGAATATATTTACACCAAATGAATAAAGTTTTGAGTATTTATCAAAAAAGTGAGAAACTGGCTACAGTCTTTAAATGTTTAATTTAATATGCTTAAACTTTTATACTTAATATTTATTTCTTTAATTTTGATCTCTATATTTCGATGTCTTAAATGGGAACTTTTCTAAAACTTATTAAAACGGTTTACAGGTCTCGTTAGATTTTCTTTATTAGAATTGGTTTGATGGTCTTGGTAATCTTTAAATGTATTTTTCTTCTTGTTAATGAAGGCGAGGGAAAGTTTTAGCGTAAATACTTTAGCATTTCGCGAAAAAGCTTTCTCTTTTAAACAAGATTTTGAAGTAAGCAAATAAAATAAACGCTATTTGCTAATTCAACGGTGCAACTAGGTATGATTGAAGATTGTTTCATTTAGCATACAAATTAATATTTTTTGTATGCAAATTTAATTATTAATATTTTAATATAGTTAATAATTTAAATTATTTTTATTATACATAAAGCTATTTCATTATCTGTATTTTATCTTAATTATTTATAATAGTTATCTTTAATAATACAATATAGTATTCATATTTTATTATAGTATTATAAAAATAGTATAAGTGCCGAATTATATTTCTATATGTATTATAAATAATAACATGCAATAAATAAACGAATAAGAAAGATTACTTTGAAAAGAAAAATAGAAATATATTACTTAAAACAAATGCACGCAAAATAATATGCAATTTGTTTTTTTCATCATTTATTTTACTTTAACTACATATCTTTAAGAGCTCATAGTTAAATAAAAAATATATAATTCAGTAAAATAAAAAATATATAATTCAGTAAAATAAAAAACAAAAAATTACAATCATAACAAAATCACGAAAAAGAATTCTTGAATTAAAAGCGAATGTTTTATTATAAATTAAAATGACACCTTTTACGTGTTCTTGAGTACTTTTTAAAGCTTTTCGGAATTATTTTAGTTTCTTTTAAAAAGGAAATAATGCAAAAAGAAATTACATATTTTGCATTAATTTCCTGTACATTTTTCAGGTGTAAATAAACCTTGTTCAGTGTATTATATCATCGTTAACACACTTTTTGCTTCGCTGACGATTTCGTTGTTGCTGTTATTTACGACGCCAAGCTCGCTAGCCATCGTCTATGCGAAATTAAGTCAGAAGGGCGCGTCCCTCGTTTAACCAGAGCACCACGAAGGTGAAAGTGCAACACCACCAGAGGATCCCTTCCCCCCATTTTGACTTTGATCTGGAGGGAGAGGAAATTTTCTCCAGACCATTTCATCCATGGTAATTGCTCAACAAACTACCACAGGCTTTTCTATTCCAAAGATTTAAGGAGCACGTATTATCACATGTACTCGGTGTGTCTTTGGTGGCATTGGGAATCGAATCCAGCTCTTCCGGACGAAAAGCCATGATCTAACCATTAGGATACCACAGTCCTTCCCAGATTTCCTTCTCAGAAAACACAAAGTTGCAAAGGATCATATGCGAGGCAGCCCGTTGCTATGTGGCCTCATCACCTCCGTCAATTATGAGTTCGCCAGCGTTGATGCTTGGAGGTCCGCTGCTGGCACGATGCTGGGTGGTCAGCAGTGCGTAATTGACCATGTGTGATTCATGTAATTTCCGGTACATTCCTTATTATTGTTATCCATTTGTATTTTTGCTATTTGTCCGTCAATGGCCTCCTTAACCAGCGCAAAGAGAGTTCTGACTTATTTATTACGATAGATTAAAAGGAAACCTTTATTCATTTTTTATCTAATATTTTATATATAGTAAAATTAATATAGAAATATATGTAGGAAATCGATTTAATTAATAATAAATTTATTCTGGTTATTGTAGAAAAATATAAGGTTATATAATGAGATATACTTTCCTTTCGAGAAGAAGACAGCTGAGGACGGAAAACGTGGTGGTTGCTTATATGCATTCCATACGTTTCAGCAAATTTTTTGAGAGCCAGGAAAACTAAATGCAAAAATAGAAATGTTTTTTTATTTTATTTATTTTTTTATTTTTTATCAAAGTCTACTCTCACGAACAATTCTAATTTTTTCTTTTTATTTCAGTATGCAAACAATTAATACAAATTCTACAACTGAGTACATTTCACACACGAACAACACTGAGTTAGTTGAGAGTGAACCATGCTGCCACTGTTGGACGCCTTAATTACTGAGCTCTTTACATTGCAGGCATTGCAGCCGAAGACATGTAATGGCAAGTAAAATAATTATACAAATTTTTCAAATGCCTTAAATGGTAAAAATAAGGCTCTTTTTTAAGTGAAAACAAATATATTATTATAAAGAACCTCGATTTTACTCATTATTTTTAATATAAACTAAATTTTCTGATGTGTTTTCCAGCGTGTTTGAAACAAAATGGCATCGAAAACACGTGCAATGAATCACAGTTGAAATAATTACCCAAGCTTTAGAATTTATTTGTTTAAATGTAATTACTTTTAAGTATAACATTATTTCTATAGTATTATTAATTTTGGTGTATCCATAGGAATGTGTGTGTGTGTTCAGTAAAAAATATAAAAAATCAACTTTCCAAATTTACCGAAACATAAACACACGAAATACTAAGGTTACCGAAAATAAGCTAACATCGATAATAATATGACACCAAATTGGCGAGAAACTGAGCGGCAACCTAAAGTATAGGCCGCGCATTTATTTTGGATATCTGGTCTGCAGTTCAAATGTTCGTGGAGTCGAGCCGCCTCTCGTTATACTCGTTTGTTGATGAAATATAATTTAAATGTACCAAATTATGTTCACTAAATTGATTTTGGTTTTTTATCATATATAAAAGCTAATTATTAATAAAAATTCTTTAGTTGATTGGATGTTTACCTCGTATATCTCTCTCTCATCAGCATTGTTGATATAATTAAGTGCTTGACTTGTTTTTTCCCTTTGTATCGATTTTTTTATCAATGATGAAACGGACTTTCCTTAATGGAGCAGGAAAATACAGGACAAAAGAACACCGGAAGACATTTTTAAAATTAAGTACTTAATCTTGAAAGAAATACAAAAGATCTGATTGTATTAAAGACAAAATAATAAAAAAAAATCCTTTAAAAAGTTTTTTTTTATTTTATTTATTTATTTTTTTTACTGTGAAATTGAAGGGGATCAGAAACTATAAAAAGGCATGGGATCCTCCTTTTAAATTGCTCTTGAAATATTAGCGAACAGATTAAAACAGAATCTTAAGACAGTAATTTTATTTGCTTAGAAACATTTGCAGGAACAAACATGACATTTGCCACTGAAACAGATAAGAATTTATAGTGTAGTTAACAACGGTTAAGAATCTGATACAGTAATATTTTATTTTCATGAAGAGTAAATTTTAATTTGAAAAAATGCCTCTTCAGCATCTGAGCTTTTGAGGTATATACAATTATAGTAAGGAAAATTTCTTAAGTTACAAATGTAAGCATTTATAGCAAGGAAAACGTCTCTACTTTCTATAAATACTATTCAGGAATTCGCTTATTACACATCTCTACATACAATGTCCATGTCTGTTTTCCCATATATCTGCCCACATTTGTTTGCCTACATTGTCCATATTTATTTTCCTAATCAAGGGATCTCGGGTGCGAAACATTTGTTCCAGTTATGTGGTCAGCAAAGCATGCAGAAGTTTACAAATAAACTATTCTACTATTACTGTTAATAAGGAAAAATTTTGGAGCCAGGCATCTAGAAAAACTATTACTCTTAATTATAGCATTTAAAAATAAACACAAATTTATAATAACGTAACAGTGTAATTTCTATTGGAAGATACAAAATTAAAATAAATCGTCCATTAGGGAGAGAGGGATTAAATTTTATATATAATATTTTTAGTACACTCTAAAAATATAAATTTACAATTCCATATATTGACCACATAAAAATAATTTTTATCTGTTATATCATGTATAACCACTCTATTTTTTGGGTAAGTTTTTTTTAAATTAAAATATCTATTCGCATATTTTCATTTATTAAAATGAAAAAACTAGGTTCTTTGGTTATTTAATTAATATCAATACTTAAGCACACACACACAAGCATATTTGTTCTTTCAAAATCAATTCATGTTTAAAAAAACCTGTCACAATATTATAACATCTAATTTAATTGACGACAATTCAATCAACAAAGTTTGAAATATTATTTACTAGATATATTTAAGTAATGAAAATTTACAATATATAAGTAAGTATATTTATATGTATATTTATGCATATTTAAGTAAGGCACATTTTTTTTCTCAGATTATCAAAGCCGCAAAAGCAAAATTTACTTATTCTTGCATTTATATTGAAAATGATAGTTCATTGGAAAAATCAAAACTTTAATGATGGTTTTTCTCTTTTCTTCTGAGATTTATGTCAACAACTTGTAATTAATCATAGATAAAGTAAAATAACAAATGTTATAATTTTTTGTAAAAAAATATTAATAATTACTGCCATAAATAACAAAGATTGAAATTATTTTTCTTGAGTAAATTTAGCAAATATCTTTAGTAATGTTTGCTCGAATGTCAGTTATTTTAGTACTTATTTCTGCAAAAGGGCTCATTTTCAGCACCTTTTTCAGTTTCTCCATCGTTTACTTCATTTTTTACAGTATACCCACTTATGATCAGAGAATTTTATAGTAAAATATTTTTAGAACAATTTTTGTTTTATACTTTGTTTTTGTGTTGAAAATAAACATTATTTTTAAAGCAGCTATATTTTTTTGATAATGTTAAATGTTATGTAGTGTCCAAAATGTAAAGACGTTATAAAATGTTTTAAAAAAAATATACATCAAAAAATTTTATTTTATTTTTGAAAATGGAGTATCTATCCTATTATCAATGCTGATCAAGTTGTTTGGTTATTTAAAAAGCCCAATGGACCCTGTTTGAAAACGTATTGCTTATTAGGTAACTAACTGAATTTTGAAATTGATGTTAATCTTAGAATTCTTAGAATTTTTTCCCTATCTTGATAGAAAGCCAAATGTAACTTATAATTATACTGCAAGCCTGGATGCTTCTCTAGCTCTTTAAAAATATAATGGTAGTAAAAATTTCCAGTTTTGGCAAGACATTGATTAAAAATTTCAACTAATCTGTAGATTATAGTATAATAAGCATACAGATTATCATCCAACAGTTCAACTCTCGGTGCTTTTTTAAATTTAATTACACTTATATCTACATAAATTGGATCAAGACTTTTTTTATTGCTCTCATGTTTTTCAAGACATTCTCAACTTTTTTGTCATCAATTCATCCGGTTCCTAATATGTTTTTTGTATTGAGTGCAAATTGTCTTTTAAGGGTATCAATAAAGTTTCTGTTCTTTTCCCGTGTATTTGTGGTAATCTTTATTTAAACTAAGCATTTGTTGGAAATATATAGCTGTCCAATAGAGATAGGTATTTCACTTTATTGTTTCATATTCATTCTATTTGATCTTTTCAATCGTTCTTTTATATAACCATTCATTTGATAAATCTCAGTTTTCATTTGTGGTTGCATTGGTCTTTATCACAGTTTCTAATTTTTGTCTTTTTAATCCCATTCATGACAGTCTTCTATAGCACCATATATATTTATCCTTAAAGTCAACATTTTCGGATGCACCAATACGAGTATTACTCAAGTCAGAAGCAGATCTCTAACCACTGACTCGGTAATAAAGATGAAGCGTATTTCATTCTCAGTGTCACCTCTTTATAGTAAAGTTCATTCCTTCTGACTTATCGGTTGCTGTTCCGGATAGTTTTACGCCCGCGTGCCTTGTTCCTGAATGAGAGTCTTAAGCGAAATGGGTTCAATAGTTATCTGTACCAGCTTCTTACAAATCATGCTCGATTTCCTCCCTGATTTTGGAGATTCTTAAACAGTTCGGTCGTTTGTGCCTGTGGTGAGTCCAAGGTGGACAATCTGCATTACCTCCACAGATGGCTCCTGGTATTGGACATCAGGCGTTCTCGCCTTCACAATTTTCAAGAAAATAACGTTCATAAACTTCTTTTGAACTTAATATCCAGTGCAACAATAAACAAACATTTTTCTATTATATCTCCTTTAATGAGGACAAAATTATGTTGTCGAGATAATTTACTGGTTCCCAGAGCCTGGAGCTCTTGGATTCAATTTTGAGGCTGTGTTTGGTCCAATTCTTTTCCAATTTGATCCGGTTCCATCGGGCTTTTTAATTCACCATATCATACTTTTCAGCTATGTTATTTACCTATGAGGACAAGATTTTCAGCCTCGTTACTGTGCTGGAGTCAGTTATGCTTGTCCTTGGTTTGTGTAAAAAGCCGTTACACTTTATTATTATTAATTTTTTGTTCTCATGTGAGGAATGGATTTCCCCTATTTTTGTTTACAGGAAATGCAATTTGGCTATGGTCCTGGTTGAGCCTGGGGCCAAAACAAAATCTACTTATAGTTAAGCTTGGTTACATTTTAAATTCTAGTTAACTTTGACTAATTTTCAACATTTCTATCTATTAAAGTTAAATTCAGTGGCAAAATAGCTCATACGAGGAAAACCAGTGATCACATCTGTTTTCTTAAACAAAGCCCTTGGGGTACAAAGCATATGTCCCGATTAGGTGTCATCCGAACGCGAAACCCGTACTGTTTAGTTCCCTAGTATGCTTGATCAATGGAAGGGATGAAAAGCTGTGTCGACCTTATTCAGCCCGATCTACATTTCTATCGTTTTTGTAAATGTTGATATCACAAAAAGGTACAGAAAGCTGAGGTCTTTCACTGTAAGATATAAAGATTACACTTACAAAATTTGTATTGGTCTTTAAAAATCCTAAAATGGCGAAACTGTATCTTGTAAAATCTGAATATTATGGATTTAGTAGAGCACTTATCCTGAGACTCCATTCATAGACAAATTTGAGTAGCTATAGAGTTCATAGACAAATTTAACCACATTATTCTCTAATTTGCAATTTCTGTGGCTTATGTACAATACTTTTCAGTCTGAATGAGTAAAGTAATTTATGACAGTTTCTTTCAACTAATTCAGAGATGGGCCTGTAAACTGCTATTAGCTTGACTTTTTTTTATTTTGAATTCCAGCTATCTTTTTGAAGTAAGGACCGTTTCAGTTGTAAAGGAGATTAAAAGTTATTTCTTACGAAATATTTTCCTCCTCTATGTATAAGAACGCTGCTTATATGTTTAGTTTGGCATTTTTATAGCGTTTTGTGCATTTGTGTGTGCGTATTCGATCATCATGTTTAGAAATTGTCTGCGAAAAAATATCCGTTGCAGTATCGAGGAAAACATCTGAAACCTACCAAGCACTAAGAGTGCCAAAACCGTTTAGGGCTAAAAATCAGTCGCTAAAGAAACAGTCATCTATGGGTCAATACCTTGCTAATACGGCACACAACTACGTTAAAATTAGTCCTCTTAAGATCGAAGAACATTCGAGTGCTAAATGCTTAATGATAAGATTCAAAAGATTCCTTTCTGCAGAAATTTAATTAAAATTTTTTTCATTAATTTGTACATGAAGAATAAGAATAGTTTGTATTCATTTTTGCCTTTTCAAATAAAACTAAATTCTAATAGTTTCTCTGAAATACGCTCATTTCAAAATATTGAATATTAAATTATATGATTATTTAAGATGCCTCAATAAGAATCTTTTCTGCCACATAAATAATTAAGTCGAAAGAATATAAACACAATTTTAATTTCCATTTTGAACTAACCTGTTTACTTAAACTAAAATTATTTTTTTAAGTTTATGGAAAATAGTGACATTCCTTGCAAACGTCTTCTGAAGTTGCAAATTTCTTTCTCTCGTTCATTAAGCCATATATTTGCATATATTTTTTGTGAAATCTCATTAATAATTTAACATATTTTTGAATATTTTAATTACGTTTGTAGTTTATTAGAAAAAATTTAAACATCAACTAAAAAAGTTATTTGGTAGGGAAATCTGACTTTCATTTAATTAATCATTCCAAAGCTTATAGGAGCGGTATTGAGAATAGCAAAAAAATTTTTATCACTTGGGATATACTGAATGTTAAGATAAATATAAATTATAATTACGTTGCTATATTATAAGTTTTAAATTAAAAAAATCTCTTCACAAATTTTTAAATATATTCAAGCACAAAATAATAAGACAGAATATCTACCTATCTAACTCTGTGTGTATATATATATATATATATATATATATATATATATATATATATATATATATATATATATATATATATAATCTTTTAAATTTCGCATGTGTGTGACTACACATTATAAATCTATTTCATTTTTAAATTTATAAGTAAAGTTGGATTTCAATTATTTACATTTTCTAAAGTGTTAATCACAAGGAATTTTGCTTCATATATCATTTCGAATTTTTTTAAAAAGGGGTAAATTCAGAAATATGAGAACTAATATACAATATACTAAGACTTAAGCAGTATATTTATACTTTAAATAATAAAAATTAGTACTTAAAGCATTGAGAAAAGTGTCATTATATTGTAAGAGAAATGATTTCATTTCATTTATTATATATTAAATAAAAAATGGTTGTATTTTTTTAATTAAGATATTTTTTGAACAATGTATGAAATACGGTGGTAATATATACATTATTTTAAATCATGAAATAGAGACTCTGATAAAATAAATTTCTTATCTTCGATTTATAACATTATTGACTGACATTGATTCTTCTTCAGCAGTTCACGGTCATTTACTTTATTTAAATTAGTTAAATGCTTTTTAAAATTCGGTTGCTTATTAAAAGACGCTATGCACTAACTTTGTGTCATAAATTTAATTAATAAAACCCTTCCATAAAATCTTCCAATGGGATAAAAATTATTTGAAAAATTGCTTTTAAAAACTGAGGTTGTAATTTTTTATGATTCATGTACTAAATTTATGTATTTTAATTTACTAAAGATGGTTCGCATATGATGCAGTGTAATCAAATTACGTTTTTTAGGAAATGAATATTTTTATGTTGTAAAAATAAAAAAGTGTTTAAATTTTAATTGAAATTGCATTCTTTAACAAGAAATGTGTCATAAAGATATTTCAAAAAATGTAAATTAAAATAGAAATCAATATAATAATTATAATTTATATTGTCAGTAGAAAGATTACCAATTAAAGAATTCTGAAATTTCCTAATTATACGCAGATTATGTAAGGAAATCCTTAAAGTACACCTATTAAGCAATGTATCTATAATATTTTATTTCATGTTTATAATTTTTTTAAATGCTACTTATTTAATAGAAGAAATAATATTAAAACTTTAATATAATAACGAATTATGTTTTCATTACCGTTTATTCAAACGCTTAAAACAGAGGAAAATTTTGTCAAAATGCACTCATCTTTATTAAAGTTAAAATATACACTGATAATAATACAGTAAATTTAATTTTAGCAAATAAGGTGATAGTATAATTATATAACTGTTTGAACTTATGTTTTATTAACAAGAATATAAAGGAATTGTTCCATCTAAAGAATTTATTTCGAAGAGTATTAGTTGCAAGAAAATTGAAAGTGATAACGGCTTATTGAGAAAGGCATCTTTCTTGTTACCAAAAGGTAGTGGGTTCTGTACCCGACTCAAAGGATCCATTACGCTCTTTTATGGCTGTTGATGCATATAAAATAGGTTGTAGCTCCAATATCATCCAAGTGAAGCAAATTGTAGTCGCAATATTTTCATGAATGGAGATGTTCCATTGGCAAGAATGATAAATATGAGAAAAAAAGATACCGATCTATCGCCAAGAATTATAATGACGAAAAAACTATACAGAGTATGGCAGCCTTTAAAGTTGACGCATAAAGTAAAATGTGTAACTTTAAATAGAGGACTCTCCTTTGTGGTAGGCACTGTACCTCCATCCAGTGCACCTCAATCGGCGAGCATGCTCTTGATGAGATACATGTTCCCTGCTCAGCTCTTGAGTTGTTGATGGTACCCTGGATCCTCATCTTGAGTTCCTCAATTGAGTGTGGATTTGTTTTATAATTTACTCTTCCCTTTAACAGACCCCACAAATCAAAGTGTCAAAAGGACTGGACCGAGGGCACAACAAACATTTTGCTCATCGTCTTCTCAGGTGAGAATCCTGACCTGACCTGTGGCCTGGTACATTCACTGATAGCTTCAGGAAAGTTTCAATAAAATTCCTCCAAGAATTCTGAATCAAAACCACTGTCATACGAAATAATAAGTGTCCCTTGTATTTTGTTGCCAAAAGCTTAATATACGAATATAAACAAATAATTGTGTAAATTGCAATTATCTATAATATTACAAATGGTCGATTTTACGTACCCCACTATGCATAAAATTGTTAAATTTTAATATTTCTTTTAAATCAAACTATTTTTAATAATTTTTGAATCTTTTAAAATAAAAAAATATTATTTTTTTAATGTAAAAGAATGGAATCACTTTCGAAATGTGAATTTGATAAATGTGTCTTTTTGTATTCCTCTAATTTTTTATTCACATTTGTGGAACATGATGGGCGCCAAATTGACCCATTCTCTCCAAATGTTTGGCTGAAATAGAATTTTAACAATAATTTTGTAAATACATTTTACTAAAAGTATTTAACAGTTTAACTTATATATAAAATGTAAATAATTTATATACATTTAAAATCGAAGAATTATAATTAATTGTTGTCATCATTTTGTATTTATTTTTGCATAATATTTTATATTTGTTTCTAAGAGTGTCTTTAAGATTAGGTTGATTTTCAATAGTGTAGTTTTGTTATTAGAATTAAACATATAAGAGATAGAGAGAGTGAAAGAGAAAGAAGACAGAGAGAGAGAGAGAGAGAAGAGAGAAGAGATATGATTGATAGAGAGTGAGATTTTAAATTTGATCTTCTCCAAATCAAGTTTTAAAAAATAATTTCGGAAGCATGCTTAGTAATGATTAATTTTATGCTTTATATGCTTTTATTGCCGTATAAAAAAGTTTGAAAAATGTCTTAATTGTTCAAGATTTATAATCGACAAAATGTGGAAAAAATAATGAAGTAAACAATTTATAGATTAAGGGCTACATTAACATATAGAATTATTATTTAAGTGAAGCAATTTTTTTTCGGCAAATTTTACATTTTAGTCTTAAAACGTTTCCTACACAATATTAAAACAATTATTTTTGGCTTTGAGTAATGATTCGAACAATGACAATGATAAAATAAAATTTTTATACATTTTTCATATGATATAAAAATTCTATTTTATTCTTGTTATAATGATATTAAAATATCTCCGAGTGATAATAATGCTGCAGGAAAATTAGACATCCCATTTCACTTTGCTGAAATATTAAGCTTAAAAACAATATTTAATCAACTTAATTATGGATGACAAATGTTAGTAAATATTTCATATCATATTATGCAGATATTTTTCAGCATAATATGTTATGAAATATTTGAAAGAAAATTTATTTGCTTTCTACTAATAAACCTTTATACAGCTTTTAAATTGATTAGAGAAAAATTTACTTTGTACTTGTAACAATTCTTCATTTCTAATAAAGAAATTGAAGTCACAAATACTGTATAATCCATTTAATACATTTTTGAATTTGGTGTATCTTTCGGCAGATTTCACAGTTTTTCTGGCTACTTGAAATTTTTGTTACGTCAAAACATTAAAAAATACCAACGACACTTAATATTATATGTTGGTGTGGGCTAGCTAATTACCTAGCTTATACGTCATCATATTAAAATTTAGAACACTTTGTTTCAACTACGCATTTCCATTAGAATTCGCGTGAAGATAATTTCAACCAAATTTTCTTTTCTTTAAAAGTTCCAATGTTTCATAATTTTATTTTTCATATGAGTCAGATTTCTGATTTAATTAGATTGTTTAGGAAATCTATGACGTAATAAATGTTTAAACTTGGTGTCTTTTCTTTGATCTCCAAAAGATTAAAAAAAATAGGCAAAAAGGATTACACCGTGCAGTCATATTAATGTAAAATTTCCTTAGTAAGTCCATGTTTTTTTATAAATTATTTTTCCAGCCTGTAATTTACATACATGTATAAATATATGTATGTATAGTGTGGTACTACGTATTTTATATGAAAGGAACAGCGAAATGTTTTCTGACATTAAAAATAGATGGTCAAGTTTGTTTTTAAAAAATATTTTTGAAAGAAAAAAAAAGATGAATGATTTTTTTTATCAATAAAAATAAGTAAACATTGTTTCTAAGTAGGCATTTATTCTACACGCGTGTTTCTTGTATTAAATGTTATTTTCTGATAATATTTTATTTAGGAAGAAAGAGGAGTTTGGTAAAAAGTCAATTTTAAAAATTAACTTAAATTTCTTTATTTTACAAATTTTCAATTTTAAGAACTGTTTTACTGGTTCATACGAGTTCGCTTAAACGAGCGTCTACTGTACAACACATTTCTTGAACGGTTGTCACATGACATTACCATAATTGAAGAATTGATTGTTGTTCATTTTAATCGTTGAGGAGGGGTGATCCTAAATAAATATGCTTTTATTATATGAACGATTTTGAACAATAGATTTTTACAAATATATAACAAAACGAAGAACAGATTTTTTATAATTACTTTCACTGGGCTGCCGGTGCACCTTGGGTTCGGGATGTGTCCACGTTGATCTTTGAGTATTGATTTCATTTTGTGCTTTTTCTAGTTGGGATTCGCATATATAATATAAAACATTGTGATAATGAAATCACGGCTAAATTATCGTAAAGTAACTCAATGTGACGTTTACACTAATAATATGCACTCGTACTGTGACAGCAATGTTTACTTTTTTAAGTCCTTTTTCTCTGCGTTTAATCTGGGAGTCCTAACCACTGACAAGTGCCTCATTAGTTGCTTACAAATAACTTTAAAAATGAAAATTCTTTATGATTATATATATTTATCAATGGCTAATATATGCTTGAATGAGTAGGTAGCTTTCGGTAAGATCTGCAAAGTAAAGAATCCCTTAGAGTGATGGGTGAGCGCATCAACTCTTAGAGAGCTCTCTGGGTCGTGTCCACAAAGTCCTTCGTCTGTCATGAATAGAGAGGCACCAGCTCTAATATCATTTCATACCCTGACCATAGTTTAAAATGGTGAGGCTTTTGTAGATGGGCGAAATCCATAAATATTAAGGAAAGGTCACCTGCACCGATATCTATGTATGTATGTAATGGCAGTAGAAGATAATGTTGCTATTGGTGAAACCGGCAAATTCCCGAGAATCCATTTAGACACGCACGCAAAAGGGAGAAATGCAACTTCTATCTCTTATTGTCTTGCAATCAATTCAATGGTGGGTGGGATCCATTCCAGAACCTTTCATTTCGAAGAGCGATATTCTGAATGTTGCGAGAGATGTCGTCTTTCAATTTATGCCGACACACTTCTTAGAACATCAGCTCAGAAGTTTTCTGAATTTACTGCTTAATGACACTGAATGTGGCTCATTGTCAAAATGTCCTTCTCTTCAAAAAGCTATACATTGTAAACATAACAATTTTTCTCAATTTCAGATCAATTCGGCTTATCGCCATGCAATGCCAAATGAGACTTTCCTTGCGAATCACATACTCTGTGGAATTGAGTCGCATTATTATTCTCAATGTTTATATGATAATCTATTGAGAATGAAATGTATTTCATAAAAGTGAGTAAAATTTAAGCATTTGAAATTGTAATGCAAATTCTGCGAAGCAATTAGTTATTACTTTCTCACCATCTAAAGACTACTCAGAGATTATTTTATAATGTATGAAAACTTTTGAAAGTTACGCTAAAAAATTATAATTTATCCTATTCGTTCGTTCCGAAATTATAGTAGTTTATCAAATCTAGAAGTTAAAGAAGCTTTATTTATAGTTTCAATAAATTCAACTAAGATTTCAAGTAGTTAAGAGGAGGATAAATTGGACGTTACATTGAACACTGCTGCAATTACTTTATATTTAATACACGAGAAATAATCATAAAGATTTAAAGCAGAATTATTCATCGCTTAAATGGATTAGGACTTCATATTTTGTAAGATATAAAATATAACAAAATCCAAGCTTATTTGTCATTTTGATTAAATTCGCATGGACATTATTCTATTTCATTTTAATAAAGAATATGCGCTTATCGAAATAGCCTTATTGTATATGCTTAAAGCAAGAAGTTGTCATTTGATAAAAATTTAAATAATCACTGCTTATATTTTATAAAAGAGAATGTAAGCAAAGAGCATATTTTCAGAAATGATTATTTTGATACTTGAAAAATAATTTTTTTTTAAATAAATGATTGCTAAACAGAATGAAATGCGGTAAAAAGAAAGTTCTAAGTCTTGATGTAAAATTAGTTTTAACGTATATATGAATAAATTATAACGAATAATTCTTTTACTGATCTAAAACGGTTGTACAGCGAGGGAAATATTAAATATATTCAATAATAAATTCCCACTGAAATTTAGCTTAATAATAACTAATTTTCTCTTGTCTCAGAAAACTTAGGATTAAAAAAATATCCTAAAGTTTCTGTAACTGCTCAGAAAAATATAGATTTTTTTCAAATAGATTAAAAAGTTTTCTATTTTTTGAAAACTTTCAGAATGAAGTTTATAAGATAAAACTGTCTATCGCATATTTTCAGACTTATGTGATAATTAAAAAAAAAAAAAAAAAAAAACAAAAAAAAACTCAAAGAATATCTGTTATTTCAATGGAAAATTTTTATATTAATGAATAAGCCTATGTGCTATAAATATATTTCATAACAACCAATTGGCTTAGGAGTTAATTTAATTAAAAATTAATATTTTTTATGTGTGTGTGTGCATTAAACCTGCTTTTTTTATAAATTATAATAAGATTTTACTTTATCTTACTGTTCAATTTTTTAATAATTGAATTAAAATGCATTTCACAGTGAATATCGCATGTCTGAAAATGATAGAAAAAAAAAAAAGAAAGGAAGTAGATACTTAAATTACAAAAATTGAAAGATTTTGTATTCATTTTTAATTAAATATCTTTTCTTATAATTTGCATATTTTTTCTGAAAAATATGCATATTTGAAAGATTATTTTTTATTGGATTGAAGAAAGACACAAAATTCTCAAAATGTATTTACTAATTTTTTTTATCTTCAATAAATGTCATGGGAAATGTTACCTGTGAATCTTCATTAAATAAAATGTTTAAAATTTTTCTCGATTTAAAATTTTTAATTTTCGTAACCAATGAACATTTTGCTCTTTAGATTTTAGGGTGAATTTATTTTTATTTATAATTTTCCTCGTATTTTCGAAAGATAGTAACTTAAATATGAGAAATACTACTTATGTTTATATAATATATTTCTAAATTTTTTTGAATTTAATAAATGTTATAACATTTACTCAATTGAAAGTAACAAGTATGGTATTACTAACGAATGTATGATCTGAAATCTATTCTGATATGTTAAATCTATTTTGGAGGTTACTTTAGAAACCTCCATTATCCGAAACTTGAAAAATGCAGTATTTAGCTAGCTTACTTGCTCTTATTTACATTTCAATAACAAAAAATATAGAATATGTGTTTATATTTAATTACATATACAAAAGACACCTATTTAAAATTTTAGTTTACACGCTTTTATCTATTATATAGGCCATAGGGCAAATGACGCACTGTCGATACACTGGGTAAACCAAATTCTGCTGTTTCTCCTCTCTCTCTCCATCATGTTGACCGTTTCTCTTTCAATGTTTCTTTTCAGATCTTCTTAAGTTTGTGGGCGGTCAGTATACACACATAACTTCAAATAGCCAAACAAAAAGAAATCACATAGTGAATTCACATTTGAAATGAATGATTTCATAGCAAAGCCATCGATACCCTTGAAAGCACGGACTTCCAACCTTGCTGAAACCGTACACCTCCCAAGGGCATTTCATGAAGTCGTGGGGAAAAATATCTTCCAATGTGTTGACATAAGTAACTGTGACAGTTTGTTCCGCAATTCTAAGTGATGAGGTTGCGTCCCAAGAGATGACACATGTTGGTGGTTGTTGCACCAGTATGCTTCCCTGTACCTAACCCTGATTTGGGCTCTATGAGTTGGATGGAAGCAGACGGGTGCAGTCTTCTTGATGTTGAAGCAGCGACCGAGCAGAAGGCCCCCAATGCTTGGCCCACAAGCCCCAGGTGTATCATTTTATTTGGAGGACATTACCTCCACACCCAGTTTTAACGTATTCCAGCCGATGGATCTTTGGTTAAGCCGGGTTCTAATTCACTACATTCCAATAATGAGAACGATACCCTCACCAACCAGGCCACCGTGGTTCTATGATGACACGTGAAGAATGCAAAGGCCTCTGATCGCCGGGAGGGGGTTTGTCGACAGTCCAATCGTGCATATTCAGCTTATTGATGAATTCAGTCAAGTGTTCCTCGTCACTGAAGAAGACAAGCGCATCTTGAGCTTGAGACTTGTGATTAAGAACTGCTTCACATGTATTTCTTCCAGCATTAAAATTTTATTCGGAAACTCTCTGCACGGTATCCAGGTTGTGCGGATGAAAATAAAGTTCATTCCACAAAATTCAATTCACGAAACATTCGAAAATTCCAAAGGCAGAAGAATATTTGCATGCCGAACATCGTGGTGATCGCAAAAAGAATATTCTTGCTGATTAAATTCTCTCTGATGATCTGAGCGTCTGTCCCCTTTTCTTTTCTGCACAGGACCAGTCTCCCTAAACTTGGTCACCGATAAAAGAATCGATTTATGATCTGGGACTGTGTATGCATGGTTTTCATGACTAAAACTTATGATGACGACCATGTTCCGCAACTTTTAGGATCTCCTCTCTTGAACGGGATCACGCTCATATAATTTTCTTTTCTTTTTTATCTTATTGTAATTTGAAATCAGGAAGTTAGCCTGCGGCACCTTGTATTATGAATTAAATATTAGTATAACTCTTTATAAGCACAAAGTCATCAAATTTGATTTTTAAAGCCCACATTTGTGATACAAGTTCTTGGTTAATTTCGAAAATGTTTTGAATATTTAAAAAGAGGGTATTTAGTCTCATAATAAATATTAATAATTAAAAAAATAATAAATTCAAAATAATAAATAGGGCTTATTTATATGTTATAAGTGATAAATATTTATGGGGGAAAATTGGATCCAAGACCTGAGGAATTTTGAAATATATTAAGAAACTGAAAACTCAGTGACTTTGTTTATAATTAAAATTTGGATTTTGAAAAGTATAAAACTTAAGAGCTGAAAACTTCTTTATTAATGTCCATCGTATAAAATGAAACCTTTGATTGGAAATGATAAAAAAAAAATAAATAAATTTTTTAAAGTAACTTAATCTAAATCTTATTCTAAACTTGTAACTTGTTTTTTTTATAATGAATTCCAATGATTTGCAATCAATTTCTTATATAAGCTATCAGTAATAGAAGTCAATTTTTTTAGTTTCCTTTAATAGCCACCTTTTTACAGAATATTAATTTAAAGTAATAAATTATTACCATCAAATTTTCTAAGTTTTGAATAAAAAAAATTTCCACTTAATATATTGTGGTCATAGAATGTTAATTCTATGTACAATCACATTTTAATCTACTATCAAAACAATTTTTTGAAATTTAATACAGCTCTGTCTTACCGAATACTAAATAAATGTCATATACTAATACCCTCAATTTCTTAAGTTACAGTAAATTAATTTTTTATTTCATCTAATGGGATTATTTGAAGAATATTAAGTCAATACTATATATTTAAAATTTCATTTACAATCAAATAAATGTTTTTTTCCATTTAGTGTGGTCATTTAAAGAATACTAATTTAATATAATTGATTAACGGTATCACATTTCCCCTTAATTTGCAATGTAATCATTTTGCTTTGTTTCATTTAATGAGGGGACTTAAAGAGTAATATAACTTAAAGAATTTAATGTAATCCATTTGTAATATCAATTTCTTAAGTTATGATAAAATCAGTTTTTTAATTTCGCTTAATATTTTTGAATCACGTGACACCACATCATTAGTAATGTATATATATATATTTTCCGAATTTCGCCAAAAATAATGTTACCGTTGCGGATCCTATACAGGAAAAAATACGTTAAGTCTAAAAGTAAGTTGTCTCTAAAACATTTGTGCATCGCAAGAAGTTTTTATCGTGGTATTGCTCTGAAATATATTTTCAATTATTTTAATAAAAAAGAATATTATTATTTATATGCTCACTTAATTAATATACAAGTGCATTTGATTTTCCTATTTTGGTTACTGCTTACAAGATTTTAAGTTAATGTAGTTGACTTTACACAAACTGTTTCTCTAATTACTTAAAACTAATGATGATGACGTGGGTGCACTTTTCATTCCTATTTCGCGACTCATTTCTTCGAAACAAGCATGTCTAAACACACCACTGTTTCATTCAGTTTTGAATTGTCAACCATACACACGCGTTTCAAATATTTAATTATTTACAATTCTTCGCTTTCTTGGTTCAGCTGACGATTCTGCCTCACGGATAGCAGCGAATTCCTATTTACTAAATCTACCCAACTCGTCATTTTATAAATGAAAATTCTTTGGAAACGTTGAATGCCCCTCAATACGATATCAAAAGCTTCGAGCTCCCTCCTTTTTTAAGCAAACAATTGAACGCGGCTCTTAAGAAATGTCTTCGTGAATTCACAATGGATTAATTTCAGCTTCGTGTTACTGTGAAAGATCCTCTTAACGAGATTTGACTGGGCAAAATTTTCTGTATCTCTCAGTTTAAATCATTCTGTGTAGTATGTTAGTTGTGGGCGGTATTTAAGCGTCTTCTTGTATTAATGAGAATTTTGTTGGTAGTAATTTATGAAAACAATGTGCGTTATAATTTAGCAATAAAACTGGATATTAGTGAGTTTTTTCAGTTAATTTTGTCAAATAGTCAATTATGCTTTTTAAAATGATGCTGGTAATAATTTATAGGTTAGGTAATTATTTTTATACTCGTTTCAGTTCATTTTTCATGTAATAAATATACTACTGGAAATTGTGAGATTCAATGGAACTTTGTATTTCTAACAATGAATTATCCTAAATATAAACATAGTGGTGTAAGTGAGCCTTAAGGTTAACTGGCTTGGAATACTTGCTAATCAGAATGCACGTTGCCATTTTGAACCTAGGTCAAGGGACGAGGTCATATTTGAGCTGGCACCCTCCTCTCTGTATCCACACTCCACCAGGACTCAGGACATTATATATGGACGTACACTCGTCCCCAACCCACAGAGTTCCATCAACCCAATGAGGGCGAATCTGACCACTTTTCCAATCACTGCCCACGGTAAATGAGACTTCACTTAGGATTTTAATAAGAAGCAGCGAGAAGCTACTGGTCTGTTGGCGCTCCTTATCCTATACACCTAACAAAATTTTAAATTGATGAACTCAGTCCAAACATTTTATGTGCTCATGTAAAATGTTTACCTGCCATAATCTGATGATACACAAATCGCTAGAATAAACAATCAATGTATCTATTCAAAGTCGCTGAATTAATAAAAATGTGTGGGTAAAATGCAGGTATTTGGAAATACAAATGTGAACGTTCTCGGGAATTGCAATGAGTTGTGGGGAAACAAGCTCGAAAATTTGCTGTTTTGTTCTTTTAAACGTTTGAAATTTTAGTTAGTATAAATCACATCTTTCTTACAAATCATACCGCATATTCCCAAACAACCCTTCTGCCGTGGGAAAAGAAAGCAGGTGCGACTTTTATTTCCTTTTTTATGCAATCAAAGGCGATATATTTATCTAGATTTTAACTTTTTCGAAATACCATGATATCTGACAGTCTGCAAAGTATATTTCGTATGACAATCCTACACAGGTTCCTCGTTGGTATTTCTCACTAAGTGACAGAAATGGTGTCGGAATTTCTTGAGGATTTCAAGTTCAATTTGAGAGAGTTAAGATCATAAATTAGTTACATAACATATATATATATATATTTCACACACAGAATATATCCTTATGAAAACGATAGTTATTATAAAAAGAAATTATGCATTTCATTAAAATTTGCTTAATACAACTATAAGCTGCATATTAATCATATTAATCTTATAATCATTTAACTAATAATTGCATAAAATAATGCTTACAAAAGTTAAAGAAAACACATTGATATTTGTATAGTTATGGTTTTTGGTTTTGTAAATGAATACCTGCATTTTACAAGCATATTATTTAAAGTCTATATATATATATATATTTAACAATTTTAAAAATATTCAATTTTTTTAGAAAAAGTTAATGTGAAGGTTTTGAATGAAAACAGTTAAAACAAAAAGTTTAAATTATTAGAAGGTTTTTAAGAATTTTCAAATAGTTCATGAAAGATAAAATTCAATAAATTACTAAAGTTCGTTTATTCTATTGATTGTATTTTGAGTAATATTTCAAATTAGAAGTATTTTAACTTTCTTTTGATATGATTTGATTTCTCCTTTTGATCTATTAACTTGTAATAAAAAACTTTCAATTATATTATTCAAAATAAAATTATGATACTTCCGTCATAAAGAAAGGAATTCGTGATAATGGAAATAATGCTTTTTAACCACCAAGAAATTAATAATTACTATAGTTTATTTCCTTTTACTGCACAGGGCTGGAAAAGCGGGGAAAATATCGTTCTAGTGTTCTGGCTCTTTTCTTGATCCATTTTTACTAGGCTACCGTATTGTATAAAGGATAAAACGTAGAACGAAAAATACCACATAAAAATCTTTTACAAAACAATGTGAAATACGTTTTTTAGGCATCCACCACTATAAAATGTTCTGTGTAGCCTTCACATAACATATGCATTACTGCAATATTAGGCAAAACAAAAGAAATCAGCTCAACAATGATTTCGCTTTTGACAAATTATTAAAGTCAAGAATGGTTAGAAGAGACAGAATTGGCGTGAAAATGACCTTTTCGTGATTCTCGAGAAATATTAGTGATGCAGTGTTGGAATTATTTTCCTTTCAATGCCCCACCACTGAGAAATTTTACTTTTCTGCATAAGAGAGGGTGAAATGGAGGGCAATTTATATAGTGAGGCGTCCGGTGAATGTGCCATTGAAACTGGATAGGTTCTCGTGATTAAAAGCAGGGCCATAGCAGAAGACACTGGCTTGCACTCTTCGATATATCATTTTATATAGAGTACTTTGCAACTAAGGATCATCTTACGCACCCAGATGTGTATAGTAAATAGAACCGATCTTCTGTTGGGTCAGGAATAGAGCTCTCAGCTTTCCGGTAATGCAAACGACCGCTTTTCCAATTAGGCTATTGCTAACCTAGACAATTTAGATTTTTTCTAGAACTAAAGTTCTAGCAAAAAGTGGTGCGTAAGAGCCATACACATTTTGAGAAATATTTTTAAAATTCACGACACATCTGTAAACAACCTTCTACCTAATGGGAAAGATCAGATTCGACTGCTCTTGAGAGTTGTGTAAATTACGATTTTTGGTGGGAAGATGGGTTGATTGTAGTAGCATAAAATTGACCGTAACAATGTTCTGAATTAATTTATGCTGCATCATTTTCATGTATTTAATTATCTTAAATTAATAGCCTATCCATCTTAAAACTAATTAATGAGATTTTGTAATTTAAATAAAATTAGCGTTCAATAATCTTTATCCCTTTTGATTCTTACAAAAATTCCCCACAATCGATGTCACATTACAACGTATATTATACATTATTTACTGTTTTTAAAAATTTGAAAAATATTTACAGTTAATGTATTAAGAAATCAACACATACATTTTATGTAAATAAAGCTTAAAAATTCCTATATTTTATATAAAAAAGTGAATTTTCTGTGTTATAAGTTATATATATATATATATATATATATATATATATATATATATATATATATATATATATATATATATATATATATATATATATATATATATATATATATATATATATATATATATATATATATATATATACTATATGTTTATAAAGTACGTGTTTTAAAATGCAAATTCCTAAAACCTACTCTAAATTATGTGAAAAGGTTTGTTTCATTTACATATCTGTAATTATCTAAATGTAAATTTTAACCAGTTTTGGAAATATTTATCGAAGCAAACCTGACCTTTAGCTTTGCAATGGTATTTTAGATGGATTCTTCTATTACTGGAGGAGAGCCCAGAAGATTAATTTAGTTACTGGGAATATTATTTCTAGCGACATGCAGCAAGTAGAAATATTTTCATTAAATCAAGAGTTTGACAGGTAGGCAATGGATTTCTGAGAAATGCAATTAATAGTAATTCATATTTCAGTAAATATTGCGCAAAATTTTATCAAAACTGCTAAAGCTTTGAAGGCTATTATTGCACCACTTAGCAACAGTGTTAAAAATATTTATATAGTTAAATTAAATGGAAAAAAATCTTTATATATATATATATATTGGCTTAATGTTTGTAATTAATTTTTAAGCTTAATATTTTGAAAGTAGACATTTCAAGATGCTGTAAAATAAATTTTTTTCAGAGCTATTTTAATTGCATATTTTCCAATTAATGCGTGTGAACACAGAACAACATGAAAAATAAGCACATTCCCTAGAGAATTTCAGAATAGGATGCATAATTATGTTACTGTAAGCAGCCTTTCAGAAAACATTGCTTTATTTATTCAGTAGACACTCGTTTTTACGAATATTTAGGTTTTTATGAAATAGTGGCTAGTCTCTAACACCATAGACACGAAGATAATTTTAATTCCCATTTACAAACCATAGTTATAAAAATCGTTAAACTTCCGTTTCTTACAAATAGTTATCCTTTTTTTTCAGTTTTCTACATTTAACTTTTTATGATCAGGTACAATTCTTTATTTTTTTTTGATTTCCTTCATAGATATAACGTCTGAAACTTGATTCATTTTTGAGCAACGAAGTGACAAGGAAAGACATTGCAAAACTTGTTTCAACAATACAAGAAAATACATGGACATTTGATGGGAAAGAATTATGGTGCCGGATTCGACTTCTTTTTCCATCGCACTCAAATACATGGAAAAGTAAAAAATTCTTTAAAAATTTGAGCTGTATTGTTTTGTAGTTGATTTCGCTTCATTTGAACAACTCAATTTATGAAGTTTCGTTTGCTGAGAGGAAATTGAGTCGGTTCGATTGGAGATTTGTGGAAGTTGAAGAAACGAATATGTTTATTAGTCGAAATGATAAGAAAACAGACGAAAAAATATTAAAGGGAGTAATTGTCAAAAATAATGGAATTTGAAGTACAAACTCAGAAAACCTCTCAGAAATTTAAATCTCAAAAAAAAGAAAGAAAAAAAAACTCGAAAATGGTAAGAGTACTAGGAAAGGAATCTTTTCAAATATATTGTAGAGAGGCAAAATATAATTGACTGGAGAAAAATTTGCTTTCTTATTTGGAAAAAAATAAGAGGAATAAACATTCAAATTGCTAGCAGTGCTCTTCAAGAGAAATGCAACTGCTTTGCTGTGAAGCGGAATATAAAAGATTTCAAAGTATCAGACAGTTGCATTTATAAATTAAAAAACAAACACGGTATGCGTTTTAGAAAATTATGTAGGCCAAATAGGATCAATAAAAAGGAATTAAATATTTTGAAGCATGAATCTTATTTTGAGTGCGTTTTTTATAGTGCAATCTAAATAATAATTTTCTTATTGCATTTTATTTATAAAGAAAGTTAATGGTTGAAAAATTATGCTTTAATTCTATGAAGTTCCCTCTATTTTTCTATTCCGAATCCGTTAGTAAATGCGTTTAGCGGAGGTCTTGCAGCAAAAGAATCATAGCACAACATTACAGATGCTAATCTTGATTTATTCTCAAGCAACACAAAGCAAAACACGTTCAGAATCAGATATGGCTGGAGCAGCCCGTAGAGAACATCCACATCAATTAGCTGGCTTAAGAAGCCCAAAGTGATTATTAATCTCGAAACTGATGTCTCCAATTACAAAACACTTATTGATAAAATGGCTTAAGAACTTTAACTAATGGCTAAATTATTTAAAATGGCGTCTTCATTAGCATAATAATCCTGTAAAAGTACGCTTAGCTATCCCCTCACGGAATTTGCCGTTACAGTTCGAAATCGTTTTTGTACCCCAGCCAAAAACTAAACTAAAAAAACTTCCCACATCTCTATGCCGTCCTTTTTTGTAGTAGCCATTAAGAGTAGTGGTGTAGAGGAAGTAATGCCCGGATTTTGTCTCAAGGTGCTCCCGATTTTCGCAAATACTCCAATAAATAATTTTTCTATATTACCAAATGTTTCATCAATTCTTTCTAGTTCGTAAAAACAAGCGTCTACTGTCGTACTAATAAAGTGACACATTTAGAAACTTGAAATGTACGTAATGGGAACATTGAAACAAAAATATAATCGTAAACTGAACTACATCAATAAAACATTAAATTATGGAAACAAAATGCACATCAAGGGAATCTTGAGATGTTTTTTAAAAATGACAGAAAGAGTACATTATCTACCCCCCCCCAAACATGAATCTCTTAGCTATTTCTTATTGTTACAGCTTACTTGATTTATATAAAGCGCTTATTTGAGCACTATTTTAATCAGTCTTTGTTTGCACAGAATGATGTGATGCAGCTGAAACTATATTAGCAACTGCTAAGTTTTCGATAATCTTATAGTATGATATAGTAAATTTGAATTATTTTGATACATTTCCAGAGGGAACTCTGACTGCTAATGAAAGTCGCTAAACATCACCACTCACTTCATCCTTTTAGATTAAGGTCAAATGACGATATCGTTAACTGAGTTAGCAATCCTCTCCACGCCACGTCACAGCATCTTATCACATTTATCTATAAAACTTATAACGTGCATAGATGACCTTGAAATGATGACAAGTAGAATTAGATATTTGTTGTTGTTGTGTCTTATACCCATTAGTTAGTGATTGAGCTAAGCCAATTTCACGAGATCTTGTTCTTCATGCCTAAAGGGAAGAGTGGTGTAGACTTTATCCATCATATGATGTTGGGGATCTTAAAGTAATAGACAGATTTAGAACCGTAGTATCATTTAGAAGTAGGAATTAAGGAATATGACCCCGGACCTTATCAGAGGTATTACTCCATTTGGAGAACATGATAAAACTTTTTACAGCCATTGGTGGTTACAACAGTTGTTTCTGTAAGACACATATACAATTTGCCACCTTCAAGTAACAATAATGATGAGTTTCCCAATTAAACTATCATGACTAGGATCAGTTACAGAGCACGTTACCTCCTATTCACGAGGATAACATCTTTCTAAATAAGGTACTATCATAGGAGTAGGTATAGAATTCGTTATCTCCCATTCAAAAGATTGACATATTTTTCAATTAGGCTATTAGGCGTGGTATACAGACTGTTCATCACCATTCACTAGAATGTTGACTTCCTTACCAGGCTATTATGACCAAGATCAGGTATAGGACTTATTATCTCCAAAGAATCACGGGAATGACATCTTTATCAACCTGACTACCATGTCCATGATGTGATACAGAAACCGTTATCTTCTATTCATGAGAATGTTTTCCCTATCAGGATACCATGCTCAGGATAAAATATAGAACCTGTTATTTCTCATTCCCAAAAATCAGGTATTTGTATAGTAGAGAAGAAGATGCAACTTAGCGCAAAACAAATTTTAAAGAAATGATGAAGCCTATTTACATATGAACATTTTAACTAACTCCTGTGGGTTCTGCAATCAAATTTTTGATTGGACCCTGTCAATATGTATTGCTAGTTCCAAATGTTTGTGCGACTGACTACAGAAAATCCTAGCTAGTAGTTGTATACGTGTTATTAAATTTTTGCTTATGTCCTCTAGAATTGGAGTGAAAGAAATTCCTTCAAATCCAAAATGTTAGATGATGGTAAAACTTTAAATTCTATATACACACACAAGTTGACAGCATAGGATCATTGACCCTCACAAAATCCTATTCTGTAACCTCAAAGTGGTGTGAAGGTGTACACAGGTAGCACAGGTGATGTACGTCTGGAACCGAAACTTAGTTTAGGTTCCTGGTAGGGTAACCCATGGCGAGAATGCTGTGCTAATACACCTGGCTAATACAGAAAGGTAACCCAATCCAAGGTGTTAGGCTCCGTGCTGATGGATGAATGGCCCCAGGATTATGGTGTTGCTAACGGGCCCCTCGAGGAACCAGGCAAAACCTCGTTGTATGTTTGCCTTCCACCTGTACAGGGAGGCTATGCAGGTGGTGACTTTATATTTCCTCCCAGTTTTTAGGTCACATATGAATGACAATAACAAAAAATAAAAAATAAAAATGATAAAAAAGGATTGGATAAATCACCTGGTGTTATCCAATCAGCCGGCGAAACGGTTCCTAAGGAACAGAATCCCGGCAAAAAGGAGAGCACTGGCAATCTGGCTGCTGGAGGAAGTGGAGTTACCACAAGGCAACACACAGACACCACAGTTGGAGAACCAGGAGTTCTCACAAAATCACAAAGACGCAATCTAAGGCGTCGCAATAAAGCAAGGGAGCAGGTGGAGACTGCTCAGAAGGTGGGTGGCACCAAAAGACTTAGGTCTGAGGTGTCAACCCCTTCTCCCAGTAACACTGCCTCCAAAAAGCTCAGGGATGATAATCAACCTGGGACTTTTGCTCAGGCTGTTAAAAGCCATAAGGCAGATATTGTGAAAGATGGTTTCCCAACCATCAAACTCAACAAGGAGGATGTTGACTCCATACAGCTGGAAATTCTGACCAGGACAGATGAGGTTCCCATAGGAAATCCTCTGCCTAGGGTTCGAGACTTCAGCTTAGTGTCTGGGGCATTAATTCTCCTACGTGATGACCTTGAAACTGTGGAGTGGATTAAAAAATCCTCCCATGGTAACAAGAGTCTGTTGGTGGTGAGGGGCTCAGTGTTCTGGATCTCAGTGATCTACTTAAACCGGTAAAGGTGGCCTGTAAGACTAGGGACATCCATACCAAGGATCCTGCCGTCTTTTTGAAACGGCTAAATAGACTCAATCCGGAGTTGAAGTCTTTAGAATGGCGTACTCTGCAGAAATCTGTAGAGACACATTCTATTAGATGGATTTTCGAGGTTGATATGGAAGCCTCAGAAGCCATTAAAAAGGCAAATTATGGTGCCTATACTGGTTCAGATTGGGGAACCTTCAAAATTCTCCGGGATCCAAACCAGAAGGATGTACACAACATTGAAGAGATGGAAGTTGTACAAGAAGGTGCAACTTCCTCTCAAGTAAGTAAATCCTCTCCTACTTCTAGTAAGGAAAGTGAATTACCTAACATTGAGGAACTGGATTTAGATTCTGGTTCTGATATAACCCTGCAACCTAGCTCTCCTTTATGTGAGAGTGAGGTAAAAAGGTTCTGCAGGAAACTCAAGTAAGTAAGTCCCCTACATACGGAGACTTGGGAATCACTGCTTCTTCTTAGCTTCTTTGAGTAACACAGTGGTAAGTATCATCAAAGTTGCACAGATCAACCTTCATCATAGTCGATCAGTTTCAGCTATTTTTAGCAAGAAGATGATTAGAGCGAATGTCGACATTGTTTTAATTCAAGAGCCATGGACTTGCAATGGTTCTGTTTTGGACCTACATGTTCAGGGTTTTAACATATTTTATGATAAATGTTCTTTGAGACCAAAAGCATGTATTGCTATAAGCAACAAATTAAATGTCCTCATTCTGGTTAATTACCTAAATGGGGATAATGTTGCTGTAAAAGTATCCTGTTTATTGAAAAGAATCAAAGATGAAATCATCTTTATGCCTTCATGTCTTCCTTTCGAAGATAAAGACACATTTAATATGCAAATTGTCAGTTTTCTAGATTATAACAATTTGAGTAAGAAACTCATCATAGGATGTGATGCAAATGCTCACCACACTGTGTGGAGAAGTAGTGATTGCAACAGACGTGATCAGGATCTTTTAGAATATATTTTGTATTATAATCTATCTATTCTTAATAGAGGTAATGAAACCACCTTTATTACTATAAATAAAGGTGGTTTCATTACCTCTATTAAGAGAAGTCATTGACATCACTGACTTTATTGGAAGATTGGAAATTGTCTGATGAAATAAGTTTATCTGACCACCAATACGTTAGCTTTTCTGTTTTAGGAGCAAACAGACTAGAGGTGGTAGGTAGGAACCCAAAAAATACCAACTGGGGTTCCTACGATAAAGATCTAGAAGATCTTCTTAAGGAAGATGACTTCGGTAAGTTATCTTCGGTAGCAGATTTGGAGTTGGCCGTTGATCACATGCAACATGCCATTCTCCAAGCATACTATCAAAATTGTGATGTCAGCAATACTTGCTCTCCAAGGTTAGTTCCTTGGTGGTCTAAAGAGTTAAGAAAAACTGCGAAGACAATGTAGAAAGCTCTTTAATAGAGCCAAAAAGAATGGCGAGTGGCAGAAATATAAATTGGCACTTACCACTTATAATAAAGCTGTCAGGAATTCTAAAAAAATTCCTGGCAAAATTATTGTACGGACATTAAAACTGTGTCTGCTACTGCAAGACTCGTTAAAATAATGTCTAAAGACAGGAACTGCTGTCTAAACACTCTTAAACTGCCAAATTGTAAGTTTTTAGAATGTGGGAGACACTGGCTGAACTGTTCAGAGTTCACTTTCCAGATTTTAACGATATAAATGAAACTCCTAATTTTACTCTCTCTACATCAAATTGTGGTAGAAGTAAATGGAATGTTGCCAAAAAAATCACAATTTATGATCGAACGAAATGGGCAATAATGTCCTTTAAACCTTTTAAATCACCAGGAATGGATGGAATTGTACCGGCTCTGCTTATTGAGGGAGTCCAGTGCATTGCTCCAATTCTCTGTAGAATTTTAAGGGAAGCATAGCCCTAAAAATTCTACAGAGTATATTTTTGGGCATGTACCTATTTCTTGGAGGCATACAAAAGTAGTTTTTATTCCTAAAATAGGTAAAGATAATTACTATGAAGCTAAATCTTTTAGACCTAACATCTTTTCTTCTAAAGGCAGTTGAAAAGCTGATAATAGGCAGATATATTAGAGAAGTCTACTTAATGGAAAAACCACTTTCTGACTATCAGTATGCATATCAACCTGGTAGATCCACTGACAGTCCCATCTACAACCTATCCTTCATTCAGGAGAAGAACTTTAAGTTAAGGAACTTGATTTAGTTGTTTTCTTAGATATTGAAGGTGCCTTTGATAAGGTACCCATTGAAACTATTTTACAATCCCTTGCTAGAAAGGGAGTTAATGATGCAATCTGTTCTTGGATAGAAAATCTGCTCAATAACAGATTTGTCAGTGCCTCATTTTTAGGTGAAAACATTATGATCCAAGCCAAAGTTGGTTGTCTACAGGGAGGGGCTCTTTCACCCATCTTATGGTGCTGTGCAGTAGATTCCCTTTTAGAGTTGTTAAAAAAACCAGGCATAACCACCATTGAATATGCAGATGATTTAGTTATAATCGTAAGAGATAAGTTTGGTGAAACAATCTCTAGCATCATGTCCAACACCCTCAAACAAGTTGAGACTTGGTGTAAAAAAGAAGGCCTTTCTGTAAACCCTCAAAAAACCATTATGGTCATTATGGTAGCCTTCACAAAGAAAAAGAATCTTAATTTGAGAAAGATAACTTTTTTTGGTCAAGAGTTAACTTGCGCCAAAGAAGTTAAATTCTTAGGAGTATTTTTGACATGAACTTAAGTTGGAACAAGCACTTCAACTTTTGTATTGAAAGAGTAAAAAAAGCTTTCTGATCATGTAGAAATGCATTTGGAAGAACTTGGGGCTTAAATCCCAAAGTTATTCGTTGGATTTACACTATGATCATTTGTCTCATTATTACCTATGACTCAATGGTCTGGTGGCCTAGAATCAAAAATGAAACTGCTGAAGCAGACTTAACAAAATTACAAAGGATGCTTTGTGTAGCTATCTCTGGATGGAACAACTCCTACATCTACACTGGAGCTTCTGCTTGGTATGCATCCCCTTTATATGCGTATTCAAGCAGAAGTAATACTTAGCATGAAGAAGCTTAAAAATACAGGTCAGTGGAAGGACTATTCTAGATTTTTATCCTGGGGAAACCTCAATGCTAACGTAACTAGTCATCCTTTTATAAGTATGCCTACTGATTACACGATTATTAAGTTTACTTTTGATAAGCCTTATACAATCAAATTTCCCTTGAGAGAAGACTGGAATAATATTGCCATTAGTCAAAGCTGTATTTACTGGTATACTGATGGCTCAAAATTGAATTCCAGCACTGGGGCTGGTATTTGTTGTCCTGCTGATGGCACAAAGCTATCATTCCTCTTGGGTAAATATAAAACTGTATTCCAAGCAGAAGTCCGCCATTCTCATGTGCAGTAGAATATGCTTGGATAGAAACTATTCCTGTAAAAGAATAATTATCTTTTCTGACAGTCAAGTTGCATTACTAGCTCTACAGAAGTCTACTGTAACTTCTGTTCTTGTCTGGGAATGTTATCTCACTTTGTGTAAGTCAGCTAATAATAACCACATCACTTTAATGTGGGCGCCTGGGAACTTTGGTGTTCCTGGCAATGAATTAGCTGATGATCTGGCAAGAACTGGAACAACAACCGATGTTTTTGGTCCTGAACCAGTGCTAGGTATTTCTAAAGAATTGATGAGAAAGAATGTCTTTGATCTCTTCAAAAAACAACAGTTTACGAATTGGTACAATGCCAATGATCAAATACAAACAAGTCTATTAAAATAGCACGTGCCCTAGTAAAAGGCAAAAAGAATTATTAAAGATCAATCGAAGCAGTCTAAGGAAAGCAGTGGGACTACTTACAGGACACTGCCACCTTAAAAGACATCTCACCATAATGGGAGTTTCAGATGATACCACTTGTAGAGGTTGTCATTATATGGAAGAAACTTCAATACACATCTTATGTGAATGTGAAACCTTTTCGGCACATAGATTTGAACACCTGGGTCAGCACTTGATTGAACCTTGGATGTTAGAGGAAATTCCTGTAAAATGTCTGCTGAATTTTGCTTCAGCCACTGATCTCTTTAAATAGGGCTTTCTAAGGGGTATTGTACAATAGACCTATGGTCTTGGTGCTAGGTTCTTTTAGAGCCACCCTATCTTAAATCTAAATTTAAATCTAGGATCATTGAATGGAAATAATATGCATTGATTCAATTTTATTGCACAGAGCCACCAATCAAAATTCGCAGATGCTTCTTTAAGTAATTCTGATTCATCCAAATTAGTACGAGGAGTCATCTATGCATTACAAAGAAGAAATAAAGAACTCCTCTTATATTATTCTATGTTGAATAATATGAACGATTACGAAAAATGTGTACAAAAAAAATATGAAATTATTGCACTGAGGAAAGCAAACCTTATTAAAATGAAATCTAAATTAATATATAAAATTCAAGATAATTTTTTTAGATTTTTTAATATTTGTCTTTAAAAAATTTTGTATCATGTGAAACTGACACATTTATCAAGGTTATAATAGTTTGACAATACTTTAAGTTCTGAGAATTTTTAAGCTGTCACCACCATGACATTAGACTAGTACTTGTTCCAATTTCACTTCATTTGATTCTGACAAATAAATTTATCGCATGACATTAACCATCACATTTGACATTTTAAATGCGCGATTGGCATCGATTGAAGAGGTGGAGTCATTACTCCAGTGATTCCCACGACTTATTTTAAAACTCGTTCCGTGTATCCCACCCACGATTAAGAGAAATCCCTGATAAGTATGCATCCCCTTCCAGACATTGTTAGCGGGTAAACTCTACTGATTACCAAATGTTTGAAAGTTATAATATCTATGCTATGTTGAATAATATGAACGATTATTGGAATTACAGTGGTATTTATGGCATTGCAAACTGGTAAAACAATACATTTCATACAGATTGTTCTAATAGAAATATTTTACTGACATTAAAAATTTATATTTAATAATTTTTAATTGTAATGTTCTTTAAATTAATGTAAATTTATTTTTCCATTTATATTGTTCATTCAAAATTATTTTCTTATTAGGAATTATACGCTTGTGAAATATTTTGAAAGGTTTTTATTAAATATAACTATCATCTTTAATTAAGTTAGAGATTTTACAATTCTTTATTTCATCAGCTTTATCGTTAGCTTGCAATCAAAACTGAATTACGAATTCAGCCTGCAAATTAATTATGTATTAGTCATTTGGATACATTTGATTTTAAGCATTAGACTTCTATTCACTTTATGCTGTTTTGGCTTCATGTTGAATTAAATAAATATTTTTGTGGAAGTCAGTCATGAAATTCATTTGAAAAGAGATTTTAGAGATTTAAAATCAATACAAAATTTTAATTGGTACCTTTGGTGTCCTTTATTTAAATTTATTATTTAAAGGACATTATCAAAGGTACTGAAACTAAAGTCAATTTTGTGGCATGACAGTCCATCAAGAGGTCATGGCTTACAAGTGTCTATATCTCTTCTCTTGACCGACGCCCTGGGGTTTAGGGTAAATGTCCCAATTAGGTGGTCAGCCTAACGCTAAATCTCCTAGAGTTTAATTCCAAAATATACTTGGTATTTAGTTTTATCGAGCTACTGAAAGAATAAAAGTCTGATTTGACTTTGCTCAGTCAGAAGATCGAACCTGAGACTCGTTTGTTGGGAGCTTTACCTTCTTTAAAAATGGTAAAATATTAAAAAAATAGATGAAAATTTAGACTTTATGCCTACTTTTGTAATCAGTCTTTAACTTATTGTAAGGTAAATTTCTAATCTTTGAAATAATGGATTATTGTTTGCTTATAAACATATTTTCATAATGAATATTAATGAAAATAAGCGTTATGTATCTGTACACATGCAATTTTATAATTGAAAACTGGTTAAAATATGCCAACTGAAAATGAATGCTGATTCCTTACGAAAATATAGTAAAAACTTGTCAGTAATTTAAATTGTGCAAATAATATTTTCAAGTGGGACATTGAAATAAAATTATATAATTACCATTAACATATTTAAGTAATTTTTATTTCATTTATATGAACTGCAGGTTCCCAGAAAAGAAATTAATGCCGCGTTATGTTGCAAAAAGGTTTCATTCATTGATTCGAATTATTTTTAGAATATTCAAGTCTAATGTGGGGCAATCGTCATTTGTTTTCAAAACAAAAGTAAAAAAAAAAAAAATTTTAACCATCACTAGAAGAATGTTGGACATATTCTGCGGACGCCTTTTGACCTTGACCTCGTTCATGACATTCCATTTGCAGAAACACTCGGCAATAATCGAGTATTCACGTTTCTCCCGTTCTTTCGCCGAGAAATGAAGGATGCAGATCATTACTTTCTCTCTCTTTTTCTTGGATAATAATGGAAAAGGGACAAGAAACTGTCAAGTGACGGTACCTTGAGAAAATATGACTGTCACGTGACAGAGGTGACATCTCCTTTCCCCAAAGAAGACTAAATTAAGGTTTCATTATCGAGTAAGAGAAAGAGAAAGATAACAATAACAATAATGATAATACTTGGTCTGAATTCTTCTTGAATGGTCAGGAGCCCAGAGCTGATTACTTTGCTACAATAAATATGTAAGACATTTTATTATTATTAAGATTTTCATAAATCTGAACGAATGTTGTTTCTTAGATTTAAATGTCTTCTTTGCATTAGAGTAGCAGAGGACATTTAGCCTAAAGTAAGAGAATTTCAATCAATTGAATCAATTTTTAGCATAGAATACCTAAGCATGTTAGAATTTAAAGGATTATACAGATATTTCTTCGATTGAAAAAAATTTTTAGATTTTCCTTTCTGTTTACCGCAAACTGTTAGAATATTCTAGATAGTCATAAATAAAGATTTGGTATTTGGTTAAAGTTTCCTAAATTTGATTAGTATTTGTCGCCTCGTAATTTTGAGTCATGATCAAGGGACGAGGTCGACATTTCAACTGGCACCCTCTTTTCAATACCACGCCATGCCAGTGGAAAAGCTTACTGCTGGCCAGGCGTGGCGTTACTACCGCGACCATCATAGAGCGCTTGCTCAAATCACTTAATACTTAACACGACAGATCTGCAGAGGGGTCAGGTATAAAACCCTAACCTCTTTGTCACGGAAACGAAGCCATTCAGGCCATGATGGGGTTTCTCTGATCATTGCTTCCCATTGATTGAGAGAAATTTATTAATTGGTATAATTGTATGGAACTATATATTTTATTTTAATATATTTTTATGAACACATTTTCTGTGAAAATAAGAAAGAGCGATTGGAATCAATTAGTATTTTTCTATTTACTTCATAAAATTTTAACATTTTTTAATTTTAAGACTTTAAAGAAAAACGTTTAATTATACATATTATTTTAAATGTATGTAAGGAAAAACTTCTAATTATACATACTAGTTTAAATGTATGTATATTAAGACTTATTTAAATAAAATACAGTTTGTGTAAGCAATCATATTAATATTGTTATTATCAACTAAAATTGTTGCAATTTTAATTATAATTTAATTCCTTTTGTTCCATTTTATGAAACAAATTAAGTTAGTAGAAAATACTTACTTTGTCAAAAAGCAGATTTAAGAAATCGAAGTGTATAAAATATATTTTGAACTCATACATTTTCAGACCGATAAACTAATAAAATTTGTAAGAAAAACAAAAATGAAAATTATTTGCATCAAAATAGGAGGAGGAGCTTATTTACGCCATATATTTGATATTTATTTAAATTTTATAACCATTAACAGAGATTCTTGAAAGATTATACCGTAAATAACGTCAATTGAACTTGTAATAGAAAATACTTAAGTTTCATAAAGCTTGAAATAGCAATAGGTTCCTACGCTGTGTAACTGACAGACCGAAGGATGTCGTCAGGCATGTTACTCTCTCTCCATCCTAAAAATTACTTTTCGGGATGTCTTTTCATGATGGACAGTGGATAGCTATGAGACGTATATCTTTAGATACCAAAATCTTTTTCGGTTTCTTCATTTGAAACCAAAGGGATTTTCACTAATGTGTACTGCAACAGTGAGCGATGCAGTGCGAATGAATACCGATGGTAGTCGCACCAAAGACCGTACTGGGAGCTGAGTCTATATTAGAACCCCTCAGTCTGAAATTACGCTAAAGTAACGTAACCCTGACACCTGTTCAGTCTTCAGAAGAAAGTTGATAGCGATTAAAGTGGGACTTGCTGCTATCATTTCTAGTAACTGTGATTTTGGAGAACTTTGGATTTTGTCAGACAGCCGCAGTGCACTGCAACATCTTAGTGACTGGTCCTCGATAAAGGATGAAACAAGTATATATATTGTGCCGAAATCGAAAATGATCTCCTAAGACTATGGTGTACATCTCCAATGGATTCCATCCCATGTAAATATTAGTGGCAATGAGACCGCAGATCAACTGGATAAAGAGGAAAGTGAGGAAGATACGCCCTCTGGTTCATCACTTACATTTCAGGAACTATATTCTAATGAAAAATCTTGACTTTATTCAATGTGGCAAATTCCACCCACACACCAACGGTACTCTGGAACACCTCCTAGAACTCTTCTGGAAAACAAAATGTGACCGAAAATTTCAGACTGCCTTGGCCAGATTCTCAAGTGGGAATGTAAAATGTTTATCGTTTGAACGTGGTACAAAAATTTATCCCACTTGTAAAAAATCCTGTGACCATCCAGTCTCACCGAAACATATTCTGGATTGCGTCGGACTTTCCCGGGAGGATTTATCCTCAAATCCCCTGCTAGTCATTGATTTTCTAACTGTCAACAATTTAATGCAGTTGATCTGACAAATGTTAAATCTTTAAAAAGGATAAGCCAACAACAACAGTGAAAAAATATTAAAAAAAATTTTTTCAGTTATAGGGCAAACCGAAAATTAAGTTTTAATTAGCGCCACTTGGTGACATATTTGCAAGCAGATCCATTGAATTTGGAGTTTTAAAAAATCTATTTTTAAAATATGGGGAAAAATAGTTTTTTTTTTTTTTTTTTTTTTTTTTTTTTTTTTTTTAAAATTTTGGCTTTACAAATTTTATACAAATATAATTAAAGAAATTTCAAGAGAGGCTTGTTTCTACGCGTCCCACACTTTTCTCTCAGGAATGAAATGTTTCCCTTTATTGGACTAACCAAGACAAAAAGACTGTCTTTGCCATCCTTTTCGGATCGCTGCTGAACTTAAACTTGGTGTGTAACAAATTGGTTGGAAGATACCAGCAGATACTTCTATTTTAACGCACGAGGAGATCTTAGAGTAAGAATCAATGCATGATTGAACTCACATGGAATAATTAACAGCAGTAGTAAATGGAAGTACGCATCAATAAATAAATAAATTAAGTAATAAATAAATATGAAATAATCAATAAATAGTAGTAATAAATAAATGCATTGGTATTAATGAATTCATATTTTTGGTCATTTTTTTTCAAGTGTTTTCCTTTGATTCTCATAAATAATGCATTTCCTTAATTCGCAGGTGCTGTGGATTTAGTTTACAAAACTTGAGATTGTTTAAGTTGAAGAAACTCATTTATTATTAACATATCAAAATATAAAAATGAAATCTGAACCAAAAAAATAAAAAAGGGCTATAAAATGGCGAGAACGCGTGGAGGAAGGGTACATAATGAATGTTTTAGAAAACGAAGGAACCAAATATTAGTTTGATAGATCTATAATCTCTTATACTTATACATTATATTAAACTATTTGTTCTTAAGCCCTATGTATGTTTTTTCAAAATTATAATAATTTGTGTAAGGGAACATTTTTAAATACATTTAAATATTATTTATAATAATTGACAAACTTCTATCACAAAAATAAGGCAAGAATTTTATAATTTAATCCTGAATTTTATGGTTTTTAAAACATTTAATTATAATTGTCTTATATAACTCTAAGGAAACTAAAATTATATTAATAGTTTATGAATATATTTAATCGTGATATATTTTATTCAAATCAATTTTCGTAAATGCTAAAATGTTAGACTGATGGAACTTTAATAAAAATATTGTTTCCTGAATTATTCTTCAATTGAACATTTTTATATAGCATCATTTATACAAAATATAAATTATCAAGTTAGCATATAATATCAATATATACACAGCGTCAACATATATTAAAGTATGACTTACAAAATCATTATATTGAATAAAATTGTTATATTTAATGCAAACTAATTGTGTTAGCCAACATTATTGTTTTGTTTTACTTGTTTGAATTCTGAAATATTATTGAAAGTGTGAAATATGAACTGCTATCAAATGCGACAGTATTACAAAAATTAATTTAAATTCCTTATTTTATTACTCATTTTCGGCAAATTTAATTTAATTGTAATAAATATCAGTTTTAAAATAACTTTTGTACGATGCAAATATATACATGAACTATAAAGCACGTTCTTCCCTTGGACAAACAAATGCTTTCAGATTTATTTGATTGATACATGCTTAAAAACTGAGTAATATTCATTCAATAAAAGTTCAGACATTGTGAATTACCATACCGATCTAGCTCAAATAATCCTAATAAATTAGTACATGTTTTATGGAGACAATTTAAACTTGAATTAACTGAATCCTGAAATTAAGAGACTAAAATTTTATACTTAAAATTTAAATTCATTATTCCTCTAAATTTACATAAAGATCTTAGCTAATATACTAATTTATTTCATTTTAATATTTCTTTTTATTTACTTAATAATTTGCATTATTATATTCATTTTAAAATGTCATTATATTTGAATTTTTATTTCAATCATCACAGTTCGATTAAAACAATAAAAACAGTTTTATATTTGTATACTGTTATGAAGGTTAATTTTATTAAATTATTGTTTTTATTTGCATATATTGCACTTTGCAATTTTAATTATGAAAGTTGTTTTATTAAACTATAAAAAGGGGAATCACACATAGGAATTTAATGCCCCGATGTCAAGCGTTCATGGTGTACGATATTTGTCAGTTATTTGTTTTTACTGTTCATGTAAAGAAGGATGAAAATAAAAATAGTCATTAAAAATTGATATTCTGCAAAATTAAAAATTGAATACGATATTATTGAAATTATATCTCTGAAAACTTCTGTTGAGAACAAAGCAATCAACAAATTCATAGATACTGTTATATGAGGTATTGATATGCCTATTATATGAGGGATAAATAATAATGCTGCTTATATATGTAAATGCTTTACCATTTCAAGTGTTATGACATGATCTGTCATTGTTAAAGAGAATATCTGTAATTTATAGAGAATATATGTATAAATCAGATAAGTAACCATGTTGCATATTATACGAGTGAAAGGAAATTGTGGTACAATATAAAACATTTTAAACCAATCTACATATTTTATATACAGGTTATTAAAAGAAGCATAAAGAATCTAATTTGAAATAACATTTTCAATCCTTCAAAAATTTAAAAATTTGAAAATATTTGATCAATTGTCATATTGTTTAGTAATGTCAGTTCAGAGATTCACCCTTACTCGTCAGTACTTACAAAATATTAAATAATCCACTTGTTATTTATTTTACTGAAAAGAGGATCTTTTTGAAAATTGGATATTCCAGTTTTGAAGTTTTTGTGAAAATTAGTCCATTTCTTTTGAGGTAAAAGATTATCAAATGAAGGATATTTCGAGAATTTTTTAAACATTTTCGAAATTGGCTTTGGCTTTCATTATTTTAATATAAAAATAGAAAGCAATACATCTTCAAGTTAAATCGACAATGAAATACACCTTCGAATTAGCCACCATTTGAACTCAACAATGAGCTTAAATTCAGACATGATTAAGCTTGGGTAGGTTATCTGGGGACAAGGGAAAATGTCTGTCTCGATACAGAAATAGACAAGAACCTGATTTGTTTGAATGTTTAGAAATTGACTATTTTCACTTGAATTTGGTCTAAAGTTCTCAAAAGATTAATTTTGGATGGGTTACCCAAAAATTTATCTTTTCTGAAACATCCAAAAAAAAAAAAGGTATTAAAGTTATCAATATATTTAGAAATAGCCAATATTAAATTTTATCGTTGCTCTCGAATTCTGAAATAATTAACTTTGGTAGGAATACATGTAACAAGAGGAAATTTCTGAACTGAAACATTTGATCTCATAAGTATCAGGTATTTAGAAATAATTATAATTTGATTTGATAGTGGGGTCTGCTATTCAGAATCGATTCATTTTGGATGGATTATCTTGTAATCAGAAGAAATCTCTGTACACAAATCTTTGAAATGAAGGGATATCCTGTACTCAGGATATTTAGAAATAGCCTCTATCTGAACTTATCAGTGATCTTTAATTCAAATAGAATGATATTTTGAATGGATGACTTCGAAACAAAGACAATGTGCAGAAATATCTGACATTCAAGAGCTCAAGATATTTAGGAAGAACCACCAATAAATATCTACATTGGTTTTGAATTTAGGCAAGATTAATTTCAGACAGATAATCTGGTTGCAACGAAAAATCTCAGCACAAAATTAATAGGATGTATGAACATTGAGTCATCGCGATATTTGTAAACAACAATGAATTGAATTTAGTCTTGAAATTTGACAGGGTTGATTTTCCAAAGATAACCTGATAACAAGAAGAAATCTGTCTGAGATTAAAAGTATTAAAATATTCAGGATATTTTGAATTGTCACCTTCTGATACTATTCTTAAATTCAGATCAGTTTTGAGATTTTTCCTTGTAAAAAAATGTTATTTTCCTTTATGTAACAAGCAAATAAATATAAATTTTGAATGTACTTTTCTAGTTTTATATACTATAAATGATGAACTTATTAATATTTATTTGCTATATTTAATTATATTTGCATTACTTTCAATTAACAGATAAAATGCCAGAACGTTTGGACTGTTATATTTTCATTTGTGATGATTAATTTTGTTTTCTAGAAGATAATTTTTGTTGAAGCATACGTTTGTAGAAACTATAATATATTCAATGAATGCATTTAAAATTTATTTCGTTTAGAATATGCTTTCATTTGAAGTCTATGCCTACTGTTGGTATAAGTTCTTGAATAAAAGGATTCAATGAGCACAGACGAGCTTTGTTTCTAAAAGCAGATGGCTATTTCCAGATGCTCAGATAATTAAGAGTGTTGTTCCGTGTTCTCACATATTTGGCTGAATTCTATAGCTCAATCGAATTTTGTTCTTCAAAAGCTTTGAATTCATCGTGTAATTTGAAATTTTAGAGATGGGATATTTTATTTTAAATTCATTCGAAGACACTATAATTAAGAATATAAAATGTAATATAGCAATTTAAAAGTTGTCTTAGTAAGCAACACTTTCTGTTCTATTTTGTTTCGATAAAACGACACTTGACAACTGGGCATAAATTTAATTTACTTTATATGGTAGCAAATTTGCTGCTTATACAATAGTAACGTTGTATAATTTTTTAAGCATCTTAATAATTCTAATCATGACATAGTGCTAAGAAAGTACTTTTTAATTCCTACTATGCGAAAGATCCTGGATTTTATCCCAGCCAATGTTGAACAAATGGAGATGACACTTCAGCTTTCTGTATGCATGGATGTTGGAGGATGTTTTCGGAAATTTCCCAACTTTCTTTCCTTTTGACACTTGAATATAGTAAATATGGAATATAAGACCCACTAATTTTCTGACGATTTTACGCAGTGGATGATAAAATGTTTCATAACAGAATTAAGTTGTTCGCGTGAAAACATTTTATTACTGAATTAGGTTGTCGTATGAAAACATTTTATGGGACTCGCATTTCATAACGCTCTCCATGGGAAGTTATCTATTCAGTTCCAGACCATTTTGGATACAGTGTAGCATGCTTATTTTGTAGGCACATCAGTTGTCCAAGTGTGTGCTTGGGGGTTTTCCGGATTTCTAATGCTGCAACACGTAATAAGGGATCCATTCTGCGAAATGTTCTTTCTGAAGGCAATACGCGGTAAATGCTGACTATAATGTTTGAACGTTAATAACGATATCAAGGCAATCATTTTTTCCTTAATGAAACAAGATCCCGCAATTAAAAGATCAAAAAATAATCGAAACCTTCTAGAAACTTTGAGAATTTGTAATTCTGCATATAAGGGTTTTCCTTACAAAATACAATTTTTTTGAATGGTTCTCACATTAACATTTTTTTTGATCAGTTTTGAAATATTTTGTATTACTAAAATTATTAATATTTGTATTTCTAAAAGCGTAAAATTGTAAAATAAAATAAAATTCTTGTAAAAAAAGACAAATTTTCCCTTCCCTTTTTTTATACTCTGCTCAAAATAATTAAATAATTTTGTAAGTATTTTATAAAATAAGGTATAAACAAAAAGGTTTTTCATAACATGAAAGAAAAAATTCCCAAATCTGCAAATTTTCCCATTTTCAATCTTTTTTGTATGAAAATTTTGAGCTTAACATCAAATACAACACTTTAGCGACTGCGAATTAAATTTGACTTCCTAACTAATGTAAGACAGAGGAAAAGAGTGATCGACATTCAGAAAGCGCACTGTTTCGATGTCAGCTTCGCGTCTTTCGATGTCCAAATTAATGTAAAACAAAGAGGAAAAGAGTTATGTCAATTTCGCGATATCTCAACGAAGATGTTTATCGGAGTGAGAAACTTGGAGAGATATTGATTGGTTAGAGCTGGGCCAAACGCAATCCGAAGTAAGAGAAGCCGTTGGAGTTTTCCAAAGGGTGATTTTTAAGATCTGGAGCCGTTTTTTGGAGAATGGAGCAGCAGGCTGCTGATGATGTCATGTTCATAGACGTGCAACAACCCCAATGAAGTCCATTACTTAAGGACTCAGAGACACATAAATATGAATGCAAATATACTTCCACAACACGTTCGATCGACTGTTGTTGCCACAGTCTCTACACAAACTGAACAACGAAGCGTCCTTCAAGCAGTAGGACTCTAGGCTCACCTCCCAATGGTATGCGCCACGTAAACAGTAAAGCACCACCATGCCCGCATGGAATGTGCCACAAAGTATGTGAACTGGGCGATAAATGCATGGCGCAATATTCTTTTCGCTAACGAGTCCCATTTTCCTTTTCATGCTGATAATCGGCACATTTTCATCTGGAGAAAACGAGGCACTGGAAACAATCCTGTGTTCATGCATCAGATTTGGAGATAGGAGAGTGTGCTTGGTTGGTTAGGACGTCTTTCTCCTCATCAGAAGGTAGTGAGTTTGAATCTCGACTTAACCAATGATCCGGCGTGTTCAATAAAGGCGGAAGGAGCACGTTTAAGCTGGAAGTAGTCGCAATGTTCTCTGGTTGAAATGATACCTCTGGGAGTGGCCGGCCAAGTATCGAGAGCCTTCTGTTATATCCCTCCTCAAAATCACGATGACTCCATCTGGCTGCTTCTATCTAACAGCCAACTCAGGGCTAGGTACCGAGAGTCATGCTGCTGCAACATCAACCTCAGCATACCAATACAAAAGCTATCATCTCCATCTATAGGCGCATCGAAGTTTTGACCAGTTGATGATGTAGGGATGAGATCTTTACACTCATTTAATCCCTTACGCTGTAGCAATCGGAAATGACTTCATGTTAATGGATGACAATTGAAGGCCACATCATGCTAACTTGGACAGTGATTTCCTTATAGAACAAATAAATCACACGAATAGAATGGCTAACTGTTTTGTGAACATGATCCCAATTGACTATGTTTGGATCATTGTCGGCAGACGAGCTACTGGACGCCTATCACCTCCCCCAAACTCTCCAAAACCTGGAAAAATCTCTTCTGGAGGAATGGGACAGAATACTTGAGTCCTTTATTAATAGCCTCATTGAGTAGACGCTTCAAAGATGATCAACGTTGATAGCCTTCCGGAGAAACCAGACATAGAAACGTTTTTCTTTTAGAAAAGCATACTTTTGATTCTTCGCATTTGCGCAAATTGTATTTTCTTTTGAATCCAAATACTCGATATAGCATTTTATTTCTTCCAAGTAAATGTGATTTTTATCTCTTATAGTTTACTACGTCTGTCAGTAATGCATCAATTAATCAAACAATTCCCAAAGCGTAAGATGAACCCATAACCTCAATATACTTTAATTGTTTTGAGCAGTGCATAACAAATGAAAATATATATATTAAAATAAATTGAATTATTATTATAAATTTAATATTTTCAAATAAATTATGGAACAAAAATACTGTCGAAAAAAAGATTAAATGATGGTTAGGTTCATAATTTTTTTTTGATTTTTAATGTCAATACTTTTTCAAATATGTTAAAAGAATTTGAGTTGGTTGTAATCAAATATTTATCACCTAATCTTGAAGTCAGACACTACATTTAGACTCTGAAACTTGAATAAAATATACTGTGCGCATAGGGGAATCATACTTAGCTAAAAAGAGTTCTTATTTTATGTAGAGAACAGCAGAAAATACTTATTATCATTTCACATTGGAATACCTTAAATTTACTTGCCGACATCAAACCTTTTGTTCAATAAAATATAAATAACTAAGAGCAATAACCATAGAATAAAAATATAGCCCCTTTTTAAAAAATGTATTTCCAATCTATATAATACACTGAAAGACGCTCAGTCTGCAGTGATTACAATTGAATAAACTGATGCTGTTTATATATAAATCGATTTATTTCAGAATACAAACATTCTTTTCATTTTTCCACCAACATAAAATTTTTCAATAAACACTACTAAATCAATGGACTCCTTTTTATTAGATGGCTGGATATTGTATTCCATCGTCTGCAGGGATAAGACGGAACTTTTTATTTTCTGAGTTGTTCGTCTGTTGCTTTCGTCTACGTGGAATAAATTCTAAAACTGGAGATTGGATTTCGGAGTAAAAACTAAAACATGCCATAAATTCCAATTTCTATCAAACATAGTGGTACATATAAGAAAGCATACTTTTGTTCAGGAATAAAATAAAAAGGAATATAATACAAAAATTGTGTGTTTTTATATATAAGATTTTTTTATGTCAAAATATTATTAATATTGTAAGGGATATTGCGCTCGTAATTTATACACTGATTACTTATTTTAATATCATTTTTATCTATTTGTGAGTCAATAATGGTAATTATTTAATTTAAGTATTGATCTCAGTTAATTTGTTAATATTTCATAAAATTTCTAATTATTAAATATATTAAATAATATTGTTGTATTTATTTATGTATATAGTCCCGTGCATTTAAATTCACGTGTTCTTAAAATTCCAAATAAAAGCTTTTTATGTTTTTTATTGAAATTTATTTTTACTATTTCAAACTATTTCTCTGAAGTGTTTTACATTCATTAAAAACCATTTGAATTTTTGTTTCTGCGCATGTATTGATGTTGTAGGTAAAGATTTATGTAAATATTTTTCTCAATCAACACTTATAGAATTTTCTAGGCAATTTTAACAAAACATACATATTTTCATAACTTTATGTATTTTCCTAAATAATTATTAAATATTATCTTTTAAGCATATTTTTATGCATCTTATCTAATGAGCTTAATTCTTTAATAACAAGCTCCACTCGTAATGCAGTAAAATTGAAATTAAATTCGAAAACTTTATAGCAGTGATATTTCTTTGAATTGACATTTTCTTCAGGCCCTATCATATGGTGATTGGGATAAGAATTTCTGGAAATTTCTTGCTCTATTCTTCAAGCTCATTTGTTATTCTCAGGGTTTTATGCAATATTACACATTCCAATATTCTTCTAAAAAGTAATGAATTTTCTAAAGGATTATCTGTGAAGGAGGAATGCAATAAGGTATGAATAGTTTTTCAAATTTGAATTTTTTCTTTTTGTCAATACTGTAACCCATAGGAAGCAATAATTTGGTTTTTATGAGCAAAGTAAAAATTGTTTAGTGAAAATAAAATTATAAAAACTTATATATCCTATTTTATTTTGAAATATAATGACAAATAATTTAAATTGCATAAAAAATAAAATAGAATAATTTTAATCATTCAGATCCATACTTAAATTTGTTGAAAAAGTAAATTTTGATTGTTTGAAGATTTTAATAATTTTATCATTAATTTTCAATTTAATATTAGAAAATTTAATTAAAATTATATTAAATTGAACCTCTCTCTAATTTTTAAAGAATATATAAAGTTTAAAAAACTAATTTCAAATTTTAGTAATGTTTATTTAATAATTAGCAAACAAAAGGGAAAATGGTAGATTTCTTTCACAATAATTAATGATGTAATTTTTTAATCTGAAATTCTTTCTATAAAATATTAATTTTAAATAATCGTATGAGAAAATTTCCTACTGACACAATTTAATTTAGATTCAAAATCCTTTTCAGAATTTTTTTATAAGATAAAACAAAATATTCAGTTATATGTCAATTGTTACATTTAGTCTATATTCTAACCAAATCTCCCAAACCACCTTTTAAATCAATATTTATTGAAAATAAAATTAAAATAACAAAAAATTTCAAGAATTATTTCATCTAAAAAGCTTATAAAAATATAATATATAAATATCATAAAATAAATAACACAAAAATATTAATCAATATATTTAGCGCTGAATCTTTGAATAGTGATTGTATTTAATAAATAATTGTATTTGCAATGAAATTAATGGAATATCAATGGACAGAAGTTTTAGAGTTATGATTTTTAATTTGTAAATTTTAAAAGGATCAGAATTAAAAGAATTACTCAAATTACAATAAATATTAAAGTTACATAGGAGAGAGATTTAATTGTCTAATACAAAGCAATAATAAGTTTAATATTTAACTTATTCCACAGAAAATATTAAAAACTAATAAACATGAGCTAAAATTAGCATTTAAAATTTCAGTAATGATTTTGATGCACAAATTGATGGTCGGCAAGATGAACGTTATATATAATCTTACATTTAAAAAATTCTTAAATATAAATTGTAATGTGTACTTCGTTTAAGGAGCACTGCCTTAAAATTATAAAATCCTTTCATAATTCTTTATTTCAATCAACGGAAATTTTCGGCAAAATAATTGCTCTCCTCACTAGTTGCAACAGAGCCAACAAGCTTCTACGTATGCTCGCCTCGCTGTCTTCTTTCAATTTGGCTGCTGCTAAATAAACTCAGTATTTTTTGTTTTGATCTTTAAGGAATCAATATTTTTTTTAAACTGATATAGTTATCTTACTAATTTGTATTCCAGTCCCTGAAGAACTTACACAGATACTATCAAAAACACTCTCTGACTTAATGCTAGCATTAATCCTAGCTTTTTTAAAAATTCTTGATAAAAAACTAATAAAGAACTGATTTGATAACCATACCTCAAAATCAAATATCTCTCAATAATTCTGTAAAATTAAGCTTCAATTAAAATTACATTACTCGTTTCCTTTAATCATGAAAAATAAATATTTATGCACACATACTTGCGTAAATATACATAATTAATTTTTAAAAAGACACACACACACCATACATTTACTTATATATATGTAATGTATAAATATATTATGTATGTACTTATATCTGCTGCTATAATCATTTAAATCCAAACAAAAATCCAGTGAATATTTCAGTAAAAACTTTTTTAAGCAATATTTTGAGATTGAAGGCCAACGTATATGCAACTTAACAGATGAAATGAAATAAGTTAATTTCAATATTCCTGATTTAGTTCATTTCAAACTTTGTGAGACATTACATATATCGTAAATAAGCCAATATTTTGAATCAAATTAAGCTGCTTTAGAGATTTAGGTTAAAGTTCTAAATACTTCAGATCATTGTGTATTTTGATTCAAGAATTCCAAGATAAAAAAAGGAAATTTGTTTGTTACATATTTTTTTATTAAAAATGCAACATAAATGATTTAATGAAGCAGCTATTATTTAGGTATCAATCAACAAAAATGAGATTGAATTCAGTTATGTATATGAAATTAGTTAATTTATGTTAGATTAGTAAGGAACAAAATGTTTTTTATGTTAACTTCTTGCAATAAAATAAAGTGATGTAACAGATTAAATAGATTTTAAATGGTAAAAAAAATTTAATGTATCTAAATCATTTTTGAATATTTCTTTTCTCATTTTTACAAAAATGAAAGATTTTCTTGAATTCACGTGAAATTTTTTTTTTTTTAATTTTAAAACAATTTTAGATGTATGTTTGTTAGTCATTTGACTTTCAAGTGGTAAGCATGAATGATTTTATATCAATAAAATTGTTATTTTGTTCTCTGATGACATTTTTATAATAAATTAGATACAATTTAAAAATGTAAGAATCTTTTTCTTGGTATAAAAAAAAGTTCCATTTAAATTTTGAATATAAAAATATTCAGTACATTAAATTTTAAATGCAAATTGAAGGTTAGACGAACACATAATTATTTAAGATATTTGAGTATTTTATTTAAATTAAGCTTTAGAAATTAATAATTTTACGAATATAATTTTGAACGGAAAAAAAATTCTATTTCAATTACCTGCAAATTATATATGTGAAATAAATGCCCTGAAGTTTTATGTATTTTAAAGTGATTTTTTTAAATAAAGATTTGTGCTATGTATTTAAAATAATTATTTTAAATAATTTAAAATGTAGTTTCACATTTACTTGATGTGTTAATTTCGGTTGTTGTGTTATGTCTTATCCCCCAAATGTTTGACGAAGTCAGACCAGATCCAACAGATCAATGACCCCGAGGAAATCCAGGACCAAAAGGGGGAGGAGTAAATGTCCTCTCTAGAAAGTTCCAATTAGTCCAGGGTATGTTAAGGAGAAGTCTACTTAGTTTTACATGTAGATCAGATCTCAAAGATATTCTTATCTTTGATATATATGAGAGACCCTTTATGTGGCCGGTTTCTGATCTGGAAATAACGGTATATGAGGTTCGGTCACAATTGAGGGCCTATAAAGAGCCAGGCCTTTTCCTCGCGAAGCAGCGATGGCACAGGGAGGAATCTTCCACCTCTTCAAAATCTCAGAATTAACAACCCGAGCCAAGACAGACTTCTATCATCATGCTAATCAAATCCTTGGATCAACAGAAGCTTAATCTCACGTCCACCTTATGACCTCATTATTGACCCGGAATCTCAATGCGTTAATATCTTATAAAATTTAAGCGTATACAGTTTTTACACACACACACACACGCACACGCACACACACACGCGCACACACACACACGCACACACACACACGCACACACACACACGCACGCACACACACACACACACACACACACACACGCACACACACACACACACACACGCACACACACACACGCACACACACACACACGCACACACACACACACACACACACACACACACACACGCACACACACACACGCACACACACACACACACACACACACACACACACACACGCACACACACACACACTCACACACACACACACGCACACACACACGCACACACACACACACACACACACACACACACACACACACACACACACACACACACACACACACACACACACACGCACACACACACACACACACTAGCAAATCATATGAGCATATGATATGTAAAATTTATATTTATTTCGTATTAATAAAGGTAAAAATTACTGCAGAAATCTTGTAGAATTAACAATTTTACATTATAACCTAAATTACATGAACTCCTTTACATGTTTTTTCTTTTTCCTCTATTCAGAAGTTAACATAATTATGTAATAGTTGTTTTTTACTGCAAATTACCCTTTGGGATCTCTATACTATAATGATCATAATGATTTTGAATGGTAAAAATTCTAAAATTTAAAGTAAAAACAAGTAATATAAAAAGATTTCAAGTCAACTCCCACACACATTTATATCAACCAAGAAAAACTTTATTTTCTCCCATATAAAACTAAAATATATTAATTAAATTTAATTAATTAATATTTGAAAAAACTGTATTAACATCAAATGTCACCCACTATAAGATTAAAAAATGTATTTGAACTTGATAGATTGAATGAAAAGTATTTTATTAACAAACGAATACTTGGACAAGATTCATGGATTCAGAGAGAATGTGAACTATAATAATAGAGGAACAGAATGAGTTTTAGAACAAAATTACATCTAGACCATATGTTCACAAACTTTTTTTCTCATGGATCACTTTTAAAGTTTTACTATTTTCGGTAGACACCTTCTGCTAACGAAAAGTACCTAGGTATCTAAAGTTTAATCTTCCCAGGAATTTTTTGTTCTTTTTTATAGTAGTTTAGAATAATCTCTAGTCTTTATAATTTTTACTAAATAACTACCTACTACACTCAAATAGTAAAACAAATATAATGTGATTGATAAATTACAATATACAATAAAAATATGCATAACAAACAGGCAGATACTTATTTTTTCTGGCACTGACATCGTTTCACTCACAATCACACTTTTATGTTTAAAATCCCGGAAACAAATGAGTAACATTTTGTTCTTGGAATCGCATTTCATCCCTTTGCAGGTCTAAACAAGCATTCCGGACGAGCGAACGGCACTTTGCAAGTCCCGACATGTGGTGTACACTTGTACTATTATCTATTGTTCTATTCGATTTTGTGTTTGAACTGAGTCTCGAATATTTTTGAGTACCTACCTAGTGAAAGATGCTACCTGCGTATGTTGATAAGTAAATTCAAGCCAAAATTTTTGTTCGTTATTATGAAAACCAGAAAATGTTTCGTGGATCCCCACTCACAACTTGTGAACCCCTGTTTTCATTTCACGTCTACGTGGGTACCCCGTGTAGTCTCCTTTGGTCCCCTGGGGGTCCACCTGGTCCACTTTGGGAATCTATGATTTAGACGGTTTTTTGGATAGTTAATCTGGTTCTATATAGCATTCAATGCAATGATTAATTTTAAGTTTTCAGAATGTATATTTTCATTAGCGAAGTAATTAGTAAAAAATATGCAATATATATGTATATATATATGCAAATTCAAAAATATTTTTTAAATATAAAATGTTCACCAAAAACATCTTGTATTTTTCTGTCATTCACAAAATATGTCAACAAGTTTTATATGTCTTAAAAGTTAGGAAAATTATCTTTGTGTTAACGATAGTTATGGTTCTCATCTAAACGTATTAAAAGAAGTTTATCGTTAGTAAGACCGCTGATTGTCCAAGGAGAATTTGGGTTAAGAAACGTTATCCCTCTTTCGCCATTTTTTCTTCTTCGCAGCTCTGAGCTATGAAAGATGACGATGTAGCCTTGATCAAATGTCAGCAATATTTTCCCCAGTAGCTCTCTGTTGACAAGATTAGACTTCCTTCCCTACTGTTGCCAAAAAAGCGAAAAGTAATAAGATATTTTTCACATCATTCACTTCTGGGCGGTTGGATGAGAAATATCCTGGCATTTCTTAAATATTAATGTTTAGACAATAATCGTAAACGAGAAAAATAGAATTTTACCAAGTGCATTTCGTGACCTAATTTTTTATATTAGAGTTTAGGTTTTGAGTATAAAAGTGTAGTTTATTTTGCAAAGGTAAAAAAACTAACCCAATGAAAAAAAAATATTTAATGAAAAATTATGAGATTCACCACTAAAGACTATCTATATAAACTAAATTCTTATTATGTTTGTCCACCTAATTGCTGTCGTGATTAAATTGGAAACGGTAGCATGGAATAGAATGAAACTTTTAAAAGATGGTTGGTCTCTGGCAATTTTAAAACAAAAGCTATAACTCATTTTGAAATTTGGTGAGTGTTTAGCAAGTGTTTTAAGCTTAATGAATACAGATTTGAATTTCATGTAAAATTGCTTATGTTTTGGCTTGGCATAATTAGTTTGAACTATGTAACATTCAGTCCTGAAACTTTTCCCGCTCCAAGAACAGAGGATGGGATTATTTTCCCTTTTTTAAAATTGTTATCTATGAGTAATCAGAGAAAACAGTTATAAAGAAATGCATATGGGGTCACATTCGTTCTTCTGATTACATTATTACATTTTTTAAATGATATTATTCGTTATTTTTTTAAATGTGGCTGAGGTGGTAAGGTTGATTGGAGCATCCATTCTTACTGTGGAAAGATAGTGGTTTTAAACTCCAATCCAATCAGATATCTGTCGAGTTTTCTAACGGCTGCTGGAACCCATTAAGTATTTCATGCTCGCTATGTCCTCCATGAAAAATAATACATATGAGGTGGCATGCCGATTCTGACCCCAATATTGGTCTGCCACTTAGATATATTATTTCTATATAAAGAGCCCCTTATTATGCAGAAAAGATTAAATATCCTACAATCTGGGCGTTATAAAAATTAATTCTATTTTTTTTGATGGTCAAAAAGTTTTTCTTTCATTCTAATGAATGTATTTCCGTTTTTCTTATGGTTAAGGTTGACAGGAAATATATTGAAACGATTGCAGTTGAGGGAAACACACTTCGTTATTTAATTAATTCTTAACTGAAGGGACCATTTAAGTCTTTATTCGGAGCACTTAAAATAGTTATCTCAGTTAGTCTCACTTTCAATTTGCTTTCAGTTGATTAATATGGAAAATCTCATTTTTTGGTACAGATCACTATTTTGAACAAAATTAAGTAAAAATAAACATTGTTAAAAATAGTATTTATCAATAGTTTTATTTTCCAAACCACAAACTAGCATCTCCCTATCAAGGTATACGTTCCACCTAATGAGCATCATTTCGGATTGCTTTCTCTGGATGTGAAGAACTAATTCTTCGCCACTCACGTAGTCCCTCTTCTTGAGATTTTTCTACTTGGCGCAATGTTTGGCTTATAATCCACATTTGCATCTCCATCGTTGTGGATTGTAATGTTTTGCTATTCATTTTCAACCATCAGTACTTCTGTGAATTTGTCATTGATGGACAAATAAGAAATAAACAGCATATTAAGCAATATACACAGCTGACAGAAGTAATAAGTGTAAACTAGGTTTAACTTTTAATTCTGTGTCCATCCATTTACTTTTTGCATGTGACCATCGAATACTGAATTTTGTTGCTCAATATTTGGAAATATATATATTTATAAAAGTTATAATTATATATATATATATATACGAGGGATATTAGCATTAACTTTTCTGAGCCTGTCAAAAGGAAATTCCTAAGAGAGTTGAGGATGTATTTCTTTATATAAATTAATATACCATTTACTAATATTAGACACATCTCTTTGCTATTATAGTTGATTTTCCTCGAATTCACTTTCAAATTTCTAACCATCTATGTTTGATTATAAATGTCAAATCTTTTTCAAACGCAACATTGTGGTTTTTTAAAGAATAGATTCTTCACAATCTTGCAGTAAACTTCCCATTTCAATTTTGTAACCTCAGTGGTTCTTCAAATCTAGAACTTTAATTTATAGTAATGAAAAAGAAAACCGAAATGGGCTCAATTACATTCATGTATATGAAATGGAGTTTCGTGTTTGCGTAAAACCATACATTGCCTGTACCCTTAAAATTTTTTTTTTAGTTTTTGCATATAACAATACATTTTTACAATTTTCGAGTAACGTCCTCAGTACCATTAATTTGAGACCAGAATTTAGAGGAAAAAACTTTTTTTTGAAAAAGTATACAATTTTTATTTCAGTAGATTCATTTTTGAATTATTACTATTTTTGAAAATTTCTTCAATTAAAAAATACGTGCACGTAAATAACATCAATGATTGAAATCATCTAAGTCCACTAATTTTCCATTTCTTTGAATAATACTGAAATCCAAATAAAGCACATAGTTAATTATCATAACGCACATCGTTTCTTATTTTATAGATTGTCACTTTCACTGATGCAATGCATTCGCATTCTGAAACCGTCATTTTAAAGTGAAAATAAAATTTGAGTGAGCTTATTTCCCATTACATTAAAAATTTAAACTCGTGCCTGTGATTTGCATACAAAATAGTCACAAATGTAAGAGGATACACACTGCGCGAAAAAAGCTGCACTTAATATTCACAAATTTAAATTGAATTACGTGAGAAGTAAATCAAGTTTCGGAATATAAAAGACGGTAATTTGTTTCCCATTATTTAACTACTAATAAAACGTTATTGTTTATTTAGGAGGATATTTGCATACGAAATTAAATTGTTATTAATAAAAATGTATTTAAAAATTTAGAGAAATTTATTTATTATATTTATAATCCATCAACACAAAAAAATTATAAGAATTTATATAAATAGAGTTCAATTAAGATTAAAATAACGATTTTTCTTTTAAAATAAAAAAAAATGTCTATCGCGTTTTCAAACTTATCTTAAAGCAAGATTTATAATATTTAAAATAATTAAGATAATTACAAAATCAAAGACTAATTCGGTCTACGATAAGATGATATATATATATATATATATGTTACAATGATGAATCGGTTAGTTTAGGAAATTATCGGTATATCATTTTTACTTTAATTAATTCGTTAATTTTTCTTTAATTAATACTAAACTATTATAATTAAACATAATCACCTCTGAATTTGGTAAATATGTTAAATTATTTAATATTTATCAAATTTACCGATCAGTTTATAAAATTCCTAACTCATAATGTAGTAGATAATAAATTGGGATTATTGTATAACAAACCAAACCCATATTCAGTAGAAAAAAAAACATTTATTTGCATTTACATGCAAGTTTATTTCTTTAGACGTTTTAGAAATACAAAGCTCTTGCCAGATGTTTTAGATTTACACTTATCATCACAATCACCATTAAATTTGGGAAATAACCAACTCGTAAAGGTAAATGTAATAAATATCGTGAATTATTAAGCCAGTAAAAAAAAAAATAGAGAGCAGTTTTTTTGAGTAGTTACTACTCAGATATTTCTTGGTTGGGCAATATGGTGTAAGAGACCACGAATTACAAAATTTTTTAATTTTACAATTAAAAAGTCAACAAATGGTTATTTTATAGGTAATATATATTTATTTAGCCCGAGAATGAAACTTGAATAAGTGTCCGATAGGTGTTGTGAAATGAAATAATGCAATTTACTCGAGCTTGTACACAACAAATGCACATAAAAAATGCAGTTACATATAAAAAGCAAACTAAGCCCATATTCTAGATTGAAAAACATTTCTTCAAATAACGTTAAATGTTATTACTAGGAATTACTAAATATTTTAAGCATATTAGACTATTATGACATTTTTAGAATTACAAAGTTTGCTAGATGTTTTACATTTGCACTTATGAGGCTCGCATTGTCCCTTAGAAACACATCGCTTATATCCCTGACCTCCAGAGAGACAGCATTCTCGAAGTGATGTTGCTAGATCTGGAACATCGTCAAGCAAAATAAATTTTTATTTACAAATTGTCAATTAATTTCTGATACACAACTGTGTAAGGCTTCCTTGTGTCGTTCCTGACTGATAAAACTCTTCATTTTGAACTTCTAATATCACCGCTAATAAATTTCGGAGATCACTTCTTGCTCTGTCAATGTCTGATATTCGTAGTATCACTGCGTCACCAATTTTACCAGTAGGAAATTTAAGATTTGAAACATTCAACATTTTCTTTGTAATTCTAAACCCACTTTAGCACTCATTCTATGTTTTCTTACTTGCTCTCGCCTGCATAAAATATCTGTCAGGATTAGAGTGACCTTGCTTCATTCTCTTTCTGAGTCTTAAAATTGACTTCATTTTGAGATAGATCGTTATTGCCCATATTAGAAACATTTTCTATTTCACTATTAATGTTTTTTGAGAAGTACTATTAACTGTCTCAATGAATGCCTGAAGCTCTCCTTCACTTCTAAGCTGTTCGATAGAGTCATTTGGAAACGAAGAATATGTCTTCACTTCCGAATGACTCAAGTCAAATTTTGCAGGTGTCCCAAATATTGCTTCATAAAGAGAACACTTGATGGCTTCATGAAATGCTCTATTTTTCATAAGTTGCAATGAAACGTAACCCTTCGGATCATTTACTGGTGTGATTGCTTTTCAACAAAGAACTTAGCATATTTTCACAATATCCTGGTTTGACGTTCAACTGAACCTTGAGTCTGGCTGTGCCTAGATTTTCCGTGCACGATTTTCAGATCCGGCCACATTGCACAAGCTTCTACGATTTTGTTACTAAAGTCACGATCGTTGTCACTTTGCAGTACACTAAGGGCTCTAAATGGAGTAAAAATATCAATTGGATGACATGCAACCTATTCTGCACGTTAGCTTTTTAGGGTACGTCACTGTACGAACTGCGTCAAGTGGTCTTGATAGACAAATATAAGCTTAAAGTCATTATCTGGTTGTGACTGCATGCCAATTAGGACCACTTGGCATCTTGAGATCATTTCTTGAAAGACTATTGGCCTAGCAATAAGTCCTTTCTTAGGAACCTTGGTTTTGTTTGACAACTTTCACACAAATTTAAGTAAATCAAGTCTTCTCCGGTAGTAATGTTTTTGTACTTTTTTAAAGTTCTTTTAACATCCTGTTTCTAGCCCCATGGCCTATTGATAAGTTTACCCTCATGAATTATGGCAAAAAGTTCTTCAAAGTACACATAAGATCTAACATCGGAGCTGTCTTCACGTGCGGAAAAGATAATTTTTTCAACATTGCCTACTTTCATTGCATCATATCTTATTTAGTCTCTGACAATCTTCCAGTTTTTTCCCACTACTTTTATTTTCACTATTCTTCACTTTATTTTTTAACAAATCATCATATATTTCTTTCGTCAGAAAACCACTGTTAGTTTTTTTAAAATCCATAATATTAAGTAATTTGGAATTAAAACGCTCAAGCATACAAGCCATTATTCAATGTTTTATTTTTTAGGAAAAGGTAGAGAAAAACGTTTACAAAAAACGAAATGAGAACTATCTCTGAAACCGCATGTTGATAGAAGCCAAGCAGTAGCACAAACTGAACGAATTTTTGTAAAGTTAGGAACTTTTATCACATTCCCCATTATGAGTTGGAGATTTTATAAGCTAACCGGTAAATTTGATAAAAATATGAAATAATTTGTCATATTTACCAAAATTTGATGGGGATTATGTACAATCACCGGTAATTTTATAAAATCAATGATTTATGACAATTGTTCAATGTTAATTTTTATATTCGGTGTAAAAATGGGTGACCCTTAATTTTGCAAAAAATAGGAAAAAAAAAAAAAGGAAAAAAAAAAAAAAAGAAAAAAAAAGAAAGAAATTTTTGGAAACTTTGGTACTTAGTATTTTGAGCAGAGGTTGCAGCCAAGTTAGTCATATTTTCGCACTTATCTGACGACAAAAATTCGTGACAAAATTAAGGGGCTTACGATTGTAAAATTTTACCTAATTTTTGATAACTTTCAACGCATATTTAAATCAAACGATTAATACACGTGAAGTAAAATGATTGAATTCTACGATTTAACAAGGAATAATATTACAAGATGTATAGAATAACAATTTATTGATTATTAGGGTTTCAAATACGGGATTCGATAGTCCTTTGAGATGTTTCCAGTTGCTTTTGGGGAATTTGTAACTGTTTATGACTGTTTTGCAATGACACGTGTGTGTATGCGCTTCACTTCATTTAAATATAGAACTTTCCACAACTTTCCATTAAAGAGATTGACACTTATCTTAAATAGACCATCACGGGCTGAAAATGCAAAGAAAATAATAGTCTTCCAAACTAATATATCTTTACAGAAGAGCATTTCTTTAAATGCATCGTAAAATATGACTACAAGTTTTAATAACTTTAAAAGTCAAAGTACGAAAGAGTAGTGCTCAGTTATGTTTCCAGTTTTCTGAGTTGGCTTTTTATAATTCGCACAATAAACTTTTTTCTCATTTTTTCAATGAATTACTAACACACATATAAAATAAATATACTAAATCTCGCATCCATAATTTTGCAAATGAGTATAATAATTTAACAAGTGTAAAATAGTTTTTTTTTTTTAATGAAGTGAAAACTATTGTGTAATTTTGTAAATGAAGAAAAGGTGAATATTCGCTTTTTTATGTTAATAGTATATAAAGTTATGATGCAAAATGTTTTTCCCATTTCCCCTTTCAGAGTCTTAATGCATTAAAAGTGAAAGAGTGCGTGCATATTTTCTTTAAACTCAACCAGCGCCTCTTTTTAAGTCTCTAGCGATCATTTAAATGTAATGATTCAGAGAGGATTTCATTATCATATTTTACCCATCAGCGAACTCTGCTCTGATCTGTTCATTCAATAAAAATGGATTGACAGAGCATCGCTTCACTTCAAATGGCATTGAGGAAAGTTACAACAAGTAAAGGTAATGGGGAAACAACTTTTTAAGACGGGCCATTTGTAATAACTAGACGATCGCAGCGGGCCAAAGAATAATGCTTCATCGTTAAATTATTCATGTGTTCTATAAACACATACATATATTATTACATACACTTATTATTTTAATAGTAAAAAAGGAAAACGTAAGAAAATTATAAACACAAAACATAAGATGAATTGAGTGTAGTTCTTGATATGAAGTATTATCACTTTGTTTTCTGGTGTCATTACTGGTTGATGGTGCATGAGAAAAATGAAATTGAGACTGTTTTATCAAAATTTCATCATTGTCCGGTTCCATTTGCGAAGCAGAAATTCTTAAAACTGATGAAAGGTGCTCATCTGTAATTCTGTTTCTTAAAGAAGTTTTCCTAAGTTTTATTGTTGAAAAGATTTGTTCGCATATATAAGATGAGCCGAACATTGTCATTTTCTTCACTGCATGACTAATTATATTTGGGAAATTATCTGGACTTAAATTCTTATAAAATCCTAGTAATGGTACTGTATGAAAAGTTTGTTTTAAGAGAGTATTACAGTTCAGTTCTATTAACTCAAGTTGAAATTTTGCATCAACTTTTTCGTAATTAACATTGAATGGGGTCGCAAAAATACTGAACTCAGGCTCCATTTTTCTAAAGTCCTGAAATCTCTTTTCAAATTCTGAAGATAGTTTTCTCAAATTAATTTCGTATTTTTTAATCTTATTGTTTGATGTAGTGAATTTTAAAGATTGTATTCTTGGAAAATGAGAAAAATCAGATTTAGAGATCTGATTAGCAAATAATAGTAACTGTAATTTGAAACTCTTCAGAAATTGCCAAATGCCGTGAAGAAACTGATTTTTCCCTTGCAATTTGAGGTTAAATTTATTCATGTGTACGAGGAGGTCTGTGAAAAAAGCGAAACCAGAAAGCCACGTTTCGTTTTCTAAGGCGTCAAATTGATTATAAATGTCTTTATCAAGAAGAAAATTCACAATATCGTCTTTTAAATCCCAAATTCTTTTAATTAATTTTCCAGCACTTAACCAATGAACTTTTGAATAATACAGGATATCGGAATGCTCAGCATGTACGGACTCCAAAAACTGTTGAAACTGGCGATGTAATAATCCTCTGGAACGAATCATATTTACTAGTTTTACTACAATATTAAGTATATGGTGAATATCTAAAGCCAATTTACAGAGAGCATCCTGATGTATAAGGCAATGCAAAAAAACAACTTCATTTTCCGGATACTTAGAATTAAATTTCCCAACAAATCCTTGATTGATTCCAACCATATTAGGAGCACCATCTGTAGTTACATTACATAACTTATCAATAGGTAAATGAATAGGTAATTGTTGTTCCTTTCATTGACTGCAGCCCTGCAAGTTCTTCTGTAATTTCAAAATGGGCGTTGATTCCTCTTACAAATATGAGTAACTGCGCAGTATAGCTGATATCTGAACTTTCATCCATGGTACTTGAATAAAAAATAAAATTTTGACTTTTTGTAGTCAGTTGTGAAATTAGATTTTTATCAATATTTTCAATTTTCTCGGTGATTGTTCTTCTTGAGAGAGACAGTGACTGAAAATCATTTTTCTTTTCAGGGCACATAATATCGCACACATCTATCATGCACTGCTTTATAAATTCTCTGTCTGAAAATGCAACGCTTTATTATATTTAGCATTATTATATGCCAACACATAACTGGCTTTCGTAGCGCATCTTTGAGAATGATTAGCTCTCTGAAATAAGTGTTGTTGACTTGATAAATTTTTTATTAAATCTTTCGATTTAATTTTTTCACCTCTTCACTTAACGATTAGTAGGAGTGGTTTTCATGTTTGCTCTTGAAATGGCGTTGAATGTTATATTCTTTTAAAACTGCAACATTTGTATTGCAAAGTAAGCACACAGGTTTTTCTTTAAATAAAGTAAAGAAATATTTCCATGTCCATTCTTCTTTAAAAACTCGACATTCTGAATCCACTTTTCTTTTTTTAACACCCATTTTAGACATTACCAACTACGGAGAATAACACACAGAAACGCAATTGACGAAAGCTTACTTCTAACTAATGCTCTTGCGCGGATGTTTGTTGAGGCAGTGGGAGTTTCGGGGATTACACAAACAATTACTCGAGTCACAGCGGGTCGTTGCAGATTACTGACTAAGTCGCTAACTAACTGATCTTCGGGCGTCCTCGATTGTATCTACCTGCAAGGATTGTTCGCGAATTGGATTTTTCCGGTTCTTTCGGAAAAAACAGAACAACGAATCGAAAATGCGAGAGTGTCTGGAAGTTTCGAGCGAAGAGGAGTCAGCTGTTTGGGTAGGATGGATTTGTCCAGAATACTATTGTGTTATGAATATCGCCACAGGTAGTTTTTATGCGAGTCGTCACATTACGAAGTAAGAACGCGTTCAAACATTCTCATGGCGTCACTCTTAAACGGGCCGGATTAAACCTTTCCGCGGGCCCTAGTTTCCCCATCACTGGTATAGACTATTAAGCATATATATATATATATATATATATATATATATATATATATATACAAAATGCAAACTTGTACATATCATTTTAAAGAGAATTTATTACTGAATTCAATACAAAACACAAAAATCAAATATTAGCAATACGAAAAAAAGTTAAACGATAATAGTTATCGGTAAAATTAGACAGTGATGATTGCAGTGAGTTATCAGTACTTAGTAGAGTACCCTTTATTTTTGATTACAGCTTCACATCGACGTTTCATTGAGCTGACAAGAGTTTTAAGTTCTTCTTTTGTTATTACATGATGCTAGGAAACAATTATAGCCTCAATTAGTTCCCTTTTATTCAATGGGCGCCTCATTCGGACAAGAGTTTTCAAAGGGTGCCACAAATTTTCGATAGGATTGAGGTCAAGACTGTTTCCTGGCCATGACAAGAATTTAACGCTCTTTGTACGAAACCACTCTTTCAATATTTTGGTTGTATAGCAAGGAGCAGAATCCTGCTGAAAAATAAAGGAAACATTGTTGGGAAAGAGATCTCTGACGAAAGGTCGAAGTTTTGATTCTAGAATAGTGTCAATGTATTTTCTGGCTTTCAGTGTCCCATCGATGACATGAAGGCGACCAACACCATCTGCTGATGTGCATGACCAAATCATAACATTAACTGGGTTCTTCACAGTTGCTTGAATGCAATCAAAATGTAGATCTCCTATTCTATGTCTTACATATTTTCGCCCATCACTACCGAATAATGATAGCTTAGTTTTATCACTCCATATAACTTGTATCCACTGATCATGTTTCCAATTAATGTGTTCCTTTGTATACTGTAGTCTTTTTTTTTTCGTTGCTAAAATGAAGATTAGGCTTTTTTCGTGGAATTATATCTCTCGGTCCAACATCTGTTAATTTCCTCCTGATTGTTCTTGAACTGACAGAAACACCAGCATCATTCAGATCACTTCTGATGGTCACTGATGACATTTTTCTATCTTGGAGACATAGTCTTTATATTCTTCTGTCATCAATAGATGTGGTGCACCTTTTTCGGCCATTTCCTTCTTTGCTTTTTATTGAATTTGTCTCCTCATATCGTAAACGAAACTTTCGGGCTCCAGATGTAGTCTCTGAACCACCTACCTGTCTTGCAATTTCAGCATAGGAAAGACCACTTACTCGTAACACGATAATATTGCATCTCTTTCTGGGTGTCCAATTTACTCTTTTATTTGATGCCATTGCTTCTTGATTAAATATTAAAAATTTTTACAAATTTCCTACTTGTAATTGCAGTGTATAAGAAACAGGTCCTTCTTCTACAGAACAAAACAAAATAATGAATTGTTTCAAGTGTAAACATGTGAGCTTCTACTGGCACTGGCAGTTACTAACATTTGATTGGTTCTCAGAACAAGAACAGTAATTGACCAGGAAAGCTAGACATTACAAACCACTTCATAACTGTGTTTTTTATTTATGTTAAAGTACATATAACTTTTTTTGTATTGCAAATAATTGAATTTTGCGTTTTGTATTGAATTCAGTAATAAATTATCTTTAAAATGATATATAGAAGTTTGCATTTTGCGAAACTTAACATTTTCTATCAGCACACAAAGTTCAAAAACATAAAAAATTTTCAAAAGACAACATTTAAAAATTACAACAGAAGGTTTGTTTAACAAAATACTAGAAAATGATAGTATACAAGGAAGCGGTGAAAAATGACCGAAGTCATTGCCTTAGACAGTCTCTAGTTACAGTTAAGAAGTATTCTACGGAGACGGGCGCTGTAGGATCACAGAGTGGACAAAAATGCTGGACACACATTCCAACATTGTGGGAGTGCTCGCCTAGGCATTAGGTAATCATGACTGGTGAGTATTGTAAAAAAGGCCAATGCACCACGTCTCGGCTAAACTGATAAATTTGCAAGGCCATAGGTTTTCCATTGGTTCGATTGAATTTCACCCAGTACTTTCAACAGGTGTCTTTGTTTAACAGATTGTGTTTTATGTTTAATTTTATGGCGTGCTTTGGAATATTCGAATATTTTAGTTGTAAAAGCGTTTGGCCTTTTCGTATGAGGGAGTTTGCTGCATCAGTTCCAAAGATGTTTGTGTGACCAGGGATTCATTTTACTGCAATTTTCTTATATTTTTAATATAGGCATAAGATGTACTTCTCAACATCCTGAATTCTTAAAACAAGCTGCACTAGAAGTTATCAATAACATCCCCTCTGAGTCTGTACAAATTTATAATGATGGTAGTAAGGATGAAGATGGCTACACTGGAAGCGGAGTGTTTCTTAAAACTGAAACTCAAAATTTTTTTAAAACAACGCAATTCTGATATAAGATCCATCTTTTGTGCGGAACTTACTGCCATTGATATGGCTCTAGATTTTCTTGAACAAACAGTTAAATGGCGAGATTTGGATTCTAGTTGACAGTCATAGCGTTATTCAGTACCTTGAAAACTGGAGGAACATTGAGAACCAGAGGGGAATTTGTGTTTTCAAAAAGCTTAAAGCATTATCTGAGTCTTCCATTATTCATTTTCAATGGATTCCATCACATGTCGATCTTAAATATAACGATATCACCGAAGGTGTTGCTAAGGATGGATCATCGCTGCCTCTTGGCTCTGCTGATCCGCTGATTTTCAAAAAAATCTTCTCTTGGAGTAGGGCTCTTGCCAACTCATCTTGGAAAAGTCTGCCGTCTCATCCTTGATACTGTGGCTCTGATTTTGGAGGATTTTAGAATTTCGACAGTGAAAGACTTGCCTTGTCCAGACTCAGATCCGGCCATCTTCTGTCTCTACCGTTCTCCCAGGGCAAAAAAGTCTTTCCCACCTGCACTTCGTGTAGTACTAACGAAACCAGTACCGAACACCTACTTAACTGCATTGGCTTTTCAAAGCGTGAACTTTTATACAGCCCTGGAGCTGTCCTCGATTCTTTGAAGGCGAATCAATTTGTATAGTTTCCTTCTACTTAATGTTTAAATATTCGTACCTAAATATATAAATATAAATATTCCAAGTTTAAATACTCGAGCCCCCCCCCCTTCCGCACATGACTGACTGAACACTTGAAAATTTCAGTTGTCGGAAGTTAAGAGAATAAATTTCAATTTAGTTCAGGGAGTTCAGTTAATGATGGAAAAGAATGTGAATTTGGGTTTCCATCTTTTGCAAATAATATCCTTTAAAGAAATGCACTAGTTTTATATCATTCAAACTGATGTCATTTATCCTACATTCAAATGCACTGAATATTCCTTATGTTTTTCATCCCTTGATATGCTCATAATATATGAATACAAAATCAATATCGCAAAGAATTAAAATAAATTTAAATTACTATTCCATTCGGATTGCTTGTTGCTTTTTATCGTAGAACTGATCTGGAAACCGAATTTTTGGTGCTGTAGCACTCGGTTCATCAGTTCGTGAGTTCGTATTGAAGGGTAACCAGTTCAAATCCTAGTTTAACTGAAGATCCGTCCTATTCGCTGATGGAGGCTGAGGTGTGTTAAATAGGTTGTCACCGCAATGTATTTCTATTTAAGTGGTATCTCTGGGTATGTACGTTAATTATTCCGGGTGTCTTATGTTTGGTCCCCTGCGTCTAAATGACGAAAACTCCCTCTTCCGGCTGCTTCTGTCTAACTGGTACGACTCAACTCAAGACAAGGCTTAAGGAATCAGACTGGTGCAACAACTACAGCTATTGCAGTATGGAACGTACCATTACGTAGAAAGAAGATGAATTCTTTTTGCCACTTTGTCACCATAAAAAATAAATTACCCGAAAAGTATCCCATATATTAATATCTTGCTGTCCTGTCAAAATTAGCTGAAAATTTCTTTAAATATATGCTGGAAAATGTATAACATCTAAATATTGTTATATTAACTATACTTAATAATTGTTAAATAAATTTATGATATTTTTCTTAATTTAAATGATAAACACTCAGCCGATACAGAAAATAGTATCTATCATCTCTCTAAAAGTTCTATATAAAAGAATTCTGTTATTGTAGATATATAGATTATATATTAGCAAACGACTACGTTTTAATTTACAAACACTCCGATCTGTACTAAATATATAACTCTTGAATCCTACAAAATGGCAAAAAGGGCCGTTTTTAAAAGAAATTTCTCATACAGACTATTTTGTATTTTCTTTTTTTTTTTTTTTTTCGTACTGCAACTCTCTTCTTGACAGTTCTGAGACATGAATAAGTAAATATTCAAAATATTTGCATTCAATGTAATGCATTGCATTCATATTTTTATGAAAATAAGTCTTATATTCACAGTATTAATTCGATGCGTTGAATGCATCCAATAAATTATTTGTAGTGTCACAAGAGGTAAAACATAATAAAGCTTACAAAGAGGCTTTTTTGGCCTTTTTCAAATGAAATCATATTTTGAAGAAAAATAATATTTATGAATGAGAAACGGCAATATTTAAATGATCCATTTATTTTTTAAAAATATATACTTTCTTTTTTGAGCTGAACTTGCAAAGTTTTCAGAGAGAGTATTTTTATCTTATAAATTCCATTTAAATATTAAACCCAGTTCCTGAATAACTTAATCCATAAAAAAGAGTAAAAAATATGTTTTTCAGTTTACTTTACATTCATGATATTTTATTCAAACTGGAATAAATTATTCAAATAAAAAGTGTTTTTCCTTTACTGATGAATGGTTCTCCATTGAAAGGAAATACATTTTGCATGAATAAATAATTTACATGAAAAAGAATTCCGTTTTACGAAAAGGACAAGTTTATTAAGTCATACAAAAATAAAATGTAAAGTGTTAATGTTGTCAAGTGACAAAACTAAATGTATATTTTTGTATAAGTTGTAACAGATACAAAATATTTTCGGAAATAAGCTTTGGGATAGTTGAAAACTTCTGTAAAGACAGTATTTAAAATAGGTTTACCGATCTGAAAAGGAATAAATTTAATAATTGATTAAAACGCTTTTTGTTTAATTTAGACCTAAGAACTACTTGTAAAAAGAATGCTTTTTCCTACTTTTATCCCTTATAAACGTGGATTTTATTGCACAAAATATTAGAATAGCAAGGAAATGACAGATGAGAGAGATGCATTAGCATGAAGTGAGTGTAGAAAATATAAGACGAAAAAACTAAATAAAGAAATAAAATAAAATCTTTTACCAAAATTTAAATAACTTTGGAATAACAGAAAGATAATTAAGGGCTACAATATGTTTATGATAAAGCATTTTCAGTTCCGAAGTGATGTTTAAAATGTTGTGTGGTCCCTTTGAACACTTATGGTGGATGCGTTTCTGTTTTTCATGGATAGGATAAACTATAGACAAGACTTTGGCTAAAATGTTTTATTCTTGAAGAAGTCTCAAAGACCAAGATAATAAATGGAGGCCTTTTGTCACAATAAATCCTGTTTTATTTTGTTCCATAGATATAGGGTTAGATTTAAAGGTTCGGTGTAGAAGCGGGTAACCTTTGGTTTAGCTATAAATATTGGTGACTAAATTTAATTTCAGGTAATTATGGTATTTTCAAGTCTTTAACTAACGCAGTGTTAGAGTTTCCATTTTGTCGCCTATCTTGGCGTAAAAACAATTGCCAGAAAAATCAAGAGGTACCCGTAAACTTTTAATGAGAACCTACTGGTCATTTTGATTATACTAGGTATTCAGGGCTCGGTTGACTTCAAGCGGAGTTTCTGGAATTATCATTCAACTCTGAAACAATCGAAAAGAGAAATGTATGTCTACAGCGTGAGGAATGGGAGGAGTTCTTCATCTTAAGGTTTTTGATTTGTTCAACTGCTATTATTATGCCATAAATAGGTGTACAATTTCACTCATGAAAAAAAAAAGCATGTATCGAAGTTTAAATTGTACAAAAAAGTTGTCATTTTTATAAAGCATGTATAGATATTAAAAGTTTTTTTGTATCAATCATTCAAAGGTAATTACATCATTCAAAAGTTACTTGTTCACAGAACAAAATTGATGAATGTGATATTTTAAATTTGACATATGTTTAAAGTGTCCATTTTTTAGGGCTATAATTCAATTTCTGAAACTTAAGGGAGAATTTTATTTTCCCGATACTGTTTAGTATCAAGCGCAGTATTTTAATTTATCTTCATTCATCATACTACAAAAAAGTTGAAGCCTTCTACCCTATTCTGCAGAATGCGTAGACTCATTAAAAAATCAAAATCAAGAATTCGGGTTTTCAACTGAATCAAAAATTTCTTTGTAATTTCATCGATACAGCTACATTCTTGGTGTGAAATCACATAAAAATATTGGAATATTTTAACAATGGAGACAATAGATTTCTTAAAATTTTTAAAAAAATTTTTGTGTTGAAAATTTGGATAGTATAAAAATTAGAGATAATACTGTTTTACTTCAGTTACTATAAAGTTTTTCTAGAAGTTTCAAGGTACACTGATTATTTGGGACGAAGCCAAGTGAGAGACCAGATTTGGTTTCACTTCCATTTCTCTAAAGTGGCGTTTAAAAATCTCCGTCTTCATGCCATTTGTTTTGAATCATTTTTACATTTCTAGTACTTGACAATCACGGCAGGTTTCACCATGCATTTTTATGAGTGCATCAAGAAGCTAATCAATTCTTTTATAAATGTAATCTTAAATTAAATAGAATTTTTGCTTAAAAGTCATTCCTATTTAACAACTATTTTTATCTAAATAATTCAAATTAGTATACTTTTTTGAAAAATAACTTTTTTCAGAAGAGACATTCTTAGAGTTGCATTTTTATCTGTATAATTTTTAGCAAAGTATTTCATCATATATGTGAAAGGAAAATGCTTTTCACTTGCAACATTTTAAAAGATTTTTTCTTAATTCCACAGAAAAGCCTGCAATATATATTACACAAAATACAAAGCTCGAAATTAGAATAAACATATGTAAAGACCCTTTTTTGTTATGAAAATTTTGAAAATGTAAACTTTTTTTTCTATAGTATAAAATCAATACATTTATAATTGATTACAAAACTTTTAATACTTCTCATGGAATGATTCGAAAATTAATGAATTAATAAGCAAATTTGTTATTTTTGTACAATGAACGGATATTTTCTTGAAACACTTGTATTTCAAGAAATCATCTGTAGTTTTAAAGATTACATATTGAAAATGGATTCCGTATAGAATCTGGTACCTCTTGGTGTGTCGATACAGTTTGGTGATAAACTTTAATTTCTGGTAATCTTATCTTTGTATTTTGTGTAATGGTCATCTTGTTAGTCACAACTTGGCACAATTTTTGGAGTCCAAATATTGCTAAAAAATCCAGAGGAACCTAATTGTGCAAGCTTTTAAAATTAAATGTTAGTATTTATATAAATAATATATATTCGTACTTTTCTAATTTATAACTTTTATGCTTATTACATAGAATTTTCATTCATAAATCTTCGTGATAGTCTATCCATTGGTCTCTTATTTGCTGTGATGTGAGTTCAAAATCAATTCAAGTATTATTCAATTCTATCCCCTGACGTGCCGAATTCTTAAATACACAGGAAATGGTTAAGAGAAGATAAGTGAACATTTTCATCAATTAGATGTAATATTAATGGATGTAACAAATCTCGATTAGGTGTCAAGGGCAAATCCCTCCAATAAAAGAATGGTACACGAGAACTCCTGGTGATTCTTTCAGACTGTTCTTTCAGATTTGTTACTTGAGTTGTTTCTATAAGGGTCAGAAGATTTTTCCAACATGTAACAAGTGCGCTTCTCCTGAACACATTTTGGACTGCCTTCAACTCTACTGCGACGACTTAATTAGAAATCCTTTCATGTTTTTGGACTTAGGTTAATAATCTCATGGACCTTGTTCAGCAGCCACTAGACATGGGGGATAGAAAAAAACAAACAACAGGTGTCAAATATCTCTCCATATTCTTTATTACGAAAGACAGTTGCGTTAAGAGACATTTTACTGAGTAAGAAATTATGTTATTTTCGGATAAAATTGATGGAGACAAACTAAATTACGATAACAAAAATATTGAATCCAAAAAATATAATTAAAAAATCATATCGATTATAATCAAATATAAGTAAGATTATTGATTATAATCAAATATAAGTAAATATACAATAAAAAGTTTCGCTTCACAGTTAAATTAAATTTAAAACTACTTATGCACGTATTCAGCGTCAACGATAGGAAATGAATGTTTAATTAAAACATATCAAGATTATTGTTCACAACTTGCAAGAAATTAAGTAATTCAACCGAGAACGGCAATTTCCTTGAGACACCATAACAAAGCTAAAAGTTATTTTCATTTAAAGAGATGCCCAAGTGAAATTATATTTGCTGTTGTCACCTTTTCTTATTTAGAAATGCGTTATTTCTGGGTAGTGACCAACGTTTAGTAAAGCAAGCTTTCTTGCATTTTAATTTAAGGACTGGATAACAACTTTGGGATGAATTAACGCTTATTTTGATCATATTGAATTGAAATGCATTTTCCATCATTGATCTTGTGAATCCGGCTGTTATTAACTTGCAATGTTTGATAATAAGGGTAACAGATAGTGAATGAAATATAGAGACAGATTTTAAAATGTGTTTATTCTGATGAAATATCAAATTAATCCTTTCGTTCCAAACTGCTTATCTTAACTTTAAATAAAATAATCCGTGATGAAATTGATTTTGATAATATAATCATAAAATAAATAGGAATTTAAAAGATAATTAATTGCTAAGGACTCACGGAGTTTTGATACATAATACTATAAATAAAAATAAATATGTGTTTTTATTTAATATCTCTGTTATTTAATATATTGTTTGTTAAATATCTGTTATTAATACCCCAAAAAAAGCTGACGGTAAAGTTTTGTTGCCTCTTTTCTCCTTCTGTACTGAGACTCCAGACAACAGGATAAGTCATGCATGCAAAACGATGATTTATCAACCGAAAATTTTTATGTCTCGTATTGCTCAGATGACTCATAAAATTATTTATTCTTAAAATATAAGTTTTTTCTTTGAGAATGCATAAATCACAATACATACCACCTTGATCACGATCATATTGTCAACAACGTTTGATTGTTTTCAAGTAGACATTGTCAGAGACAGGCTTGGGCATGTATGACTTGAACTAGACCACAGAGTAGGTGTTTATTGTGTAAACATTTGTTGTAACGAATACATAATTAGTACACATCTTTTTCATCAAAATTAGCATTTATCATTTTTATGCTGTACTTAGTAAATTAAATCCATTCTCAAAATCAAATGAATAATTTATGATCACATGTACATAAATTAATTTCTAAAATAAATTGGACTCGTTTATAATCTCTAATTACTGACATTTACTAAGGTATGCAAGAAAATATGTAGATCTATTGTGATGCTGTTAGGAAATACTCTGATGTCTCATGTTCAGTACAAATCCCATGTGATCTAAAGTATGATGGGAAAATGAATAGCATTGTGAGGTATGTTTGCTGACTTCTGAAACGTAGAATGCATTCCTCTAAATAGCAACAATGTGTAATTAAAACTTCATATTTTGCTATATTTCTATCTCTGGTTTTACTGTATCTAAATTATTGAAATCTCTTAAATTATTCAGAATTTATAGGAGCAATTTTTGAACCTAAAAATGAAAATAAAAGGCATCTTATTCAAATGTCGTAACTATTTTAAACAAAGAGATTGATTCATTTAAGCGTAAAACTGTCTCAAGACGCTTGCGTAACTGTCAGGAAATTGGCATTTTATGACGTCAGATTATGTTTTCTGTGAACTAAAATTCTTCAATTTTACATTTGTTTTTAAAGTATACTTGGCATTTAATATAGTATTTTTACAATGCTGAATCATAAAAAATAAACTATGACATCACATATTGTTTCATAATATTACAGCATACAAAAAATACTAATCTGATTGTGGATCACAAAAATATTTCTGTTAATGATATTTTTATTTCTTATGCATTTTCTAATTCTGTAATCTTAAATAAATCACATCTTATCTATATCTTGCTATAAAATGTGATATACTTCTTTACACTGAAAAAACTAGGTTGGTGTTTCACTTGCCATACGTCCCTTTCTAAATTTTATTCAATTTTAAATATAAATTGTAAATAATATATAACTGTATATGTACTCGGAACAAATAATTCACATTTATAATAGAAATTAACACCACAAAAACCGTAGAAAAGTGATATAAAAAACGTTAATCATAAGAAATGGATGCTTTCTTATAATTTTCCACAATTTCTTGTAATATGTAGTTAATCGATTTAGTAAATGATGCATTCAATTATACAATAGAAATCCAATTATCCGAAATCTATCTATCCGATTCACTTTCAGAGCTTGAGAAAAATTAATCAAGCTGAAGAAGTAAAGATAAATGAGATAAGGAAAAATCTTAAGAAAAAGAAAGATAAAAAAAAGCGAAAGGATAAAAAAAACGGAGAATGACGTATCACTTGAAAAAATTTAAAAACATTATTTTGAAAATTCCTCAATCAAAAATTATTGTTGAAGATGTAGAAGAATAGATTACGAGTCACACACTGGACTTCAAACTGCCCTTAATGGTAAACTTATTGAGAGTGTCCAGGAAGAAGGATGACCTTCACGTCCAAGTTGAAGAAGACGTGGAGTGGCTAGTGAAGCATTTGTCGGGTTCGAAGCTGCTTCAAAGTGGATGGAACCTCAGCCTGAATTTGACCCCATGCAACTTCTCCCTGTCAATAATGGTAAACTTGTTGAGAGTGTGTCCTGGGGATGCGGGACTTGGCTGCCTGAAAACGGATGAAGGCAGTGAAACAGTTGACTCTAATTTGGATGTTCAGCAAGCAATGACTTGCACTTACAGTGCTGTGCACGCATACTGTATTAATGTATTGCACTTGTAAGTGTCTTAAAATGTAAAAGTGTTACCTTTTCATTTAATTAATTAAACGTTCCTTTTCTTTAAAAATGTGTTTTTCCCCTCATTTTTAACATTAATTAATAGGGACCTTTTTTTTTCAAAATGTCCGAATAATTGAATTTTTGAATATCCGAATGGCGTTTGGTTGCATATGATTCAGATAATTGGAGTTCAACAGTACCATTCAAAAAGCAAATTCTAAAGTCGAAATTTTTAATGATGTAAGTACTCTAAAATATATTTGTTCATGTGTCTACACAAATAGAAACGGACAATTTTTTTCTTAAAAGTTATGTTTCTTTAAATGCAATCTTATACTAGAAGATATATTTTAAGGAAAAAATAATGTAAAATTAAATTATCAACTTCAAAAAATGAGAATGGAGTCTCGTTTTTGGTCACAAAATTTCACTTCTCCTTAAATGTTTGTATAGCAAACAATTCTATAAATCGAGCTCATTGGGCTTGACTGTAGATCTACTCATTTTGGAGGTAAAGTTCCCTGGTTTGATACTAGCCATTCTTGAAAAATGAGTTATGGATGCTGATTTTCTGCTTTCTACTAGCAGTTATTTGAGAACAAAGTTCGAAGAGCAATTTTTTCCTGATTTTTTCCCTAAGGACACGTGAGTACGGCTCAATATGTACCGGAAAGTAAACATGATATTGATACTTAAAGGAAGATTTATAGAACCGCTTTCAGATGAGGTCTCTGGTGGATGCATCGGTTTGGGAGTCGTTTTCACCTCTTCTAAATTACGAAGATTCTGACCCGACATCAAAAATCTAACTTTTTACGGAACCCAATTCAGGGCTACGTACTATGGAAAGATATTGGTGCAACGACAAGAACAACTTTCAGATAATGCGACCATCTGCTTTATTATAACTAAGAGTTTCTTAATTACAATATAGTGGGCGGCTATATTATATTTTTCGTTTAGTTAAAAAAGTTTTTGTGGAGGATGCTCTCTTTGGAGTGTGGAGCACTGCTTTTGATTCCATATCTACTGTTTAACAACTTAGGAGGAATGTTGCATTTGTGCTTTCTGCACACACACTTGTTACTGTGGAAGTTTTCTAGACTTTCAGCCCCGTGATACTCGAATACAGCCCACTTTCTATGAAAAGTATAGTTAAGGCTTATTAAGGTGTCCGAAGGTCAAAATGCTCTCATACCATGGAAAACAAAGGAATTAGAAAGTAGAGCTCCTAGCAAGGCGCATAAATATTGCAAAATTAGCTGAATTAAATATAATTGAGTTCTTTAGTGGTCATCCCTAAAAGAGTTTATTTTACTTTAATAAAAAATAATTTCATGAAACACTTAGGATTATAGTAAATAAATATTTAAAATATTTTTTATAGATCACTGACTAAATTGAAATTTTTTATTCCACATGTTTATAAAAAACATGCAGAAAAATATTCTTGAAATATTTTAAATACATCAATCAAAATTGTTTTCAGGAAATTATGAAACATAATATCTTTTTTGTCCAAATATTATTCCTATTCTCTAAAATATTATTGAAAAATATTAAGTTTGCTTTGGTGACGCGATAACTCAAATGTTACATTTTATGAGAAAAGACTTTTAATTTTTGTCAAACGAATAATTACCTCCATTAAAATAAAAAAATAATTAAAAAAATTCATTGCTGTAAATTTAAAATATTTAAAATTTAATATTGGCATAAGCAAGGCATTAGTTTTAAGATTTAAAAGATACTGTTTATAAATATTGCAATTATGAATTTAAAATAGCATCTGGAACTAGCAGGATATCCTCTCTTTTTTCCTCGCCAAGTAAAGCGTATGTTTTTTAACGTGGGAACTTTCCCACAAAGTTATAAAAATACTCATATTAGAAACATTTTAAATCACATAAAATTTAAAAAATGTAAGAAATTATTACTGGAAAATAAATAATAACTTTTTTTGTTGGATTTATTTACTCTTCAAAACAACCAGTAAAAGACATAAGTAAATTACAATAATAGATTTACTTGATATGTCGTCAAGCTCACATGTCGAACATGCTCGGTGATATTATAGAAAAATATGCTAATTTAAAAAAAATATGTGTAAGAAAAAGATAATAACAAATAAACAAAAAGAAATTTGAAAAAAAAGAACAGTTACGATGTAGAAAATATAAAAAATATAATAATAAATTAATAAATATAATAAATAAACAAAATGAAAAGATATAAATGTATCTTTTCATTTTGTTTATTTTTTATTCCATTTTCTTCCAATTTCTTTTTGTTTATTTAATAAATAAACAAAAAGAAATTGGAAGAAATACCAGTTTACGATGTTTAGACTCTGGCGCCAACGAAACATACAGCAAACGTAGACCAAACAAGTTGGAATTGAAAGTAAAACAAAAATTCCAAATGCTGTTGCCACTGAAAAGAACCATATATATGACATAAAAATGATGTAAAACATAAGAAAAACCAAATATAACAAAAAAAAAATTGAAAAGTAACAAAAACTTAAATTGGCAACATGATAATCAAAACTAAGGACACTAGATTTGACGAGAAATCCATTGGATATTTCTTGGATCATACTTACGCCAACCATCTTAGTATAGTGCTCCAAAAGTGCCCACTTTTTAACCTATTTACATTAATTTAGAATTTTATTAATGTATTTTTTAAAAATTTAAATCGTCGTTGCCGATTTAAACTAATTATAAAATGGATGTGTTTTGTCTTGCCTTTTTCATTGTGTCTTTTCTTCTGTTCTATTGTCAACCTGTTAAGAGCTTGAATCCATAGAAAACAGCTTCTTAAGCCGATACATTGGTCCTTATAGAAGAATTCGTTTGATTAACAGAATGAAATTTAACACTATTCTCAGACATTCCTTCGTGAACTTCGCTTTATTTGTAGCCGATCGAAGAATACGATTTGAAGGCAGGCAGCAAATTTGTTGACAAGTCGGATTAACGACGCCGACTCTATACGATGTGATGTAAATGAAACATTATCTGACGTCATGGATATTTCAAAACAATGAGAGTTGTAATAAAGTGATGAAACCATGATCGCATCTGGAAAGAAAGAAACAACCACTTTATAGTTAATAACGCTCATTTTTCTGAAATTTGCTAACAGTTGTCAGTGTCTTCTTACATTCGAATACTTGCTTGGAAGTTAAGAAAAAAGATACATTATATCATTGATAAAAAGAATTGCCTATTGATTTTTCCCATAATTTTCTTTTGACATGAGGCTCCATTTAGAAAAAGCGAATTCACTTCAAACAGCAAGTGCACCTGAAAGTCGTGAGGCGATACTTCTTTACTTGTTTGGTGAAGGACCTTGCATATGCTTAACATATTTTTGTCGGTGAGGAAGCAAACACACACAAGCACTGATATGTAAGGGAGAACGTATAAACCGCCTTCCGCTCTCTATATAAACCTGAAACTGTATATATATATATATATTTCTGGAGATTAGATAATATTGAATTTTAGAAATGTACATTCATGTTCCCATTTAAAACTTTGCATATGTGTGGTCTGGTATTGCTTGTTGTTTATGTTCATTGATAAATCCATTAATTTGCGATATTTGCAATATTACATACAGACGTGATAGGCTTGTGGTCAAGCATCAGCTTTCCATCCGGAAAGCTGGGATTCGATTCCCAAAACCGCCAATGACCAACCGTGTGCATGCAATATACGTGCTCATTAAATATATGGAATTGAAAATCCTGTGGTTGGTCGTTGAGCAGTTATCAGGAGTGTAATGGTCTGGAGACAATTAATTTTCTACTCCTCTAGATCAATGTCGAAATTGAGGGAGCGGGTACTCTGGTGGTGTCATCTATCGAAGGAGCTCAGGTCATACTTTCACCTTTGTGGTGCTCTGGTTACGCGATAGACCCAACTTACTGACTTAAATTTGCATAGACAACGGAATAGCAAGCTTGGCTTGTCCAAGGGTTATACTCGTAAGTAACAATAATATATAATTACATTTAATGCATTAAATTGCGATACTTACATTAATTTGCCGATATAAATTTGTTTGCGATGTTTGCAATAAAATTATGTTTGACCATCTCTCGAAGTTTACTTTCTGTACACGTGGATTATATAGTCTGAGACGTCTAGTTTAAAATGAAAAATACAAATCCTTATAATTGTCTATACCTATAGTGAGATTGGAACACATGAACTGCAGAGCAGAATATTCGATAGTGTTTTTTTAAATAACTAACTGCACTTTCATAATTCCTCCAAACAATCATTCGTTTCAAAATGAATTAAATATCAAACTATTTATCGACACTTTAAGAAATAATTTATTTCAAAAATAAATATTATTTTATGAACAACATGGAAATACGAATAAATATTTTTTAACAATGTGTTTTCTCCTCATGAGTAATTTATGTAAAACGTGAAACTGTTTCTGAATGAGAAACTCTTAGGAGCCACAAAAGTAATTTTATATGAAAAATGATTAAAATTCGAATAATATTCTCCAAGAAGAAACATTCACCTTGAAGTAGCTTGGTTAAAGCTACTTTAGAAATGAGAAAATTTTTTGCATTAAGAGACGTTAATAGAAAATAAGAAATGCAAAATCAATAGTTTAAGAAATAGTTAAGAAAAGCTTACTTGAGAATCTCTATATTTAAACTTTATTTTTAGGAAATATTTTGCCCATCATAAACAAACAACATTACAGTGATGTATTGGTTAATATTTAATAAAATAATTATCATTTTATTCGTATATACTAATGAAATATTTTTAAAACTTTTGACAATTCCAAAGTGAAATAAAACTGGAAATGTTTATATTGAACCCTTTTAATTTAATTTGATTAAATAAGCCTAATTTTTCATTGTAATAAATGATAAATATTTAATTAAAGTTTAGTTAATAAATATGAAATTGACTTGTATTTCAATTTTTCTCTTAAAAAAATGCATCACTTACTAACTAAATGCATGCAATGTTCTGCCCTCTTGCTGTTAATAACGAAATTCTCAGAGCGGTGTTGACGTTTGAATAGTTATCAACTCTGTGACCATCAGTTCAGAAGTTCGTTTCTTCGAATTCCGATTTAGACATGAATAATTGTAGTGGCTTAGAATTAATAATAAACTGTATATGGCTATCTAATTAGGCCTCGTGTGCAAAAATTGATAGTTTAGGGACAAATCCACCATCATTTATTAATGGCTTTCAGTATTAACCTTCAAAGAATGTAGCCATAGTAGCCTAGTGGATAGGGTATAGGCCTTCCTTCCGGAAGGGATGGGTTCAATTCTCAATTTCGCTAAAAACCTACAGAGTGCATGCAATGTACATGTTCGTTACATTTATGGAATTGAAAATCCTGTGCTCGGTCTTTGAGCAGTTACCATGCGCGTAATTAACTGGAGAAAATATTCCCCCCTTCAAATCAAAGTCAAAATTGATGAAGGTGGTGCCATCTATTGGAGGAGTCTTACAACAAAGCCGAACTTTCATCTTCGTGATGTTTTCATTAAACGAAATATGCACCATTCAGATTTAATTTCGCATAACTTTTGGCTCTGAAGCTTGGTTCGTCCAATAGTTCTAATTCCCAATAACAGCATTCAATCTCGTTTGTTAATATAAGGTTTCTAAAATAAAACTGTATTCTTCTAATTAAATGCACATATTCACACATGCAATATTTTTTTTTGCGTGTGTGCGCGGGAAATGTTAATCATATTGCAATTAATTACTAATTTTTCTTCTACATACGTTAAATGCATTACCAAGCTTCTAAAGTAAATAAAAGTACAAAAATACACATGAAAATATTTTTTACTTTGTAAAGTCAAATAAATCCATCGTATTTTGTTGGGAAAATATGTCATTGTTAAGGTATATAGTAACATGTTCGATACACGAAACATTCCAAAAACTGTTTGATTGATAAACCTAATGCATGTTAACATATGCTATCTACGTTTATTTATATTCTAGGATATACTATTTAAATTATTTTATATAATACTGTTTCTTAAACGTTAGAAAAATACACCCTGTTCTTTTAATGATGTTTATAGTTAACTAGTAATATTCTTAATTTTTTAATAAATTAGATTTAATGTAATTTTTATATTTTTAACATGTTATTACCAAAAGAAGATATTAACTTTTTACCATTACTGTTAGATATAAAATATTGTTACAACGATGATTAAAAAATACAACTACAAAACCTCATTAAAACGCATGTATTCAAACCAAAATAATAAAATTCTGTTTAATTGTTCACAATAAAAGAATGTAAAAGAAAGAAACTATTTTCTGGTATAAATTTTAGGCAAAAGAAACAATGTTTGTAAGTGTTCCAATTTTTGTTAGGTATATAGTTAAAGTTTGTTCCTTTTTTCCTGAAGTCTGCTTAGAAAAAAACATAACTTTCTTAAGGTTGCTTTATTGGGTCAGTTTCGACACTCTTTATGCGTCTCTTTAAGCGGAAAAGAAACTTGGTAATTTTTTATCTGAAAAAAATGTAAGTAAAGCAAGCTTATGTATTACAAACACGATCTTTGGGAATAATGGTTTTGGCGATGAATTTAGAAATTTTACTTTGTTGCATAATGTTTCGTTTTACTGCCCACAAAAGTATAACCTTCTCATTTGCTTTTAATAATGGGTCACAAGCAATGCATTAAAAAAAAACACACGAAGTTCGTTACTAAATGACACATTTTTGTGAAAAAAGTTAAAAATATGAAATGGTCAATTTTTTAAATATTTAAATAAAAAAGATGAAATACTGTTGCAGTATAAAAATATGAAGTAAAGACAGTTACTTGTGATAATTTTTAAATGATATGAATTATCTTAAATAATAAAACAATGAATATTTGTTTAAAATGTTTTAAATACTTCATGTAATGTGCAATAATTGTGAAATTATTACGAGAGATATCTACTAATAATATTTTTCGCGGTTTCATGAATATTTTTGAAACTCATAAAACAAGTTTAAAACATAAGCCTAAAAAACAAAATAAAAGTATATTTTTATACATTTATGTGTTTTTAATGTTTAAAGTAGTTACAGTTTTTTTTAACTTGATTTAATTTCATAAGTTTTTTATCTGTAATTTCATATAATCTATTTCACCAATATCCACATATCTCGAAATACAATTTTCTTAATTTATACATTTTATAATATATCCAAGAAAGCATCACTGAACATGTTAGAAATATTACACTGAATGCAGAATGTTAGGAAATGTGAAAATAGCATATTTTTTTATTAAATTTTTTATAAGAGTATATAAATAAGAATTATAAATGATAGTATTTTTTATTATATATTGAAATGTTATTACATAAAAGAATGTTTTTGCTTATCTATTAAAAAAGTAAGGAAGGAGCCCATTTTTTTCATTCCTTTCAGTAGCTTTGAACAGCTTGGCTAAAATTCGATGACAAACAGGTCAAAAATTTTATTTATATAGATTTTAAAATACTTTCGTATCGCACAGTCATTAATTTGTTTATATTTCTATGGAATTAGTGGTACATAGCTATATTTCTATGGAACATAGTTATATTTCTATTATATTTCTATGGAATTAGTGGTACATTAGTGGTACAGCTAGTAAAGCTATTTCACTTCGCGAAATACTATCTTCAAGAATTAATCAGTTAAAAATAAATCGAATGAGGAGCAAAATGCTTGAAAATTGGATTTATTTATAAGTTTTTTTAAATATGCTGATTTTGTTATATTTCTGCTAGTTACATTTCTTTTATGGAAAGAATATTCTTAAGTTGAGTTACTGTAAAATCAGACAATAATGATTCATTTTTAATGCCACGATAGTACGATTCGTTTGTCCTAATAGTGTCCATGAAAATTCATATATGTAAAAGGATATATAAATATGGTTCTCCGTGAAGATCATATTGTCAAAAGACAATGCTGTTTGGAAGCAAAGTTTCTAGATTTGATTTCAGCCACTGCTGGTGAAAGGGAAATGCGGGCTTCCTTTTTGCATGCATTTTAATTTTATCAGTTAGAAGGAGAGTTTCTGGGTTTCCTTAGATTTGACACATGAATATGACCCAATATCGGTGTGGCATTCGTCTGAAGAAGGCAAAATATACAATATAAATATCAAATGCCTAAATATGAATGCCGGAAGGCAAACACACTATATGAATTCGAATTGCGAAATATGAATGACCGGAAGGTAAAATTCACATTATGTATAGGAAATGCAAAATGACCGAAAGCAAGATACACAATATGAAATAGAAAATATGGATGGCAGGTGGGATAAAGTCATTGAACATGAAATATGAATTACCGGAACGTAAAAAAACATGATATGAATATGAAATACGTTTCTGTGATTAACCGGAAGGCAAAACACACTATATTAATATGAATTACGAAATAGGAATCACCGGGAGGTAAAATGTGTAATATGAATATGAAATGCAAAGTACGAATGACTGGAAGCAAAATGTACAATATGAAAAGCGAAATATGAATGACAGGGGAAGGCCAAAAGATATTGAATATAAAATGCAGAATATGAATGACAAGGGAAGGACAAAAGACATTGAATATGAAATGCAGGATATGAATGACCGGAAGAAAAAAATACACTTGCTATGTTTAAAAGCATCTGTTCATCAAATCCCAGATATTAGGCTGCCTATCATGGCGTGTAAAAAGTGTCTTATGTCTCATATATCCATTTTTGGCTGTTGTTGTCGTCGGGTGCAAGCTAGGCTGGGATTATAGCATGCGCTGCTCCATTTTTCCAATTGAACCATACTGTCCATTTTTGGCTTGTAGTGTTAAATAATATTGCTTTAAACAAAAAAAAAAAAAAAAAAAAAGGAACAGAAGGTAAAAGATGAGAATTTCATGGAAATCAAAAACATTCAGTTGAAAGTTCTTCGATGTTCAGAAGTTAGTGTTGAAGATGTAGAAGAATAGATTACGAGTCAGACTCTAATATTCAAACTGCAAATGATGGCAAATTACGGAAAGGAAGAAGAAGACATTCATAACCGAATTGAAGCAGACATGGGGTCATCACCTAATGAAACATTTAGCAGATTTAAAACTGCCTTGAAATGGATAGAGCATAGGTCCGAGTGTGACCACACACAAATTCTCAAGGTCAAGCTGCCCGAATACGGACAGAGGCAGTGAAACATCTCACTTTGACCGAAATGTTCAGCAGGCGATGAATTTCACTTACAGCACTGTGCGTACACTCTATTATGAATGTACAGCACTTGTAAGTGTCTAAACATGTAAAATTTTAAAATTTCATTGAACTCTTTTCTTAAAAAAATATGTTGTTTTTTTGTCCCATTTCTAACATAAAATAATTAATAAAAATGAGCCTTTTTACGAAAAAAAATCCAGTTAATCGAAATTTTGATTATCCGAATGGTGTCTGGTCTATATTGATCCGGAAAATTGTATTGTATATAAGGAATGTTCTCTAGTGTATTAACTTACAATCTTATTGAGAATTATCCCTCTATATAATGACGATTGCAAGGTGAAGTTTATTTAGCTTCTGTCATTCAAAAACTGTGGTGAATTCTTGAAAATGGAAAGTGTGTGACAACTAATGAAGCGAAGGATATAAGTGCATCGGATTACAAACAAAAAAGAATGGAAACATTAATAAATTGTTTGAAATGTAATAAATTAAGTGAATTTCCTTTAAGCAAGTGTCCTGTAGCATGACAACATATATCCAGCTTTTGGATGAATATTAAAATTTTTGAAATAATGGTAATTGCTGAATTCAATTTAAATTAAGTTTATATGTTATTTAAGTAGATATGTTCAAAAAGCTGTTTTACACAACGAAATGTTGTTCTTAAGCATTAAATGGCTATAAGTAAACAGAATGAGGTATAGAATGCTTAAAAATTCCCTTTCGTTAAGATTTTTTTAATTTTTAAAATTTCTTTCCCGTCCTAATATTTTACCGATTAGTGACATACAGAAAAACTGAAAACACATGTGTTGCTGTTAACAAAATCAAAATTTTTTTCAGAAATTCAAGAAAAAATAGTAAATATCTTCTTATGAAAATTTTTATGTCCATCCATTTCCACACACATTTTTATGTGTGTAAGAGAGAAAAATGATGAGAAATCGGATGTCATCTATATGTTTTCGTTGTCTTTCAGCAATACAAGAGGCAAAAGTGGTGGCACCTTTATTTATAATAGGGTACTTAAAGCTTGAGCCACCATGTGTCCGAAAATGTCTGGGTTTTTGTCATATAAAAGCAAGGATCCTGCAGAAAACCCTTAGACGTGGTGGCCATCCCTAGATGTATCATTGTCCACACTACTTCCGATCACTAGAACGATACCCTTATTAACTAAACCGTCACGGTCACAGATGAAACCATTGCTTTTATAATTACCCCGGAAAAAATGCAAGTATTTATAATATATATTAGAGTACCGTAATATATTTTTGCGAGAACTATTAAAGAGTTTCATTAACGCAGTGGTCTCCTCTTGAGGTCAGAAAAGTAGTGCAGCCTCATTTGCTGCCGGCAGTGACCCCCCCCCCTACCAAATCTCAGCAGATTACCTCAGAGTGTCGAGGAGACGAATGCTTTAAGTACGTCATTGGTGTATTCTTTTGGTAGGGACACCCAAGGGTTGAAGGCCACTCGATTATGCTCAGCTAAACTCTTCAGACACATTAGCAAATTGTCAGTCTTCTGCCTTCGGGTCTCCGGACCTTCAGAAGCTGTCCACCGCTTCCTTTGGTCAAGATTCTTCTGTAGTTCATGCTGCATCATCTTCCTGGTAACGCCTTCAAAAATGGAAGAGATAGAGCTGTCCAATGTACTGCAATATCAGGCTAATGAGTGGACATTCAGGGAACCTTACTTACATTGATGGACAGAAATCTAATCTCAAGTGCGCTTCTTCTGCACAGGCCTCCTCTGAACATTTCCTACACTGTGTTGATCTTCTATATGAGGATCATATTACTTCACCTCTTATTGCTTACAACTTTTTGAGGACTCACAACCTTCTTGATATAGTCTAGCTTGCAACTAGATTTTGAGGAATAGGCCACAACAACATTGATTGGGAGGGTGACCGCATACCCTCTTTCAATGGGTTTCTGGAACTCCGTGGGTTGGGGATGTGTCCACGTTCATCTATGACATCAAAAGTCCTTCAGCTGGTGAAAATAGATGTGGTGGGGATTCAGATGTGACTTCGTAGTTAAAAATGACGAGGCACTTAGGTGATGGGGTTTAAGCCCATTAACCTTAAAAGACAGTCCGGGGCTCGCATCCACTGTTATGCGTGCATGTACCTCTAGCAGATGTTCATAAAAGACCATTTTAAAAAGGGAGAACTCTAGAATTTACAATTCTTTTTAATCTCATTGATGTGATTACTTGCAAGAGAAAGTGGAGCTTATTCAAAAAACCATTCTGTTTCTGTACTTCGGAATAAATTTTCTCGCTTATATTCCATCAAACAAATGCTTGCAAATATTATGCCGTCTTCAGTGGGAGAATTTATTGAAGTATTGCATAATGTCGCAAAGCAAACGTAAGAGACACACATTGAAAATATCCTCATAGCCAGAGGAATGACCGCTAAGATTCTGAATAAAAGATAAACTTATTACAAAAAGCTGAGTTTTATCGGTCTAAATATATTTCTTTGACCAAATAGCTTTTATTTAGTTAGGTTGTACGAATCAGATTCTTTTTGGTGATGGATTAGACTATAACAAAATATAATATTTCATTCATAATATTTCACATACATCATTCTGATTTAAATAAATATTAAAATACATGAAATTATAACAGGAATACTTAAAATTTAACTTATATTTGAACACTCATACGTTTATTGTAAAAGAAAGTTTAAAGGATACTTTTTTGGAACTATAAAAGTAAGTATATATATTGTTTAAAAATTTTCATGGTTGAAAAGCATTTATAATGTAAAGATTATAACTGCGATTTTTCAAATATTTAACTCAAGAGATAGGGATAAAATACATCATATTTCTTTTATATCTTTTTTTTTTACTACATTCTCTCTGAAATAAGCTTTTCTTTTAAACATGCATATATCAAAATATATTTAAAAACGTCATTTACTAAGAAGATTTTTTATTTACAACAATTATATAATGTAGTTTAGTAATTATTCTGTGTGTTACAAATTATATTTAAATACAAATATTTATAAAACCAAATTGTCATTACTTTTTTAGCTACCTTGAATATAAAATCAATTTATAGAAAGCATGTTTTACTTAGTAAATAAATTATTATGGATTGTTTTTAAATTTTACAAAAATAAGAGAAAACCTAAATATTTGAATAAACATAAATATCTCTTTATTAAATGGAAAAATTCATTTTAATGCGGTAAAATCCTAGTTTTAAATTGCAGTTAAAAGTATGTAATATAAAAGCATAGAGTAAAAATATAAAATTTCTTATAAAAATTACATGCTTATGAATATTTTAAAATTTACAATTAAAAGATAAATAACTAATATGTGATGTATAGTAAATTATATCTTATTTAATATACATATTTAAAAGATATTAGTTTTTATTATTCAAATTTGATACTGAGATTCAAAAGAGTAAATACAATTGAAATGAAAGTTCTTAATATGTTTATTTTCAATGTTATGTTTAAAAACATAGTATTGAAAATAAACATTTTGATTGCGAATGATATTTGATTTTGATATGTGCTTTGATAAAATAGCATTAATTATTTCCTTTTCTTATATTTAAAAATATAAATATAAATATGTTATATTTTTGATTATATTTTGAATTTACGTTTGTTAATGAAAAAATTCGAATGACTTATAAAGCATGGTTGCAAAATAAATTTTACATATTTTGATGGCCAAAGTAATAGCAAAATAATTTAAATTCATTTATGAAGAATGTTTAAGCATTTAAAATTACTCATTTGAGTAATCTGTCTAAATATATAATAAGGAAATTATTGAAATTCAATTTCATAAATGTTTATATAGAAACAGTCTAAATTGCTAGGTATTTTGATAAAAAAATAAACAGTAGGATAACTATTTCTAAATTTTTAATTGATTTAAACAGAAAATTTTTGATAGATTATCCTGCTTTTAATAATTAAAATAAGTTTATTAAAAATATTTTTTTGTTAGAAAAATGTGTGAAAAGTAAATTTAATGTTTGCAAATCCTTTGTTATTTTAAGTCCAATTTATTTTACATTTAGTTATTAAATCTCATAAAAATATGAAAATTAATATATTTTTGCTATATTATTTGCATTGTCGCTAAATCTTTTCACTTGAAAAATGTTATAAAAATAAATTCAAATCAATTATTATTTTCCTTTGCCTTTGAAAAATGCATTTAAGTAAAAGTAACCGATAATATTCGGTATAATACTCTCAGATGTGTTTACTTTAAATATTAACCACTAAATCGATATGGAAATTCCCCGCGATAATTAATTTTTACCTGTCGGACATGCGATCGAGTTATGAAAAAGATTCAATTTTTCCTGATATTGCATTTTTGCTTCCTCTATCTTCAAAAAGCTGAAATTTTGTTAATAATGATTTTTTAAATCAATTATTGAAGTTTTCGCGTTCACTCGTGTATTGCAATGAATGATTTTCTATATTAGAACTTATGTGCCTTGCCTAAGGCTAATTTTTAGAAATATTGCTCTAACTATTTCTAATAACTAATATTTCTTTTTATCAGTGTCTGTGGTTTTTGTGGTATAGAATTAATAAGACTTGTATTTTATTATATTGTAAAAGTTTATTATATTTTTTGTTTCAAAATTTTTCGTATAAAATGTTTGAAAGACCTATTTTTTATTTTATTTTTCAAATGCCGAATTTTAGTGTTTAACTTATTAGAGTTCACACCCTATACAATATTTCGTAAGCCAATAGTTCATGGTTTCCTCCAATGCTTTTTTTCATTCAGAAATTGAGGAACAATTATTTAAATGTTCAAAAATTATTGGTCACCACACAAAACACAGTGTGGGGAATCCACCTCTCTAACTTTACAGAGATGGTCCTGCAAGCAGTCATGTCCAGTCAGTCCTCTAAAAAGAGCCACCGGAATCTTTCTTGGAAAAGTGGGAACAGTTCTCTCCTTCTCCAGAATCTTCCATCTCTTACCTCTTGTGCATTGAATCATATCCTGTTTAAGAGCATTATTTTTTAACATTCAGGTAATTAAATTATTAAGTCGTGTGTAGAAAAGAGGGGAGGGTACTGGGAGAAACGATTTATACGTTGTTCCATCAAAGCTCCTTAGCCACTGCATCAGCTTTGTAAGAGACCATAATCCATAATTCCGAAATGGGCAGATGTTTGAAATGAAATGCTAGTGCCTTTATTCTAAAATTCTTTGAGACATAGTTTGATTATTTAAAGGTCTTTTAGAATCTGATAATATGAAAGTTCATACAAATCTACACAGTTGTTGAATAGACACAGCAATAGCTTCAATTTCCGCATCGAAGGTAGTAGTAAGAGGTCCAATTGGTAAATAAAATTAAATTGCTCACTATGGGTACCTGCTCTAGCACCCATCAGTGAAGACACGCAACCATTCATTTTCAGACAGCGAACTTCCATAGTCTCTCCTTTTAGACGAGATTTTAATTGTGAACCACTTATTTCGCTGACAGCATCACTTAGATATAAGAATGTTTTAACGATCAGAAACCATTTTAGCGTGATGGTCTTCTACTCGTATCTTAAAGTATAGAGAAAATGTTCCTTCTTAGCATGAGATTTACTTCTTTTCCATCCATGTTGAATTTGAGGAAGAGAACCAACACCATTTATATAAATGTTAATTTTTCTAATAACTTAATGTTGCCATTCATAATTCTTAATCTCTCTCTTAACCACAGCCACTTGAGCATTTTTCCCTCGCAAATATTTCGTAAAACCAAAGCAGAAATCTATCAAAACTAAAGAACGTATATAAGCCCTATCAGTATATTCGTTTGATCAGATTCAACCCACCATGTCAAAATCCCAAGGACTCCACCTGACTGCTTTAATCTAACTGGTAGAGCCCGACTCAGGGCTAGGTACAGGATGGCATGCTGGTGCAACAACCAATTAATTGTTATCGTTTTGGTATTGAACCCGTCATAGTTTCAAAACGAAAGCAATGCCATTTTTTGTGCTAATTTCATCAAAGATTATAGGGGAAGTTGCAGTTTTGCTTGATATTTCATTGGAGATGTCCGAAGCTATCTTTATAATATTTAATCTACCGAGAGGAATTTCCCAAGATAATAGGCAATATTCAACCATCACAATGGTCGAAATTTGGAAGATTCTGAAGCACCTTCCCAAATAGAGGTTCATATTAAAAGCAGAAGCCCAATTCAGCTATCTACACACATTCTCTTGATTTGGCTCTTTTCAGAGAACTGACCGGACGTCATCTCCATAGAACTAGAGTGGTGGATTCCCCAAACTGTATCTTGTGTGACTCTTTAACCGATAGATTTTTAACATTTAAATATTTGTCCATACTTTCTGAGTATGAAGGCATTGAAGGACCCCATGGCTTAAGCACGAATTTTGGTTCTTGTAAAATAAATAAATAAATCTTGACACCGAATTATGAACATTCTAACAGTATAAATCTTTTATATGCCATTGCCTTATTTAATTTTCATAGATAAAGGATTCTGTCCATGAGTGGCACGGAGGAAAAGAAGAAAACTCCTACGTTTACTAGATTCCCATGCAGAAGATAGAACATTGCCGAGCAAGTACCAGAATCTCTTGCCTTTGGTTCAATATTTCATGGGTTTGAATCCCTCCTTGGGCTTAGATGTTTTTATCGTGGTTCGGTATCCACTTTGAAAAGTAGGTCCCAGTTTAATAAATTCTTGTGTATGCAAAAACTGGCCGTTGAGGAACAAACAATATCAAGAATCAAATTATCCATCTTTTGTTGTTCAACAGTGACCGGGATAGAACTCAGGATCTTCCTCCTTGAAGAATGCTGTCCAAACATAGGGCCACAAGAGCCCTTTTTTCATTTATTACTGACACAAAACACAAGAAAAGCTCACCCCAAATAGACCGATCGTTCTTCTGTTACCCATGATTCGAGCTGGAAAATGAATGGTTAGCATTTTTGCTTTCAGTTTAATAGTTCGTGGTTTCGAATCCCTTCTTGAGATTGGAAGTTTGAAGGGGGAAGTCCATTTTAAGCTGTAGGTTCTTATCTAATTAACTCTCATGTGCAAAAACGAACCCTTAAGCGATAAACAAACAGACCTCTATTTCGTATTGTACTGTGTTACAGTCACACATCGCACCAATCATTATGTACTAAAAAGTTATTTTTAAATTTAGAAACAAAGAACATAATTAATTAGGCAAACATTGTTCATCCATTCGATCAAAAATAAAAAAAACACGCCTCATTGTTTTGTGGTGCAATTAGCTTACACTAAAACTTTTATAAGTTTATCAATTAAGGTGAAACATTCTTCGTTTCAGAAACTTAAGAAACACTTTTTGGAAATTAATTACGTTCCTTAAAATTCTTTGGTTACTTGCTTGCGTAATCCTTTTCGTTAACTTCTCGAATATTCAAAGAAATGAAAAAAGTTAGTGAAACGAATTCCTGCTATTTTCTTTTCTTGAGCAAGCTATACTAATATTTGTGTGAATGTTGAAGGCAAAAATATTTTACTAGAAATAGAATCTAAAACTTTTTTGCTGCAATTTAATTATTTGACAACAGATTCAGTTATAATCCTTGCTTAAAATTACTTAATTGATTAAAGCTTTAAGCGATTCATCAGATTTTAATAATATACAAATTTCTGAACTTTATAAAATATAGAATTCGAATAATATTGTATTTAAATGTTCACACAAAAGAATCCAAAAATGTAAACTAAAAATTTTTTAAATGCTTCAAATAGAAAATGAATAAAAAAATATTTTTCTTAATTTTTAGGTTATACAGATATTAATAATGACAGTTAAATTTTGTTTTTCTTTTCATGTATATATCATACATTTCTTCAAGCAAGTCCCAATTTTAAAGTCAAAAATTGTTTAATACAAATGTAATTATATATATATATATATATATATATATATATATATATATATATATATATATATATATATATATATATATATATATATATATATATATATATATATATATATATATATATATATATATATATATATATATATATATATATATATATATATTCGTGCTTAAGCCATGGGGTCCTTCAATGCCTTCATACTCAGAAAGTATGGACAAATATTTAAATGTTAAAAATCTATCGGTTAAAGAGTTACACAAGATAAAGTTTGGGGAATCCACCACTCTAGTTATATGGAGATTCTTTCATGTATATATCATACATTTCTTCAAGCATGTCCTTTCATGTATATATCATACATTTCTTCAAGCAAGTCCCAATTTTAAAGTCAAAAATTGTTTAATACAAATGTAATTATATATATATATATATATATATATATATATATATATATATATATATATATATATATATATATATATATATATATATATATATATATATATATATATATATATATATATATATATATATATATATAAAGAGAGAGAGAAAGAGATTTAGAAAACTGATTAGGCAACTTTAACCTCATTGGTTAGGACATTCCTACTCCTTATGGAAAGATATTGAATTCGAATTCTGTCCTAACCGAAGATCAGTCGTGTTAATCAATGTGTGTTGAAAGCAATGTTGCATGTTAAATATGTCGTAGTTGCAATGTCCACCATTTGAAATGATACCTCTGAGGGTCTTTTGCTTGATGCTACTTCTAAATTATGAAAGCACACTTTCATAGCTAGTATGACACACACAAGGGGTGCCCTATTATATAAGGGCTCTCACTTCCGCCACTTGTTGTGCTTAGAGGTGAAGGTCCTTGTAGACAGCATTATACGGCAATCGATAACTGATCAAGTCAATGGTATTTTTCAATTAATTTTCGTTGCACTTTCTCCCTGATAACTTTTTAAAAATGTTCAACTACATTTTAATCCCAATTTTAAAGTGTCAATTATATTGCAAATAATTTAATATACACCCCACACTTTAACCTAAGTCATTAAAGAAAAGATAGAACTTAATGGTATTTTAACATACAATACTAGTTCTAATATTTCAGCCTAATAAACACTATATTTTGAATTAACAAACTATTGAATTAAACTTTGAAAGTAGTTGAAAATTGTTTTCAGTTTTCTTTATTTTAAAATGTAATTTCTTTGAACGATTTAAACCTTTTAGTTCAACCTGAGCTGAATATTCATCAAAAAGGATCCCTTCAGAAGACAGCTTCCGATCTGAATGCGATTAACGGCAGCAGCGTTTACAAGTGCTGCATTTGATAAATGATTATTATCAGTTTTTAATTTTTGAAATAAAGTGCAACATTTCATATTGCAGCTTTATCAAAGTTACGTATACAATAAAATCATAATTTAAATTGCAGTTTGTAAACACGTTCGTACACAGAGGTGCCGGCGATCTCTGCACCTTAAGGTTAATTAAATTAAATTTCCGGAAAAAAAATCGCACCGTAGTAAACACACATACGTAGCTGTGCCGAACCTTAATGTTAACGGGTTTAGAATACTCGTCTGTCACCAAGGTGCTCGCCATTTTGAACCACCGTCAGGTGATAAGCTCACATTTGAGCAGGCAACCTTTTCTCCACTTATACACCGCACCAGGGGAAAGACTTTAGATTTCACAGATGAACATGAACACACTACCCCAACCCAAACAGCTCCAGCAATCCTACGAGGTCCCCTCCCGATCACTGCCCGCGGCCCATGATGCTTCCTTCTGCTGTTCTAAACGGGAACGCACTGGCGCTTATTATAGTTTAGAAGCGAAATTTTGAATTTGAAGCTGTAACATTATATGGGATTTTTCAAAGCAATGTTTTAGAGGAGACTCGAGTGATATACATAGCATAACCTTAGTTTTTCAATAAGTCTGAAATAATGAATCACTTATTATTTCAAGAAGACGTTTTAGAGTGACCTAATGTTAAGGTTTAATTCTTCATAGATAAAAGTCCAATTCTGGCTGTTCTCGAGCAACGGAATGGTCGACTTTCAATCATGAAGGACTGCCTCTCAAATGACGTAAAAGCTTTTTCAGCCAAAATCAATGAAAAGTCCTTCGCAATGTCACCGAGCATTTTACGACAACTTTCCGTTTGTAGATCTCCATATTCGGGGTGTCAAAATGCGAACAACATAAGATCATTATGGTCATGTGATAGAATCAGGCACGTTCGTCGGAAGGACAAATCGAAGGTTCAGTACCTTGAACGTTGGATTTGGGCTCATTGTTGTCTAGAGATGGGAAAAAGTTCTTCAGAGCGAAGGACCTCGCGTTCGAACCCGGCCACTATAAAACAACAGAAGATAGGCATCATGCTCGCGCTTTTTACATACATACCTATCGGGATGAATGCATGCGAGTTTTCCAGGTATTCTGACTTACGACTTGTCTATACGGCCCACTATCAATAAAAAGTCCTCTACTAGGCAACTTATCCAGTGGACTCTAAAATGAATAAGAATTGCATTAGCTTGTTAGGATATCCATTAAGTGGAGTCAAAGGTTCCATACCATCCACTGCTGAAAAACTGAAGACAGTTGTTTTCTTTTATGCATTCTTCATATTGTGATTTTTGGGTGAGTGCTTGAGAGTGTTCTTCCTTCCTTTCGATACGCGACGTCAGCTCAATATTTGTTACACAATATTCTTCTGGAAGTAAACAGCATGTCTTAGAAGCTCAAATGATTCTCACTTCTTAGCCACAGAACGAAAAATTCCTTATATAAATTTTTATAATAGTATATATATATGAAATAAAAAAACAACAACCTAAGTTTACTAATTTAATTCTTAATTAGGGGCGAGCATTCATAATTTAATTAAAACTCTATTTCCGCGTCTTTAGTGTTAGTTAAAAAAGACCAAAAAGAGCCTTCGTCATACGCTATTGTTAAGGCATTTAAATGATTCCTTCGCTCCAAGAAAGGAATGAAATTCCTTGATTGAAGAGAATAAATTCCCCCCTCCCCCCACTCCAGTTGAGTGCATTTCGGAAGGATTTATCTTCAATAAATAGCCTATCAATAGACCCTCGCCCTTCGGAGGCAATAAAGGAAATTCTCGTCGCTTTAGCTTCCGCTTTTGTTCTAATGGAACGTTCTAAAAAGTAACCATGGTGGAAAAGCTGCTCGAATACCATTCTTTACCTTTATAGTCTCTGAAAGACGCTTGATAAGGAAAAAGTGAAGGGGACAAAGAATTTTTTTCTTCTCTTAGCAGCTGTTCTGAATCTTTTAACTCAAAGGAACATTTATTTGAGTGAAAAAGAAATAATTTAATTTAATTGGATTACTCAAAGCCCCATAAAATCAAAATTTCATGGAATTATCAGTAATTTTATGGAATTTTCAGGTAAATTATCTTCCAATTTTGATCCCTTGATCTAATAAATGTATTTCGTATTATTTTTTATGTGTGGTTTATTTTAGTGGCACTTTTCCGTTAATGGGGACAGGATTCAATTCGCTGTCACCAAATATCGTGCCGAAATCCAAAGCTCATATTGAGTCACCATTTTAGTTCATAAGGTAAATGAAATTAATTTTATTTTAATTCCTTCATGGGCAACGTACATTTATAGATCCGGACTATACTTTCAGGTTAACGAGTTTGGAATACTCGCCTATCACCAAAGACTTTGTCATTTTAAACCACAGTCAAGTGACGAGGTCACAAGTGAGCTGTCACCCTTCTCTCCACATCCATTACACATCAGCGTTAGGATACCACAGTTTCATGTGGACGCGTCCCCAACCCTCGGTTCTCTAGTAATCCATAAAAGGAGTCCCCCTCCCAATCATTGCCAGCGCACTTTACTGATCTCAATGGAAGGCTACTGAGCCACTGGAGCTCTATTCCTGAATAACAATGAATAAATTTAAAAAAAGCTATATTAGAGATTGAACACATCAACAATAGATTTCATTTTATTGAACTAGATAATAGCTGTCACACGTGAACTTGACGGTTATGGCTGTTGGAATAGCTAGGGAAGAGCATCACGCGATTCTACCAGTGCCAATTAGATTGAAATTGATTGAGTTTATGCCACAGAGAGAGAAACGATATCATGAAATAAAAGAATTTTCAGACATTTGAAATGACATTTAGAATTATCAGCATCTTTATTAATATTAGTTGACGAAATTTTGTTTTTCTTATTTCTCCTTTATTAAATTTTCAGTGGAAATTTCTGTGTTTCGATGTTTTTTACATTTATCTTAATCAGCATGAGTTAATGTTTCTTTAGCTGTTGCATTTTCATATTCATTTTCTGATAATTATGTTTTATTCTCAATCTAGATTAATTTACTATACTTTCCTACATAAAAGTTTACTTCAAAATTCCTACAGTACGATGTTTCAATTTCCAATAAAATAAGTTTGTTTCTTTGTGATCATTTCTGGCCCAAAAGAAATAGTTCAAACTAAACCTATCCTTTGAAATGGATTGTGAAATTTGCAGTAGATCTTAGGATTATACTTGCCGAAAAACTTTATAGGGAGGATTGGATTCCATATAGGACAGCGAAAGCACAATTCAGCATTTCAAAGATTGGAATGAATCGGGTGACAGAACTAGCATTTCCCTACGAGACATTCTTAAACAGAGTTCCCTTTTTCGCACTGTACATCTGCAATGGATTACCTCACATGTCGATATTTGTGGCAATGAGAGTTTAGATAAACTGGCTCAGAAGCTTCCATCGCTGCCCCTATCAAGGCAGTTTACGAAATCTCTGCTCTCAGGAAGAATTTTAACAAGATTAAATGGATAATCCTTCCCATAAAAGAATGGTACACAAAAAGTAGCCGTCGTGGTTCTCTGTGCCTCACCTGTGATCGAAAAGGTCAGACTTCTCTTTCTACATTTACCAGCGGCCACATGAGAGGGCTTTGTTTTGGTTAGGGTCAGGAGATTTTTAAACATGCAACAAGTGCGCTTCAGAAAACGCTTCCCCGGAAGACAGTCTTCAACTCTCCCGCGGCAACTGAATTAGAAATCTTTCGATGCTTTTGGACTTTTGAAGGTCCGTCATCTCAGGAACCTCAGGTCTCCAGACAGTCTCCAGATATTCCAGCAGTCTACAGACACGGAAGGATAAGAAACAATGATAACATTTGCAGCTTCAGAACAACAGCATAAGTTTTCGAAATGGATGACAATATCTGGACTCATACATAAGGTTTTATATGTATGAATTTCTTTCTTTTTCATGTTATCTTTGTTTTCCATGTTATCTTTCCAAAGAATATTCATGCGGGGCATTTAGCTGTCTTCCGTAAATTATTTGATCTTCTTTCCACAAGATTTCCATAAAAAAGATAATAAATATGAAAAAAAATTTTTTCTAATTTTTTTCTGAAAACTTTCTATTTGATATTCTGTTCAACTATTAAATATGAAATGTAACGCCGCGAAATTTAATATATATATTTTTTAATATTCACTAAATCTACTTTTCACAGATAATTTAATAAATTGTTCAGATATAATTTAATAAAAATCAAAGTTGCATCTATTTTCACTACATACCTTAAATTTTTTAAACCCTTCGTGAGCAAATTCTATAAATTAAATTTGCGATTGAATGGATTTATTTCAGAACAGTCTCAAATGAAATTAAACTGCTATTGTTTCACAAAGTCCGAAGTATATAAATGCCAGAACGACTTTCATTTAGCAGTTTTGATTCAATTTTTAATTTATTTTCAATTATTACATAACTTTTATATTTTTATTGAGTAGTTTTAATTAAATTTTGTTTTCCTTTCAATGACATATTTATAGTTTATTTTTATCTATTTTTTATTTTGCTCCATTTATATTTTACTTTTCATACATTTCCTTCTTTTGTTAAAAAGTAATCATTCTCTTTCTTTGTGTATAAACCGGCACATGGTGAAATTCATTCGGTGTCAGTAAAATACTGTTACATTGGGAATTCTTTACTTTAATTTGACTTAAGTATCTGTGCTACGCATGCAATTTCGATTATTTTTTAATAGTTAAAGCAGTTCGAATGTTTTTATATTGCACTACAGATATTTTTTATATCATTTTTAAATTAAATATAATAAAATAAAATATTAATATTACATTTTTTAAATTTTAATTTATGCCAATTTTCGGGAATATTTCATCATTTAAACAAGTCCTGAACACTATTATTAAAATTATATTCTTATAATTATTACTTATTTATAATTAAAGCAATTAATACTTATAGTTTTAGTAAATAATGTAATTTAATTATTATATTATTAATTATGTAATCCTCCTTATAACACCGTATATTGCATCCGCGTTTTAGGAAAACGCGTTGCGCGAGCATTCTTGTCAAACGCGCGCGTATGACCTCGTATAACGCGTTACGTATAAGTGATTCACGTCTAACTCTTCGCGTTGAAGGGAATTTAAATTGAATGCTAAGGGAAAACTATGTTATAAGAGAAATACGCGTTCATTTTATACAAATAAAATTAAAGATATATATTTTAAATGAAGAACTATCTGAAATAGCTTTCTACCCATGTCTTTTTTTCTTAGCAGAATGTTAAGGTCAATAATATATTTTAATTTAATTCGATAAGAGAACACAATTGCAAGTGTGTAAACGTACGCGAAATGGATTATCCACTGTACAAATCATTATAGCTGTAGAAACACCTATAACGTGGGAAATCCCGTGTTCTATGAGGGGAAACAAGTGTTGTATGAGGCTGGTTGTTGTCTTGTGGCAGCTAGGCTAGGGTGCGCTACTCCACTTTTCCAACTGTTGTGGAGTCCGACTTCCTCAGTACACACCTGCCATAGGGACCCGCTCATTGAGTAGGCAACCATTCCCAACCAAGGAAAGGACAAATATAGGATATAGACTGAGAGAAAGTTCATCCAAGCCCGAACTTGGATTCGAATTCAGGATCTCCTTATCTGCACTCTAACCACTATATGAGGTTGGTTGATTGGGTTCTATGGCGCAAGGTCTGAAACAGGACAAGCCGTATCCATGTTATGTGAGGGATATGAAAACACGTTATAAGAGTTCCGTGTTTTATAGGGGAATTACTGTATAATTATTATTAATAATAATTATATTATTATCATTAGTAACATAACTGATTCGCTTGTCTATCTGTAGTTGATTATAAGGTTCTGCTTTATCAATGGTCTTATTCCTGTTTCAAAAGCGTTTGGATAAATATGGATGCTAAATTCGATAATTGCTACAAGTTGTTATGGATATTGATTCAGAGTCACGTGTGATACGTGCTTAAAAAGTTTTGAATTGTGAATCAAAATTAATATTAAGTAAACATTCCGCTCTTAGGTCTGTCTAGCTGGAATAGTGGCGGTTTTCCAGATTTTCTCCTTTGTGACACATGAATACTAACCTATTATTTACAAGGAATATTCTTAAAAAGAAAAACATGGTCATTGATCTTAACAGATGCTTATAATAACTTTTGGATGGTAGACTGTACCCTACATGATATCAGAGTGCACAGTTACAACCTATATATTAGACCTCGCTAGCCTGCTTGGTTAGGGAGTCATTCTCGTCGCTACGTATGTTCGTTATCGGAACGCAGTAAGTTCAAATAGCGGCTTAACCGAAGATCAGTCGTGTTCGCTAATGAAGGTTGGGGCACGATAAAATTGGGTGTGATTGCAGTGTCCTCCAAGTGAAATGATACCTCTGGGATGGCAGGCCAAGTATCGGGGATCTTCTGCTGTGTCCCTGCTTCAAAATCACGAAGACTCCACTCGGGTGCTTCTATTTAACTGGTAGAGCCCAACTGTGGGCTTATTATGCTGGTGCAACAACAACAATCTATATATTCATTTACTGACATGTATACAATAGACCCTCTGTTTCACGACCTGTTAAGAACAGACAAAATAGCTCTTAAAATGGAAAAATTGTGTATTAGAATATAAGAATTGATTTTTTTTTTTTACCAAACCACTCTTTCGCTATAAATGAAATACTATTTGAAAGGATTCTTTTAATTCTAGTGATTTATGAACTATGAGAAACGCATGCAAAATAAAATTCAAATTAAAAACAATGCATTTACTTTCACTTTATTCCTTCCACTTTCACCTCACAATTTTTTAAACGTAAAACCGTATCTTGTTTTAAATATTTGAAATCAACAATTTCACGTTATGTCCGGCTTCATAGCAAAATAAATGGATTTCTCGTGAATTAGATTTCCGTCAACAGGAAAGTTCATTCCTTTTGTTTTTACCAGAAAAACAAGCAAAGATTTTTTGGCTTATAGTGTTTTGCCTCTCCACAATATTTTCGAGACGCAAAGTTTTTGCTGGTGCTCTTTCTTTTCCCAGCATCTTTTCCGAGTTTTTAAAAGTGCTCAGAGGTTCTTTAAAATTCCATATTATTTGGAAATTAATCTGTCAATTTATATTTCTTCTTTTATTTTTTTCTAACGGGGGGATTTTTTATCTCTTTTCTGTGTTCTTAGGAACCGGAGCCGAATTCAGAAACACAGTTCTTTTCTTTCGAATGTCTGATATGTTTTCTACTATTTTTGCCGCAATATCTGAAATGTCGGCTTGTGTCGCTTTGTTCTTCAAAAATGCATCAAGTTCTTCGGCGTTATGTAAAACAGAAACGAAATAAAAAAATTGAAAAATATATCAGTTCATAAAATATAAAAAGTAAAAGTATTCGCATAAAAGAAAGTTCCCAAGAAAGAGATTTTTAAAATTTTAATTCGTAAATAAACGTCGTTTAGAGTATGATTATGTCTCTGGTGTCAAGATCACTTGTTCGTAAAAACTTGGTCTTCGTACATTAGAGGTTCGTAAAAAGGAGTGCCTACTGTATATATATGTATTTTTGAAACTTCATATATTTATTTTTCAAGGATTAGCCTAAATATTTTTTTTTATTTTTAAAATTGCTGTATCGCCCTACGATATCCACTCAAGGAATTTCTTTCAGACATATGAAAAGAAATCTGTTAAATTCAAATTTCGTTGACACAAGATTTTATCTCCGCAATCAAAAGCTTTTCAGAAATTTTCAAAAACTGAAAAGGAAGAAACTCCATAAAACGACACGCAACTTTTTGTATCTTAATTATAAAACCATGGTTACAGCGAACATTTTTTGGCTAATTAGCTAATTCATTTATAGAAAAAACTAAAAATGCCTCCTTGCAATACAATTATAAAAATTTTAAAAAGGATATTTAAAAATGCTTACTGTACTTGGTTTTTATACAGTACTTGGTTCATATATATATATATATATATATATATATATATATATATATATATATATATATATATATATATATATATATATATATATATATATATACACACATGACATTAATTTTTACATTCGTCGACAACTTTTAATTCTCAGAAAATATTTCTTCTTTTTAAAAAAAGCAGCTTGCAGTGTGTTGATTTTTGCAGCCGGATAATGAGTTCTGAAGCATCATTTGTAGATTTACAACTCTAAAATTCTCGTTAGCGAGGGTCTCTTCAAAAGGCCTTAAATGGAGGCGCATCGCAATGTCTTCAATTTTCTTAAAACACCCTGAAAACTTCCATCGATTTCTAACTATAATGATTTAGAGAACACTTAGAGTCACTCTTTCAAGTGATTAGAGAAAAAGCCGATATATAATCCGTTGCTTTTCTAATAAATCAAGTGTAAAGTGCTCGAAGAACAGAACGTTTGTCAGATTTAGAGCTCTTTCAGTAAAAAAGAAGTATCTAAATCAATTTTTTGTAAATTTGGAGGAAGAAATACAAAGTAAACTAAGAATAGTAAGGTAAAAATTATTTCCATTTTGACTATTATTTGTAAATGTTACAAGAACTATTCACTAAAATCTAGCAAAAAATTACAAAAATAAAATGGCTATGAATGCAATGTGACATTATTAATTTAAATAACTAGAAGAGGACAATATAAGTACATTAGCCTAAATAGTTTTTCCTCCACTTTTACACTATTCATTGAATCATTCAAAAGGTAAATGTAAAATGATTCATAGTATCGAACAGAATTGAAAATCATGTTTTCATTAGCAGGTTTGTTTGTTAACATAATTTCATATCTCACTTTAATCATAAAGTGGTGAGTCATTTTCCCTGGCTGCTTATCGTATTTTTAAAAGAATTTATATATATATATATATATATATATATATATATATATATATATATCTATATATATATATATATATATATATATATATATATATATATATATATATATATATATATATATATATCTTAAAATTGCTTAAAAGTTGAAATCTTAAAAAAATTTCGAGCATCAAAGTTTGAGAAATCATATACTTTCGGATTACAAATCTTATATCTACTTAAAAAGTTAAAAATGTTTTCCTATGATATTTCTACTAAAAATGTTTTCATATGATAAATATTCAGATTTTACTGGGATATAACCCACCGAAGGTGTTTTTCACCTTATCGTATAGAAAACGATTATATAATTAAATGAAATGAAGATGTCATTGAATTTTCAACATTTTTTATGATGCATTAATTTTTCTAGCGAAGTTATCATTGGCAAATTTACCTCAAAATTTAAATCATATTTTTAAATTTTTAAAATATAATTGTTTTGGTAAATGAATTATGTTGAACTTTATTTAGGCAGTTTTATTGGCACGAAACTGCTCTAAATACGAAATTCTTGTTTTCTAACATTATCTTAACACTTTGCGATTTAAAGAAATCCTAAAAACACCCAAAGAGAGTGCATTTTATGATATGGAAAGACTCCCAGTGGAAAAAAAACCAGCTCCCTTTCAAATCTCGTGCTTTGCAGGTTACTTTGAGATTCTTTTTTTGCGTAATAATCTACGAAAGAATGAAAATAAAATAGATAAAGGAAATATATTAATTGCACATTTTAACATAAAATGCGAAATGAATTTTAATTTTCAGAGTATCATAAAAATATTCAGTGGGAAAATAATAAGTGGAAAACTTGGAAGGAGAAGTGTTTATACACACATATACATTTATATTGCTTAAATGTTTACTAGAAGAAACATTTATGCTTAGTTTTTAATAAAAAATACACTGTCTGAAAATTTTTCATTTTATAATTTGGCTCAACATTGTATACATAATAAATGATCCAAGGTACTTTTTCCCGAATTTAAACTATTAATTTTAATAATAATAATAATTTTTTCCAAAGCCTAACAATAAATAAACATTTCGCAAAAAGAGCTAATAGTTAATGTTTTCATATAATGATATGAAAACATTGCAAAATATGTAAATATAATAAAATTGAATGTATCATATCATGCAAAAGTAATTGATAAATATGCATATTATGTAAAATTAATTAGCAAAAATTTCAATATTTTTATGTATATATATATATATATATATATATATATATATATATATATATATATATATATATATATATATATATATATATATATATATATATATATATATATATATATATATATATATATATATATATATAAATCTAACTAATCTTTTAAATATAAATAATTTTTCAAAGAGAACTACATATTTTAAATCGCATGCTACAACGGATGTATAAAAATTAAGGTATTCCTATAAATCAATCATTCAAGGATTCAATCAATTTTAAGGAATAAGTTATAATCACACAATTTTTTTTATTATTCTGACCTTTATTCAAATTACAGAATTTTTAAATAACACAGAGCAAAACACTTTTAAATATTTAAGCTACGTTTCTTATAAACAGTACAGAAGTAGACGCTCGTTTTTTATAAAACTATAATTTACGTTTTTACGAACTTGGCTATCCTCTAGGCTGGCACCACAGATACAATGATAATTGTACCACCTATTTACGAACTAAAATTTTGAAAACTCCCTTTTTTGTGAACTTCCACTTCTGACAAGCAGCTTTCTTTCCCGTTTTTTTTATATTTTTTATCATCAGATATTTTTAAAATTTTTTGTATGATTTCTTTTTTTATGCGCCTGAGAGCTTGGTTCATTCTTAAACGACGAAGTGCTGATATTCCAGAGATTGGATGGCGAAGAATGGTGTTGAAATCGACTTATAACCTTCTCATACGTAAGAACACATAAACGGGAAAATCTTCTTTCTTTTCTCCGTATGCAAGTACATAAAATGCGGGAAAAACTCAAAAAGTTTGAGTTCCGTTGTTCAGTAGTTGGTTTCGTTTCATTTGAACAGCAAATTTAGGAAAAAGTTTTCTTTGCGTAGAGAGTGATCGAGCCGGTCCCGTTGAGGATTTGTTGCAGTTGAAGAAAAGAATGTGTTTATTAGACAAAGAAGAAAAGAAAATTTTACAAGAAATAGCCGTAAAAAAACGTGTCTACTGCATGAAGAGAATTTTATAATTTCGTGTAAACAAAGTCTTCATTGCGATTCCAGGTAAATAAATAAAACATGTTGCGGTCGCCATATTAATCGCCAAGCATATCGCATCGGATCAAATGGTGGAAAAGGAATATAATCTTTATGGTAGCTTCAATGTGTTTATACAGAAATCAAAATCGCGATATTTTTACATTAAAGAATAAAATATTTTATAAACTTATTAGTTTCTTTTTAGCAGCAAATATTAGAATTTGTATACAACATAGCAAAATTACTTTTCTAGTCTGGCCTTAGATGTTTCTAAATCATAAATTATTCGACACATTAAAAATATAAATGTTAATAAGACGAGTTAATCTAATCTATAAAAAAACTAATTAATGCTTCCTTTTCTACCTATAAAACATTATACTGATAGAATTAGCTGGAAAATAGACTTTAAAGTATAAGAAAAACAAGGAAGTTCTTATCATTTGCGCGTAGCTATTAAATGAGAATGCAAATTGGCGTATGACGTGGCTGAGACACCAGTCAATCGAGAGTAGGAATATCTGTCGTTATAGAGACAGATCCACCACCCACATTCATCAATCATAACTCCTTACAGTAGCGAAGAGAAATGAACATGTGGAATGACTCGTTCGGTGTTGTTTGCGTTACGACTTCAAACTGGGCTCATCAGCTGCTGCAACAAGTCGCCGAATATGTTAAGCTTTTGAGAATATTACTGTGAATGAACATACAGTGAGGCATTCGGTGCAAATTCGGGTCGAGAAATTTTCCCTGTTTGTGATGGTGTACGAGTCATCAAGTGGTTCACTATGAGCTGCAATAGAAACGGTCTCCGTGGACTTATACTCGCAGCAATTGGAACGAGTGCAACAGGCATTGTAGCAGAAGGAGACAACATTGGTTAATTGAAAAGATGTACGTTTCTTGGCCAATAACATGAGGTTGCGTATCACGCATATAGCCAGGAATACAATACAGCGACTTGGTTGGGTGACTTTGTGCCTTCCTCCTCACTTACCTAACCTGGAGCCATCGGATTACTATAGCTTACATTTACTGGACTATCAATTTTGTGGAAAATTCTTCAACTATGAAACAGACTTGCACCGAACCCTCATGGACTTCTATACATCCACTCCGCAGAGTTTTACGCAAGGGAATTGTACAACTGGACACACGATGACAGATTTAAATTACTTGTTAGCAGATGAAAATTTGAATTGTTAAGTAATTGTTTTCGGCTGTTAATTTTATTTATTTTGATGAACAAAACGGAGTAATATTTCCTAGTTTAATTTACTATCTAATCGATATTTTCAAAATCTTTAAAATAGGCTCACCGTGTTAAGTGGTAGTTCAGCGCTTTTTGGTACGGGCCAAAAAGCGCTGACCTACCACTGTTGAAGAATGGGAGATGGGTTTTGTAGTTTAGCCTTCTTCAGGAATGCCTATTCGGGTAGATACGTTAAAATTATTGGTGTTTCTCCCTTACAACATACATGCCTAGCAATGCTGATGAGCCCCGGACTGCACCTTTATGTTAACGGTTTTGAAATTCTCACTCATCGCCAAGTAACTCGTAATTTTGAATCACGGTCAGGTGACAATGTCACATATAAGCTGGCACTCTCCTTCTCACATTCACGTCACATCAGTGGAAGGACTTTGGATGTCACGTCCCTAACCCATGGAGCTTCAGCAACCCCGTGAGAGAGAGAATATTGTAACACTCCCAATCACTGCTCGCGGAAAATGATGCTTCACTTAGCTGATCTTAACGAGAAGCTCCCCCATTACGACACGTGAATGCAACTCACTATCTATAAAAAGTCATTCCGGAAGGAAGTTAGGGGGGTGGACGTTAAAATGCCATATAACAACCATAGGTCGTTAAACCATAGGTTCTATGAAATTACTACACAAATAAGATTGTTTGAATCAAATAAAAAAAATTATTTGATTCAAACAATCAATTTTTTTATGATTGGTAGCATTCCCATTCACATTATTAATATTGATCGAGAAAATATTTTTCCTTTTCATAGATTGTAATGGAAACACTCTTGTTTTCTCTTACGCTCATGAGCTTTGCACGCTTGTGCTTCTGGGCAAGGTAAAATCATTGGATGGCCACCATTACATTGATCGTCAGTACTCTATTGCTATTTATGGTGAAGCGCACAGTTCTGAAATGGTTCACTGAAAGAATGTTCAGTGAACTGGTTTAACGCAAACACAATTTGATTTGATTATTGCATCTTGTTGTAGTATGCTTCACTAATCGCGAAAAAGATGACTAAAACTCCCTCCTTTAGTGATAGGTACCCAATGTAGTCAGATTCTGACAAGTACTTTCTTCAACAAACAACACTTTGAGTATATTAAATGTGCTTGATTACCATCATATTAAGAAGTTAGCGTAACTATTGACTAACGAGGAGAGCCTGACTAAAACAGGGCATACGGGACAATTGCTCTAGGACTCCACACCCGAGAACACCCCCTCCCCTTAATTCGCGTAGAAAGTTTATTTTACGTTTCTTTCTTTAATAAACTTTCTTTAAGCAAAGTATGAATACAGTGTAAAATCTATCAGTTTTATGTTAGCTTCTGCATCAAGTTTATTTTACGTATCTTTTTAATAAACTTTCTTTAAGCAAAGTATGAATGCAGTGTAAAATCTATCAGTTTTATGTTAGCTTCTGCATCAATCACAAAAAATCTATGCTTCGTAAATCCATGGCTTTCTAGGGTAAAATTCTGCAAAATATTTACAGTTACGACTTACAAATGTGACCAATCAAAAGCCTGTATTTTTACAAATAGCGAAATTCGAAATGCTTTAAAAAATGCGGGCTACAGATTGGCTTCATTAAGTCATCATAACTACGAAAACTCATCTGAATTCCGCCATAATGTCCGCAAGGATATCAGTTTTTCATAAAACCATTGTAATATTACTGTATTATTTGTTATCTCTCTATTGCGCATTGGATTTCTAATTGTGTATGCTTTTTATTTATTGTTTCTGTGAAGCGGAGGTGGCCCCAAAGAAGATGTTGCTCCGGGCCCCAATTAAGCTTAATCTGGCCCTGAAACGAATCACATAGTCTCGAAATCCATACCATTTCGTAAGACTAGCATGAGTTTACTTTTAGCAAAACTTTTTTTTACAGATGCAAATTTATTTTTCATTACACATAGATACTTTATAAATAGTGATGACAGTTCGACTTTCATTATTTGTTTTCCAACATTCTAGATGACTTGGCAGAAAATAAATGCATGCAATACTTGTATTTATTTTTTCCAATATATTTATGTTTGTACCGAAGTAACATTATATGTATACATTTACTTCATTAACTATATTAAACAATCTTAGTTCATTGACATAGCTAAAGCATATATAACACCATTAAATAGGTTTGATAATTTGATCGATGCTTAGTTTTCATTTCTTAAACTCGAAGGCCATTTGAGCATATTCACTAACTATATTAAACAATCTTAGTTTATTGACATAGCTAAAGCATACATAACACCATTAAATAGGTTTGATAATTTAATCAATCCGCAGCATAAACTCAAGGCCATTTCATTAAACAATCTAGTTATTATAAAGCATACATAACACCATTCAATAGGTTTGATAATTGGATCGATGCACAGCTTTCATTTCTTAAACTCGAAGGTGATTTGGACATATTCATAAACTATATTAAACAATCTTAGTTTATTGATATAGCTAAAACATACATAACACCATTAAATAGGTTTGATCATTTGATCGATGCACAGGTTTTATTCTTAAATTCAAAGGCCATCTGGACAGGTATCTACAGTTTAAAGTGTATTCCCAAGAACTACAAATCCGACATGGGTAACGCACCTACGAACCATTGAACTGAAAACCAGAGCGCTAGCCATTCAGTTGTCATTTTGACGCGTGCGATTAGAGAGAGTTTTATTAAATTTATATGACATGCGTTTGTTTTCGGAAATGGCTATATATGCAATATTTGTGAAGCAGCTACACTATTACGACTGAGCACACACACACACACACACACACACACAAATTAAATAAAATTTAAAGCTATTTCCTTTTAAATATATTCTGTGCATGTGTAAAGAGCATGAGTAACGGTTAGTATGTATGAGTAATACTGCTCATATATTGCAATAAACATTTGTGTAATACATTTTATTAAAGTATTCCACAATATTTAGTGAAGCATTAGTTGGAAAATAAATATTCATTTAATTGGTAATTTTTGAAGTATTCATTAGAGAATAGGAATATTTATTTAATTTAATGAGTGATATATATATATATAACGTTTTAGTATAATAATGACAATTAATATTAAAGTATTTTCAAAAGTATTTAATGAATGAAATTTTATTGACTAAAATAAATATCATGCTTTAAAAGTGCGTTTCACATAAATGTGTTTTATTCATGACGGCAGACATCGCTTGACTGCCACAACACACTCATCGGCACCCGGTGAGGAAGAAGTCCACGGAGGCGAGTACCCACGTCACATTCAACCATCGTCTCAGAGGAAAGGACAGAGAGAAAGTAACAGTCCTGCCCGAACCGGGATTCGAACTCGGGACCTACAGCTTAAGAGTCAGTAACGCTCACTCATCGGCCATTGAAGTTTTGCATTATTTCATTGAATAAAAAACATTGATAAATATACTTTTTAGAGCATCTATTTTAGGAAATAATATTTCATTCTTTCAACTCTTATTAAAGTATTTTAATATTTATTATCATTACTATTAAGCAGTTAAATCATCCATTCAATTTAACATATACTCATTGGAGTTCTTAGTTTCTCACAAACAAATTTTAACGGAATAAAATATCCTTGCTGATGTTTGAACCTCTGAAAATTGTTTCTCATCTTCGTATAAAAATGTTTTTAGATCTGCGAGCCGAGGAAAATCATATTTAATAGCGTTGTTGTACATATCCTCCCCTGTATTCAAACAAAAGCTGCAGTTCTCCATGTCAACATCACACTGTACCGCAGAAATGCACCATTAAAAAGATTCTCGCAGACAGCATTCACCCGAGAGATACAGTAATCCTGCCTTGTAAGAGATTGTTTCCCCGAGATGGATGGTTCCACGCTACAATTACAGTTAAGTGTTCATTCATCATTTCGAAGACACTGTTCACGAAGAAAAGCAACGCTGCTTACACTCTCCGCACTCCCAAAACAAATGTAATCAGCGAAACCACCTCAATGTGAGAAAAATGTAAAGAAATGGTAACACATTTTCCAAGAATGTGAACACTTTGAACATTTGTTATCGTCCTCTTCACTGCATCTTGGGAAAGTTATTGTTGTTATTTATTTAAAGAGATATTAATAACTTATTTTCATTGGCTGAATTTGTTTCTGTCCCAAGTTAAATAGGCGATATTGCTTTGAAAGTAATAAATTATTTACAATGCTTTGAACAATCTATTTTTCTAATATTAGGATAACTATTCCAAAGATTGTGGGAAACTGAAAATATACTATTTTATGCTAAATTAAATAATATTTAATTATTTAAAAGATTTCTGATAAGTAATTGTAAGTAAGCGATACAAAAATATAATTCTTTGAAAATTCAGAATGGAATATGCAAATAGAGTTTGTATTAAACGAAAGAACCATAAAGATATGTATTTCAAAAATGAAAGTGAAATTGAATATCAAACATATATTTAATACAAATGCACATCGGGGGAAGTGCTCGAAGATTTTTAGACATATGCCCTTCGTACATGTGAGAAAAGAGTGTTTACTATGTTTAACTGATCATCTTCCTCCTAATGAAAACGTGGTCCCTATGCTTTTATCCTATTTTATGTACTTTGTTTTATTCTCAGTGGTTTTTAAAGTTTGTTTTATTAGTTTTATTATTCTTCAAGTTGTATCTAATTTATACTGGCTTACCTCTTTTAGGCTGCTTTTGCGCTGGTTAGACTTCCTGTAATATTGATTTTTTATTGTATTTTTTGGTATTGTATTTATTACTTTAAAGTGTATTTATGTGTTTACTGTTATATATATATATATATATATATATATATATATATATATATATATATATATATATATATATATATATATATATCACTCTCCCGCATTAGTCTATAAGTTTTAAGAAATCGATCTCTGAATTAAGGAATAATATTCACAGAATCTGCTCAAATGCTCTAATATATACATAAATTCTTAACTAATCAAAAAAGAATTTTAATCTAAAATTAGATGTTTCTAAAGATACGTCTTTCAAAATATATCGTTTTATAAAATATTGCTTATGTTTAAATTATAATATAAACATTTTTAAAAAAGATAGACTAGAAAAAGGAAATTTCATGTTATTAAAAACCAAGTTATATATATATCTTCTTTTAATTCTTTGATGGTTGAACTGTAATTTAATATTTTTAAATTTTACAGTGTTTCTAATGTTAAAAGTGGGAGTAAAATTAAAATAAAAATAAACTTATTCATTTTCAAATTTTTAAAAAATTATATAAATTCTGCTATTATTACTTATCTCCTATTTTCTAGGAAAGTTAAACTATCTCCATTTATCCAAAAGTATATGAAAAGTCTGAAAACAGCAGAGGATCCTGTAAAACTTCCACTGTTTTAAAACCAAAGCATACTAAAATATGTTCCAAAGTCACCCATTATAACGCAAGGAATAACACCCATAAAACTCCCAAGTAGTCAGTCACCAGGTAAACGTACATGAAGAAAGTAGAAATACAGAAACTTTGGTTTTTGTCTAATCACGCCGGGGATCGAACCCAGGAAGTTAGGAAATTATCACTATATGTGCAAAGCAGAATACTTTGAACTCCTGTTACGTGAGTTATGAAAAAATATGGATCCGTCCATGAAATGTCTTCACGAGAAAAGACCCTTTAGTTGTTTTTTAGCATCTGTTTAGGTAAAGTGGTGCACAACTAGCACCATCTAGTGGACGAAATCTCATAATAATGTATAAAGAACATGAATATCCTCATGTTCTCTCATTGTAGCAAGTTTGCTTTAATGTTTGACTATTTACAAAAAGAAAAATTGAATTTTTCACGTACTTCCTCGAGAGTCTTGCTATCTCCCTGGGATTCGACTCCATCATTCAGATGTGAGGGAAGAAATGTGAAAATTAGTATTACAATTCATTTCATTGTGCTTCTTGAGTAAATGAAATATTTTCTCAAAACAAATAAACAAGTTGAATCTTACACAAAAAATTGAATTAGCAAGCTGCAAAGAGTGAATTCCATTTGCTAATTTCTAAATACAAAGGAAAGAAATATAAAATTAAACACATGAACCACACATGAGTTTTTAAAAAGAGATATAAATAAATATATGAGCCACAAACGAATTACTTTCAATTTCATTTTATATGATGATTTCCAAATTTTGGCAATTTTTTACAATTTTACTTGATTGTAAAAGTCATACTTTTCCTAAAGTATTAGTTTTGTTAAGATTGCTTAGTTAACATATAATATTAAAGAACTACAGTATTTAGGACATAATTTACAGAGAAAATACAAATTTTGCTCATAGACAATAACCATGTTCTCCTAACTTCGTGACAAGATTTGATGCAACGTTATAGATAACTTAAAATAACAAGGTTGTACCTTTTTTCATTTATATTCCTTGGGGATTGCTTTGAAGAACAGTTTTCAGCAAAATTCCATTTGCATGTCTCAGGAAACAAAAACAGAGAAATTGGAGTAAGATTTCCCCAACAGAAATGCATGAAGAAAGGTGACGTGTCCCACTTTTTTATTCAACAGTGCTATGATCGAATGTGTAATCTGTCACTTCAGAGACAGCCAAGTTATTATCCAGTAATGGAAAGACTCTTTTTACGACATTCTCTTTTAAAATAAACATAAGTAACTCAACTGTTTAAAGCGTCCTTTCAAGAAATCAGAAGTTAGGCTCAAAAGAATTATTTTTGCGTTTACTAAGTTTGTGCCTTAAGCTAGTGATATCATTATTCTCAAGAAGGGAAAAATGTATGAAACAATATGCCAGCTCGGAGGTGTACTAATATTTTATTCGCCTGAAACGAACACTGAATCTCAAAAATCACGTTACAGATTAATTGAAGCTTACTTAGTCTTATATGCTATGATGAGCTATGAAAAATGCCTTAAAAGTGATCTTTTGCAAAGTATGTAGTTTGTGAAATTTGATCTGCTTCTTTTAAGATTCGCTTTTTCACAATAAATGTTTAATGTTAAATATTTTATCAATAGGTGTAATTTGAGGACCATGATTTTGGGATAAATTTAACGAATTACTGATAACAAGTTTTTGAATCAGTCACAAACTGATATTTTTGTATTTAAAAGGCTAACAAGGTATAACAACAATAGTTTCTAAATTTATAAGGTACATAAACAGTTTTTGTGTGTGGTATAGTAGTAGCACGTCGCTCTTCCAAGGCACAGGTCAGAGGTTCAATCTTCGATCTGGTCAAGCTGTACTGAGTCTTTTATCTCTTTAGTGAATCAATAAACTGAGTACCAAACATGTTTGGTTTGTACCAAACACTGGAGCTTTCTCGTTAGGCTGACTACCTAACCGGAGCATATACTTCATACTTCCCTCGGTCAGGAAAACAGATATGGGAATTGTAGTCCTAGGTTTGTATATGGTCTACTGTGCATGTTGTTGCAACAGCGTATGTCTCTGAGCTGGCTTTTTTATTTAGATGGAAGCAGCCAAATGGGAGTCTGTATAAGATTTAAAAGCAGGGACCAAATCCAGTAGTTGACCTACTATCCCTGGAGCATATTACGACAAAGGTCTGTTGAATGTGCCCCTGCCGCCGTTAGAGAACAAGACGGCTCTTCAGTTAAGTGGAGACTCGAATTCATTACCTTCTGATAACAAAAAGACACCCTAACCAAACAGAGATTATGCATATAAAAATACTTGAAAACCATTATTGTTCCGATTTTGTAAGACGAAGGAAGAGGCAAGTGAGCTCCAATAGAAATTGTCTCTTTGCATGGCATCAGAGTATTGATTTTATTTGAGTTTACGAACTTTTACATAAAATTTTTTCTTCATATGAGTTATATTTTTTAATCTCTTTTCCATATGAAATACTTTCCTAAAGACTTACTGCTTATTCAATAAATAAATTTATGGTGGTAACTGGCAGATTAACAGCATAATAATTAAGAAAAATTAATAGCGGAATCAAAAAAATGTGATATTGTTAAATATTCCAATCAATTAATTTTCAATTAAAAATAATTAACTGTTTTGGTAATCTAGATATAATAAATTAATTCTAATGAAATTATTTATTACATATATATATATATATATTACACACGTGTCCATAAATTAAATGTAATAGAAGTTCAGTCAAAGAAAGAGACACAAGCAAAATAAATGTGACTTATTCTTGATAAATGTGACTTATTAAAGTCTATTAATTAAACAAACAGTTAAAGAGCAAAAATGATGCTCTGCGTTTGACATCATTTATAAAAATCGTGATTTTTACTCCCTGTAGCGAATTACAAAAAAGAACCTATTTACAAAAACTAATATAACATGGTTGGTATGATGGTTAATACATAGTATGCCCCCCCCCCAGACGATGAAATACAAGCCGTACAACGGCATGCTGAGTGTCAAAAAAGGTGATCTCATCTTGGGGAATAATACTTTACTCATCAAGCAGTGCACTCCAAAGTTTTGATAGGCATGAGGAAGGTGGCTGACGGGCTTCAATTTTTCGGCCAAGCACGTCCTACACATGCTCTATTGGATTCAAATTCCGTGAGTAGGCTGGCTAGTCAATACGGGTGATATCCTCCGATTGAAAGCCTTCGTCTACAATGTTTTCACGGTGAGGACGGGCATTTTCATCCATAAACAGAAATTCTGCACCCATGGCGCCTCGAAACAAAATTGCATGTTGTTTCAGAATGACAACTTGATAGATATGGCCTGTCATGGTTACATTCTAAGCATTCAGGCTAATTCTGCAGCACAGAATAATTTCTTCTCAAACAAGCAATACTGCATCACCGTAACGGTGTTGTTCAATGGTGTTCTCTTAGTGGTAACGGGTATCTGGCCATTTCCATATGAAAGTCCGGCAATAATCAGACTGAAAGCTAAACCTGGACTCGTCGGTAAACATTACACAAGACCACTGTTGCGGTGTCTACAATGCATGCTCTCTTCTGCAGGCTAACCGCAGATGATAGTGATTTACGGTAAGCAGAACACATCTGACAAACCTACGAGCATATAGACCAATGTGCACTAAGCGTCTGCCTTGAAACTGTCATATTGGTAACTGAAGAGAGCTGATGAGACAGGACTGATGTTGTACTCCGTCTGTTTCTTTCGGCAGTAACTGCCAAATATCGGTCCTCACTCGGCATTGTAGCTCTATGGCGATATCTGCTGTAACGTCTAATCATATTACCATCATCGTGCCATAACTATGCGGTTAGTGCCCTGAAAGGCTTTTAAAAGCGCCTGTGAACAATTTTACTTCTTTGCAACCACACACATTCTTTGTATACACCTCTCTTACACTCTGAGTAATTCTGAATTATCCTTCATTTAGAGATGGGAGTGTGTTAAAACATTTAATTCTAACGAAACGTAATTTTTTTTTCAAACAAAAATCAAAATAAATTATTTTACGACTAAAAATTTAAAAAGTTTTCCTACTGGCTTAATTAGTCATTTGATTACAAATCAATTGATAAATCTTGGAGATATATTAGAACACGAAAGTATTCTTTAAGTGCAGAGTTTCTTCAAGACCTTCAGTGTGAATGAAAGAGTATCATTATTCTTGTAATAAAGTTATCAATATCAATATTCATGTAATTCATGTTGAATCTGTCGCCAAGTTATGTTCTGTTGTCTCCAAAACAAAATGAATGAAAGGAAATTATCTGTGAGTTATTGTTAGACCCAGAGCCAATCGATGTGCTGTTGCATTCATAGCAAAATAATATGAAATGAATCCAAGAACGTCTTGCTTGATTGATGACCTGGTGATACGTTGCTGTTTCCGGAACAAAAGAATAGGAAAAGTATCTAATAAAGGCTTGTTAGATCCCTGACCAGTCGTTGCGCTATGGTCCACCGAACAAAAAGAATGTGAAAATAAATCTAAGAAAGTCTTGCTATGCCTATGGCTAATGGAGAGATGTGCTCTTGTTCTCAAAACAAAATTAGAGGAACAAATCTAAGAAAATCTTGTTAGATCCATGTCCAGTTGAAGTTCTGTTGTTATCAAAACAAAAAAATGGAAAACAATATTGAATACTGTCATGTTTTTTTTAGTAAAATGATTAATTAAAAAAATTGCTGCTATAGCTGGTACGTCTAAAGAAATCTGATATATACCTTTGTAATTCATGCTCGGTATTTTTTAAATTGACAGTTTTCAAGTTCATTAATAATTACATACTTTGTACTTTATTCATAAAAGTTATTCAGTTATGTCGCTAAGACGTTTTTAAATGAAAAGTTAGGACAAAAATATATCCGTTGAAAACTTTTTCAACTGAATTAATAATTTAACGTAGAAATGTTACATAAATGTTACAAAAGTGATAATTACAGCCTAGAAATAACAAATGTTTCAGCCTGTAATTTAAAATATGATGATAAAAGGATTCATTCTCTTTATATCGTTGCAATCATTACTGTAAACAAGTTAAAATTTAATTTCTATTCATAATGAAACATTGATATCTCTGAAATTTCCAAAGCAAACATAATACAAGTATTTGACCATAAATTATCATGAAATAATTCACATTGTTGCGCAGCGAAAAAATATTTAAGAATTGGATTGGAAATGAGGTTCCAAGTGCACTTCGGCTGCATCCGAAACGCATAATCTAAATTAAATGCATTGAAATAATGGGAAGAGTTTGCTGAAATTAACCTGTGCTACGGTTATTTTTATTAGGATTATTTCCGGTTTCCTGTACCTGTTATTCAAATTCATTAGAATGGCCTTGCATTTATTTAAGCTTCTGTCTCTCCCTTCGATAATATTACAAATTCAATCTAGATTACACGAAATCACATGGATAATTTTATTGAGCATTGATTGACTAATCTAATATATTAATATTCTTGTGTGTCCCTGTTATTTTACTATCATTCATGGGATTTACGCATTAAAAATAAACTATACCTTTCAATGAACTGAAAGATACTAATTATGTACAACTTCTGCATTTTAGTATGGTATACTTTAGTATATTTTTATTTTGTTAATTTGTGACTTTTTTTTAATTATTACGTGAGATATAAACATAGTATGTTGTTGCATTATAATCCAGGATTAGTAATTTTAATAATAATCATAAATACTGATGTCATGCTCGATGAATCAAATCTACATTTTTTTAAAATTCTTTTAGAAAAAGAATTTAAAGAAATAAGTTTGTGCATTTTTAAGAATTTTTAATAAATTAATTTTTTTTACCATGTTTAGTAATGGCACGCTGTGTGTTTAAAACCATGACAACATGTTGGATTGCCTGACACTGTCATCAAATTTCGAAAAAGGAACATTTCACGCTGAAGAGCTCCTATCACCAAGCCATGGGGAGGCCACACATTAACTCAAGATTTTTCGGGAAATTCCCCTTTTATTAATTGGAATTTAAAGTAAGATAAGTTTTATTCAATTCGTCTTTGTAGCACAAAACATAACATATGAGAAATAGTTATACAAACATTATATCATTAAATATAACTCTTTATCAATAAACAACTCCCTCCTTCAATAACATATCCCCCCTCCCCATCCAGTGAGAACCCAGAAGTTTTACTTATCCATTTTGATGACATTCACTGTCTTCCCAGACCGATTCGTTTCTTCTTCTCTTTGTGGCTTTTTAAAAATCTGCACTGAAGAAAAGTATAGCTTTAATGGTTGCCCTTCCCCCCCCCCCAGGTGCAGCACCAGCAATATTTAGATCTTAACTGATTGCTAATATTTTTAAAATTTTTAATCGTATTAAGTCATGTTTAATGTATACTTGAATGCAAATTAATTCATCTTGAATTAAAAATAGAAGGTTTGTTTACCCCTGAATATTTGTTGACATCAAATAAATTAACAAACAGAATAAAACAAAATTAATTTATATATAAATGCACGATTAAGTCCTCCAAATGATGCCTTAGACTGAAATGAATCCCTTAATGAGAATCTTCTTTTAATAATGCCAATTTTATTTATATTGTTAAAAAAATAGAAATTAAATTATAAAATATCTTTGTAACACAAAACTGAAAGTAAAATGAATTGTAAATAATGTTACTTAAGTATTAACATAAATGCACGCATTCCTAAAATACAACAAAATCAGCTAAATTTAGGAAGTGTATATCTCTCTTATTTCCTGTTCAAAAGTTTTTAGAAGTAATGTAATTCACTTTGTTTAATCGAGTGTAACACCCCAACAGACATTCTATTTTTAAAGAAATTGCTAGAAATGATGATGTTCGCATTGTTACCATACATTCTAGTGCTACTAAACCTGCATTAAGAAACAGCTGCACTTCTTTCAGCAAGAGTTTGGATAAACTTCGCGTTCCTGAAGGGACTCACTACACTACATATTATTTTTAATAGCATAAAAATTTAGAATAATTTGTAAGTAATATTTAAAAATTATTTATGCTATTATTGTTTATGAATTTTCCTCTTAGGAAATTTTTTCAGATTTATAAATCGCTAAGTTTGGGCATTGCCACACTCATTTGTATGGCATGACAGTTTTATTAAGTCTACTAAGGAAAATATGGATGTATTCTTAGTAAGATGAATAACTTACGTCTTGAACGCATTACTTTATTTTTGGTAAGTATTTGTAAAAATGCATTCAAAATAAAAATAATTGTTTATTTTTATTTTGAATTTTTATGGAAACTTCTCCAAATTCACATATTAATTTATGTTGTTATTTATGGGACTTGGACAAGCCAAGCTCGCTCTACAGATGGTTACACGGATTTAAATCAGTAGGTTCCGTCTTTTGTTTAACAAGAGCGCCCCGAAAATTTATTTATATTGTGAAGAGTATATTTTATTATATTTAACACGTTTGACCTACATGTCAAATTTTTCAAAATTACAATAAAAATACTTTTATGATAAAATCTCACGATTTTATAACCTGGCAATTTATGTTAAAGTATAAAAATTTTTGATTTTATACTACAACAAATATTTAGCGATGGTACTAGAAAGCTATATTCTAAATTAGAATTTTGATTGGAAACTAATTAACAAAATTTCTTAGAACAGAATAATTTATATGTGATATATTTTTCAATAAATAAAATTTAAAGATTAGTCACTGATAGTTATTCATTTGAATTGTTATATATATATATATTATATATATATATATATATTACTATCACATTAATTTCTTCCCCCAATAATAACTGAATCAAAAAGATTTTCGTAGACTTATTATTTATTAAAATCATCAATAATTTTTTAGAGTGAAATTTAATCCATGGAATGGAAATTTAAATTCTGAATACATTTTTAAAGTGAAACAAAAAGTAAAAAGAGCAAACTATAATAAAATAAATATTTCTATGTTTTTATTATATTTCTAGTGCAAAAGCTATTTATTGAACATACATTAAAATTAGATTCTATGGTTTAAAATAATATTTTAGAAAAAAGTGCTACAGTATTGTGAACAGATGATTCCATAAATAGTTATTTTTTAACAATTCCTCGTGTTTCAAATTTATAAACAATGTATCTCAGATCGGAAATGCTCAGAAATTGCACAATTTAGTCGTATTCTACGTTAAATACGGCATTTCTAATGATTTGGTCACGTACCGACCTTCATGACTACTTGGCAAGAAATAGGTATTGTTAAAAAAATCCCTCGGTGTAGTTCAAGGACTAATAATAAAAGATAACTTAAAACTTTCCAGAAATCTGGTAAAAATCTTAGATTTTCACCTCAAGTTAGGTTTACTTAGTGAATAGTGGATTTAGGGAAGACGATCTGCTTTAAATGCTAGTTTAGTGCATAGAAGCTGTTATCTGTGGGCGGTATTAGGGACTTCTGTGATTGGACGTTGCTCCCGTTTTATTAGCTGAATCAGAGTTATGTAATTGTAAATTTTACAGCTGTAATTTCCTGTATCTTGTTGAATTTGCTGCGACAAAAGTCTTGTGAATTTTAAGAGATAGTTTGTCGACTATCGACTAATACGAACTTCGAAGGGCGCAACACATGAGATTTGGAAGCGAGATATTTCATTCAAGCTTAAAATATTCATTAAAATAATTTTATGTTATGCCTTAAAATAAATTCCGCTCTAAATTTATCTAAAGTCACTGTTTTGTAGAGTATTTTGCACATTATATGATTAATTGTGAATTATATGCTAGTAATTTAATATAAAATTTCGCTATTACAAATAAATAAAATTTTAAATAAAAATAATTGTATTCTTCATCTTATTGTTATTATGATAGACATTTAAAAAGCAACGATACAATTTCTTTCCGCAGTTTCCTTTTCTTTTTTTATATCTTAACTTTGGTTAAAAACATCAGCATAAATAAAAAACATATTTAAACATTTTAATATAGGATAGGAAAAATAAATTAATACAAAGTAAACATTTCCTCACTTTATACCAAAAGCTGCAAAAACTAATGTTTGTATATTGATTTTTGGCAGTACTCCAAATGAGAGATGTGCTGTGAACGCTGCGCGGAATGGTTGGGGACTCTTTTGTTATATCCTACAGAAATGGTCTAAAAGAAGAAAGAAAAAAAATTATCCTGGAAAGAATAATGTAAGCATTTTGCCATTCATGAAAAGTTTTTAACAAAAATGAATTAAAAATTGTGCTTTTCATACTCACATTATTTTTTATTGTTTAAATAAGATGCATTTTTATTTTTGTAATTAATAATTAAATTTACCACGATTAAGACAAAGGTTTTAATGGCTGTCTATATTATTGCATTTCCGTCTACAATAGAGTATATGCAATCAATGTTGGCGTATATATATATATATATATATATATATATTTCAGTGGCATGGCAGCCCATGTGACCTAAAGACTACAGTGCCCATCTCTGTTTTGATCGCGAGACCCTGGCGTGCGAAGCACATACTAAGATTAGGTGGTCACCCTAACGCGAAACTAACTAGTGTTAAGCTCCCAAGCATTATTGGTACTCAGTTTATCGACCCACTGAAGGGGTGAAAAGCTGAGTCTACTTTGCCCATTGCCCAGCCCGAGGATTGAGCCTCAGACCTGTGCTTTGGGAGCGTGAAACACTACTACTAAGCCACCGGGTATTGATATATATACTGAACAATAGGAATGACAATAGGAATGTATATACTGAAGAATAAGAGAATGAGGGTTTATATATATATATTTTTTCCAATTCTCGTGTGATTTTAGGCCTTAAGGCCCTGCTAGACCTCCGTTGGGGAAAATCGAATCCTATGTTAATCCTATGGATAATATTTTAATGTTTCACAAGTGCTATTTTTATGATAGAAACTTCCGGTCTTCTGCAAATTACAAAAAACAGAGCTACTGTCACTTCGACGTCCATTTTTAGCGTTTAAAATTTTTTCAAATATTTTTAAAATGTCAAAATATCTCCATCCAAGTAAATTTTAACCAAATTCTAATTTCATTGAGGTTGTACAAAATTTGGTTTATAGATATTTCATTTTTTTCTCCGTACAGTTATAAAATGAACATTTTTGTTTTTTTTAAGCTAAAAATATTTTTCATTGCATTAATATTTTGATACGAATTTTAATTACAAATCAAACTCATTCTTTTTTCTGAAAATCCACCTCTGTACACAACGCCACCTATGAAACTGGAAAATTTTTAAAACCAAACTTGGCTGAGTTTTCTACTTCACTACGGTAACCTAAAGAAGGAGGAATTTCTGATGAAAACTTCTCCCCATATGATTCCCCCTGTTTTACCCGGTGGTTAGCAAACAATTCCAAATCGAGCAAGAGGAATTAGCTTTTCTCACTCATGAAATAGAAAAGGCATCTGTAAATAATGCATGTTAGATTTCTGTTTATTAACGTTGGAAAAGTAGCTATGATATGTACTTTTAAATCAACTTTGATTATTTTCATTTAAGTAAATTTTCAAAATGAAATATTATAAACTGTTTTGTGTTACCTTGTTCAATTATATTATGGACTACGATTTTGAAATAAGACTAACTATGTATTAAAAATTTAAACTACTTTATGTGTGAAGATGTAAAAAAATGCATTTTACAATAGATACACACACATACATATATATATGTGTATATATATATGTATATACATATACATATGTGTACATATATATATATATATATATACATATATATACATATATATATATACATATATAAATATATATATGTATACATATATATATATATATATACACATATATATATACATACATATATATATATATATATATATATATATATATATATATATATATATATATATATATATATATATATATATATATATATATATATATATATATATATATATATATATATATATATATATATATATATATATATATATATTTATATACATATATATATATATATATATATATATATATATATATATATATATATATTTATATACATATATATATATATATATATATATATATATATATATATATATTTATATACATATATATATATATATATATATATATATATATATATATATATATATATATATATATATATATATATGTATACATACATACATATATATACACATACATATATATATATATGCATACATATTTCTTATAAAATAAAATATCTAATAATAAGAACGATAAGTTTATTAGAATAATAGTGAGACAAATATTTTAATTTGATTTTTAATCATTTTCCAAAATTATTGAGTTTTTACCTTTACAAACATTTGGACATTTAATTTTATTTTCAACTTATTTCATGAAAAAAAATACATTATAAGGTATGATTAATAAGCATACAATACCAGCATATTGCGTCTGATGAGAAATTAAACACTTTAAATTTGAAAAATTATATATATCTTTGAAAAAAAATTGGGTTTGTAGTATAACTTCAGCGGAAAAACATAAAAGCATTTCAATAACTAAACGAACGATAGCAATACATTACAACACACTACAATACAGATGACATCAATATGCTCTTAGGGGAATCATTTTATGCTCACGAAATTTATTTGAGAAGAATATTGTCCTGCGCAACGCAAATGATATTATTTTTGATAAAAAAAGAATAAAAGTAATAAAATATCAAAAGAATGAATAAATATCCTGTAGCACTTAAGGCGATATAAAATATGTAACTGAAGTTATAGTATTGATATTCGAGTAGAAATGCTTGAGAGAGAATATCAGGCAGGAGATTGAGAATCAATTAGATATGCTCAAAGTGACTAGCCTAGAAATAGTGTGATTGAACGACTTTCTTTTTCTGTATGGCTACAACAATAATTAAATCATCAATCACCTTGTTGTCACTAAGATGGGATACACAGTACAATACCGTCTCCAAACAGCTTTCTAATGCAGCCATTCCAAACTATTCAACCGCAAGATTCTGTTGAACATATTATTCACTTTGACGCGTTTCTCAATTGATGTTGAATGCTGTTGTCCGAAAATTCAAAATTCTCGTAAATTCATTTCAACACTTTTACTATTTTAAATGTATTTGGATATTTTTCTTATTAATTAAACTCTGTAAAATTAGTCTATTTTAAACATGAAAAAAAAATGATTACAGTACGAAAAGAAAATTTCATCTTTCCACTACAAGGAAATCGATGAAAAATCGAATGAAATATATAAGTCAGTTTAATATATAAGTCACCAGGTAAATACTGCAAGCAGTTTGAAAATAAAAGAATAAATAAATTAAATAAAGCAAAAAATAAGTCAAAGCCTAGGAAATTAGCAAATATTTTTTCAGGTCCCGACAAAAATTATGGCCTAGCTGCTGAAAAGCCAGATTTATCATCTAATGAATACGAAGAAAAAAAATCGAAATTATTGACTAATCTAGCTCTTACTTTGAAAGAAAGAGAAGATTTAGAAAGAACTACTGTACTTCAAAGTGAGAATGCTGTTTGGAGAAAGGAAAGAAGAATTCGATTGACAGCGTCGAATTTTGGTGCTGTATGTCGGAAGTTATTCTTTACAGGATGCCAAAATTTAGTAAAAACAATACTATACTCTAACGTAAAAACTGAAGCAATTTTATACGGGATTATTCATGAAAAAACTGCCATTCTCGAACTAGAAAAAGAAATAGGACTTAAAATAGAACCACGTGGGATATTCATAGATAAAAATTTGCCTCATTTAGCTGCCTCACCAGATGGAATAATTGGCAAATAGGGTATTGTTGAAATTAAATGCCCATATACATGTCGCGATATACATCCCAATGAATTTAAAACGAAATCTAAATTCAATTTCTGGCAAAAAGATGGAAAAACAAAAGAAATTAATGTCATAAATAAAAATCATAAATTTTTCTATCAAATCCAAGGACAATTACATATTAGTGAATGAAACTTTTGTTGGTTTGCCATTTGGTCCCCAAGAGGAATTAAAACTGAAATTATTTTTAGAGATGATGCATTTTGGGAGACACAAATGAAAACAAAATTAAATGATTTTTATTTTGACTGTCTTTTGCCAGAACTAATCGATCCACGTTATCCTAGATCAATGGACATAAGAAATCCAACTTATATAATTGAGGAGCAAACAAAAAAAAGACAAAAAAAGCTGAAAAATAAAATCCAAAAAAATAAAAGTTTAACTATACGAATTTGTATGTTTATGTTTGTATATAGAGTATTTGTGTGTGTGTGTATATATATATATATAGTTTCTGTTTTTCTTTCATGAAATGTGAATTGCTCAAGCATTTCTTGACTTTATTAACATATTTATTTTAATTACTATTTTACCTCATATATATTTCAAGGTATTAACTAAATTTCCCATATGCTCATGAAATTGTATTTTACTCGTATTACAATGAAATTATATTTTTCTCGTATGCTATAAATTGCATTTGCATTTGATTATTTGTTGACAAATAAACCTAATTTATGAAATTCTATTATATTTTACTCGTATTATTATGAAATTATATTTTTCTCGTATGCTATAAGTTGCATTTGCATTTGATTATTCGTTGACAAATATAAACATAATTTATATTTCTCACAATTTTACTCTAAACTTATTTTAATCTAATTTACCTGTGTGTTTTTATAAGGCATATTTCGTGCTAATCTAATTTTGTTTTTATCAAGCCAGGAGAAAATATCTAATAAAATAACTGAAGAGTTTTAAAATCTTCAGAATTAAAGTAAATTTCACTACACATTTTACACCAGAATATCAAGTTTTTAAAAAACGTGTACTTCTAATTATAACTTAGTTAATTTTATTTATATAGAGGAATAAAGTTAGGGACTTGTGAGATGAAAGATAAGAGATGAATCTCTCTTTCAAGCTCTAAGTAATTCTAATTATATAAAATAGATGTAATGATTATTATATAAATAATTACAGTTACAATATTTTTATGAAAATTACGATACGATTATATAGATAGATAGATAGAAAATCGTAACGTTATTTTCATAAAAATATATATTGTAACTGTAATTATTTATATAATCATTTCATCTATTTTTATATAATTAGAATATATATATGTGTGTGTTAGTTTAAAAAAAAACTTGAAAAAAATTAAATATTTTTATATTGAGTTAGTTTTGAAAATAATAGTTTTTAATTATTTGTTGCATTCATATTCAAAAGCATCTTAAGTCAATGGATCAAGTCTCCTAAAATCAAATTGAACCAAGGTACTTAAAAAATATATTTTTAATCATTCATATAGTATTTGAGGTTTTATTTGAATTCTGATAATCATTTTTGATCATTTAATTAGTAACTGTAAAATCACTCAACATTTGCAATTTGTCTTCATATATTTTAGTGCGAATAATAAAAACCGAACTCTAAAATATAAATAAATATTTTCTTTAGAATCACTGGCAGCTCTTTTTCCATAAGACAGCAACAGGTAATTCCGGTGTCAGTTCCTTGAGCATTTGTACTGACCCGATTTCCCCCACCCCTATTCTAAGAAACCTGAGGGTAATTTGAGGTAAACATCTGTTAGGAGCAAATTTAAAACTCTCTATTTGGCTGTTTTTATGGCGTTAGTACTTTAATTTTTCACGATATAACGCGCCAATTCTGGCAGACTCCCTAACTTCAAAGGATTGATTGACAAGCAATTTCAACCAATAATAATGTTTGGGATACTCCCCTCTACAAGCTTTGAGAACTAACACCAGATGGGGCGACAAGACAACAGAAGTTCTCACGTAGGTCTGGAAGAGCCTTAATCCGTTCCGCGCTACAAGGGGTGAAGGTAATGATATCTTACGCAGTAAGGCCCCCAGTAGGCGTACCATCTTTGAAACCAAAAAGAAAAGGATTCAGAAACATAGAAAGTAGCATCCATGCCAGGGTTCGAACTCGGGACCTACTGCTTGAAAATTGGGAGGCTAACATTCCGCCATGAGGCGACGCATTTATAATATAATATATACTTATTACAAAATTTCTGATACCATTAGAAAATGTTTCGAATATCATTGCAAATTAATTTTTAATATCTATGTATACATAAAAACTATGTAGCAATATCTTCTTCTGACAACATAGGAGATCACAGAAAGCTGAATTCTACTGAGTAAACTATTTCGGGCCATGTTCGGAAGATGGGGACAGTGTTCACATATTCAAAATGGCTCCCTCATGAAGGAGGCCAAAAGAATTTTGATAATAGAGTTATCATTTGATTATCTCTGCTTGTTCACAACAAAATCGGGCCCTCCTTCAACAAGATGATTACTGGATGTAAAAAGAGGATTACCTACGAACACACATTGTAAGGGAAAGGGTATACGGTGCGCTGAACTTAGCCCTTCCAACTTCAAAACAAATTTGGATCTAAATAAGAAAATGTTGTGTATGTGGTGGGTTTTTCCACGAGCAACACATTATCAGCATTAAAAAGGAAACAAAAAGCTCAATGTTGAAAAGTATTGAGCAACTGGATAATTTAATGGGAGAAGTCCAAGAAAAAAGGCCGGCGATGTTCCAAGAAAGAGGAGTCCATGAAATAGGCAAAGAAAAGAGTTCGTCAACAAATGGCAGAACTAGACTGGAAAAATCTGTCCAATAAACACTATTTCCTGGACTTATCACCTTTCAACTATCCTTGGTTTTGCAAAATTTTTTAAGGCAACAAAAAATTTAAAAAATCAAGAACACATCATTGTTTCAACTTTTCGCATGAAACAAGGAATTATGTATCAAATATGGGATAAACAAATTGCCCTCACGTTGGCAAGAAGTCATTATATTATAATATATATGATGCAGAATATAATTCTAATCTGAACAATAAATATTTTCAGATTTTCTGTTTTCCAATATGCATTTATATGAAGATAGAAAACAGTCCAATTTATTATTTTAAACAGATTTATTAATTAATTATTATTTAAGAATATTTTTATAGCTATACCTCACTTCGTTCTTACTATAATTTTTCTCATATTTCTACACATGTTTAATTTATCGTTAATTTTATTTATATGCATGAAATTTCTAATAAAAGTTTACTAAAAATATGTGTGTATAATATTTCATAACTTTCGTTGAACGAAAAAAAAAGTGTGCTATTAATAGTTCCCTTTATATAAAACTGAATACCGGAGGCAAATGGATTTACCAAGAAATAACGGTAGAAAAAACATTTTCCGACTTGACCTAAAGTGTACATATGCTAATGGGGATGTTACAATTCCTTTTTCGATCAAAATAAGCGTGGTTTTAGCCTGGAGGTTTAAATTAATTTTTTTCTATGACTTTTTTGTTTTGCTTAAATCGAATAAAGAATAAGATAATATATGTCCTTATTTTATAGGGTGATGCAAAATTCCTGCCCATGTAATGGTAATCTTATTTTATAATGATGTTTTTATAAATATTATTTTAGTTGTAAATATTATTCACTAAGCTTCTAAATGTTATCCTTTTTCAAAGATCCATCATGTTTTTTTATACTTTTTTAAAGCATTTATTTCTCAATTTATTATTATATTTAATTTATCACGAATAGTTTAATAAATTTATATATACTTGATAATGATCCCGAAATACTGGGGTATAAAATTATCGTTTGATCATTTAAAAATAAATAGTATTAAATAATAATAATATTATTTATTATTAATAAATAATATTATTATTATAATTAATAATAAAATATAAAATTAATAGTAATAAAAATTAATAGCTCAAAAGTATAAAATCACTCATAGGGAATAATCGTATATTTTGTACAGTATAAATATTTTTCATTAAAGTTAAAATTTAAAAAATACTTTCAACATTTCTTATTATTTTTTTACAAACATTTCGCATTATACTAGTTAGTATGAAGAACGGATGTTGGTTAGTCAATTAGTGATGACTCACATATTTAATCGATTAAGTGTCGATATCACTTTCAAAAAGGTTAAAATTATCATATACATTAAAAATAAATGTCTTTTGAAGAACATTAATTTTCACTGACGGCAAATCAATAAATTTAATAAATCAATAAAATAAACAAACTAAGAGTTATGAAATGTTTCATCAGACGACAATTTAACTTTTAGTTGATATTTTAATATTTATTAAAAATATACTTTCATAAAAATATTTCATTTGTTATGTCCGTAGTATTATTTATTTAATTTATTTTATTTCAATCATTTTGAATATTTTAAATATGAAATTTGGCCTTGTCTTGAGTAAAATATGTTCTCAGAAAATCGCGACTTAAAAATTGAAGTATTTCTTCTGTTCCAAAATTTTCATTTTCCTCGCCTTAAATTTCTATCTTAAAAAGAAGAATGAAATTGTCAAAAATGTAAACAATATATTCTTGGGTATCGACAAGGGTTTTGGTATCAAAAAAATTGCGTTTTGAATTAAAAGAAGCGCAGCTTGCCCAATTGTATCTATATATTCCAAAATTGAGAAAAGGATTATATAATATATTCGAATATTAAGAGACAGTAGGATAATGCACCATAATAACATTAACAAAAATGCAAATTAGGATATACAAATCATAAATATGATTTATTAAATATTTTGACTAATATGCGTGTGTTATAAGAATTTTATAATAAGATTTCCCAACATAATATGTAATTATTCTGTATAAACTTCATTGAGATAAAATTTAATTTTAGCATTTTACTTTTTAAATTGATTTCTAAGAGATAAATTAAAAAAAAAAAACAATTTCTCACTTCATGGTTTTTTAGGAAAATTGTACTTTTTAATATCATTGCTGGTAATAGTAATTATAATTTTGGATCTAAAAGCTTAAATCAATAAAATCTTAAGTGCGACAGAAAAATATTCAGGTTTTGTTTATTAACTAGAAACTAAAAGTCATTATAGAGGAAATAAGCTCAATCTTGTTTTTCAAATGCATCATGTTAAGAAAATGAACGTATTTTTATTTTAATATAAGAATAAATACGCAAATATATTTATTAATTGCGACCAGTGCAACTATTAAAAATCATATCTTAACTTACATATCCTACGAAATTGAACTTCTCTGCTAAATGATTCGTTAAATGAAAGATTAAAATATTTCTTAAAAGGTAAAATAGACTTATAATAATATAGAGTTAATTTTGTCTTATTCACTTTTACACAAGTTTTTTCTTCTACACAATGAAAAGTTATTAAGAAACCATTTTATTCAGTTTTTTATAGGGTACAATCGGTGACTGTCGCCGCCATAACAATGAGTACTGAAGTCATCCTTTAAAGGAGAGTTTCTTTTTTCCATAACTCGAATAGATATTTATGAGGTTAATAATTTGTAAAGAAAAAGATTTACTAACAGTTTGTTGGATCTTTCGAAGAAGAATTCGATGAATAGAACAAGCTTTTTAGGCGACATGTCACCATAAAATAAGAAAATACATGACCGAGGATTTTAATAGATGTGATATTAAAATTGAAATCACATTGCTACGTTCTTGGAAAAGGGTGGATGTAGAATAAGCATTTGTAACAAATGCGCTCCAACATGCTTTATTCGCCCGTAATTCAAAAGTCCCCGAAGAAATACCAAGGCATTTCCAGACGCTTTGGCTCCAGAATAAATACACTGAAACAACAATTGTCAGCCTTCAGCTTGCTGCAGTCAAAACAGATTTATTTCAAAATACTAAGCTGTATGGATCTCAAGTTTTTTATTCTAATCTAATTTACCTTTCGGAAAATTCCGAGATTTACTTTTAATTTATAATAACTGTTGTTGTTGTTACTAATGACACTTGGGCAAGCCAAGCTCGCTATGCCATGGCTATGTGAATTTAAGTCAATGGGGGAGGGGGGCGTTTCTCGTTTAATCAGAACACCATGAAGGTATAAGTACGACTTTTGCTCTTCAAATCCTCTGATAGAGGGCAGCACTAGATGATCTACTCCCTCAATTTTGGCATTGATCTAAATTTCTCCAGACCATTGAACCCAGGGTAACTGCTCAACGACCAACCACAGGACTTTTTATTCCACAGATTTAACGAGCACGTATATCGCATGTACTCGGTGGATCTTTGGCGGCATTGGGATTCGAACCCCACCCTTCCGGATGAAAGACCGATACTCTAATCACTAGGATACCACGGCCCTTTAATTATCTTCTACGGGCTTTCAGAAAAATTTCTACACATATTCTCGAAAGTTTTGCACAATGTTGCTAACTTCGTCGCCAAATGAACATTTTTTTTACACCAAATAGCTTAACCATGGTAGGGTATTGTAAATATTCATGATTACTTTCTATAAGGAAGAATTTTTAGGTGAGGGATTCCATCTAAAGCTAGAAATCGTCATGAGCCGCTTCGAAAGATAGGCGAGCAGGCAAAAATGAAGACAGCTCCTTTCGTTCAGCTGAGGTGTCTTCAAATGATTAATTCTAGCATCATTCATTATACGACAACTCTTTTCAGAAAATATTTTTTTACCATTAAGTACAGAATAATTTTCAAAAGTATTTGCTTACCACTCTTGTTATGAGTATTTTTTAATACATTAAATTACTTAAAATAAAAAAATATTAATCCTAAACATAAAAGGAAATATAATTTGCGAATTTGAAATTTTGGCGTTTTATATTTTTATAATGCATATTCTCTGTTTTATTAAAGAAAATTAAGGAAAATAAACTAGCTGTATGATAAACTTTTGATTAGAATAAATATTTATGAGCAAAAGAAGTGCATCGTTTTTCGTCAGAGCACTTAATCAATGCATTATAATCAACTACAGAGAAGGTAACAGCAACTAACTTCGAAAACAAACGAAAATTTCTTTTATTTTAATATCAAAATTTATATGAAAAATTGAATTACCTTATTCTTTGAACGAAAAATTTCTTAATTTTTTTTATCTTACAAAACAAAGTAATTAAGTTTCTTTTAACATGTGCTCTATTTGTTTCAGCTTAATTTATTTTGATTATTATGATATATTTCTAATTTTTCTCATGAAAAAATGCACTAAGAGTAACCTTATTAGTTAAATTTTAATTTTCCTCTGACATTTGTTCCTATGTTATAAGGAAACTGTCAGAGGTTATTTTTAAAAAGAATTAATAAGAGGTATAAAAGCGTTATATATCTTGCATATGCACGTGTGATTTTAAAAAATTATATTCATTTCATACAGTTAATGTAAATCTAGGAAGAGACGACGCAAGGTTTGAAAAGTTTAAAAGTTAAATTTTTTCACATCATTCTATCGTCCCTGCTGATGGGCAGATGTACGCTCGAGAGCGTGACCACAAAAAAATAAAATCCCGTAGATGCAAGAAAAAAGACACATAGAAATCAGTAAGAATATCATCCAATCAAATGCCAGAATTTAACTATACTAAAATTATATATCAGTGATAAAGAAATGATTTATCAAGAAGGTATATGTGACATCATAGGATATTCGGGTGACTTAAATTTTAACTCACTTCAGGAAATAATCCTAATTATTTCAAATTCGCGTATTGAAAGATATAATTTTGCGCAGGTGTTACATGACTTGAAAAATCTTGTTATTGTGTCTTTAGAATTTCTTTTCATTCAATTAAATGCATATTACTTATATGCTTTATATTACATAGTACAAATATTGTTATTTACATTCTTTTATTAAATAAAAATATATTTTGAGGATTTATATTGTGTCAGTATTTCTCATACATCAACTACCTTTAACTTTTTTTTATTCCATGCTTCTTAATTTTATTTCATATATTAAAAAACATGACTTACGATATAGTGACTGTTATGTTCGCTTAGATTTTGATTATTATTTTTATAATCACTCTTAAAGATGTGATTTTTTTAAACCATATATCTTCTTTCTTTCTTCTTTACTGGCATTACAAGCCAGGGTAAGCCTTAGGCTGCCGCACAATATCTCTCCAGAAAATTCTATATTTAGCTTGAATTTTCCAATTGAAGGTCTTTAAGGTTTTAAGGTCATTTAAGATATCGTCAGGTCACCTTTTCTTGGCCTATTGCGCATGGGCTTCCAGTGCAAGATCTTAACCACTCTATCATCAAGTAATTTCTCAATGTGCCGAAGCCATGAAAGTGCTCTGTGTTTGATGAATTTTACTTTATTTTTATGATTGATAAGAGCAATACTTTCCAATATCTCACGAGTTCTAATTCGTAACAATTATCATTTAACTATAAATGGATCCAAAATGTTTCGAAGTATTTTTCATTCAAAAATTAGTAAGCTGTCTTTCTGTGTCAAAGTCCGATTCTAACAAACATATACAATATTAGGAGATTAATAAGTGTTTTGTACACTGTTAGATTACTCAACCTCGGGATCAATTTATTTTTCAATAGATGTTCATAAGAAAACCGACAAGAATCGTACTGCATAGCTTTCGAAACTAATAGTTTTTACAATATAAGAGAGTTAGCTTCAAAGCTAACCAACAAGCAGCAGTACCAAGCCTCCTTATGTTTAAGATCCTAGGAGGCAGGCTAGACTCCGGGACACACGATGGCTTGTTTAGTCAACTATTACGACACGCTATGACTACCTTTCGACTATTCTTTCATTCCTGGTCGAGTGCTTAAACTATACCCTAGATTTTCGAGCCTAGAATTAAGCATGCTGTTTCTATATAAACCCTTTTATTTTCAGCGGAAATATTCATAAATGAATCCGTTTGAATGTCAAGAAGGTCATGGTAAGGAAGTAGTTGGTTGAAATGTCCTATCAATGAGAATTTCTCTCATTAGTAAACATTTTATTTTACATCCAAGCTTTCCGTTGAATTGAAGTGCTGGCCTTTGAAAGTAATGTATTGTTACAGAAACTGAAAATTGATATCATGTTAAGGGTCAATGCAAATTGCAGCCCATATCCCGCTGGTAATGCGGATGATTTCATTTTTTAAAAAGAAATTAAAAAGTACTGAGTGCGCAGCGTATTCTCTAAACATGAACACAATTTACCATGTTTTGGATATTCTATGTAGAGGAGTTGATGGCCGCCCAACTTTAATAAAAAACCGCTAAAGACTTGAGAGAATTGTGAACAGTGTTCCTCAGCTTCTCATTAACACCCACATTGACTTCATACCTCAAAGGGTTGAGCTCAGTGGCTCAACACCGCTTTTCGTTAAGATCAGCAAAGTAAAGCATCATTTGCTGGTGATTGAGAGAATGTGGCCACTTTCTCCCTCACTTAGTTCGTGAGTTGGGGACACTTTCAAGCTCATCTGTGACGTTCTAAATCCTTCCACTGATGTGGTGTGACGTGGATGTGGAGAGGGGGCTTCAGCTCATGTGTGACTGCGTCAGCTGACCGTGGTTCTAAATGACGAAGTGCTTGGCAATGAGAGAGTATTTAAACCTGTTAACTAAAATGCAGTCCGAATTCACTTCCACCATTATTTATGTATATAGGAAAATTTATTGTTAAAATTTTATTGGAAATAAACAAGAAAATAAATTAAATCTATATTATTAGTATTATTTTTATTACAAAGTACTGAAACGAGTATGAAAATAATTGCATAACTTATTAATTATTACTAGTATTATTTTTAAATGTATAATTGATTATTTGATATAATGAATTGAAAAAAACAATTTTATTGCTATTAACAATCCGAGTTAAAATATAGGCAATTTTATTGCTATTATTATGTAACTTACATTGTTTAATAATTAAATAGAAAATTCTATAAGGATCACAACAAGAAAAACTTAAATATATTACATAATAGACACTACAAATAGGGTTTTAAATTACAGGTATTGAAAATTTTCTTACTTCCCTCAGTAAAATCTCGTTAAGAGTATCCTTTACAGTAACGAATGGGAAAGAATATTTTAGGAGCGTACCAGCTCAGGTGTGGCCTCATCACCTGGATGTAATTTAAAATGACAAGTTGATTAATGATCAGTTAGTTTTCCAAAGCTGTTAAATTTAAGTTACAGCACAAGGTATGCCTGTACCTAGCCTGTAATACCTTGATTGCTTGTTTAAAGGTTCATGTAAACAAGCGTCCACTCTCGTACATCTTTGAATTTATGAAAGTTTTAATTTGAACTAGTTTTTGTTCTAGTTTTAGTACTAGTATCAGAACTGATTTAATACCCATAATTTGTAAGAAAATTAGTAAGAAACAGTTAATTCTTCCGAAAAACTTTAGAGGAAACCAACTACTAATTTAAAGACATAAGGAATTCTGAATGAAGTGATCAGATGCCTGAAAATAAATATTTTAGTAATTTATAGAAATTCATAAATGCTGAATGTTTTATCAAGCAAATGGCATTGCTATCATGAAATCTGTAACAATTAGATAAAAAAATTCCTTTCCTTTCAACAAAATACTTTTTGATCAAAAAAACAATCCCTCAACATGTGAATTTCAGATACACATACATTAAATATGTATAATACTCATAGTTGGAAAGAATTGAGTTCAAAGCTTGAACAAATAAAATTTCATCTTATTCACAAATAGTGACTACATCGTAGAAAATAGATTGTGATTGCATTGTCCTCCAAGTGAAATGATATATCTAGGAGTAGCCATCGAAAATTGGAAATTTGCTTGATTCCAACTTATTATTTACTATAAGGTTCTAAAAATCAATTCTACCCTTTGTAGAATTAAAATTCTTAAATACACCAGAAATGATTGGAAATAAATAAAGAATATTTTCCAATAAGTAAAACAATTATAATATTTAAAGAATGGATTAGACATTACAAATCACTCTGCCGAAAAGACTATCAATTTTGTGCCCAAAACAAGAACTTAAATTTATTATTGTAAGTGGATAACAAAATGAGAACATAATGAAATGAATAAACAAAATTATTGAAGAAGTTGTCATCCACTCAGACTTGATATAAAACACTATCCAAAGCGTGGCCCACTGAAATATGAACAACATGACTAATAAAAAAGCTAAGAGATCATAACTTATGTTTATTATAACTGTTAGGACACTCAGATTTACTTACAACCATGAGACATCATATTCGATTTATATCATATTTATATTTCTTGTAACACGAGTTTAACAGTATGCTTGAATGTATTCATTGAGGAATTAAAGACATTTATTTTTAATTTTTATTCACACAACAGCTTAGAGGTCAACAAAAGGTTTACACAAAGTGAAAGTTATAGTTACTTTCAGTCGGACCTCTCTTTTGTGTATGGGATTTATTAGGGAGGATTTCTTTGAGAATTTCCTGCTGTTTCTTTATTTGTGAGAATTGAGGGGCTCATGCATCTGGTGTAGCAATGCTGTTTTTTCGGATCCTAAGCAGAACGCGTAAAAAATGGTAAAAATGCTACTGTTTCTGATATGTTTTTCTTATTCCATCTAGTCTAGCTATGCTGCACCAGATAGGATCATAAACAGCAGCATATGACAATTAAAGAGTCCAACCATGATTTGACAACAGGAGAGAGTCGCAGTTGGTAGAGCGTCGTTATCGAGATCCAAAGGAAGTGAGTTCGATCCTGGGACCAGCTAAAAAACATGATGTTCGCTAATGGCAACTGAGGCATGTTGAGCATGTCAAGGTCACGAAGTGTCAAAGTTCACATCAAAATCAATTTCTCTGGAAGTAAGACACCAAAGTCTAGGGATTTCTACTTAGTCTCTGCTTCGGAAATAAAAGATTCCCCAGTGACTTGTAGTGCTGCCATCTAGTGTCATCTGAACGAGATGCAAGGAATTCTTCAGACTTGACAGGTGACGTGAAAGAGCTCGTAAAACTGCCATCTAGTGTCATCTAAAGGAGGGAAAAACGAACTCTTCAGACTTGACAAGGAGCAGTACTCTCTGTCAGTTGCAACAAATGTCAGGATTCAACTTGACTGGATTTGGTATAAAATATTAAATAAATAGTAGCAGAGGTGCCTTAGTCTCTAAATGCCTATGTACTAAGACAAGACCATAGATAAAAGACAACCGCAGGTGTATTTGAAGACATACAGATCAACAATAGAAACTGGCCTTCATTGTCACCCTATCACACGTGCTTACAGCAATTTTTCTTATAGTATGGAGTTCTTGTTTGTTATAAAAAGTTTGGTAGGCATTTTTGAAACACTTGCATAGAAGCTGTCGATTGACAGTATTCTACAACCCATTTAAGGTTTGTCGTTAAAAGGCACCTGAGTTTACTTTACAACAAGATATCGTTAACATGTGCTGTGCAAATATTCATACATATTATTTTCTAATTTATCAATTACTGGTAAGGCCAGATGGGAGACGATTGATCTCTTTTCAAGAGAATATTTTTAACTTTATGGGAACGTCTAATCTCCGAGAGATTTTATCCTGAAGTTTGCAAAGTATATAAAGAATTTATATTAAGTGATGATCATCACTTAATATAAATTCTTTATACTTTATTATTTATTCTTGATCATCTTTGCAAGATCATCGGAGTATTTTATGAATCTGTACCGTATTGTGTAAAAACTTGTGACTAAGCCAAAGATGGACCCATGCTTTATTGACTTTCGTCTTTAAAATGATTAAATTCTGGAATATATCGTTCAAACGTTGAATAATTTTAATCCTTTATTGTTCTATGTATATCAATTTTCTATTTTTAATCGCAATTGGCCAGTTGCTTTTTGGTGTTTCAACTTTTATTGTGAATAATTATTAGCTTTTAAGCAAAGGCATAAGGTAATTTAATTAAATAAAATAATTTTGATAAAATATTATACCTTACTCTTAAAAATGATTGCTATGAAAACTTCGAATGATAAAGTTGCTTTCTATGTGAAAAACATTACAGGATATTTTCCTAGACCTCATTGATTATCTTTAACCGATATAACAACGCACTACATTTCAATAAACTGACTTTCATCAAAAAGACAATAATAAAATAAAAATAAAATGAACAATATCATAAAATTATGTAATAATATCAATTTTATTAAATAATCGCTTTCTTCTAAACTAAGATACATATTGTGTAAGATTTTTTTAGTATAGAAATGAGCAAGCAATTTTATGTTTTCGGCAACAAATACAACACCTAGAGTAAAGTTATTCTATTTATTTGGTAATTTTAAACTTGATCATTCTTATCATAAGAAAGAGATAATATTACTAGCTTTTAATTTAGAAATTTTAATTAAAACAATATATTACAAGTTTTCCCATTTTGTAATATGAATGATTATACATAGAACATAAACACCGAGTATTACATTAACATGATTATTTTACGTATTTGTAAAAGAAATCTAAAGTATCAACCTTTTCATATATTATAGAAATTGAATTTGATCTTTTTTATCCTGCCCAACAATGTTTTGCAAAAGTTTTTGTATTATAGCCAATCTTTAATATTTGAATATTTGGAAATGTTTTGAAAATTTCTGACATGCCATATTTCTGACATGCCACTTTCTGACATGAATTCCATATTTTATCAGAAACGTTATTTTCTGATGTTAGGTATTTTTGTCAAAACAAATAATTTGCAATTCTCATTTTAGTCTGGAAGTTTCATACGTTTCAAGAAATAACTTTATAAATAAGAAATTTTGTTTTTCATATATGAACATTTTTAAACAGAATAGAAATGAGTTAGATAGGAAAGCATGCCTTAGATATGAGTCTAATGCGTACTTATATATTTAAAATGTTTTTATTACAGCAAATTTTGATTAAAAAATTACCTTATTTAATATAATTTATAAATTATCGTATTAAGTTGCAACCACTAAATACTTACAATAATTCCTTGTAATTAATTTCATAAAAATACACTTTTACAAATAATTATATATGATAATTTTTATAAAAAATACGTATCATAAAAACAATCACTCAATAGAAATTTTTGCAAGAGTTTATTTATTTAAGAAAAAAATATTTGATTTAAAAATAATCTATATAGTAAAAATAATATACATAGTACTTCTCACATTTAAGAAAATTTTGCATTCTTATTACACAAAACGTAATGTAGTAAATAAAATTTTCACCATCTGGAAAGATACTTTTTATATGTTTTAAATGTTGAAGCAATTTTGTATTAGAAAACAGGACAATTTAGACAGGAGGGACGCAATTGATACGTAGTGGGGGGACCGAGGGTTTTACCGGTTTGACTCCCGAATCCTAAATTACGAGGATAGGCAAGGTTTACTTGTCGCTAAGCAAACAATTTTTGCTCGTGAGTATCAATTAGACGGATAAGCACTGTTAAAAGTGAATTACGAATCACAATTAACATACAAAAGTCAAAGTGGGATTCTACGATGGTTGGTTTGGTTTATTTGTCGCTCAACGGACATTTTTTGCACACAAGGGCTAATTAGACCGGGACTACAGCTTAAAGTGGATTCCGAACCACTGCAAACATCCATGCCCAAGGTGGGATTCGAACTCACAAACTGTTGAACCGAAGGCAAGAGCGCTAACTATTCGGCTGCCAGCTCGGCATGGGATTCTACGAGCAAACGTACTTTAGATCCAAAGGTCTTACCAGTCACCTGCAAGCTAAATCTGTATCCAACAAAAGACTCCTAGAGTGGATGGTTGCTATCAGAAATATTATTTTACTTAAAGGACATTGTAACCATGACCTAGCCAAGACTCTCTATTTATGATAATATCACATTTTTATAGAAAAAATAAAGTGTGATGATATGTAAAATAAAATGTGATGATAAAAATAAAGTGAAATGATATCTCTGAGAGTGGTAGGTCAAGTATTAGGAGCCGATGATCCTAAATGTCGTAGACTCCAACCCAGTTACTGCTAGAACCGAAATCAGGATAAGGTACAGGGAAGTATGCTGATGTAACAACAGTTACGCCATGTCAAAGATTGTATAGTTAGGCAACTAATGAATGAGACATCTCAGCCTTGGAGATTCACTTGGCTTACAATGGAATGTTCAACACTTTTCCTTTGGTTCAATTGTTCGTGGTTTCAATTTATTTTGTTCGAAATTCGAAAGTTTGACACTTCATGGGTTCGAATTCCACTGCTGCTTTCCAAACGAAAAATTTGGAAGCATAGTGAAAAGCGCTAATTATTCGATTGCAAACCGATAAACCTTTTATTTTATTAAATAAAGTATGATAGAAAAGAGTTTTTACATCTGTTCTTAAATCGTACATATTCTTTGGTGTGGCGTAGATATGAAGAGGAGTGTGCCAGCTCAGGTATGACCTCATCACTTCATCGTGGTTTAAAATGATGAGGCACCTTGTGATAAGTGAATATTCCAAAAAACGTTAACCTTAAGGTATAGTCCGAAACAAGCCTGCCCCGTTGTGTATGTATCGTACATATTTCTTTTCAGTAATCGTTAACAAGTTGCAAATATTTTAATATTCTATTTCTGCCATTTACATTATTTAGAGAAAACAAGATTTCTAAGACATTTTCCTCTGAAAAGAATAACTCAGAATTTTCGTTCCGGTAAATCATTGAATAACCTTTAATATGATGATTTTCTAAAACATAAAAATTAATACGTCGAAGCTCTATCAGTAATCTTTTCCTGAATATAATGTTGTCCTATTGTTGATTTCTAAATACTGCCATCCGTGGTTATTGAGCTATTTCATTTATATGAGTTATTAAGAGATATAATTTTGAACAGAAGAGGTAAAATAATTAAATAAAATTAATTCTTTATCGGTAAAATATAATACAACCTTTAACTCGTATTTTCTGCTAGTCAACCACCAATGAAAAGATGGATGGACAATTGTAATCACAATTGTTTAAAAAGATTCGGTAAATAAATAACTATAAAAATTTGATAAGAATCTAACAGATACCAATCATTATCTTAAAGAGCTTTAATATATTGGTATTTAAATATATCTCATAGATAGAGATAGATATTTTTTATGTAATAAATATGTTATCAAATTTTGATGTGTAAATTTACTAACTTAAGATGTATTTAATAACAACATTGAGAAAAAGTAACGAAAAAATTAAAACAAAATTTTTGGAAACAGTCATTAAATTAGGTATAAGTATAATATACCCCCCCCAAGAGATTTCCCGCTAAAACTGACGTCATTAGTTTTGCTTATAGTTACCGGTTCTCACTATGGGGTTGCTAATTTGAATTTTTGTTGCTTTTATGGATTTTCTTGTTGGTAGGTTTAGTTTTTTCTTGTCATTTATATCATTTTTGTGTCGTTAAGTAGCAAAAGCGTTAGAATTGCGTATCCACGAAAAAAATCGCAAAGGTTGCCCATAGCGTTATATACCCTACCAGTTCCCTACATTATTAAAATTAATGCTCATAAGATGATAGTTAAATGGTTGAGCAGATTCAAATCGACTTGAAACTGGAACACTCGAACCTATGATTCCTCTTGTGCCAATGCTATCGTGAAGCCAGAGACTAGTAGAACTGATCCCCATGAGAGCGAAATGGTGAAAGTAATTTAGGTTTAATTAATAAATTTATACAAATTAAGAAATGTCATTAATTTTTGTAAAATTTGAATGCTTAAAATTTTATTAATTGAACGCGAACGTCAAAAATTTAAATACTTAATATGAGAATGATAATGCTCTTGAATATGGATTTATTTATCATTTTTTAATTAGAAAATTGATGACAGCAAATATACAAGATAAAATTAATAGCAGTAGTTGCAAAATAATAAAATGTGAAATTACTGTTCGAGTATATTCATTTCATTCAAATATAAATAAGTCATCTTTTTTCAAGATAAATAAATTAAAAAAGAAGTACATAAAGAATTCTAAAAAAAAGAAATTAATTTATTTTCTATAAGGCATTATGTTACCGTTTTAAAAATATCCAGTTTTACTTGCGACTTTTGTGACAACAGGTAAGGAGATATTTCTCTTTTTCAAATACTTCTATTCCTAAAATGATTTAAATTTTATTCTGACTGTTGAATATATTTTTATTTTCTGTCGTGGAAATTCTCAAGTGTTTACTTAACCAGCAAGACAAATAATTTGAGACGATTTCGGTGACAGGTGAAAATCCAAATGAAAAAGATTTCCAACTTATTTATGTGTTAAGAAATATTCCCGGAGTTCTTTATTTACGCGCCAGATTTTATGAAACTTTGATGGAATATACAAGTCGCATTTATATTCAAATAACCTATATTTATTTGAATTTAAGCTAAATTTTCCATAAACATTTTTTGAGAAGACTCAATTTGTATGGATTACGGACTATCTGCAATATTAAATAAGATTTAAAATCATATTTACAATATATTTTGTAACTTATTTCTATTTTTAATTACAATAAATATTCCAAATAAACAGAAAAAAACAGACATGATAAAAACTTTCAAAGAGCAGACGGCAAATTCAAATGTATAAAAAATTCTTGTTCCATCTTGTTGCCAACATTCGTTTTCACAAATAAACAGAATGATTACTATAGTTTTATCGATATAAAATGAGCTTTCGATTGGTTAGTAATTACCTTAATTAATTGAACCTTACATTGGTAAGTAATATTTTTACCAAAGTTCATTTAATATTATTGAACTAAAGGTTAGGAAGAATGTACCCATCTTTCAAAATAAACATTGTAAACTGAGATGAAGTGCCTGCAAATACTAATTCACTTAGATATATTATTTTTAAGATATGAAATAAATTAAATTTAATGTGCATCGTTTAGTAGATATACGACATATAAATATTTGCAACTATTCACCAAATTATTATTTCATATATATAAATATAAAATTATGAATTTTGTTAAAAAGAAATTGAAATTTATTGCATATAGGAATTACAATTTCAATTTTGAACTTTCTTACTTTTTATGTAATAGAAGGCTTTTAATTTGGGAATGTTTTAAGGAAGTTGTATTAATTTACATAATTCTCTGACATTATGCATTGAACTCGCATTAAAGAAAAATTTGTCGAACTAACAAATAAATAACTTACAAGTAAATTAACCAAAAAACGTATCGTTGATAAAAATATTTAATGAAATTTATTATCTTTTTTTCTTTGTAAACAATCTATAACTCGTTAATAGTTAGTGCTTTTTTAATTTGGTAATGCATAAAGTGTTTTTTGAAAACCGTGATAAAGTTTAGCCATGTTTATTTATACAAGATAAGTTTTTCAGAGAGCACAAAAAGTGTTCCTCACAATTAAAATAATTATTCATATTTTTATAGGACGTTTGTCCCAGATGCAAGTAAAGTTTCCATTTATTTCTAGAACACAATTTTTACAATCTCTCGTTTGCATTTAATTGCAATTAATACCATTTACAGTTGAATAAAGAATTTTAAGCCGTTACTTTTACGAGCTTTGGTGGAAAACATGCATCTAGTTTTCAGGGAAAAAATTGATATTTCAAAAAATAAAGCTGACAGCATTTGTTATTTTTCACACTATTAAAAATATTTAAATGTATTAAAACGCTGTTTTGTATTATGAGTAATGATTTCGCAAAAAATCATCTAAAAACAAAATCTGCTAAAATAAAGAATACTTGAAATTGTTCTATATATAAGTTACGAAATTATTAAACGGAAGTTGAGACTAATTCCTTCCACGTCATTATTCATCCCCGATCAGTGACGTTTTGGAAAAAGCATGCAGACGCACTCTTAATTGAAAAAAAAGAATATGTTTTAAATTTCAACTAACCATGAATGTGTGTAATAATAATAAACATTGCTTTTTTTAAAAAAAAACATTACATGAGAATGGTAAGAAAGAGAGTAATGGGGTACTATAGATATATCTATACTTCCAGTAATTGTGTATAGGTGATAATTTATTATTAATGTGTTATTGATCGTAAGTTTATAAATATTAAGCAATAGAATTAACCTCTAAATCTCTATACTGTACTATAAATATGCACTGTAACTACTTCATTACACAAATACAAATGTTTTGCAACAGCATGAATGGACTTTAGGATATCTACGAGTTAATATTGAAAGTAAAGATTCCAGTTTAATGCTTTTAGAATAAAAAAAAACATTTTGAAAATTGTTCTTGTAAATCGCATTAAAAATTGTGATGAAAAATGTATTGTAAATATAATGTGAATTTAATTTTTAGGCAAAAATATTATCGCTTTCACATAGAAAAGGCTTATTTTCAAATAAACATTTAAATTACAAATTGCGAAAAGGTATTATTTGATATAACAGTGCACCAAGAATTGTAATTTAATATGTAGTACATTTGAATCTTTTACATTTTTATAAAATTTTTAGTGCATAGTATGATAATAACTTTTCCATTTGTTCACTTTTTACATATGTTCTATGATTATTGAATCTCACAATAAAATTTCTTTATCTAACCAAAATATGAGCTATTTTTTGGTTATTTTAAAATATTTCGAATTGAATGGAGTTTGAATTTGTTATAATTTCTTTATTATTAAAATCATAATTTGTCATAATCGGTGTAACAATAGCATTGTTTTCAATATTTAGGTAAAATAGTTGAGAGAATATAACGAAAAAATGAATTTAAATCTTTAGTTCTTAGTTGAAATTTTTTAATTACTTTTTAACCAGTTGTTCTTTAAATTAGATATTCTCTTTTGCACAAGACGACAAAATTTTATTTACTTTTACTCTTAATTAATTTATATTGCATTTCATGTTAATTAAATGTATGTTTACAATTAATATTTCCCTATTAATTAGCTTTTTCATTTTCCTACATTTTAAGCGATTAGTTTCATTCATTAAACTTTTGAAACGAGAAAAAAATTTTGTTCAAAATACTGATTACATTGCATCTAAATGCTGATTACATCTCTTTATTAAAAATAGCATCTAACCCTGGTAAATTCTTAGAATCCATTTAAATATTACATTCTTTTCAATTTCAAGTATAAAATTATTATTTTTTCCTATTTCAAATTAAAATTTCAAAATACTGGAGGAAATGAATTTGTACAGGGAGTTCATACTGGAAGAGAAAGTTAAAAACAAGAAAATTCTAGAAGCATAATTGCCTTCTTCTTCAATTCAAACAGAAAAATTTCTGTTTGAGTAATTTTTATGTTACTAAATGAAAACAAGAGAACCTCTCAAATTTAATTGGTTGCATTTACAAAAGAATACCTGACAAATATGAATGCTCCTCTGTGAAATATACAGTAAAAGTGAATTCTTTGTTTTGACGTTTGATAAAGTAAATGAACTGAACATAAATTAATTCAGCTCAAATATTTAAAGTGTTTAAGTAAAAATTCAATTAAATGTGCAACACCCAATTTAATAAATATTTGTTTAAATCATTTTTATCAATATTTTCAATCTTTATTAAATGAACGTGAGGACACTTGGCATAAGTTGTTTTAATTAAGTGAGATTATATTTATTGTATTTAATTGGACATACGTAAAATGATAAACATAATACAAATTATATTTCAACGTATAAATTCAGTCATATTTATGATCACTATAAGACATAGACAAATATTCTGCTTATTGAACAATAAATCCTTAATAAAATACTTGCAATTCTCTAATGTTAAAATGAAGTAATTAAAAAATTAATTAATATAAGTTATTTGAAAAAATTATATATACATTAAAATGCACATTTAGTGGCTAAACATATCTATTAAAAATATAAAAAGGATTATATATAAATATATATATATATATATATATATATATATATATATATATATATATATATACATATATATATATATATTCGCATATTCGCTTATTGCTAAAACCAAAATCTCAAAAAAATCTCTTAAGTTATTTTTTTAACCAATTATTTTTAAATTGTATATTTTTAAGATTGAAAAAATTATGTTTTGAGTTTTAATTAAGGAAACATTGAATTTAATTGATTATAGTAATTAAAAAACTAATTGATTTGTTCAATTAATTTAATTAATTGTTTGTTTAATTTGAAAAAATACCTTATATTTATTAATTTAACTAAGTAATTACATTAATTTGTAACATAATTAGTAATTTAATTAGTCAAAAACCATTTTCAAGTTGTTGAGATCCATGAAAATGACTTGAATTTAAGGCGCTGATGCAATTATTATTATAATAATATTATGTCTAGGCATATCAAATTTCGAAGCTAATAATTATGTACCATAAAATATCTGCATATAATTTTAAATGGATTTCAATCACATATTGAATAGAATTCGACGCTATTTTTTAATAGAATTATAGAATTCAATCGTATAATAAATGCGCCTTTAAACTAAAATATCTTTAATTCCTACAAAAATAAGCAGATGACAAATATACGATTTTTGGACAATTACTGGCGTAAGAGACGATTGATAAAAGTAAAAACTAAATCAGAAGTTTACTGAATCAGGTATTTTTAGCTAATAAATACAAACTGGAGTTTTTGAAAAGGGAAAAGAGGGGTGGGTGATACTTTTTTCAGCCGCTATTTTTCATGTTTAGGAGAAATATTACTGATTAACAAGATTCAATGCTTGTTCAATTGTAATACATAAAATTTTTGACTTCTTTCTGAGACATGCGTCAAATTATAATTAAATGAATACCATCAAAAGCTTTTTTTTCTTATTTGAAATATCACATCTTCTCCTTTACAGCCCGAGATTGGGCTGCCTTACAATCTTTTTCCAGACGACTCCATCTCCAATCTCCCTTTTCCAGTTGGTTATCTTACATCATAGTTAATGCAGCATGTCATACGAGTATAACCTTTTTTTTTTTGTCTTCTACTTGATTTGCTGTACATTGGCATTCGGTATAAGAATGTTACCCTGTGATTAAAAATATTATATACGCAGATTTTATTAGACTCTATTGGAAGACAATATTTATAAATGAATATAAAATAAACTGCAAGTTTCATTTTACGTGTGCTAAAATTAGAAAAAACTGTATTCCTGAAGCATGCATTGTTTTTTGATAATTTACTTACATACAAAACCTTATCAGGAAAATTGATTCTAATATAAAAGATGCTTTTTTTTCGAATTTAACTTTATCTTTGTTTATCCTAAATAGCATCAAGTGGTTAGAGCTCTGACCTTCGGTTTGGCAGCTCATGAGCTAGATTACAACGTCGGGATTCTTGAAGTGGTTCCGAATCTTCTGTAAACTGTGGATTACTTTGGATTGGCTCTCATGTACAAAATACAACCATTGATTAATAAAAAATATCAATCGTCTCTGCTTAAAACTGAAGCTCTTCAAAGTGTTTATCCATAAGTTTCCATTGTTTAGTTTGTAGAAGATTTTTTTCTTGAAAATATTTTATTTAAAGTTTAAATAGTTTTCTTGCTATTTTTTTGTGATAGTTGTTCTTGTATTTGGAGTTTTTATGAAGTATTGATAAAACTACTGCATATTATTTTCCTTTACGATACCGCATTAATAATGTATAGTAAGAAGATATTAAGATACATATGGTGCATAGAAAGTATCGTTAGAATGCATACATAATGAAACACACAAGGTGCATAAAATATCTGAAGAAGGGTTATAATAAAATACAGAAGGCGCATGAAAAGTATTGTAAGAAGAATTACTAAGAAGCATATAAAAATAGTTAATATACACACTCATGTCACTTTAAATCTGTAAGAACTGTTTCAGAATTTCATACTAATTCACGTGAATATGCATTCAATGTCTATTGGAACCTGAATGATATCCAATGAGATTCTTCGTCCGCATTTTCTTTCGGTTTTCAAGTTGGCAAATAGGATCATAAAAATGTCTCGAAATAGAAGGTGCTTCTGTGCTACAAGACGAGATAACTGGAAACGTCCCTTATGCTGGACTTATAAGTTGTCAATCGCATTTCTAAATGTGATACAAGGAAAAGAATCAATTATAAAACTGAAAACTAAATTTCACTGTGCCTCAGTAGCCAGGCTTACAATTTTCCATACCTATTTTTGATGTCAGGATTCCTGGGGGTACCTAACAAAATCTGTGTTCTGTGTTTATCTTCCAAGGCAGCTTGGTACTCAGTTTTATGGACCCACTGAAGAGATGAAAGGCTGAGAGTCGACTTCGTCCAGCCCGAGGACAGAAACTCGGACCAGTCTCTTGGGAGCGTGAAGCCCTACCATTAGGCCACCGGGCTTCAAACTGGAAAGTTCCAAAGATTTAATTCCAAATAAAACTGAATAAAATCAAAGAAAAGGAAGAATATGGACTTTATTATGCATATTGTATACTTTAAGAATGAATTCTATAACATGACTCCTTCTGACAGGAAAAAACAATAACCACAAATGTTAAAGTTTCATGAAGAAATACAGCTAGACGCGTAGGTTTCATTGTAAATGATAATTTGGTGACATAATTGTAATTCGCTAAACTACTATAATTATTTTGGCAACTAATTAAAACAACTGTAATTAGCTGAAAATGAAATTTACTTATAAAAGAAATAATCAAAAAAATTAATATATAAATAAGATATTTACACACTTTTAATTATACATAAAAATACGGCTTCCTCTGAGCAATATTAGTCTAAGTTTAAAATTGCATCCCTCCTTATTATTAAGTTTTTGGTTACACGTTGCCCACATTTTTGCTGTATTAATTTAAAGGCAATGTTTCTTATTACAAAGCCGAAATTCATATGGCTTGACATAAATCAGAAAACATTTACAAAAAATGTAAAATACCTCTAATGACTATTTTAAAGGCACAATTAATGTTACTACAAAGAGAACTCCCTTTTAGTGCCAAAAATGAATGAATGGGTCAATACAATAGGCATGAGTAACGTGTAAAGGAATAATTGATCCAACTTTTTCAGATGGTGCAAATAACAGTGGAAAAAATCAATTTGGATGATGAAAAAGTGATAAACGTTTCAGGAAAGTTACCTTAGTTCTATATTTGAACTAAGAATTAGATACTTCCATTTCGAGAAGACAAGTGAGGACAGAAAACGTGGCAGCTGTTATATGTTTTCCATGCGTTCATGCAGTTTTTGAGACCGACGAAAATTGAATGCATAAACAGAAATCTTTTTTTACCAAACGTCTATACTATTTGCATTGCTAATTTTATTTTCTCTTCATTTCAGTACGCATACGATTGATACAAATTCATCAAGAATTACTGTAAATATTTTACAAGAAGCATCGTAACTCCTCTTTACTTTCGAATTCCATTGAGAAAGTAAGCGGACAATTATGGTCCGCGAGGATTTGATAACATCGTATGCAAATATTAATTGTAGAGCATTCTTTAGAATGAAGTTAAAATTATTATAAATATCAGGTAAATTTATACTTATATTTTTTGTAGAGAAGCCTATGTTATTTTTTTTTAATGGTAGTGAATATTATTTTTCTCATTACTTACAAGGAAAGAGGAAATAAATAACAGAATGTACCTGCTTACAAGCGAAATGCGAAATCTGAGAAGGAAAATTGTGTGTTTGTCAAAACTTTGTCGTCGCATATTTTATTGAAATAACTTATTCATTTGCTATCACATGCGGATGCATAGCGATGCTGGAAACCCTCAGAGTGTACCTGAACGTTAAATACGGGTTTGGAATACTCTCCCATCATCAAGCTCCTCGTCATTTTGAATCACAGTCAGGTGACGAAATCAGACATAAGCTGTCACCTTCTTCTAGACATCAATGCCACACGAGCAGAAGGACTTTGAAAATTACAGATGAAGGAAGACACGTCCCCAAACCACGAAGCTCTAGCAACCTATTGAAGGAGAATATGGTCACCCAACCAATCACTGCATGCGGCAAACTATGCTTCATTTGCTGACCTTAACAGGAAGTGGCATGTTGCTACTGAGCCATAGGAGCTCCAACACATATTGATGAAATACAATTTGAAAACAGATATTGTTTTCAAATAGTTTATATATTTTTGTTTTCATTTGTACATTAATTCAAACCCAAAGTTTCTCAAAGCTTTTTTTTGCATTGAAAAAGTTATTTTCTCTTGGAAGTTCTAATCTATGATTGAATAATACATAATCTAAAGATTAATAAGCGGGTAAATAATTTAATCACGCCTGTAACTTTCATAAGCACTAATGTTTTGACGGCATTAGCGGTCTATTTAAATCATAAAAGCAGAGAGATTTCGATATTTTAAATAATAAAGAAATAATTCTAAATTCATTTTAAATGGTCAAAAGTTTATATGTTTCGATCATATTTCTTGCATGTTAAGGAAAACAGGCATTTTACTTTTAGGAGGGCTCTGAATTTGAGTTTTTATTTCATAAAAAAAGTTATTTCAGTGATGTTTGTTGCATAATGCCAATGGTTTCCATCTTTCAGCATTGAAAGTGGTGGAAGCAACGGCACTTTATATGGGGGGGGGGGCACCCCAGTGGTTGTGCTATCGTAGCCCCGATGGTGGGTCTTCGTCATTTAGAAGCAGCTTCAAATCAAATCGGTCTGAGACTTGGCCTGTTCCCCTCAGACGTATCATTTCGCAGGGAAGACAAAGCAAATGCAATACATTGAACGTGCCTCGGCCCCATCAACCAAGAATCTTGTATTTCGTTGGGATTCTAACTCACAACCATAACGAGAGAATGAATGCTTTAACCCGAACCAGGCTACCAATACCTTTGTTAGAGAAGTATATAATGGATTTGCATGTCATGCTTGTGAAATATTATGTTGTTTCCATGAAATTATTGTAATTCATTCATTAATCAGAGATAAAAAAGGAAATTAATAAAAAAAACCATTTTAGCAGATAAAAAAATACCTCTGAAAATCATGTTTTCTTTTTTTATGATCAAAGGGAATAAACTAAATTATCATAGTTATTTTCCTTTTTGTATTATCTGTTGTATTTTCTGGAATTGATATTTCGCTACCTGTGGTAGGAAATTTGCACATTCTACATTTAAGTTGTAATTAAAAATGAGAAACTCCAAAGTCAATGATGTGCAGTAATTCTATAGAATCAATAAAAGCTAAAGTTTTACAGAAATGCAAATTGATTGCTAAGGATAAATGTACAATATTGCATAAACTGCATTAAAAATACTGTCCCTTTTGTTTTAACTCTCTTGCTGCCTGTATTACCCCTGTAAATATTAGAAGTAAAACTCATTGCACCTAGTAAACCTCTCGGAAATTTGAATCACCTTCCCTTCTATTTGGACTCAGTCCCCACCATTAGAAAAAAAAGAATGCAAATAATCTCGTCAGATTTACCTTTTCGATTTCATGTTTGGTTGGGTTTCACTGTGTTAGCAAATAGTCTGTACACGATGGTCTAGTTGGTAAAATTGTCGTTCACAGTATCGAGAGGCAGTGAGTTCTAATTCTGACTAAACCAAAAATTCGCTAAACTCTTAAAATGTGTTTGGGTGACGTTCTATAGTGGCGATCATCGCATTTTTAGTTTAATAAATATTTGCGTTTTAATACCTGATAACGGATTCAATGACTTCTATTGAATGTTTATGCGTAAATTTGTGTGTGTAGGGCGCTTAGTTTATTAGTCCGCTGTTTCCGCTAAAGATGTGATGGGTATTCATTAGGTTCAGTACAAATAACCCATCGAATAGTAGACTTTTCATTATTAGCCATTATTACTTTATTATAATTTTCTTACTATATAATGTGGTGAATTATTATTTTTTCTTGTTCATATTTCTCTTTTGAATAATATTTAATATATTATGATATGTTTAAATTATTGTACCGTGACATATCAAACGTTAATATACATGGTCATGGGACAATAGTAATTATAGCAAAAGTGATTACTGATGGACCGCTAGACATATCTGTGCCACTCACTCAATTGGAATTGTTCTCAAGAGCTAAAATGGCTGTTAGGGTTTCCTCGACCATCTCATTTGTTCAACCACGGCCCTTGGGAAAGCATTCTAAGGGAGCATTATGACTCAAGTTCTGTTGCACCCGCATGCTTCCTATAGTTAAGCTCTAGCAGTTAGATGGGAAAATCCGGGTGGAGTCTTCGTGATGTTGAAGCAGGGACCAAGTAGAAGACCCCTAATATTTGGAATGACATACCCAGAGGTATCATTTCATTTGAAGTGGCATTGCGAACACACCCAATTTGAACGCGCCTTAGACGCCTTTAGCCAACACGATGGATCTCCTGTTAATTCAGAGCATTAAGCGACTTTTAATCAAATTATGTATGGGACTTACATCCAATATATAATATGGCTATACTTCTAATATAACCATATATAGAATTTTTTAGCATTTATCTTTTCGCAAACCTAATTTTAGTGCTAGATGTTCTGAGAGTGGCGGATTTCATAGAACTGATTTAGGATTGCTTAAAACCGGAGATACACAGCAACAACAGCTCCCCAAACTGGTATAATGCTATAAAATATATGGCAGACTTTATTTTATTGTCAATAGAAATAATCAAAGGAAGCTTTCGAAAACTGATTGTTCTTACTGTAACAGAATTAAAAACAAATTGTCAAGTCCAGATCATATTTAGACTCTAAGAACTCCAAATCCCCACAAATCGACATTTTGGTTATTTTTATTTTATAATTTCCTTACCTGGGGCGCGATGCATTCAATATCTTTATAAATTCTGATCTTCTTATCAATATTTTTATCGAATTCCACACGATTTCTATCCACTTTGCAAATTATATTTCTTCAACCACGTAAGATTTTGCGTCCATAGAAACGCCGCAGGTCTAAAATGCATACTGGCCAACATGTAAGCAACGCAACTTTTTTGCCATAATACTCGTACCAAAATTCTCTGAAGACTTTTTAACTGTAATATTACTTCTTTATTAAAACTTCACAGTAAACGTAAAGAATTCAAAATTCTTACTTAAAAATCTCTGGGCAAATGACTATATATAAAGATAAATTAAGCATATTACACGAATTAGTAAATTTTTCAACTTATTTATTATTAATATTAACTAGCATTAGGTTAATGAAAATACTCTGATTTGCTTTTTCCATGCTCGAAAAACAATAATTGTTATAAAAATAAATCACATTATTTAATTGGTTATTTGTGATGCGAATGCTAGAAAAAATGTATCTATCGAATAAAAAAATAAATGACAAAAAACAATTATATATTGATTTTTAATAATTAAAGATTTATTTAAACTATTATAATAATTTTGCACTACTGAGAGAAATTTCATTTCTGTACACAGAACCATCAATTTAGTCCCCATGACTAAAATACTCAGGACACAATTAATTTGATTTAAAAAGAAATTTCCTCCAGGAAAAAAATTGTAAAGCCATTAAACATAAAAATTATTTAAGCATAAAGCAATATACACATATTAATGTAAAATGAAAAGGTAAAATAACGCTGTAGCAACATAGAAATTACAGAAAGGAAAGTAAAAAATGAGAAGAAATTAGTCAATTATATAAAAACAAGTTGTTTTGAACACTATGAGTGAAATAAATCGAAGGAAGTTCCAAATGTTCATAAATAAGGAAATTCTTGGAATGATGAAGATTTCGTTTTGTCATCCAAGATACCTCTTGCTCCGATTTCCTGCATTTTATAAAAGAAGTTGAAAAGGAGATTTTATTTTAAAGAGTTATTTATAAATAAACAGATAAGAATAAAATGCTAATGTTAGTATAACTGATTTTTTTATTTTAAAAATAGAAAAAAAGCTCCATTATTATTTCAAGAAAGTTTTCAAGTTCTTGAAATTTTTAATTCACAAATATAGAAATCAAATTTTATTACAAATTATTAATATCATGATATGAAATACTGCAAATTTAATAAAATACAAATAAACAGCATTCATGTGAATACATTTAAATAATTTCTAGATGGAAAAATGTAATTTAATAAATTATAATTATAAAACTATGCCCATTCATAAAGTGTGATGGATGGCGCTTGAACGAGTTAAGGTCCTTAGCCGAAGGCTACGAAATTGAGTCAAAAGGGTGCGTTTTTCGCTTAATAAGAGCACCACGAAGGTGAAAGTACGATTTTGCTTTAAGACTTTTTCGATAGATGGTACCGCCACAGGATACAAACTCTCAATTTTCCCTTTGATCTTTAGGGGAGGAAATTTTCTCCAGACCATTACATAAATTTTCCTAAGATCATTGGAATAAATGTCAGTTTATTAATCATGAAAAATATTATTTAGATTTTTCAATTGCCAAAATTGTAAAGTGTATCTATCAAGTAATATTTAGTGGAATCATTTAAATTGGCATTATAATATATATTAAAAGTATATGCCTAATTATTCTGCTTAGAATTTCTACATTTCCTATATAGTATAGCATCACAAATAATAAGCGATAACGACTGAAAATACAGACATTGTTTCATAAGTTGCATAACAAATTTTTATTTATTAAAAGTAAAAATAACTTATTCTTGGGAATATGCCAATTAAAGATATAAAGTTTTTACATATATATATATATTCTTTTAGCGCAACTTTTTTCTTTCATCAAATTTTTTCAAAAATTCTTAATTGCTCATGAATTATTTGGGTGGGGGGAATATGTTGAAATTATTTTGATTGATTAGAATGATTACTCACAGTGATCTAGTTTAAAAATAACACGTTTTAGAGTAAAAACTTACGCGTTTGATTCCAACTATAGATGAGGTACCAGAGATGGACGTTATGTGTTTATTTTCGGCATGTACGTCTGTCAGATCAAGTGGTTTTGAGTTTTTCATGTTTCCTCCCTTGTGCAATACAGGAATAAGGCCCATTACCTTTAAAAACTACCGTAACTAGAACTCTACCTTTCTCAGAAGACTATTTGCCTTACAACGACTTTCGGCTTTATGCTGTTCACTACACGGTGTTAAAACTTCAATTTCAGCTGAACTGTATCACAAAGTGTGTATCTATACACATGTAACATAGTATGTATCTGTAGAATATGTATTTCAGTCTTGATAAAAATTCAATAGAATATGTATTCCAGTCTAAATAAATGAGTCACAAAGACGAAAAACTAATGTAAATCGAATCAAATTGTTATAATCACCACAATAGTTAGTAAACGAGACAAACTCAGCTAGCATAATACAAAAAGGGTTTTGGAAAATATATAAATAAAATTTTAATTTACATACAGTTAAAAAATCATTAAGTATTGATGATTTTTGTATAAACATTTCATAACAAGTTCTGTAAAACTCACTAGCAATATGTCTATTTATAAATAAAAAATAAATTCATTTTTATCAAATAAAAATTGAAATTTACACGTTTCAAAAATTAAAAGCTGTTAAAAAGGGCAAAAATAAATGGAAATTATTTTGGAACAAGTAAAATTGAGCATATTTCTTTTTAAAAATGAAAGGAAAAAAAAAGGAATTGGAAGTTTAGAGTAAAAAATTAGTTAATTAAATCTCAGGAATTCACCCTAAATAAAAAAAATACAAGTATTTCACTTAATTAAAACATCCCTAGGCTGTGTGATAATTCTTCAGGAAAACAAATCAATGATGACTTTCACAGTTTATACTTTTACAAAATATAATTTTCTCAATTCCTCGAAATTATCTGAAATTTAATAAGCTCTTTTTTATTAAAAAAAATATTTGCACTTATGGCAGCACTTACGACATTAAGCGCGCTCTAATTATATGGAATAAGAACAAGTTTAAAGTATTATACGCATAATAAGTGTTTTATTGTCAATCTGTAAAGATGGTTATGCCACTAAATAACAAGTTTAAGATGCGTAATATTCCATTCTGGAAAAATAGCGTAATTGATTTTCTCTCTTCAACATTGTCATCTTATTGTTGTTGTTGTTACTTATCACACTTGGACAAGCCAAGTTCGCTAGTCGTCGATACGAAATTAATTTATAGTTAAGCGTCTTTCGTTTAAGAAGAGCACAACAAAAGTAAAAATACGACTTTGCTTTCAGATTCCTCGGATAGATGGCACCACCATAGGATCAGCTCTTACAATTTTGAGTTTGATCTGGAGGGGGAGAAAATTTTCTCCACGCCATTCCTATAGTAACTGCTTAACGACCGATCACAGGACTTTCGATTTCCCTGGTTTAACGACTATGTAGATCGCGAGCACTCGGTGGATCTTTGGCGGCGTTGAGAATTGAACCTAGCTCTTTTAGACTTAGTAGCCGAGTAGTTAGCCTTTGGAAGCCCTAACCACTAGGCTTCCAAGCCCTTGTCATCTTAATATTGTTGCTTGTAGTGGAGGAAAAATATTTTGCCATGCTTCTACTTGCATTCTGTGTAATTAATTAATTTTTTTTTGTTTGATTTTACAATAAGTTTTGCTTTAGCGACTGTGTTTCCGCGTTATTCTCAATGCGTGTCTTATCAGAAATACCTTTGAATGTGGAAGATAGAAACCCAACTTCGCTGTTCAATAACTTCGTAACTAAAAATTTTATAATTCCTTCGATTTGTTCTTTGTTGGTCATCATTTTGTTTTGCAAAGAACCGTTTTGGTAATGAATTAACTCAATTATAGACATTTATGTCAGGTTTAAAAAATCTTTCAGTCTCAGGTGACTTTTTAAATTTTTTTGAATTTGTGTTGAATTTAGAAATTGCTGATGTGAAGAATGCAAATGGTTTCAAATCACATTACAGTCAAATATCAACAGTATGAAGTCAAGAAATCGTAAAACACATGATGCCGTGTATCTTCCATAATCGGAATAATATTAATTTTTCAATTTTTAGACTGCAGGGGCGTCTCATGTTGTAGTTTTGGTTAACTTTGATTGTTGACCTTGAAGTTTAGATTTTAAGGAAGACAATGTGTTCATTCTCATTGTTTCTGTGTTACTACCGAATTTTGACTTATCATTCGCATCACAGTGTCTCTTCAAGTTAAACTCCCTACAAACAGCAACTGTTTGATCGCAAATTAAAAACAGTGGTTCACATTTCCATTCTATGAAAAAATGTGCGATTTCTCATTCAAACTGAAATACTCTGCACTCAGTATCAACTTTACGATTTTGTGATATTATGCCAAAATCGTAACAATTATGGAATCCGACACAACAATTACGGATATCGCACGACACAAACAAATGCACAATCACTCCTTCGCAGTACAGCTAAAATCCTTCTCCGTCGATTACTGAACTCAACTGACTCCCGTCGCGCCTCCATTGATATCAGCGAGGAAGGTTCCAGTCTAGACTCGCGAGAAGAGCGTGGAAGATTCTATTGTTCTCAACAAAAATAATAGGATATTTCTTGTTGCTAAGAGGTGGCGTTACTGTCCATCTCTCTTGCTTGTCTAGGCACGCGCTGCCCTTGAAACTACTTATAAATGTAGTGTGCGCATTTTAAAATTTCCGTAGAGGAATCGAGTGAAGTGTAAATACTTTAAAAACATTCTTCTTTCTGTGACACATTGCGATCGCGAGCTTGATACATACCGGGAGCCGGATGCGGCTAGTGGGTCGTGTCAACAAGGACTATCTTTTGCATGACTGTACTAACGATTTCTTTATTTGGATAGGAAAATATAAAACTAATACTCAAAAGTTCATGTAGGAAGGCCATGCTTTGATCTCATAATAATTTTATTAGTCACATGAGATTACACATCAAGCATGTTGAAACTAGGATGCAAAAAATAGCTTAATTTTAAATATATGAAATAGTTATTTAATCAATAAGATTATACTCGTAAGCCCAATCATATTCTTTTCTCCATAAAAAAATTGTCTCGAGATGGACTTCGCAAAACTTGGAATTTTAGTTTATGAGTGATGTGTTTTGATTGATTTTATCAAAGAACTGTGTTCCATATTGAATTATTAATTTTATAAAATAAATTATAATAAATAACAAATTTAGAAAGCATAGAATGGTTTAAAAAATGCCTACCAACAAAATTGTTTGCTTCAATAACTGTTTGCTGTAAAGAAATACTATACACCAAACATAGATTGAAGTTAACAATTTTGCCATAAAGAAACATTAAAACTACAACATAGATGAAATCACACTAAATAAAAGAGGTCGCTCAATTTGGCGATTACTCCTGATATAGAAAATGAATCACCTCTACGGAACACTCAAACTTAACCAAAAGCTTACATGAGGAGACGTTCCACTGGAATGGTATAATGTTCTTAATGTAATGATATAATATGTAAAAATTTCGATACTTTATACCAAAAAATGCCTAACGTATGCTATGCTTTATTTTCATTGCAGTGATTTTATGATCATCTACAAAGTTCATAACTGGGCAAGATGCCTAGAAGCTAAGTATGCTTTTCCTTGTATGAAATCTAAGCGAAGTAACATGTCATAAGTATGGCGTTATCTATAAAATAATTGAAACAGACGTAAAATAATTTAAAATGTATATTCAATTACTATATATACCTAATATGTAATTATGTATCAGGGTGATAAAAAGAAAACCGATTCTTCTTCACCATCACTCGCTGTTGAAATTTTCAGCAATTGATGGTGAAGACGACCATTTACTCAGACGATTCCCTCGAAGATGCTTTCTAGCAAACTTCATACGATAATGGTAGTTATTTCCACCCACTTGGTTTGGAGAAATCAGCTCAACTCGCTTACCGATAGTAGAACTCTCTTTTAAGTTGTTACTTTATTCGCAGGGAAAAAAACCCAAATTAGATTAGTGGCGCAAGAGTTAACTAATAGCTTCAATTAAAGTTTTACAGTCCTTGACCATATAAATAAGGTAATATATATAAGATTGAGAAGCAATATTATAGTTTCCTACCTAAGCCATGTTATTGAAGTGATAATAATAGGTAGGAAAACAAACAAGCGAGAATTTCAAAAGCGTTATTTATAATATCTCTTTCAACCCAGATTCGCTGTCTTTATTTAGAGTGTATTTTGTTCAAAAAATCTCTTATTCAATGTAAAAGAGCAGTGTGCATGCCTTCGTCTTGTAAGCGTAGACATGGAAGAAATTCTTCTTTCTCTTTTTTTTTAACCTTTACTAATGTGAGTATCTTTTAAAAGAGCAGGATGTTGGGAAATTTTTCTTAGCTGAGTGCTCCGAAGGAAGTATTCGATGTAAGACGTTGCAATACAGTAACGAAAGCGCTTCTTCATAAGCTGATTTTGTCAAAATAAATGAACTTGATTTGAATAATATATTTTCAACATCATTTTTTTAATCAGAATTAATTAATTCTCATTTAAAACATTTTAAGCACATATTATATTTCATTAGTTTTCTATTTTTTTTTTTAGAAAACCGACTTCAAACAGTGCAGAAAAGAAACATGTTCCCCTGCTTCTTGTGAGGAAAAGTGATAATTATTTTTTTTTCTAATGACTCAATTTTCCATTTCACCTTTTCTCATATGGATATTTGTCCTCGCTTTAGCTTTAGAGTGCTTATTTTACCCTTTAAAATTTTGGAGAGGAATGTATTTTGACTTTTGCATTCTTTAATTAACAATTTTGAGAGTCTTAGTTGAGAAAGATATTAATAATCACACGTAAATTAATTTTTTCAGTATCTTTCAACATTAAGAGAAATAAAAGGGCAAATTATATGGCACCTAAGGCATCCTCATTTACTTAAAATTCATGATAAACCTATGTAAAGTAGCTCAGTTCTTAACACAATTAATACTCATTCAAGGACTGTATAAGACACACACACTTTATTTCTCCGACTCTCACATCGCTACTGCCGGTTTTTTTTTTATGATTCAAGGGGGGCGCTGCGCACGCAGGCGCCAACATTCCGCCCGGCGTTGACATGATACATTCAACAATTTGAAATCGCAAGAAAAATATTAACGCACAATATAATATATAAGCACAATGATACACACTATTGATAATAAACTACACTAAATACATAATGATACACAGATATATTTGATAGAGTTCTCACTCCTTAATTAGGCAATGTCAAAATGCAAATTTTATTAATTCTCCTTTTAAAAACTCCATTCTTCGTTTTAACTAAAACTACTCTCACCTTCTTATCCTCTGCTGGGAATATTTGCATTATTCTGCCCAATGGCCAGTTATAAACCTGTACATTATCTAATTTTAAAATCACCATAGTGCCAACTTGCACATTCTCTTTGATGAGCCTCCACTTTGATCTTTCTTGTATTGCACTTAAGTAATTGTTAGACCAATGCCTCCAAAATGTATGCCTTATCTTAGTTAATTTTTGCCATTGTTTTAATTTATTATCATGTAAATTTAGGATGTTGGGTTCTGCAATTGCTGTGATAGGTCTACCTATCAAAATATGACCAGGTGTCAAGACATCATAATCATTTAAGTCAGATGATAGGAAATGCAATGGGCGGGAATTAAGAATTGTCTCAATCTGATCAATTACAGTTAAGAATTCCTTAAAAGTTAGTTTTAAATTGCCTACTACACGCTTTAGATGGTATTTCGCGGATTTGACACCTGCCTCCCAAAGTCCACCATGATTCGAGGATCTAGGGGGAATGAAAGCCCACTTAACCTTTTCTTTGAACAAGTAATTACTCAAGTTTTCATCTGGATTTCTAACTAATTTACTCAATTTCTTTAATTCGGAGTTACTGCCAACAAAATTAGTAGCGTTATCAGAAAATATGTGCGCACTTTTCCCTCTTCTGCTAAAAAAATCTCTTAAGTGTAACTACAAAGGCATCACTAGAGAGGTCCATTACCATCTCTAAATGACAAGCTTTAGTCACAAAACAAATGAAAATAAACACATAAATTTTATTATACATTCCTTTCCTTTGATTGGGATATTTTATATAAAAAGGACCAAAAATCTACCCCTACACAATTGAAAGGAAAGTTTGGGGGTACTCTCTCTTTCCTCGATGATAAGTAGCGGTGCATTCTACCACAAAGAATTATTTCTCAGTTGTGCTGGATTGCAGCCACGAGAAACAATGTCTGCAAGCTCTGACAGATGTCTCACAATGGAGGCATATATCGCTCCGATGATATATGCCTCCATTGTGAGACATATGTCAGAACTTGTATTTAAGCCACTCTGGTAGCGACAAAGGTTTTCAGCTCTGCTAGAGACTTCTGAATCCAGGACAAAACAATTTTGCTATTCGAAAAATAGCAGCTTCGATCTATCTTAAGTTCTAGGGAAGTGCTAACCTTTTTCATCAATTTAGATAGCAATACACATGCACAAGGTTCAAATCGTGGAATCGAAAATGTTTTGATTGGTGCAATTCTTCCCTTGTTGCACACTTGATGTGAAGTTACTTCACCACTGGCTGATTCGCATCTTAGATAGACTGCTGCACCTTAATAGCCCTCTGATGCATCCGAGAATCCAAAAAGTTCAATTTTTACAACATTTTCTGGTAGCGATTTATTACATCGATTTATTTTAATACAGTTAATGTCACATAACCCATCTAAAAACTGTAAAGATTTTTGTACGACATCCGATGGCAATCTTTCATCCCAGTCTATTGATAACTTCCGCAGACGTTCCATAAAAACCTTACCTTTGTAAGTACAGGTCCTATCAAACCAAGTGGGTCAAAAATGTGGGCAATTATGGACAAAATTTCTCTCTTTGTAACCATAGAAGCATCCTTTTTGGGCATATTGTAGGAAAGTTCATAACTTTTGGCCTTCCAAAGCAACCCTATTGTTTTTGTTTGATCAAAGCTATAGTCATTTGAATCTTCAGAAAATTCTCTTAACTCTGGACAGTTACTTTGCGATTTATGTATTTCCATACCACAAGTTTTATATATTTGTGTTAATTCTTGTTTTAGACACTTTACACTTTCTAAATTGGACCCTCCACTCAATATGTCATCCATGTACATATCCTTCTGTACTACTTGAGAAGCCAATGGAAATTTCAGTTGTTCATCAGTACCTAACAGTGAAGATATCTCTGAGCCAATTATTGAGCACTAGTGGTTCCATACGTCACAGTGCATAGTTGATACGTTTTAATATTCGCTTCCTTACCGTAGAATTCTTCGCAAGTTTCTTTGTGCAGGATTAGTCCAATTCTATACATTTTTTGAATGTCAGTAGTAAAAGCAAAAAAAAATGTTTTCTAAACCTCAATATTATAGCAAATAAATCATCTTGAATTACACCACCATTTACCTGTATGGAATTTAATGACTCACCAGTTGAAGTAATTTGTAATTTTGAACACCGCTCTACATTTCGTACTCATTTTCTGTGGTCTATAAACTGCATAATGAGGTAAATAGTAGACTATTTCAGGTTCTTGCGTCATAGAAACTTCTTGAATATGATTCAAGCACTCATATTCACTCATAAATTGACGATACAATGCTAGAATTTCTGGATTCTTTTAAAACTTATTCCACAAGGAATTTAATCTTTTGACTGTAAGCTTTCTAGACTCTCCCAGTAATTTCGGATCTTTTTTAAATGGCATCTGTACCACAAATTTTCCTGATTTATCCTTTTTATGAGTTTTTATAAAATGATTATCAACTTCAATTCCCTCAGCAGTTTCAAATTTCTGTGTTTTTTCAGTTTGTTCCATTTTCCAAAAATTCCGCATAATTTTGTTTAAGTCGGCACTCTCGTTTATAAGCTCACAGTGTACATTAGTCTCAGTTACTATTGGTACGCTACCACTCACTACAAATCCGAAAACTGTGTTTTATAAAATTAATTAGTATTATTAGGGTAAATTTTGTCAGGTTTTAATAGTCCATAAAAGTTCTATGCTCCCAGAATTAAATCGATTGTACTTGGAACATTAAATCCTGAATCCGCTAAGTTAATGTTTTTTAATTCCGGAACGCAAATATCAATTTGCCTTAAAGGGGTCAAATTTGTAACACTGGAAACAACCAAAAATTCTAAATCTAATTTGAAATTTCGTATATCATTAACAATCGTAGCATTAACTTTAGATTTAATTGTTAGAAACATTGCATTTAAACCTGAAACTCCAATTTTTATTTCTTCCTTTCTTAAATTAAGCTTGTCAACGCAACTCTTACTCAAAAAATTACACTGGCTCCAATGTCTAATAAACCACGAACACGTAAAACATTTCCCAGGTCATCGATTAAAAAACAAATAAAAGTGCTAAGTAGTACAGACTTCGAGTTTGTTGACGAAGTATAACTAGTCACCGCCAAGCAATTTTGATCCTGACCTCGTGGCTCTTGTTCATTGCTACTAGGAACGAATTATAAAGCTGTGGGGGAGGGGAAGGAACTCACTTTCGCATTGCGAGTATTTACATTTTCATTATGTGCCGATAAACGTTCTTGTTTTTGCTCTGACTGAAAGTGAAGTGTGGTATGATGACGCCGCTTACAGATATTGCACGAATGTTTTGATTTACAAGTCATTACCCTATTATTATTCCCCAAGCAATTAAAACAGTGATTTGATTTTACAAACTCAATACGCTCATTTACTGACATGTTTTTTATAATTAGGGCATTTATATATGGGGTGATTATCATTACATGATAAAACACACTTATTATTTTTAACTTCCGAAAGGAAAACTCTCGACGTGCATTTTGACTCGGATAATTTATTAAATTTTGAGTTTTCCACCGAAATCTTACCTCGGGAAGTAAAATATAAATCAATTTCTTTCCCTGATTCAGAGGGTTTAAACCATGTGTCAGCCTGTCTCATATTAATATGACACGTAGTTTCTCTATCTAAGCTCTGGCATATTTTATCTGACACAATTAAATCTTTGAGAGTTTTGAAATCTGTTGCCTTCCTCAACTGTAAATAATATTCCCAGCTCGTCGTTAATTGCGAAGCAAATTGTACATATGTTTCATTTGGTTGGCGGTGGGCTTTCCTAAAATGTTCTAAACATGATTGAGGAGTAGGCTCAAATTCTCCTAGTACTATTGTTTTTACTTTAGAATATTCATTTGACTCGTCATTCTTTATGTAAGTTATCACATTAGTCGCCCTTTTCCCTAACAAATTTAACAAAATCTCCGCTTTGTATTTATTAGGGACGTTTTTTTGAAATAAAGGCGCTTTCTAAAGATACAAAAAAAAATAAATAAAAAATAACTCCAACCCTCAGGTCTACTAGGAGTTTTAATCGTTAAAGAACGGACACTTTTTATGAGAGAGTATAAAGATTCAGTCTGATTATTTTCAACATTTTCACCTTCTGAATTTGACTTAGATTCCGCTTTCACGCGAGGAATTTTTAATTCCATTTTCGTTCTTTTAAGTTAAATTTTTTTCTAATTCTAATTATTAAAGCTCTTCATATTTTTTTTCTCTGTTCGAGCTTAATTTTCTCTAACTCTAGTTGCCGCTACTCATCGGACTTTCGCTCTTCAATAATCGTATTTGCTAATTCTACAAATGATTCTTTCTCTATCACGTACTTCTGGTTTTGTTTTATAATACTGCTTAAATCGGAAACAGTCATTTTCTCATTGACATCTTCTCCTAACTCAATGACAATAAATATCAAATCCTCTTTTTTTACGTCTTTAATCATTTTGGATAGTTATTAATACTTCAACGTATATATAAAGATATATTCTCAGGACATGTAAATCACTCAGTCACATACCTCAATTACTTTGACGATACTCAGCAGAGGCGTAAATTATCACTCATAGCCATACTATAGATCCATATGTTGCTGGTTTTCTCCGGCTTGACAGACCAATGTGAAATAGCTCAGTTCTTAACTCAATACTCACTCAAGGACTGTATAAGACACCCACTTAATTTCTCCGACTCTAACATCGCTACTGCCGGTTTCTTTATTATGACTCAAAGGAGCACTGCGTACGCAGGAGTCAGCATCCTATTTAACAGATTTCCGTATAAGCCACATATTTGTTCTTTAAAGTTTTATTAAAAAGAGTAACATTTTTAATCAATTATGTATGTCGAAAATGTTTATTTGGTGATTATAGCTATACAGATGCTTCAACTAAAAATATACAACTAAAATCAATTTATAATTTTAACGGTTAGGAAAAAACACTATTTTCCTTACGGTGGAAAATAAATAATATCTAAAACTTAAATTAATTGAATTTAAACAGCATAATAACATAGTTTATAACCATAAAAGAATAAATTACTTTTGATTGAAATATTATCTTCAGAAAAAAAAATGAGCATTAAATAAATTAAAAATTTCAGTTTTAAGAGCTCGTAGGTAAAAAAATTCATCTCTATTAAGGTACTTCTGAATATTTTATGAATAATAGATTTTGATGCTTTCACATAAGTAATAAATTTAAAATGATCCAACGTAACAATTTAGGCCTTAGCAATTTATCAGGAGTGCCTTCAACCGTATAATAATTCCAGAGATTAGTTTTTACGTATACCATGTACATTCTTCAAAAAAAGAGGAAAATTATCAGATTAAATATAATAATATTGACACATGTAATTAAGAGAAAGAAAAATTTCCTACTTTTTTGAATGATTAAGAAGACAAATTGTACAACTGATAACATCATTTTGATTTAAATGGGAAAAAGTAAAAAAAAATCATTAGTTCCTCAAATTATTGAAATTTTCAATTGTTTTAGTATATTTAGAGCTCTTGAATAATACAATTTAAATTTTTTTATAAAGGTTTATTATAAACATGCTTAAAGATAAAAAAAATAGTATTTATTGCATAAAACTTAAATATGAAACGTCCCTGACTTTAGAAAATTACATCTCTTCAACTAAATATGTATTCTCGATATATAAGAATCATATGGAATTAAAATTTTGGTGAGTTCCTTTTATACGCAGAAGTCAAACGAAGTTCATCGCCTCGACTTCAATATTGATTTGCTCATTTGTAGGAAACTGGTCTATGAGAAGATGATATTCTCTTTGCTATATTGTAACCGTGAAAAACTTTATTTTTCTGTAATTGTGACCTTTTTCCATTATTGGTATAAACAATGTTCCACTTTTTACTGACTCTGTATCTCAGCCTGAAAAGCAAACGTTTCCCGACTGTGCTGTTATTTGAATGGGAACGCCAGCAACATTAACGTACTTTTTGTTAATGCGATTTAATCATAATTCTTGCATATAAAATTAAACTTTCGGATAAAAAATGAGAGGAAAATTGTCATCTGATTTCTCAATACTTCGTCAAAACCACGTGAATTAATTCGTATTTTTACAGACTATGTTCATTACTCAGAATCCTTAATAGTATTTAGCTTCTAATAAACTATAATTCAATGTGTTAAAATTGCTTTAGTTGTTAAGAAATATGAAAGTAAAATTATTCAAAAATTCAATTAATGTAGTGTTGTTAATTATGTATGTAATGTAGTGTTGTTAATCTTAAATTACTATAGGTAGAACTTCTTTTGGGAAAAAATAATAAATGCTTAGTATTATGTGAATAATTTTTCTTTAAAATCAAAATATTTATAAACAAGAGAGAGAGAGAGAGAGTTTCAGTATTTTTTACCTTAGATGAACACTTTATAAACTTTATTTTTCTAAAAAAGACGATATTTTATTGATATCATTTTAATAATAATATAAAAAACAGTTCTTTGTGCTCAACGTTTGATCAATAATATAAAACATCTGCATGTCTCAAGAATTACTCGAAGAATCACGAAGCTCAGAACAAAAATCAACAGTATGAAATTTTAAAACTCATATGTAATTAAAACATTTTGCGTCTCACTTTTTCAAAAGAAAATGGAAGATATTTTTTACTTCAGGTTATTTTGAAAAGGACGTATGTTTATTAAAAAGTGTCAATGATAAATATTTTTGAATTTTTTGGCATTTACTATCAGAATATAGTCTGAATTTTATGAACCCATGCTTTCTACACCCCCAAAAAAAATTTATAAAAAATTGACGTTCATGATAAAAAAAACACTTTAACCAAAACTATATTAAAGGTAAGATGATGCATATAACTATGTAGTTAATGCTGTGAAAATAATCTGATAGAGTGATGAAAATTGCATACTTTAATCAATATAAGAGAAAATGAAGAATCAGTGTCATCATTCAAACTCATCCTTTTCTCAAAGGAATTTTGACTGATGATAGAACAAGGTACGCCAGGCGTTAACCTGGTGAAAAAAAGTACTGGCCTCATCTGAAGCTAGTGGAGTGTCGCCGGTCGCACCACATCGTCCACGTTGTAATACTAGGGAAGTCCTAGTCCCGTCTGTCAAATGAGATTTGCCGTTAAGATGAAGCTGCCCCTTTGGGTCCGATCACCATGCCCCTCGTGAACTCGTATGTCTGTTGGAATTGACTCCGTCGACGACTGTTTTGCATTCTCTTTGTCAATATTTCACTTTGTATCACTTCTCAGATCCATCTTGAATATCTGAAGGGTGGAAGGAGTCTTAATCAGTTCATTTTGCTGTCCTTAAGGTGATGGTGTAGTCTTTGGTTATGTAGACTTTTAGTTTCAGAAATGTTGTCGAATTTTTAAGCATGGTATATTATTTGCAATCATTTTATTACTTTCAGACCAATCTCCATGCTGTCAACTTATTAGTTGGTCAAGAACGCAAGCTAAAATACAATCTGTGCAATGTTTTCTTACAGTGTCTCGGCTCAAGATATCAATAAGAATTCCTGATTCTGATATAAACACACATAATGCGTGTATATATATATATATATATATATATATATATATATATATATATATATATATATATATATATATATATATATATATATATATATATATATATATTTCCAATGGCAGATTGCAGATAGTTACAACTGCTACAGACTCTATTAATCTATTGTTTCTTGATACTCAAGGAACCGGCCAGAAGCAGCGACCTCTTAGGCGCCGACAAGTCCCTAGTGCACCACAAGCCCCGGGTGCACCACAAGGAGTGGGCCATCATCGCACCCTCACACATGCCGAGTGATCCGTTTATAGGGTAGGCATCATTCATACTTCATTCACACACACAAGGAAAGGACAAAGACAGGATAGAAAGAGAGAAAGTACATCCATGCCTGAACCGGGATTCGAACCCAAGAGCTTCCTATCCGTAGTCAGGCACGCTGATCACTAGACCAGTTGGCCGGCTAATATATATATATATATATATATATATATATATATATATATATATATATATATATATATATATATATATATATATATATATATATATATATATATATACTGATAAATTAAAGTTAAAGATAGCAACACCTATAAAAATTGCATATTTTAATGCTTTCTTTTATTTGTTTTCCTTTTTATATAATTTCCTCTTAAAAAATCCTAAATATCAGTTTTAGCAAAGAGATACCAATATATATTAAGTATTTATTTAAATTTAAACACACAAATGTACATAATAAAGTTTTATAATCAGTTAATTCTGGTGGCAAGATGTATGCTGACAGTTAGATAATGAATCGTTGCCTCTTTCAGAAACTGAGATCTTTCAGGAATTAAGAAAATTTAAAGCAACCATCAAAGGAAATTAAAAGCTTTTTTCCCAGAATGTATATCCCAATTTTTGTACACATCAATATTTTACACACACAACTGCTGTAACATTATAATCTATGTGTACATAAACTTTTAAGAAAAAAATAGATCAAAGCTCATCAGTGAATTTTTAAACTATTTATTTAAAATTTAATACCATATGAAAATTATAAAAATACATTTTTTATTCTTTCGTCCCAGAATTTTTTGTCCAGTGTTGAAAGAAAACATCTTCACGGAAAATAACGAATCTTTAATCAAATTTATTTGCAGAGCTCTAATTTAAAATAAATGCTATAATTCATTTTGTAATTTTGATTACAAAGGTTTTACTTAATTTGAAACTTATTTAATGGGGAACTGAATTAGAGATACATTATATTTAAGCTATGTGACACTTCACTCCGGAACTATTCTCGCTTCAAGACAGTGTACTTATTTTCCCCTTTTAAAATAACTCAATTATGCGTACATGGTAGGCATAGATAAAAAGTATTTATGTCATCAAATTCCTTTTATTTCTACTATGTCACAATTAATTTTTTAAATTTAAAAGTTTTATTTTTTTCTAATTTTCTGAACATTATAGTTTTTACCAGTTACAACGCACGTACTTACGCCTTGCACTTCACGCGATATACAGGAAATATATTATAACCTGGATATAAAAATTTTTAAATTGTTATTATGTTACTAAAACGAATTTTTAAGATTTCAGTACTTCAATCTATTTTTGTTTAACTGATCAGTACGTGGTTTTTATTTGTGATGCCAAAGCAGCATTTAAAAATATACAAATCGTTATTAAATAATAAATAAATCGTTATTAAATAATAAATAAATCGTTATTAAATAATGAATATAATTATTTTTCACTCTGAATAAAAATATACTCTGAAATAAAAATTTTCAAATTGTTATTATGTTACTAAAATGAGTTTTTAAGCTTTCAGTACTTTAATCTATTTGTGTTTAACTGATCAAGACGTGCTTTTTATTTTTGATCCCAAAGCAGCATATGAAAAATATACAAATCGTTATTAAATAATAAATAAATCGTTATTAAATAATAAATAAATCGTTATTAAATAATGAATATAATTATTTTTAACTCTGAATAAAAATATACTCTGAAATAAAAATTTTCAAATTGTTATTATGTTACTAAAATGAGTTTTTAAGCTTTCAGTACTTTAATCTATTTGTGTTTAACTGATCAAGACGTGCTTTTTATTTTTGATGCCAAAGCAGCATATGAAAAATATGCATACAAACCGTTATTAAATAATAAATAAATTGTTATTAAATAATGAATATAATTAATTATATTTCACTCTGAATAAAAATATACTCTGAAATAAAAATTTTCAAATTGTTATTATGTTACTAAAGCGAGGTTTTAAGCTTTCAGTACTTCAATCTGTTTTTGTTTAACTGATCAGTACGTGGGTTATTTGTGATGACAAAGCAGCATTTGAAAAATATGCATACAAACCGTTATTAAATAATAAATAAATTGTTATTAAATAATGAATATAATTAATTATATTTCACTCTGAATAAAAATATACTCTGAAATAAAAATTTTCAAATTGTTATTATGTTACTAAAACGAGTTTTTGAGCTTTCAGTACTTCAATCTGTTTTTGTTTAACTGATCAGTACGTGGGTTATTTGTGATGACAAAGCAGCATTTGAAAAATATACAAATCGTTATTAAATAATTAGTAAATCGTTATTAAATAATGAATATAATTATTTTTCACTCTGAATAAAAATATACTCTGAAATACAAATTTTCAAATTGTTATTATGTTACTAAAACGAGTTTTTAAGCTTTCAGTACTTCAATCAATCATTATTAAATAATAAATAAATCGTTATTAAATAATGAATATAATTATTTTTCACTCTGAATAAAAATATACTCTGAATATAAAAATTTTCAAATTGTTATTATGTTACTAAAACGAGTTTGTAAGCTTTCAGTACTTCAATCTATTTGTGTTTAACTGATCAAGACGTGGTTTTATTTGTGATGCCAAAACAGCATTTGAAAAATATACAAATCGTTATTAAATAATAAATAAATCGTTATTAAGTAATGAACATAATTATTTTTCCAAATTACAATTTTGCCATGAAAAAAAAGGTAAAAAGGTACACATAAAATCGAAATAAAAGTATTTCCCTATCTATCTATCTATATATATATATATATATATATATATATATATATATATATATATATATATATATATATATATATATATATATATATATATATATATATATATATATATAGGTAGATAGATAAATAGAAAGATATAGATATCATTATTTCAAACCATACACATACATTCTTTTTACAATTTACGAATGACGAAAAATATGTTATTTTACTTTTTTTTACTCTTTCTTTCATATTTCTCAAATTCCACTCGTTTTCCTTTTAATAAGCTTTATAAAATGAAGCAAAGTAATTTGACGAAACATTTTCAAAGATAAATGTAATGTTATTTTTGATCTGCGTTCATTTCTGGAGATAAATAGCAGATCACACATTTTCCATCTCTTTATAAATTGTAAAAGAGTTTTTCTTGAATTGCAAAAGAAGGCTCATTAGGTTTTGGTGTGCTTCAAAAAATTGTAATGAATACAATTGACCACATAATTAAAAAACTCTAAAATTTAAAGGAATAATGTTACTTTAAGGAAATAATAATAATTTAAATAAGTTAAAAAAAATAGTATACCTGAATTTATAAATTTTTTGACAATATTATGTTGATGTAATCAGAAATATTTTTCATGTTAATGCATTAGTGAAAGTTATTAAAAATTATAAAAGTAAGCATAAAATTTTGAATTATCTGATAAAGATAAATTTGAGATAAGAATGGTGAAAGGAGAATATTAAAATGAATGACGTTTAATTATCATTCATTTAAAGCATGATTTTAAGATTTTCAAAATGTTTTTACGATATCAGAAATTTTAGTTTTAATGAATTCGAGTAAGTTATTTTTCTGGGATGATATAAATTTGAAATTTCATTAAATATAATTTTTTTCCCAATTCAAAAATGCAATTGTAACTGCTTTATGAAATTGAAAGCAAAATTTTTCTATATGCTGTAAATGGTACTGCTTATGAATTATGTAATTATTAATTAAGTATTTCTTATATCAATATAAAAATTCATAATAAATGACTATAAATTTTTATGTTCTATTATTATGGGCAAATTCATTTCTTTATAGAAATATTTCTCTTTAAAAATTTGTTTCATATGTTGTAAAAATTCCTTCGTACAATTTTCTGTTCTAATACTGTATAATGATAGGTATCTAAACTATATATATTTAGTAATTAACAAGTGAAGACGATGATTAAGAAAATAAATGCTTAGAGCATTTCTTAGATTTGTCTAAGCAGTTATTACCACACGTGTTATAACGACATAACGGAATGCGATCTAATGAAAAGATGCAGTTTTTAAATTACATTATTCAATAAGACAAAAATATTAATTATCTTTTTACAAAACATATTAAGTTTCTAATCAACCTTTTCCAAACTTGAAATACAAAATTCAATGTTACAACAATAATACATTTATAGAAATGTATATAAGCGCGGGATTTTTAAAATTTAAGACAGTATTCATTAGATTTTTTAGTTTCTCATTAAAAAGACATTCTCACTGTTGTCAGACAAAAAATTCTATCTCTAGGCCTGAAAAAGGCTGTGTTGTGCTTGTGAAGAAGTAAAAAGAAATTTTAAGATATTTTATTCTAATTTATTTAAATACCAATAGAATGATTATAAAATGTGAAAAATTGCTCTTGCATTATTTATATTCACATATTCAAACATTAGTACATAAAAACGCGATATGTATTTAGTAATGTGTACTAAAAATAAGTGATATGCAGAAAGTTTAGGAATTTTTATCCTTTACTCAAATAACTATATATTTTACGGAGATACTTTGTTAATAATTTGTGATAAGCAACGATGATACATGAAAAATATGTTTTAGTAATTTATATTTCACTTATTTATTCAGGTAATGATGTATATTGACCGGGTAAATTCCTAGTCACTTGAGGTGGATGGCAATAATATGGGAAGATAGTTTTTAAGAATAATTTTTGGACTCATTTATTCAAATAAGACGACCCATGCTAACAGGATTCTAAATTAGTGATCTAGGATAAATGAGATAATACATACAAAAAACTTGGATAAATTATTAGAATCAAATATTATATATTAGAAACCGTAATAAAAATACCCATAAAGAAATTACAATAACGCAAAACAAAGTGAAAGTTAGTTATATAAAAGCATTTTCACATGATTTACATTGTGTCTTCTATTTATTTTTGAATTAGTTTTCCTACCTATTTGTGAGAATAATACGTTTTTCGTCGTATTTGTAAAATAATTTCTGGAATATGATTATCTTTTAGAATAGAATAAAATAGTGGTTTGCGAAATAAAAACCTGTCGTCATTGTGATGTTCTGATCGTTCTTAAAACAGTGGACCTCGGAAAAGAAAGTTCTCAGTTATGTTCTGATTAAACGAGTTTCTAAAAAAAGTAAATTTTTAATGTCTAAATAAAACTAAAAATATGCATAATTTTATCGTAGATATAAAACAAATGACCAAAATTAATAATGTTTCTTACAAATGATATATTAATTATCCGAATCGAAAGTTAAATATGATTGTTAATATTTATATTTAGCGGCATACACATTTACAATCCAATTCAAAGTATTCTGTTCCTATAAAAGCGCTTCTTTGTTTTTATTTTTGAAAACAGTGAATTTATAAGAATAATAAATATTTTAACATAACAAAAAAATTTGCATATGAACAATAATTTTAAAATGACAACACAATTGCTTGTGTGAATATGAATTCATAAATTATCCAATATTGTAATTCATTAGTAAAAACATTATTTGAAATTTTGCTATTTACCAAGAATTTTTTATTTTTTTAAAGTATTTTGTAGTTATTTATTGAAAAGTGAAATCTTCTTCAAACATTCAAGTACTAATGTAGTTTGTGAGTTCATTCCAAATAAAAATCACGTTTCTTTTCTTGTGAAGACGTCCTCACTTTCTTGGTAAAATGACGGATTTCTTTTGACAAATAAAACTTCGCGTCACGTAGTGTCATTTGTCATGATGCGGAGTTGTTTTGGACTCGAATGGAAAGAATGCGACCGAGTACCAGAGCAGGTTTCCTAATTTGAGAACATTTTGCAGTAAATTTTAATTAAGTGAAGAAGTTATAAGTTCTTCATTAAATCATATTAGTTTAAGGAAATCTCTCTCTCTCTCTCTCTCTCTCTCACTATTATTTTAACTGCTCATAAAGCTATTTTTGTAATATATATATATATTTATTCATCTCTCTCTCTCTCTCTAAAGTTACTTATGCACGCATCTTTGAGTCGGTCATGAATTGAACGATTTTGATTGTAGCTATTCGTTCGTGCACAACTTCCGGCATGATATCCAAAAGACAATTTGTTCCTCGCTATCCAAGTAAACTTGTTCTGATGACACATTTTGGAACATTTCTGGATATAATATCACCAGAAGTGTTCTTGTAGGAATACAAATCCATTTTAAATAAGCACGGTATTAACCCGTGACAGAGCGTAACAAATTAAAAATTCCGTTTTTCTTAACTGGGAATCAAAATGATGTTCACATAATTGTAATCATTATGTCAAATACGGAGTATATTTTCAATTTTTTCTCGTATTTAAAAATTAATGGATGGCAGGAAATATATTGCATATCTTAATACATGCGATACAATCAGTCAAAGATTATTCCATTCCATGAATTTGCTTTCGTGAAAAATAAAATTAATAAATAAATCAATTAACAATCAATATTAAAGAAATAATTATTCATCGTGTTCTCTATAATTGTTCTTTTGTAATCCAAATATAACGTTGTTTGAATATCTATGAAATTATTATATTGTGTGAGTCCATTCCTAATGATACAATAATTTCTCATCAATCCCACTTGTATTAAAGCGATTTAATCCGCATAGAACTTTGGATACCCCTTTATACAATGCCATCTCTCTAAGCGAAAGTGGATAAACTGATGTGACAGTGGAAGACAAAGAGTTGCAGTTAGATGCAGAAGACGCGTTGCAGACTGTCCATATCAAAAGAAAAGGGGTCGTTGAGACCGCAGAAAAGGACTCTGAAGGGTGCAGAAAATAGCAATGAAGCAGCCAAAAATCCAAAACTAAACTGAGTGAGAATAAAGACCACTTCAATTTTGAGATAAAATACGTAGAAGACAACATCTGTGAAGCCATATTCGGCTTCATTGCTGTTGCCTTCAACTTATTTTTGTCATCGCCGTTGTCCTCAGCGTGTATTGCCAACATTCGAGACAATCTCTGTCAACGACCACTAAAGGCAACGAAAGGTTAATGCTTTTTTTCATTCAGTGAGCGTATGGTGCGGTGAATGAAGATAAGGCTGGACCATCATGTTCCAGAAAGTTTCTCATCTCATGTTTATTGTATAAGTAAAATGATCTATTGCTAAGTTTTCTGTTATGCAGTTTTATATTTCATTCTCTTAAGTTCAAAATGCAATTTTTACTGAGGATAGTAATTTAGTTTGGTTTGATTATGCACTTTGGATCTGTATAAACCTTATAATATGTATATACGAGTATGTGCGATTGAAATACCCACCAGAGGGCCATTCACATGAAGTTCGCCGACGCACAGATAGAGAGGAAGAAGCAGAGAACGACAAGGAGAGGCGAGATGAAGTCGTGAAGACGTACAAATTCATTTTGGACAGTTATTAATGTTGAATTATATAACTAAGATGATGTTAGATCATTATCTGATATTCATTTCTAAGTATTTAAATAGTATTTTCTTATTATTTCAAAAAATTATTAAATAATTTAGACTTTATCTGTCATTATTTTTGATAATGAAGCAATAAAACCCATATGTATGCATGTATATATAGGTACTTAAAAACAAATACATACATAACATAAATTAATATTTAAATTAATTCATATTCTATTTATATAGAAAAATGGAGATGAATTTATTGCATTATATATATAATATTTATTTTTTTCCTCAATTTCTTTTAGGTCATGAGTTAATATTTTGTTTTTGTATAAAAAATAATTTAATATTTTAATTGCTAGATAAAATACTGAAATATAGGATTAATAAAATAGTTAATAGACCATCACATAAAAATTCTTGGTTAATCTAGCATTCAAGAGTTGAAAGTATTTGAATGGTCTTCAGGGAAATATTATCTGTTTTTTACTTGATTGAATATAAGTTTTCTTTAATTCCTTAATAATTCAGTGACGTAAAATTTTTTCAAAAAAATTATAATTCAAAGTAAGTTGTGTTGGAAGTATAAAAGTATTTAAACATTTGATGTCAATATTTAGAAATGTGAAACAGTTGTCTACTTATGGACTCACTGCAAATTTAATACAAATCAAAGATTAAGAATTGAGCTGTTTAACACTAGGGGCAATTCTTATCTAATAGAGAATAAACATAATCTGAAGACAATTGAAGACATTTTAAATGAGTTGCGATTTCAGAAGCATTTTAGCATTTATATATTATTTTAACTAAAAGCACTTTTAAATGTGCAAATAATTATATTTTTACTCATTTTTATATGAACAAATTATTAACTAAATATTATAAAGTTAAAGATCTTTTAATAATATTATGTAAACATTTTCTTCCCCCTCCAGATCAATGTCAAAATTGTGGGAGTGGATCCGCTGTTGGTGGTGCAATCTATCGGAGAAGTCTTAGAGAAAAGTCATGTTTTCATCTTCGGGATTCTATGGTTGAACGAAAAGAAGCACCCTACTGATATATTCGCATAGCCAACGAAACGAACTTGGCTTGTCCCAGTGTCATAAGTAGCAATAACACATTTTTCTTTAAATGAAACTTATTTTACTTTTCTAGTGAAAGATATTACGATATAATATGAAATTCCTAAAATGAAAAAGAAATACAATGGAAAGAAAATTGTATGTAAAGCTCAATTTATAAGTACTTATAATTAAGGACAATGGATTTTTATTAGTAATTTTATATCTACTCAAATCATACATCTACAAGTGAAAATAGCTTTTTATTTACACGGGACATTATGTGGCCGCGGTGGCCTGGTTAGTAGAGGCGTTGTTTTCATTTACGGAAGGTAATGAGTTCGTATTCGAAGATCCATCAAGTCTGATATGAATAAGTCGTGGTCCTCTATGTGAAATGGTACCACTGGGAGTGACAGGTCATTAGGTGCCTACTGCTTGAGCCCTGTTTCTAAATTATGAAGCATCCCACCTCGTTGCTTCCACTTAATGTTAACGCTCAGTCCAGGGCTAGGTACAGAGAAGAGTGCTGGTGGAACAACATATGACTTCATCAAGAATCTGTGCGATTTTTTAAATTAGTGAATCAAATCGTTGATGAATAGTGACATTTCTTAAAATGTATTTGGTATATTTGTAGAAGAAAGACATTGGCTTAAGATTGTCATTTTGCATCTTTTCTTTTTTAAAATAAATCCTATTGGTAACCATATGATAACAAAGTTATTACCGAAACTGTACACTCTAAGTATACTTTAATTTCATTTTAGTTTTATTACATTTGTTTATGAAGTAAATCTGGAGTTCTGTAGCTTCGTGGTAGTGTTTTGCGCTCCGAAGGAATAGGTTCGATCCTCTGGCTGGGAAGGTCAACATTCATCTCTTCTGTGGTTCGATAAACTGAGTACTAAGCATGCTTGGAAACTAAACACTGAGGTTTTACGTTTAGTTGTCCACCTAATCTAAACTAGCTTCTCACCTCAAGGGCCCCGATTAGAAAAACAGATCTTAGGCCTTGGCCCACATAATGGCTATCGTGCTCCATATTTAGTTTTTATAAAGTAGATCTATCGATTATGTTAACAATATAAAGCTATTCAAAATGATCCCCTCCAATAAAATGTAAAATTCCATTATGAATTCAAATGAAACCTTAAATGGTTTCATTTGAATTCATTAGAAAGCTATAATTCTTTTCAATCTTCAGAAAAATTACAATTAGAAAGCTATAATTCTTTTCTTAGTGTTCATAATAGTTTCATTTGTAATGAAATTAAAGTTATGAAATTTGATATTCTTGAATTACATTTTTACTCGTCATTTAATGATTTATTGGAGGGAATCATAGTCAGGAATAACTTTATTATTGTGTCCGTAAAAATTACCGAATTATTTACATATTTTAAATATTAACTTTTAAATATATGGAATTTCAACTAATGTCACATTTATGTGCACGTAATGATCTGCTAGGACTAGCAAAAAGAATTGAAGTCTAGCAATAAGTTTGCAAATACCACCAAAACAACGATGAGATTATTACTGAATTCCAAATAAAGAAGCTGCAGAGAAAGAATGTGTACGCCGTACCTTAACATGTGTGTGTGTGTTTTGGTTATAAAGATTACAACTTAATTCAGAATGCACTATCCGAAATTATTATTCAGGATGCCTCTTATTCAGATAAAGAAAGAATGAGATCTTGAATGAATTCGCATATATAGCTTAAAACATTGCGATAATGAAGTCATGGTTATTATACTGTATACTAACTCAATGTGACGTTTATGTCAATGTTATGGCCCTATACTATGATCACAATTTTTACTTTTTCAACCCATTTCTTTGCGTTTACTCTGAGATTCCTAACTCCTGACAAATTACATGAGGTGTTAATAATAAATTACAAAACCAAAATTCTTTATATCATTATTTATTTATCAATGGATAATATCTGCTTAAATCAATAGGGGCTTCGTGGCTTCACGTTTTCTTTAAGATCTATAAAGTAAAGCCCGCCACACACGATACGAGGGTTGCTATTTATATTTCTGGCCTAATAATGAAAAAACAAATATGTAGGATCGAAATTGGTTTTATTGTTTTTCAAAATATTCTCCATGATGATCAATACACTTTTGCATGCGTTTGAACCAATTTTCAAAGCACTTTTTCCAGTCCGAGTGAGGTAACTCCAAAACATGCGTTTTGAATGCATCAACCGCTTTTTCGGGGGTCGAAAATCGTTGTCCACGTAATTTATTTTTGATGTGTGGGAATAAGAAGAAGTCATTGGGTGCCAAATCAGGGCTGTACGGCGGACGACCCATCAGTTCGATCTTTCGCTCCGTCAGAAATGCCTTTGTTTGAGTCGATGTGTGAGAGCTCGCATTGTCATGATGAAGAATGATTCACCTGTTCTTCTGCTTTTTTCGAATTTCTCCGATGACTTCTGGCAAACAAATGGTCGTGTACCATTCAGAATTGACCGTCCTGCGTTGCTCTAACGCCACTGTTGCCACATGACCGTTAATGCCGAAGAAACAGGCAATCATTTGTTTCGATGTGCTTCTTCCTCGAACAATTTTGTTGATTTTGCCTCGTCTTGGAAGACCCATACAGTTGATTGCTGTTTTGTTTCCGGCTCATATGCATAGATCCATGATTCGTCACCTGTGTAGATGTTATACACAGCCTTTGATGTACCTTGAATGTATTTTTCCAACATTTCCTTGCACCAATCGACACGAGCCTTTTATTGAGCGTTTGTCAGATTATGCGGGATCCAACGCGAACAAATTTTTTTTACGCTCAAATGTTCATGCAATATTTTATTGATGCTAGTCATACTAATGTCCAAAGACGCCTCTATCTCACGGTATGTCAAATGACGATCTTGCTTTATCAGTTCACGCACAGCATTGATCTTTTCTGGCACAACAACGGATTTTGGACGACCTGCACGGGATTCGTCCTGGATCGAACATGGACCACGATTAAATTCGTTATACCAATTTTTTACAGTGCTGTAGGATGGCGCTTTATCGCTGTATAAAGAATTAAGTTCATCGAAGCACTATTGTCTTGACAATCCACGTCGAAAGTTATGAAAAATAATGGCACGAAAATGTTCACGATTCAATTCCATTTTTTGACAGAGAAGAACTTTTCAATTTACTGTCAACAACACAAATAAAGCTATAATGGTAAATCGTCTGCTGAATTTATGTTTAAAAATATCAAACTTTCGATTAAAATCGTCTTCGGTCGCCTAGCAACACTTACTGTTGCCAAGGCCAGAAATATAAATAGCAACCCTCGTAGGATTTTTCCTGTGGATTTATTGAAGGGGGTAGAAAGTAATTAAGCACCCACTTCCCTCAAATTCTGCTGACCACAGTAGGGGAGCCACATCTGGAGTAGGAAGTTATTTTTAAGGGTGCTATTTTTCAACATTTATTGCTTTTGGCTTAAAATGTGTGCCTTGTAAATGGAAATCGAAAATCGCCAAAAATTTCAATCATTTGAAAGAGTTTTTCAGTCACTTTTATGACTTGACGTATTTATGTGTCATTTTAGTTTTTATTGTTGTACTCATTTGTCTGTTTGCAACGTCAGCCATTAAATGTTATCATAGTAAGTTAAGTAACATGAGTAAACTAGGCACAGAAGTATTATTGGCTGTTGCTTTGGACTGAGATGATGATGAAAAGAAAACAAACAATAAAATAAAAAATGGGCAAAAAATTGGTTGCTCCAGCGTGAAACTCTTTCACACCTAAATTTGATTACAGAAATACAGTCGAAAGATAAAGATTTCTTTAATTACATGAGGGTGAATGAAAAATTGTATGCAACGTTGTTGGATAAGGTAATACCTTTCATTATAAGAAAAGATACATCCATGCTCTCATCTTTAAGTTCTCATGAACCATTAAGTGCAACTTAGTGCTTTCTGACAAGTGGTGTTAATTAAAGAGCGACGTTAGTACATCAAAGAGTTTATCCATCGAGTATTAATTATATTACTTATTAGTAGATATATAATCAATCATTAATTTTTTATCTATTATCCAAGTATTCTTAGATTTTATAATATTTTCTTAAATGATTTTTAAATAAAAGGGAAACAAATTAACATTTACCAAATGATAACTCATAACGGAAAGAGCATTTAATTTCATTTTTGCTTAAAGGTAAATAATTTCTTTTTGTTATTATTAATCAATTAATTTGTTTTAATTATCTAATTTTATTATTGTTTAATTGCATAAAGAATATTTAAAGAAAACAACAGAATAATCTCAACTAATATTTTAATATTATTGTTTAAACTTAATTCATATTTAAAATATAGAAAAATTAAAATTTTAAAATGTTTATTTTGAAGATTTGTAAGCATTTTGAAATAAAAAATATATTGTTTTCTAATAAAGCTTATCATAAAATTTCGTAGTTAAATTTTACGTTAAATGTGTAATTATATATATTCATTCAGATAGAGAATAATTTTACAAAATAAATTAATGTAACTTATTTCATCTCCATTCTCAACAAAACTTCAACAACTGACCGAATTCATGTAAGATACTTCAGCACGTGGAATTGCAGTTTCATCCAGAAATGATAAATATTCAAAGTACCATAAAGTCGGCACACCTATGCATCCTCCTTGCTTAGACCACTTTTTCTCGATTCATTGATTTTTCTCTTTTCTACAGAGGGCATTAATTTTTTTTTCCTTTACTACGTTAATTGAAGCTTTTTCATCTATTTTTTTATATATTTCTAATAATTTTTCGTAAGCTAAAACTTTCTTTTTATTTTATTTGTATAATCGACACTCTTTATTTGCAACAAACAAGGCTCATATTTATAGATTTCAATAAATTCCTTCAATATTTGCTTCATGGAGATTTTTTAAAAAAAGGGATCTAATGTTCGTGATGTGTTGTAAAAACGTGAATCTAAGTTTCAGTAAATGAGAAATTTAAAATATTAATTTTCCCAAGTGTCGCCAAGAAATAATTTGCAACCCTGTAGGACAGACACGCGACAATGGGAAGCAAGTGATTACTTCCTGTAACTAACCCCTGTTGAAAGAACAATCAGAGCTTGTTTGAATTTTTTTGAGCCAGCCTAACTTCCCCACACACTTTACAACTTGTGTTCACGGTACAACTCTTTTTTCCATAGGAAAAATCCTATCGTGTGTGGCGGGCTTAAAGCATCACTTACAGTTCTGAGTGATTGGGAGGGTGACCACATTAACCCTCAGAGGGTGGCTGGAGATCCGTGGGTTCTAGACGTGTCCTACTTTATTTGTGCCGTTCTAAGTACTTCCGCCGGAGTGATGTGGATGTAGAGCTGAGGCTACCATTTCAGGTGTGACCTCCTCACCTTACCGTTGTTCAAAATGACGAGGTTCTTGGCAACAGGTGAGTATTCTAAACCCGTTCACCTTAAGATATAGTCCGGGACTTGTCTGACTTGCCTTTACAGCTACGCGTACAAGTGTTTACTGCAGGGCGTTTTTTTTTTCCCGGAAATTATGGTACTTTATAAAACACATACGAATATCAAATTAACTATACACAATTTTTATACACTGATGGCCACAGTATGTGCCACACCCTGAAGGAAGCAAGAAAATAAAATGAAATTCACAACATGCATTAGCGGAGGTGAGGTATGTAATTGATTACAATTTCAGCGCAGACACACATCACGTGCCACTGACGCCACATCAAAGCGCTTGGAGATTTCGATGATTTCAAATTCGGCAATTGTGTTATTCTTGTGGTTTTTCCCCCTTAAAAACGATTAATTATACCTTGTAGAAAACATCGATCATTTGTTGACCAAGTATCTAAGTTGGACAGAAGAAGGATAGTGGTGTACCAAGAATGCGGTTTATCTTTCAAGAAAATCGGTTGTCGTGTTGGACGAAACCAAACAACTGGATGCAGAAGGGTACGACTGACCGACGTTTTCGATCGCATCCACCTCAGTGCACCACTTCACGTGATGACAGGCAAATTGTGCACATGACAGTGACAGATCGCTCAGTCACTTAACTAACCATAGCACTGCACATTCAGTCTGTAATGCATCCATCATCCAGTGTCTGCGCGTATTGTTGGACCCCGCTTACAGCGAAGTGGTCTGTCCGCAAATAGTTCATTTCTTCGTCTAGTCTTGACGCAGAACCACAAACATCACCACCAATGGTGCGATGAAAGAAGGATGTGTGGATGGCAAAATAGAATGAATATCTTTACTGAAGAGTCACGCTTCTGTCTTCAATACCGTACAGAAATGCGTACATTTTTAAGCATAAAAAATTAATGGGAAAAGGAATTCATAGCAAGTTTAATACCATTTTGAGTAATTTCTCTGCAACTAACATGTTTGTACATATTGATAAAAAATTTTCAATTTTCTTAAGGAAAATAGTTAATCAATTATTGATAATATCATGTTGTTTTTAGTATTTAATTGAATGCATCACCTTTATTCTTACTATTTTAATTAATAAAAGAATATCTAAAACATATTTTGTCCCCTGCATTTCTTAAATATTTGTATAGTATTCTAGAATTTGAAAAGGAAAATAATTTTATAGAAATCTCAAAAAGCTTATAATGGGTTATATTTTTAAAAACCTTTAAACACACTCTATTATTACACGCGCAAATTCAGCAGTTATTTTACAAATTCTTAAACTATTTCTCTTAAAAACATGAATAAGCTCAAGAATTAAACATATGAAATGAATTATATATGAAATTGAAGAATATTTTATATTCATTCTTGAAAAAATGGATTTAGTTATTAACGAAATTGTTTATCTTTTTTAACGAGCAGCATATTTTCCCAAAATACTTCTTGAATTTTGAGGTACACATTATAATACTAAATTTAATTTATCTGATTCTTGAGTATCCCTTTTGCATTTCAATAATTGAGTGTTTTATGTTATAGAAATTTCTCCAGCAAAATAAACCTGATTTCCTGCCACATTACTTTCCTTTGATTTTCCATTAGCATCCAGTGGAGGAAGGCAAAAAGGTAACTCAGCAATAATAAAATCTTATCGATAAACGATTCAGGGAAGTGCTGGAGGTGCGAGTCTTCTCGAACAGCATTTATCCGAAATAGATAACACCCGTGCAACGTATTTAACTCAGCAAAATGTATTTATCACTTAGCAAATTAGTTGGGGGTTTTTTTTCTCAAGAGGAATACCGAATCAGATAATTCAGCTCATTTATCCTGCTTAAAAAACGTAAGAAGCTTCACGTATTAAATGCTTTCATAAGAAAGACAAACATGGGATAGGAAAAATATGTTAGGTATTCTTAAATTAAAAATTTTTCAACTGAAACTTACAATCTACTTTATTTTATTCATTGTAAAAGCAAAAAATTTAACTTGCTAAGATGTTTTTCAGTACTTTATATTCATATCGATTAAAATAGTAAAACTACAAATGAAAGAAAATATTTTCTTATCTTATAAAACAGAAAATGTTTCTGCAGAAGTTCCAAATTGTATTGGGTATATTTGTTAAGTTTATCTTATTCTCCTATATAGTCAGGTTAAGAAATAGAACAAATTTTTGTAAGGTGGCATCATTGAGTCAGTTACCACCAAGAGAATCGACACTCTTTTTATCCGTCTCTCTTTAAGAAGCCTGATATTTTTAGCTGACAAAAAATTACTAAATCGCTTACGTATTACGAACACGATCTTTTGGAATAATACTCTTTGCAATAAGTTTTGAACTTTTATATTTACTATTACGTGTCACAGCCTTAAAAATGTATCTATTTTTTATAAGCAATCACTTACAGTTGCAATATATTTTCCGTATACATGGTTTGCTAGTAAGTAAATGTATCTAGAGAAACATGAATATAAAAATGACTTTTAGTCAATAAACTATTTTTTAATTTTAATTTTTATAGTTATCTAAATAATAAATTAATGAATAATATATATTCTTAATTTTCTAAAATAATTCTCAAAATTCAATTAATTTGCAATTATTTGGAAATATATTTCCAGATTTCAGTATTTTTATGATTTCTAGATTTCTAGAATAATAAATGGAAATATTATATAAACTTATATGAATTAATATTAAATAAACTTATGAATTATAAATTAAAATATTTCCTATTATATTATATATAACAATTTTACATCAATAATAAGTAAAATATTTATATTATTTTCATTAAATGCAATAGATTAACTATAAACATTACAGTACACTATCTGAACTGAAATATATATTTTATTGCACTATATATAGTTATTATTCAACCGAAATTGCAGTTATAAATGCGTAATTTAATAAGGTAATAAACGAAATTGGATTCACAATAAAGTGCCATTTAAACATCCACTCAAAATTACTTTAGGAACAATTACATAATATTAAGAAAGTAATTTTAATATACTCTTATTTAGGTAACTTGTGTTCTAAAATGCAAATGTTTCTCGGGTTAAAAATCACACCGTTTAAATTGAGGAAATCGACGTATACCAGTAATAAAAAGAGCAAGCATTATCAACACTGTATGCTTTACAATAATATGTGATTAAAATCATGTAGAAAAGAAAATAATTTTATATAATTACACATTTAAACCTATCTTACAGTTTCCTCAAATAGTAACACAACATTTCTTATATATACCTATCTCTAAGAATACATGTCATTTTCATACATGTAAATGAAAACGTCTTTTTAAAGAAAAAATTACTCCTTAGAAAAAAATATCATGGAAAGTATCATTAGGTTCGAGCTAACATTTTTTAAAAATTAATTTTTCTTTGGTCTTATTTCTAGATAAATTCTGATGTTAGAACATACAATGAGGCAAAAATTTTAATTTGATGCATTACAGTTTTTTGTAGAATGTTAAAATGTCATTGAAATTGACAGAAAATGGATCAGTTTCGCGAAAGTAGTTATTTTCAATGGAAAACACATTCTATAGCAAACTGTAATGCATCAATCTTAATTTAATTAAGGCGACAATATTCTTTGAAGTGAAGAAAATCAAAGAAAAATCAAGAAAATAGGGTTCAAAATGTACTCTAGCTTCTTTCACCTTCTCACATTCTCTTTAAAAATAACTGCAAGCAAAAAGGTTCGGCCGATTCAGTGCAAAGATCTTCATCACGAACTGCGGGATCATATCAACGAGGAGGGATATTTTTTTGAAAAGCCAACTTACGAGATAATCGGCTTGTGATCGTAACGATGTTTCCAATTATTTCCAAATGTATAAAATAAACAACAGCCCCATATTTATGTCTATCAGTAAGCACATTATAAAAAATATGGTAATTAAAATATTGTAAAAAAATTTTTTTTACATTTTTTTTACTTCCAATTTTAAAGTGTAATTGTTTCCTTCCCAAAGAGCGATGTTTAAAAAATAAAAATAACTTGTCATTTAATTTCTATTTGACATCTACTGAAAAAGAAAACTGTTTTGGAAAGTGGAACGCTCTGTGTACTAGACTGACAGATAAAATATAATTGGCACGCGCAATCAAAGATCAACTTTTCAACATAGGCAGACCTTAAATATTACGAGTTAAAAAAGCTTGTATGAAAATATAAGATACATATTTATAGAAAAGGTTTTTATAATTCAATAATATATTTAGATTTTACTTCAATTGTCTACATTCATTCCGCGCATTATACATAAATAACTTCATTTGTGACTGAAATTCACATTCTGTGTAAATATGCAAGCGTCTTTTTCATTTTAGCTGTATTTTTTAACAAGATTTGGGTGTAGCTAAGATATCATCCCAACATGATCGTCAAATGTTTGATAATTATAGTCTGACAGCCCCTCATCAGTTGATGAGTTTGCCTGCAGACCGATCTTCCAAATTGTAACAAATATGATCTCACTCATAAAAGTTCTGGTCGTTCAGATGCAATTCAGTGCTTATTGTGTTTGAATCAGAATCTATACAGAGACAAACTACATTGAAAACATGGAAATTTCCCAGAATCATTTTAGTCTTTTGCGTGTAAAGAAGTGCGATGTGAAATGGAAATAAAAAATAAAATAACATGAATAAAAAATAACTCAATTATTGTTCGAAGTACTAATCATTCACCTACACTGCATGTCTTAATGTATTAAAATGAAAAACTTTAAAATCTGAAATTAGATATGAACAGCAAAGAAGATTATCGTTTCTTTCAACTTGACATTGCGTGACATAAAGAGAATCATTTACAATAAATTAAAAGGATAATTAAGCTTTCTTCATTATAGTGTGATGCTGCTGTAAGTAAGAGGTGCAATGTCTTGCTCTACAAAAGTACGTAAGTCCCCAGTTCCCTGCATCGACCTGTTCGAGTTGTTTGCCAACTGGACATGACTGTTGGCAGAAAGCATTTGCATCTTATTGGAGCCAAGGATTCGGTTTGTTGAGCTCTATGCCACCAGGGGGGTAGGGTTGAATTCACCTGAAGATTTGAACCACTGTTTTAAAGTTTCTTGAAGACAACTCTACGACATTAATTTGAATTCTTTTTTGTTTCTTCATCACTTTATTGGGCTGCTGATCGACTAATGGCAGGGATGCTAAAAACGTAAGTAGGGTAAAAAATGTTTCTTTCATATCCAGAACCGAACAAGAAACTGGAATAAAAATAGTTTAATCAAATTAAACAGTTATTTAAGCACTGACGAAAGTGCAGATCTTTTAGATGCACTTCGCTCCTTACTGTGTGTTAAAACATAAGGCTTGTTTTTCTTTACTACCTTAATAATCCAGGTTGGGCCTCCACCTGCTGCATAATGTCCCTCCAAACAGCTTTGAAACTGACTCTAATTTTCCAGTTGGAGACCTCTGAGGTCTTAAGATCGTTCAAGGCAGCCTCAAACCAACTTTGTTTTAACCTATTGCACATGGACATCCAATTCAAGATCTCAACCACTCGTTTACCAGGTGACCTCTTACAGTGCACAAGCCATGAGAGTCTAGGTATATTTATGTTTTTATCGGATTTGAAAAGTCTACATATGTTGATATGAAGAGGATGTTTCTAAACTATTTGAACTTTTTACATCTAAAGACGTAAGAAGTGAAATTGAAATAAAAAGTAATTCATTGTAAATAAAGATTAATAAATGTCCAGATTGGTCTGATCATTGATTTATTATTTAATTCGTTGATAAGCTAAATTATAAATTTAGATATCAATAGCAAAAAACTGTTATTAAATTATAAGTCTCTTTCCACCACACTGAAAGCACCACACTGCCAAGTGACGAAATCACACTGGAGCTGGCACACTCCTCTCTATATCCACCCCACACCAGTGGAAGTATTTCGGACAACAGACTTGAACTACCCAACCCACTGAGCAACAGCAACTCAGTGAGGGAGAATGTCGACACCCTTCCAACCACTGCCAGCGGCAAATGATCATTATGTAATTTTTTAATTAAATACTTGTTTTAATGCTTTATTATCGTTTAATTTGTGAAATGCGTGTCTAAGCAAAGTTTATTTTGGAAAAATAGCGGTTTTCAGAGCTGCGAAATAAGTCACTAAAATCTAAATCCATTTGGTTACGTTTCCCAAACATTTTGGCAACTAGGTGATATTTTTAGTATTATAACACACATGTTATTATTCTCAAAGATTTGCATTCATAAAGCCAATAAGAACCGAGATACTTACTATAAACTACATGCCCATAACCCCATGTTTTTAAAATTAATTATATGTTTTTACTAACGTTTAATTTGTGAAATGAGTGTCTAAACAAATCTTATTCTGAGAAAATAGAGTTTTCAGAATCAATAAATGAATCACTAAATTTTAAGTCAGTTTGGCGATGTTTGCCGATATTTTTGATAACTATGTGATATTTTTAGTTTTAAAGCGTAAGTCAATATTCTCTAAGGTTTGAGTCCATAGATCCAACAACAGCAGTGAGATACCACCTGCGTGCTGCAAGAATATTCTGGAAACTTCCATGGAGGAATGTGTTCTAGGAACTTCCGAACAAGCATCAATATCCTGTTCCAAATAGTGAAGATGTCCTTACCACTTGGAACAGGATATTCATACTGTTCGTATCCAAGTGGTAAGGGATGAAAGTCAATGAAATAGAGACGCATGAGTCACCAGCACTGAAAGTTGCTTAGTTTTTGTATTTTAGAAGCTGTATTTTAGATTGTAAGATTATTTAGAAGCTGTATAGGTTTCTTTAGCCTGTGCAATTACTTCAAACTGAAGAAATTGTAGTCATTGTCACTGTGGGAGATTAGTGAATGAGTTGAATATTTCAAAGAAACTTATCTTTACATCACAACCACAACACCATGAAGAAATTTTGTAACAGTATGAATATGTCTGATTAATGTATTACATAATAATGTTATTCACTCACAGCAGAACAGAAAAATGGATTTCGAATGGTTTTTATAATTGAGGTACGCGAATGTTAAAAATAACTCAATAATATCTATATTATGTCGGTTATTATGTAGAGAACAGAAAATAGTAAAATAATAATTATTAATTAAAAATATAAGATGATCATTAGCGTTATTTGTTTTATGTCAGTAAAAAATTAATTATAAACATCTGAAAAAAATTAATTATGAAGAAAAATTATACTAAGCTTAATTATAATTAGAATTCACAACATATTTTAAAGCATAATGGATTTTGTATTTTAAATGGTTGAAAATATTTCATAAATCATTGAATATATTCAATACATTCTTAAGAAAAAAATCTAAAAAAACTATAAAAATTGTAAAATTGTGTTAATTACTTGCTCTAAACATAAATATTTATTAATTGGTGGAATTAATTTATTAATTGTGGGAGAAAAAAGTCATCTGCAGTGGTAACTTTGTTGTCCGTGAGCTAGTTGTAGTCCCGTAAATAATTTAGTATCATACAAACACCCCCAATGATGACTACTTTGGACTATATGATTGTAGTTTTTCTGGCGAAATAAACGAGGCAACTTTAATTTATTTATACTTAATTGCATTTTGCGCTACTCTCATAATCTATTTTTTGGAGTGGAACGTTAATTATTTCACCGCCAGGGCAATTGCTTTGGTTGGTGTGTGGTGGAAATTTGTCGAAGTAATTGCATTTCTGAACAACCCGCAGGTAGCCGGCAAAAAACAGTTCAACAGGAACTTGATGAAAAAGCTCTATTCTGTTTATTATAACTAGTTTTATATCTAATTAACTTGATTGAGAAAGTAACGCTTACTCAAGAAGCGGAAGGAGGAAACTTCATGATAATATTTATTACGTAAAACATTGAGTGGAATGAGATTCAGTAAAAAATAACAATAAATTAATTTTATTGGTTCCTATTCCATTCAATCATTTCAGTTTATAAATATTTCGATAAATATTTTCGTCTGATAATTTAAATTAAGCACATTTTATTCGTAATTAGTATAAAAGAATGTCGTATTAAAAAGTATATTCCGTTTTGTTATTTAAAAAGAAAATTATATTTGTGTAAGCATAACTGAAATACAGATTTTTTTACATTACTACTTCAAGATATAAAACACACACACGCACACAAAATCTTCATTGACTATGAAGTGAGATAAATTCATTTGAATTTTCCTGTTAATAAATTTTCATTGATAATAAATAAAAATACTCTCTCTCTCTCTCTCTCTCACTCACTCACTCACTCACTCACTCACTCACTCACTCACTCACTCACTCACTCACTCACTCACTCACTCACTCACTCACTCACTCACTCACTCACACACACACACACACACACACACACACACACACACACACACAAATATATATATATAGCCAGAATAACAACTTTTCACACAAGGGGATTCTGCGAGGCGTACAGGAAGAGAGTCAGTTAGGTTTCTGAAGGTATTCAATGGGATGTTGAGCCATCTTAATTCCAGTTCCGTGGCTAGCTACGCTAGATTACATGGGAGAGGATCCACGGCGTGAGCAACCTGATCGAAACAATCCCACTGGTACTCAATTCAGTGTATGTTAGAAAGGTTTGTTACCCAGGGGCGAACGGTAATCCCATCCCAATGCTCTTCGAACCACGCATGTAGACTGCGAGCTGTATAACACCTCGCGTTTGTTCTCAAGAAGAAAACATTGCGCATATAAAGGTGGAGGTGAACATGGTCAACAAAGACAGGCTTGTATTGATCCATCATCTTCAAATTCAAATGAATCCTAAGAATGATAAGGCTTGGTTTGTTTGTCGCTCAGCGGTCATTTTTTGCACACGAGGGCTAATTAGACCGGGACCTATGGTTTAAAGTGGATTCCGAACCACTACAAGCATCCATGCCCAAGGTGGGAATCGAACCCACGAATTGTTGAACTGAAGGCAAGAGTACTAATCATAACTTCCTGAGAATGGTAAGAAAATATTCCACAGATCATAATGTCCCTCTTTCATCTGAGCCGTTCCGACAGTGGTTGCAAGCTGCTTACTTTCAGAAGTTTGCGTCGGAAGGAACATAAAATCTGATTCATCGGAAAATTCTACCTGACGCCACTCAGTGATCATTCAGATAAGGTACTTGCGTCCCCATAACAGCTTTTGCCACCGATGAACAGCAGCAAGCATAAGTTCATGAACTTGGCGTCTGTTTCGGTGGCCCAGATGCAGCTACGTTCACTGAACAGTAGTTTGGGAGACACTGTTGGTGGATCCTTGGCTCCTCTGAGCGGTCAGTTACTCAGAGGTAGCACGTCAATTCGTCTGAACTCATTTTCTTCAGTCATTGTTCACCTGTCATCTATGGCTCATGTCACACCACATTTGCCACGTCTCTGATTTTGAACAGTCCCATAAAGAAAAAATTCGGATTTATAAATTCATGTTAAAAAATAGTACAAGGTAGATTTTGAGTTGTAATTTTCTTTTTTTTATTAAAATTGGAATCTGTTGGACAAGCGTAGAAATTTACAGCATGCAAGAGTTTTAATTTCCGGATTTGTAGATAGTTCAAATATCCAAGAGAATGATAATGCTCCTATTCCTAATTTTTTCCGTAGTTGATTCCTCAAATGTTCGTATAAAGGACAATCTAGGAGAATATGATCTATGGTTTCCGGTTCACCTCACTGACAGCGATCTGTATGCCAGAGATTAAACCTAAATAGAATCGAATTGGTAGGAAAAGATCTTGTTCTTACTCTGGCCAGCCATACGTCTTCTAGTCACGATTTTGTTAACAGTCTGTGATGTTTGCGAATAGATGTGAGATGAGTGAATGCTTCAGCATATTTCCTATTTTTCCATTGATTGAGACTTTCATTAAAGTAATATTTCTTGATGTGTTGTTTCAGATTTTCAGGAGAAATAGATCGAATAGCATAATGACTCACAGTTGCTGCTTTCGCCAATGAGTCTGCAATTTCATTACCTGCAATCCCTGAATGTCCGAGAACCCAAACTAACTGTATTGACAAGCACTTTTGAGTAGACTGAATCATTTGGAATCGAAGCAGTTAAATAATAGTTGGTGATGTCCTGGAACAATCTGAAAGAGCAGAGATGCTAAAAAGTGAATCTGTAAAAATGACATATTTTTTGGGTTCAGTGCAAACTTTAGAGACTGGAATAAGCAGTGCCATAGCCTCTGCTGAGAAGATGGAGTTTATGGAACTAATTTTCCCTGTTATTGATAAACTAGTTGTAAAATTGACTATTGTAATGCCCACAGTTGATCCCTGCTTGGAAGCATCTGTAAAAATCATCGTATCTGTTTGCCATGATGACTCGCAAACTTGGTGAAATAGCTTACAAATTATATCTTTTGGCAATGATTCAGTCTGAAAAGGGAGACTCGAGGAGCAAATGGAGATTTTTTTTTTTGGAATTTCTGGCCATCCAGTTGGGACTTTTAATATGCACGAGGTATGTATTCCTTGTTGGTCGAGCCCCAATTTGGCTTTAAAGGCCAGAGGATGACTACGATTGACTCGATTGTAAGTTAGCTTTTCCCAAGCTGAATCACAGGGGGATGATGATGACTTGCTTAAATTCCGAATGTAAAAGTTTAAGGAGAGCATTTCATGTCTAGAGTGAAGAGAAGTTTCTCCTGCTTCTTGTAGAACTATCGGTATGGGGGCCCGCTTAGGAAGACCTGTGGCAATTCTTAAGGCAGTGAGATATACAGTTTCAAGGATTTTGCGGTCTTTTGTGCATGCTGAAGTAAATATATGACAGCCATAATCCAGACTGGAGACAATAAAAGATTTCACGATTTGAAGAAGATGAGCGGTACGAGCACCCCATTTATTACCTGCAATACTTTTTAAAGCATTCAACTTTTTTGATATAGCTTTTCTCTTTTCCTGAAAATGATGACGGAAAGATAAACTGTGTGAAAAATGTAATCTCAAAATTCGAATATTTTTACTCCAGGAAATAGGATGATTGTTGATAAATAAGTTGAAATTAGGTTGTTGTCGTTTTGAAGAAAAGTTAATCATAGAACATTTTTGTGGGTCTATCTCAATAACTTATCGTAGAGGTCTGCCATAAACACTGAGAACAGAAAAGGTGATAACACGCTTCCCTGTGGAACTCCTCTATATGAGGTGGCTGATGAAGATAGCTTATTTCTCCACTTTACTTGAAAATGGCGAACTGTAATGAACTGTTGAATCCACAAAGCAGCGTTTCCTTTGATGTTTGCTTGAAGTAATTTATAAACTAGGCCGTCTGGCCAAACTGAATCATAGGCCTAGGAAATATCCACTGCAACCAAAATAACAAATTTTCTAGAGGATCTGGCAGAAATTATGTGATGATGAATGATGGATAAAATACTGTCACAACCTTGATGTGGCAGAAATCCGTGGTGATTGGGATAAAAGAAAGATATGGTTGATAAATGGTCAATAAATCTCTTTAAAATCATTCTTAACATTAATTTGCACATGGCACTAGTCAGAGATATAATATGGTGCGATGCCCCAAGATTGGCCCTCTTTCCCGGTTTTAATATTGGAATAACAATGGAGGATTTCCATATTTCTGGTATAATACCTGTAAGCCACGATTTATTCATCAGGGAGAGGAGGTAGTCTAGGCTGGTAGTAGTAATGCCTTTTAATATTTTTGCAGATATCTTATCTGGACCAACAGACGAATTTTTTCATCTTGCCAAAGCTTCTTGCAGTTCAGATGCAGTAAAGGGTTTATTGTAAGAGAAATCCTCACTTGTACTTAAATCCAATGGGATAACCTCTAAAATTGGTGAACGAGTGTAGAAGTCTGTAAACATATTAGCTTGATGAGTAGGATCTGTCACTGGAGAATTATTATGTAATAGGATCATATGTGAAATTGGAGATACTGTAACTCTATTTTGGAGATTTTTAAATAAGTTGAAAATATTTTTTGGTGTTCCAGCTGAAATTATTATATCATCCCAATATTTTCGAGAGAGATGTATGAGTAGTCGATGTAATTCTGCTGCAGTTCTTTTATATACCATCCAAACGTACTTATCACATGTGCGTTTAGCTTTACGCCAATGACGTCTTTTTTGGCCCAGGAGATAACCACACCTAGAAGACCACCATGGGGGATAAGGTTTACATGGCATTTTCTGCCAACTTCTAAATTTGTGAAGTTTATTTATGCAAAGATGATTGAATTGTTTAATATATTGAAGATTAGAAACTTCATGATCAGTATTGATGGAAGTAAAGAATTCTGACCACAAAATATGTGATCTGTTCGGCTTATGGTGTTTGTTTGTTTGTCACTCAATGGTCATTTTTTGCACACGAGGGCTAATTAGACCGGGACCTACGGCTTAAAGTGGATTCCGAACTATTACAAACATCCATGCCCAAGGTGGGATTCAAACCCACGAACTGTTGAACCGAAGGCAAAAGCGCTAACCATTCGGCTGCCAGGTCGTCTCGGCTTATGGTGATCAGTATCTCCAGTAGCTATGCTAGTTTTAGATGGTAAATGATCATTTCCAAAACAATCTGGGTAAACTTCAATATGACTAAGGTGATAAATGTCTGGTGATACAAAGGTGAAATCAATGAGTAAAGGTTTATGATGTGGACCGTAATGTGTTGGAATTTCACAGTTCAGGAGGCAGAAATTCTCTTCCTGAATCCATTCAAGGTCATTTGCCCTTGATGAAGTGGAACAGCTTCCTAATGATGTATGTCTAATATTGAAATCACCTATGATGATATAAGGAGGCCGAATTCCTTGAATTATGCTATGAAGCCGCTCTGAAGAAAATTTGCCAGGAGGAATGTACACATTAATGATTGTTATTGTAGTCGTTGCCACTGTGATCTTGATTGCTAAGAGTTCTCTGCCATCATCTGACTAACGGATAGGAGAAAATTGCCTTGTTGGAATGTTTTTATTTACTGCTAGGAGAAGGCCACCACCTCGGCTATCTTCTTTATCCTGACGAAAGATTATTTTGTTAAATAAAGATATCTTGTCAACTTTTTTTAACCAAGTTTCTTGTATTGCAATAATGTCTGCAGAATTAAAATAATGAAGTTTCATGTATGGGCGCTTATTGAAAACACTTCGAGCATTTCACGAAATTAATGAGAACATGAAAAAAGTTACAATTATTATGATTATAATTTGACTTCTAAGGATTGATGCACCCAGTATAAAAGTTGCGTCCCATCTGTTAGGAAATTTTATTGCTTCCCTTTCTGAATTTTGCATTTTCAATTATTTCTGACTGTTCTTCAGAAGAGTTACCAAAAGTAAATACACTATTCACGGGAAAATTGGATTGAAATGAATGTCACTATTACTAGGATTTGATGATTGTTTTTGGAATCGACTACTTTTCCGAGTTTTCCTTCTAGCAGGGGATGATGAGAGACTTCTAGTTTCAAAAATTTTGCTTACAGTTTCTTCAAATTTTTGGAAAATAGTATTAAGAATGGCTTCTTGTTGGGTTTGAATAGATAAGATTTTTTTTGTCTACTGACTCTTCAAATTTCGTAAGTATATTGAGGTGACTATATCATTTATTTTAGCATGAGTAATTTCTGATGGTTGATTAGACTTTACGATTGTATCAAAATTGGATTTAGAGCTTTTAAATTGTCTTTTTGGTTCAATAAAAGATAGATGGTTTATTGCCTTAAATTTTAAAAACCGAGTTTCTTCACGAGATGAACGTGAAGGATCAACTGAAGCGTGAGGTCCTTTGCAATTTACGCAATATGGGACTTTAGCTGAACAAGGATCACTATTGTGATGTGTGCCACAGAATCTGCATAAAGCTGATTGTACTTTGCATTTTTTTGTTGCATGTGTAAATTTAAAACAAATTCCCCATTGACGAACTTTATCCACAAAAATCTTTACACTTACAATAGATAAAAACACTTTAATTTGAGATGGGATTTAATGCCCGTAGATTCTTACCAAGATAATTTCTGAAAGCTCTAAAGATCTCTTTTTATTGAAACGTCGTATTTGAGATACAATAAGGCCGTTATTTTCAATTTCTAATGCTAGATTTTCTAGACTTTTGTCCACTGATATGAACGGGATGATAAATTTCGTAGTATATTGTTCTATTTGTATTTGGGGAATCGCAGAAACATCTAATACTGTTTCAATTTTACAAATTTCGGTTGCAGTTTTATAATCAATTGTAGTAATAATTAGTTTTCCGTTTCTGGTATGTCTGACTTTTTCAATCCTATTCTTGTTGGAAATAGCATTTAATAATTCAGACATTAACTGTGAAGGCTTCTTAGGAACAGAAGCATATCCTGCTGTAGGACACAAAAACATTGTGAAATTTGAAATTCCAGTTTCAGAAGCCAATTGTATAGCTAGAGATGCATTATCATCATAATCTAATATAGAGTTCGATGCATGTTTTGGTATGGGATATTCACACTCAATCAATGGTATATCGTCTTGTATGTCTGTCATTCTGAATGTAATAGAACAACTTGAGCTTGAAACTAATAAACTAATTAATTAATTAGTCTTATTGGAATTCCCGAATTCATACAAACTTAAATAAAAGAAAATAAATTGCTTGAGTTGTTCTCAAAACTAATAAAGTTCAAAGTAGTATGTACGTACTGGTAAGAATCTGCAGTTTTTCCGTTTTCAGCTCTGTCTCCTAGTTGTGAAATTCCGACAATGATTACAAAAATTTAGAGTTCTGGCAAAATCGTAGAAATTGCCAGATCCACCTGCAGATTTATGTGTGTGATCAAATACAAGAGCACAAATAAGTTTTTGGAAACAAATCTTATGCCCAAAAGAACACATAAAATGGATGATATAATAGATTTTCAAATTGTTATTGAAAACATAATATTAGCATTTTTCTTTGCTATAACAATAGAAAATTAAAGATTTAATATTAGCAAATACATAGTGATAATTCATTTACTTGTATCAGGATAAATTAGCAATCAATATTAAAAATTCGTACTATATAAATTATAATAATTTCTAAGAAATATTAAGATATCTGTCAAATATAGCTAAATCAAACTAAAGTTCTTGGAACTAATAATTGGCTACATTTTATTCGTATACAAATACAGACATAACAATTTCTGCTATGAGAAAACTGTAAAACTTGCAAATGAAGCTTTGATCATTCCATTAAATTGACTTGAGAATTTATAACACAGTCGACCACACATTCCAAATGTAATCTGTACTCCAAAAAAGCTCGATGAAAATATATTCGAAAATTAAAAACGCGCATTTCAATTTATTGATATTTACTCACTCTTAATATTGGATATTTCAATTATATTAGGCAGTCTTTCCAAAAGATTTAACGGTGAATTTCCGTATGCGCGACTAAAATACGCAAATAAAAGAAAATTTAATGATATTTCAGCTTCCAATTCTCTGCTTCTATTTGGTAGTCCTAAACTTTAAAATATATTTTTTTACTATGAATATTTAATTCGCATAAAATAATAATCATGGCTAAGGATAATGTTTATTTATATTTGTATGTGCACGTGTACATAAATATTAATAAGAGTTTAACAATTTTAACATATACAGTCTATTTTTATTTTAAAATTGATTATTTGTAAAATTGTCTTATTTTGTTGCAAAATGGGTGAATAAATTTGTCGATCACTTATTAATCCGGTTTAATTTTTTAGTAAACATGCGCGAATTGTTTCGAATAAGTAAACAAATTACATAAAATAATATCGTCAATCAATACCATCTTTTCATTATTTTTCAAATTGAAAAAATGTTATGCAATGTAATAGTTCTTAAAAATATCTAAATCAGAAGTAATTAATTCAGGTTTTCAATTTGATGAGAAATAAATCACAAATTTGAATTACAGTTGGATATACTTATACTGAATGAATTATAAATATATCATATGATATAAATTATTAAATTAAAAATTGCTTAAATAAAATTTTAAAAAAGCTACTAAGTTTCCATTATTTTTTAAACCGAAACAAATGTTATGCAATGTAAAAGTTTTTTTTAAAATATCTAAATCTAAAAGAATGAGAGAGAGAATTCATATCTTCAGTATAACAATAAATAAATCACAAATTTGAATGATAATTGAAGATGTGTTTACTAAATTAAATATCAGTATATTGGATGATATAAATTATTATATTGAAAATTAACTTAAATAAAATTTCTTCACTTGCGTAAGACATAAAATTATCTAACTAATATTTACAATATTGTTTATTTATTTACAATATTGTATATTAATGTCAAACTTTTAAAGAAGAGTGCAGATTCACACGTGATTCAGAGTGTGTGAAGATATGGAGGGGAAAAAAAGTTATCATCACTCCAGCATTGGGGAGAGACACCGTTATCTCTATCGTGGAATAATGGTTTGTGCAGGAATCTCACTCGCGGTCACATTGACCTGCATGCGTTACAGGGAGAAATTGCGACTGGTGTCAGATATCGGGATGATCCATACGCCCACCCATATGCTAACTATTTCATTCTAATGCATTATTCAAGACCTTATCAAGCTATATTTGTTGAGATATATTTTGGCAGTTTTGATTTGCAGCTAATGCAATATCCAGCTTGATCTCCAGACCTGAATCCCATAGAAAATCGGTGGGATTATCTAGTTAGGCACGTTACTGCTGTAAATCTTCTTACAAGGTATGGGAGGGTTGGAAAACAGCTTACTCCGTGTCTGGTCTTCGCTTCCCATTTCAGTGACAAACAACTTAATTGACAGCATGGAAAGACGATGTCACGAAATTTAAATAAGATGCATTCAAGTTAAAAATGGGCATATCCCTTATTGAAACTCCATTTTGTTATGTTTCTATGACATTTTACCACATGACACTGTAAATTTTTTTTTTTTTTTTTTTTTTTTTTTTTTTACCAATAATGGATTTTTTCCAAAGAGATTGTTTTATTTGTTTGTAAATCCTTTATTTTTTTCTTACGCAAAATTCTATGTTTTAATCAATAGTACTTGTTTCGTGAACATGTTCCCAAAATTTTATATTCCTGCAGCAATTCATTTGTAAATTAGGCTTAAAAAATTGAGATTGCTTTTTAAATTTTGGAATGTGTTGCCAAAAAATTAATAATAAAACGTTTTTTTCAGGAGATAAATAGTATTTCCTTCTTTCAAAAGTTAAATAGAATGACTGTTAATATCAAAGAAGATATCGAGAAAAGCTTAGTTACTTGAAACATATTGCATCAGAGAAGATAAATAGCATTCCCTTGATACTCAGCATTTCGGATGAAATTTTATAATATGACGCACATATGTGCTTATTTTTCATTTTGAACTCATTAGTGTGAAGAGTAGAAACCATTCTGAAAACATTTTCATCTGAAATTTCATATAATTCAGAACTTCATGTTCAGTATGAAAACCATATTAAATATTCTCCAGAAAAATAGTTTTTGTTATCAAACACCTTTTGAAATTGTATTAGTTAAGATTTGAAAACGAAATGAATGTTATGAATGGGATTTCCTTCGTATAGTGAGTTCATAAATCTTTAACTATTCCCTACTGCATAAAGTAACAAATTCTGCAGTCTAAAAATACAATAATAGTTATTGTAGCTGTAATATGAATTATTCATTAGCTAAAGTATAAATATTTTCAGAAATAGAATGACTGTTAATATTAAAATTTTCACGAAATTTTAAATGTATTTTGACTTGCACTTAAATTATAATTAAATTTATGTTTTCATTGCAGACTGGAACTTCGATCATTATCTCAAAAGTAAAAACTATTTCAAATTCAGAGAGAAATACATCAAATATTCATAATATTGATAATAGATTGTTTTATTCTTGCTTTATTATAAAAATGTGAAACTATTGATAACGATTGAATTATAAAAATACTAAAAACTTTGAATGGAGTACAACTGCCTCAACAACTGCAATACGAGAGTTGGATGGAATGCAACTGCCCAGAATAGAATAAATAATATAATTTAATAGTTAACTATTTTCAGGCATAAGCACTATTTCATTTCAAAATTTTTTTTTATAGTTATTGCAATTAATGGTAATAAATGAAGATTTGAACTCTGTGTAAAAATGCGGAAATGCATAACATTCCGGAACTCTGATACCACCAATAAAGGAGGCGTGTGGTTCCGTCCCTCCCCATTAAGATTATCTTTTCTTCACAACTACTAAAAATAGAAAAAAAATGTGTGGCATTAGATATCTCTTGTGGCATCCAATGTGGCATTAGATATCTCTTTATTTCTACACTTCCCCAGTATAAATATTTTTTTTTAAATTATGATATTTAACATTTTAGAATTTTGGAAAAATATTGTGTAAAGTCTGCTGCAAAGTATGTGTTTCCGTTTTTTCCAATACGTCGCAGATCGGAAATGACTCGAAACGCAGCGGAAAATATTTTCAATTTTAGCGTTTAAAATTGTTTCTAAATTTATTTTTTAAATGTTTCAGACCTCAATGGATTTATATTCAGCCGATCTTTACGTAAAATCTCTTTTCGTTAAGTAAAACAGCGTTTTGAGCAAAGATAAGTGAATGCTAAATATCGTTATTTCACCAAGTGTCAATTTTTCCTGGAAGATACGCACATGCTTCCTTTGATAACGATGATCCTCTAGAAAAGAACAAAACTACGTGACATCACCAAATATTTATACACCTAAGTTCCTCACAGTTCATTCAAAAATGGTTATAAGAGATAAAAAAGAAAATGAATGTGATCATGCAGAATGATTAAAAACACACATAAATCAGCTTAATTATAGCTTTATTAATTGGATGCACATTAATATCCTTCCCCTGAGAATAAAGAAGCGAGCACAGCCGTTCAATTTGATCTCTTTTGTGAGGGAATTAAAAGACGATTCTCAGAACTCAGATTAACTATCCTAACAACGAAATCTAAAGATAGATTTAGCTTCGTGTAATCAGAACTGCTGCCCCCCCCACCCAGCCAGTCATTAGATATGTCCATAGGGAAAAGCATTTTTTTCCTGTCTTTTTTTTCTCTTCTCTTATTTATTTATATATTGTTTGTTTGAAATATTTATTTTTTAGGCACGAAAATGAATAGTGCTTGTTAATTTTTAATTATTTTGTATTATGGGTATTCATCATTTTTGATTTAAGACCACACATTCATGTATAAATATTAATTTAAAAAAAAGTCTATGAAGCATTTACTAATTAAATAAAAATTTGAATTGAAGAACAGTAAAAAATTAAAATATGTATTTAATACTTTGATTCATGTTTCTATTAAATAAAAGATAATTTATGAAATACAAAATAGGAATCGGAACTAATATTGATCATAATTTTCAGTTCTGAGTGAAATTTTTATCAAAAAGTTTGTTTTGAACAAAATTTTATTATATCGAATTTTTGTCAACAAATACTTAGTTTTTATTTGGCTTGAAATTTATATACGTTATTCTATAGTGCAGTGAAAAATTGTAAATATCATATTACTGCGATAAGGAATTAGAATACGAAATTTTTGTTTCATTTTAAATGATTTTTATGTCATGCTATGCATATAAACTCATTAGATTTGGACAACTTTGCTTCGACTTATTTAATTTTACAGTGATTCATCTTCATGATGGATTTTTGTAAAGAATTGAAGTATGTTACTGCAAAAAATAACCTGTGTTGATTCTAATAATGGATACAGAAAATCCACTAAAATCATACACATGCACGCTCAAAGGCTTCAATTTTCATTCTAAATTATTCTACAAATATTTAATTGATGTCGAATGGGTTCGATAATTCAATTCTCATCGTATTTGTTCAGTAGTACTCGTAGGGACCAAATGTCATTTGTATTATATAATAAATTTGCACTATACAATCTACCGGTATTAAAAGTATGTATTTATTAAGTAATTATATATATATATATATTGTAAGTTATATATTCTATGTATTCATTTTCCTCATTTTGAATGGATAAGTTAATTATTAAATATTTTCGGAGAAGCTGACAAAGGTATTCAAAAATGTTTGTTCTTGTTTTGCAACTTGAATTCTTCTGGAAAAGATGCGGAAGCTAATTTGACAAATGGGTTCGACAAGAGGAAAAGGCCTTTTCCAGAAGACATTCCATTTCCTTTTATGGGTAAGACAAGCGGCTTTTACTTAATCAGTTGGAAAGAGAAGAAAGTTGGAAGGCTTTTTGCTAAAAACTCACCGACGAAAATCAGGGAAAAGTTTCTACTGTATTCTGAGAAATTTTAAAAAAGAAGCAAAAAGATTTTCTCAAATGAAAATATTTTAAAGGAAAGGTATTTACATAGGTTAGTTAGAAAACTTAAATGACGGTAGAAAATTATCTTTAAAGTTGGAAAATTATTTTAAATTTAAAATAAAATTTGAAATTATTTTAAATTTTAAATTGGAAATATAATTTTAATTTAAAAAATTTATTATTTTTATAAAAACTTTAATGTGCAAAAAAAATTTAGGTGTAAAAATTGAAATACGTTTTAAATTTTATACCTAAAAAATTTTAAATATAATTTATTATATTATTATACATTTTAAAACTCTTTATTTTTAGTAACAAAACGATACTATACATTAAAAAAAATCATACATACGTTTTCGTTGCTGATATAGAAATACTTTTATTAATGAAAAGTATATCAGAGATAATGTAACTGAAACAAACGAATCTGTCCTTGTTAATTATGTTAAACACAATAAAATGATTGTACAATGTACATATTGAACAGTAACATATAAAATGTGAATGTAATAAACTGTGAGTACTTGATTTTTGTTAAAGGTATGACAATAAAAAATTCATTTCGAACTTACTTATATATTTTTATATATTTTATAATCGTATATTAAAATTATATTGCAGGAATGGTTTCAATAGAACTATCCGTAAATTAAAATCCTATGATTTATTGAATAAGAAATAGATATTTTGTGATTACGAGATTAGATATTATATTTGAAATATTGCTAATCAATTTAGAAATTTTAAGCGATTCAGAATCGTCACAAAACAATGAAAAAAGATCACAACCCTGAAAAATAAATGCCTTTATTCGACGATGATTCTATAAAAATACTGATTTTTTTCCTTTTAATTCAATTTCAGACATTTATTTCTTTGTTATTTTATGCACCGAAAGTGAATAGCATGTCTTTTTTATTATTTAATTATCCGTATAAGTTTACAATTACTAAAGCTGCATATAAGTTGGAAATATGATGAAATCGAAATCATTCTCTAACTTTTTTATTTTTCAATTATTTTAACCACCGAAAGTGATTACAGTGCAATTTTAGTATCAAATTCTAGAATTAATTTGAAATTAAAATAGTTCAATATAAACCATGAATAAAACACAGCTGAATTTTTTTTTCTCCTTCATTCATTTCCCAGTTATTTCAGTCATCCTTCTTTACTATGATGTCATGTCCATGGGGAGAATTAAAGGAGTGTGTCTGGTTATTTCCTTGATCTTTTGGATGTTTTTTGATGTAGAGGAGGGGGGGGGAATTCCACGAGCTGAGCCAGAGATCTTAAAATGGATGGCTAGTCAAAAATGTGTTTGGGTTATAGTGGAGCATTGAATGAAGAGACGGAAGGTTCTGTTTGCTATCTCTCTTCTGTACTATCTAGTTCCTACATTAATTTTACCCCAAGAGTATGTCCTATTAACTTTATGTAATGTTTATTTTTAAACAATTATATTACTTTTACGGAAATAAAGTATCACTGAAAGCATATTCTTATTCATTCAAATACTTAGACATGTAAATGGAAAATAATGAGCATTCACTTTCTTACCTAGCTTCTATTTAGATATTTTATATTCAGCAAAACACATATCAGGAATTTTTTTATTTATTCATTTTTAGTAAATATATTATATTTTTATTTTTACAATCCAGTTTTATTAAGAACATATTTTTTACTATCTACTTCCTGTACAAGTTTTCGATTGCTAAAACTGAATATAAATCAAAGACGACTCTTAGTAACTTACAATCGGAATGATTAGAAACAGTTATTTGTAATTATTTTGCCTTTATTATTATATAATATTAAGTAATAATTTCGGAATTGAAGTCCTTATATTTCTAATTTAATCTCAAATTTACTTACCCATTTTTGTAAAATGAAACCGTGTTTCCATTACGTTGCCAAAGATTCCCATAGATTCAATATCATTTTATTAAAAATATATTGAACATATATTAAAAACAAACATATTAAACACAAATCAAATTTATATATGCATATATATATATATAATTATATATATATATATATATATATATATATATATATATATATATATATATATATATATATATATATATACAGAGAGAGAGATTTACATAAAAATGAATTATATGCTATAAGTCTTGAAGGCCACATTAGTTATGTGGCCTGAATGTTTGAAAAGCCTTTTGAAGAAATAAAAACAATGGTTTTTATAGAAGTCTACGGCAATACCTTAGGTGGCGTTATTATAGTCAAAATTAAAAGAAATTAATTTCAAGAGCATTGATTTACCAAGAAAGGGGACTTTTGGGCATGCAATCATCATAATTTGAGAGAAAATTACTCCCATAAGAAAGTCCGATAACTGCAGTATGATAAGAAAATATGGCAAAACTAACTTAATTACCTTCATTTTGACCTGAATAATAAGGGTTATTCATTATTTATAACAACAAAATAACAAATTCTCAACATATTAATCTGATGAAAATTTTTCCAAGCTCTCTAGCCTCTAATTCAGCAGTTCGACGGTTTGATTCTTACCTCAAGCTTGATTGTGGAGAGTTTCACATTCCATTTTAAACTGCATATTCCGATGCCAGTAGTGCTAAAAATGGCCGTTAAAGGACAAACTTATGAAATGCCAGCGGCAGTTATTTCTATAAATTTAATCTTATTTTAACTTTAAAGAAACATGACCACTTTTGTTAATGTTTTACATTTATTACATAGATTGATAAATGCTCATTATGGTTTGAAATTAATTATTTAAAGAGAAAATTATTCCCAGTATATGTCTATCAAGGAACCATTTAGAAAACAATGGGCGCAAGTGCATTTCAATGGCAAATTCGTTTCCCCTTACGATTTATGAATAAAATAAATAAAAAGACTATCATAGTGATAGGAAAATATTCAGCAAATATTACATGATTTATATTTTTGATTCATGCAAATTTTCTGTAAAAAGGTCGTGAACAAGTAGGTGTTCTCTTTTACAGATCTATAGCATGTTGATACCATGCTGCTGCCGATTGCGTTACTCATCATGGCACGTTATCTGGGAACAGTTTACAACTAGATAATGTCAGGACCATTCCACCTGCATATCCCTGGACTGCTTTCGTGCTATTAACACTCCTCATGGGTCTGCAAGGGCACCAGACCTTACGCTTACCGAACATGTCTGGGACTTGGTAGGGGGCCATATTCAGAATATCAACTAATGACCACCTGACAGAAGGTATCGCAAGATGACGTTAGAAGGCTCTCTGTCACTGTTTATCGAGGCATGTATCACCATCAGGAGGGCTCTACCAATTACTTATTTGAACATTCAAGCTCTAACGGGGAGCCATAGATGGGCCCTATAGCCTTCATTTTTTATTATTTTATTTTCTGCGCATGAGCTAAACGCATATATAATTTCAAGAGAAACAACAATTCTAATGTCAGTTTTTTTTCAAAGGAGTGTGAAATTACTTTAGACATTTTTAAAACCTAATTACATTTAATTAAAAATGAGTATCAGCTTGCATATATTTCAATAATAAAATTCAATAAACAAATCATATATGCACATACACACACACACACGCACACACACACACACACACACACACACACACACACACACACACACACACACACGCACACACACACACATATAAATATATTAGTCTATCTTGTATAAATAATCTATCAGTATGAAAAGCAGTGACAGTTATTGAAAGTCTACAATTATTCATTAGTTACCCTTGAATAAGATTATTACATTAATTTAAAATATTTATTTACAGTTATACAGTTAGAAACGCGAGTAACTTTGAGTTTAATTTCCAGTATTAATATTAAACTTATGATAATTTGTTATGAATTTTCACGATTAATTTTCGATAGGTAGCTTCCCTTTCAATACCAACTTTGCCTTCAAAAAACTCCCGTGTTACGCATTGTCTGCTAAGCAACGGTATATCATTTTTGTGGGATCTCTACTAGAGTGCAATGGTCAGTGACCACTTAAACGGAAGCGTTTTGTTTAAATGTAGCCAGATTACCCGGTAATCAAAGTATGATAACTGTTACTAATAAATATTATAGATAACTGTTAATAAAAAGTATGATATCTGTTACTGTTAAAGATAACAAATACTTTCAGATAATTTGCCTTAAATAAATATAGTGATCTTTAATTTAAGGAAGTAACTAACCTGGATATTGTTTATAGCCAAATAACTTTGACTTTATAATTAATTTTAATATTATTTCGTCAAATTTTACTTTATGTATAATATAAACGTGTTAAATTATAATTTTATAATATAAAAAAATTCTGAAGGTGTTTCAATGTTTCAAGGGAATTTATTTTATTCTTCAATATATAAATGAACGTTTCCCATAAGATATTTGTAAGTGCTTAAACCTCAAATGTTATAAAGTTTAAAAAATACAATTAAAAAATATTCAACACACATTTACAACATATTAAGACACAAATTTTAATGCTGGATTTTTAAACAATTTCTAAGTTTTGAAAAATATTTATAAATAGAATGTCTGTGTAATAAATTTCTGTATCGCTAAAAATATATACGAATAGAATTTGACAGTCTAAAAATTACTCAAAAATTGTTTATACAAAGAGAATTCCCATCCACAATTTCTACTTTCTTAAAAATATTTACAATCAGTAAGCATTTTTACTCGTAATTATTTATATAATTCATATAATGTATACTATACAAAATAATATTTTTGTAATTTTAACCTTTACATTGTCAGAAATGTTTATGAGTAAAATCTTTCATCAATTTCAGTATTTGGAAAAATGTTTTATGAGCAGAAAATTTACTATATTGAACTTTTTGTTTTGCAAAAGTTTTATGAAAAGAATTTTCAAATCAATTACCCCCAAAATGAATAAATAGATTTCCTCCTGAAATAATGAATTGCTAGAGTCTAAGTCTATGTTGTCCCTATTTAAAGTTAATTTATTTATAAAAAAATATCTCACACACACACAATTGATAACATTTGTGAAACGCCCAAAAAGTAAAAAGGAAAACTATAATACATTTTCTAACTAACTTACATTTTTATTATTTATGAGTTAATCTATATACTTCATTTTTAAATATATTCTTATTGATTTGTTTCCTTTTTTATTTGTTGGATACACATACTTTATTTTTAAATATGATATTATATTTGGGTCATTTAATTTTTTATTTTATTTGCTTGTTATAACATTTCCCTTACTTTATAGTAAAATACATTATTTTTGTTTATTTCTATTAATGTTTATAAGTTATGATATATACTAAAATATCCTATTGCATGACAGCTCATAAGTGGCCCAAAGCCCGTATGAGACCCTTACTTGTCTTCCTGACCGAGTGGCGTGGGGTGGATCCTCTATTAGGTGGTCAGCCTAACGCAAAATCCCAGAGTTTAGTTTCCAAGCATGCCTGGTACCCAGTTTAGTGACCCACTGAAAGGCTGAGTCAACCTTGCCCAGCCTGAGTACTGAATCGCGGATCTATGCCATGGGACCACAAGGCTAAGCAATCATTCTTCTATGACATACACATCCTTTATAAGTAAGGTATCCAATGTTGTAATCACACACACATTTTCTTGCTGAATATCACATATATTTGTATAAAATTGTTTCTGTATAAAAATCGAAAGCGATATCATCTCTTCATTATCCTGATGCGTTACTTTATTTTGTGACCAATTTTATTCATTTTTGCTGATAAGGGATTTATTCTGTATGTCTGAAGAAATTTTGTCTTGATTTTAATTGAGAAATAGTTTGTTATTTGAGAAAGACTGTTAGGAATGGAATAAAACTTATATTGAAATGTCTGTCTCTGCCCAACTTAATAAAAGCGATGCTGCGATTGAATAATGCCCAGCTTATAGGATTTAACCCTTTAAGCACTATAAAGCGATGTAAGCGATCACAACTTATATAGAGGGACATGCAGTGGATGTGTCATCGTAAATTCGACGGTGAGTCGAAGTAATTTAGAAGTAAGGACCAAGATAAAGACCCCCAATACTTAGCCTGCTATCCTCAGAGGTAAAGAACACGACGGATCATCGATTGGGTCGGGATTCGAGCTCCATACCTTCCATACTGCAAGAAACTATTGAGCTGGAAGAACAAATCCTTATTGCCTCTGACTAAAAATATCCCGAGGAAAAGGACTGTGTCCCTTCCTCGAGAAGACTTAAGGGGATACACATCTACAATCTGTTCTCCAAACCACCCTCAACAGCACAAGGCCAAATCAAGCTAACCACACTATACAGTATCTATGCAGATGGATCACGCATTTATCATAAAACAGGTGCAGCCTAAATAATTTATTATTAGGACATAAAACTTCGAGAACACATTATTTAACTGAGGGATAAGAACTCAGTCTTCCAGGCGGAGGGCGTTGTTATTTATCAAACTGTCAACCTCATTGACGCACAAGGTCTTAGATATGCAACTATTAGTTTTAATAGATCATCAACTTTGCATGCGCCAGTTGACCACTACACACATCGACAATTATCCATTGCCCATCAACCTAAGCTGGATTAAAGCGCATCGAAGAGTTGCTGGAAATCCGTTGTACAGGAAACTACAAAAATCGAAGAATCGGAATCATTAGTGATTTCGTATCCAAGATCTTTCCTTGTCAAGCAACTGAAATACCTCACTCTATACAAATGGCAGTCTCTATGGGACAATGCAACAACAGACCGAATGACCAAAGATCTACTCACAGAAGTATATGCTAATCCATACCTCAACTAGCTGCTAACGTTTCACGGCTCATTTCCACAATTCTTCAGCAGAATCGAAAAGGCAACTTCATCCACCTGTATCTGTGGAACCCAAGGGGATCCCTTCCACTATGTCCTAGATGTCCGGAGATTGAGGGTTATCACCTAAAAAAGATCTCTCAGCAGAACAACATGGAGTTCCTGAGATTTTATATGAAAAATAGTCATCGTAGATTTCTTCTCGCAAAGCTGATGATTCATCTCAACAAACGAGGACTGGAACTCTGTCAGGATACAGGCCTCGCTGCCTCAGATGACCCAGAATTTTCCGCAAACGAGCCAGAAAACCATTCTTAAAGTTAGCTCTTTTCCACAACTAGTAATGGTGTATTAATATTTTTGAACATATAGAAATTTATGAGCTTTTCGAACCTTATGAACCCGTTTTTGAATCTTAAGAACTAATAAAATCCTATACACGTTTGGAATCTTTGAAATTTTTAAAATTGTTTGATTCTAAGCTGCTTTTGAACCTATTAAATAGCACACCTGTATAAAGTTACTCTCTTTCATATAAGGCCATATTTTCCTTTTCCTAACTACGAGTTCATAATATCTATAAAACTACCTTTAATACATTCATTTAATGTCATAATTACTCTTCAAATTCCTAATTGTCTCTAGATTAATTATTTCTTAATTAATTGTTAAATGTATCATCATGTTAAATTTTGCTTTTAAACTAAAGAAAATATTCAATGCTATTGTCTGTTGTTTAATAGGGCTTAAAGACCCTTAAAATGCACTGTGGCTTTTTGCTGAAAATTTGTAAACAGAATTTGATTTACTTTATAAATGCTTGTGATGGTGGCTCCCTCAAGGGACCTCGCGAAAGTGCGGAGAGCATTAGGTGTTGGGGATCTGTTACCTTAAGTACAGTTCGGCGCCTTCCCAAGTAGTTATGTATGTATGTATGTAACTTCCGATAATGAGAATGAACGCCTAAGCCCATCAGGCAACCGCTTCCTTCATAAAAGCAATGTTTCACTTCAAAATAAGGAAGACAGCGTTTGTAATTAATCTAAACAATACTAAATGTTTATGAGAACATTTTCTGGAGTTGCTTGAGCACACCGTTTCGGAACTCTGCTCACTTCAAGAAGAGAAGCGCGTGATTCTTCTCCCACTTTTGGAATTGTTATCTATGTATAAATATTGGCAACAGAGAAAAAATTTGTATGGATTGGAATCCCTTTCTTTCGAAATTTCCACATAATTTTCTTTAAAAAAGAATAAAATAACGATATTTATTAATTTTTCGATTTTTGAAAAATCATTGCTTTCTGCTTAACATAAAGTAAACATGTTTTCGAGTTTCTAAATATGCCATTGATCAGTAAACCAATAAGAGCGCGAAGGAAAGAAGACCTGAATTTAGTATTTAATGATTTCGTAAATATATATAAAGAGAATTTTTAAGCGGCCGACCCACATCTCTTGATATTTTAACTGGTCTATTGGTAAGGTTTGTTTCCAAACAACGTTTGAGCAAAGCTAAGTAAAAAATAAATATCGTTCGAATGTAATTAAACATTTTATTAACTTTTTTCCAATTCACAATTTATCCCCGAAAGTTAGAGATACGTTTTCCCTGTTTGCTTAAATTTGTTTGTCATTCAAAAATCTTCTCTTCACGAAAGCTAATTACGTCAGGATCTACAAGTTTAAAGTAGATTCTGAACCACTGCAAATATCTAAGCCCAAGTTGGGATCCGAACTCACGAACTATTGAACGAAAAATAAAGGAAAAGTTGAAAGGTTGTGATTGCTAGTAAAATGAAAAAAGAGCCTTACTATTGTTTATTAATTTTCACTGAATACTAGTAAAATAAACTTGTGTTACTTAAGCAAAAATATGTTTTATGTAAAATTTTAAGCGAAAGCGTTTTTTATGGTGTTATTGAAATTGCTACTATTGTCTTTATAACTTTACGAGGGAGAGTTGTATTAAATTACTATTACCTACAGCTATATTGTAAGAATTCAGATTATCAAAAAAAATTTTATTTTCAATGAAATTATTGAAAAGGAAATAAATACTTTTATTGTGAGTAAACTTCTTTCGACTCCTATCCTTTCCTATAAAATTTAGCTTTCGAATTGAAGATCTGATAACAGAGTCGGTTATTGAAGTTATTTTCTAAAACACGCTTTATTTTATTTTCAAAATCTTTCACGAGAAACCGTTAAAAATAACGTCTTTTCGCAAATGTTTTTGTAATACTTTGACGTCATGAGAACTGATTAAAATTCGAATGACATAAACAGCTGCAATTGATTGAATCCCGGTGTTGAGATGTACGTTTTTATTTTTCGTTTTGCTATATAAGAGATATTAACGAATATTTATGGTATGGCTACTTTTTTACCATTTCAATTTCCAAAAAAAAAAAAAAAGTTTATTTTTATAAATGACGTTGTCGCTAAAATATTTGTTACAAGTAAACATATTAAAATGACAAGGGGCATTACAGACATACATTGTAATCTTGACAATATGTGTACTCTTGTTTTAACAGAAATCATGAAATATTAAATATTGCCAATAATAATAGTATTTACGGAATATATCTGTCTGGCACGCGCGATTCATTTTAAATGAAATCTCATTTTTTAAAATGAGATTTTTATCATTTTAAACCACTGTTTGTTCAATTAGGATGTCGAATATTAGCAGCAAATTTTTGGCCTTACGTTGCGAACTGCCTCAAGCATTTTATTATCCACTGCTTTCCGGAAAAATCTTCTCATCGATAGTGAGCTTGTATTCGCGTGTCGCAAAGTAGGAAATTCGAAAATTTCCCAAGCAAATATCTCGACAGATGTTCATACAGAAGAAATAAATGCAACATCCATCTCCTGTTGTTCAACAGCTCCTGGGATCAAACTCAGGACCTTTCGCTGTGGAAAGAATGTTCTCTCCCTAGGCTATGCGGAGCAACAGTAACAAATGGTAAAAGAATTGACAATAATTAATTTTCCTATAATTTCTCACTTTCAGTCCTCTGAGAGATTCATAAAATTATTCCGGCAGAACGCAGAATGTGAGAACATAAAACGGCCAGTAGAGTTAATGCATTAAATATGACTCTTCCATTTTCACTGTAGGCGCTGAAAGTGTCTTCCACCACGTACGTGAGTACGTGTGAGGACATTTGTAATTACTCTTGTCAGTTCTCTTGTGATTCTAGTGATGATATACTGATCTTGAGTTCTTCAACTGAGTATGTATATTCTTTATTTTAACCACAAGTCAAAGTCATAAATGGTTAGGCCTAGTGACCAAGGAGATCACTTGTTGATCGTCTTTTCAGGTGTCATGCACACGGGATGGTACGATCTGCGGCATGTTGCGCCATCCTTCAGGAAGCAACACTACTGAAGCTTCTGTTCTGGAAGGCTTGAATAAAACTGGATTCCCATACCGAATTCGTTGTCGTCTTAAGGTTTTAAGGAACACGGAGATTTTGCTTGTCATAAATATACATATTGTAAAAAAACACTCTTTCTATTACGTCTCGGTGATTTTATATGGCACACACAGTCGCTTTTAAGCATCCATACTGATTTTGGTGCCACCTACCTTGTCTAACTGAGAATAGGGAGGTTCTGAGTTCGAATCCCGGTTTGGACATGGATGTACTCTCTCTCTCTCTTTCCTGTCTTGTCTCTCTCTCTTTTCCTTGTATGAGTGAATTGCGAATGGTTACCTACCTTATAAATGGTTACCTATGACATGTGTGTACTGAGGAAGTCGGACTCCACACTAAATAACGTTAAATTGGAAAAGTGGAGCAGCGCACCCCATAATGCCATCCCAGCTACGCACAAGACAACAACTGATTTTGGCTTTATTTCTTTATTTCTTTCTTTATGAGGGTTGATTTGATTTCTATATTCAATTTAAATGTATTCTGAATTTCTAAGAAATCATACCTCATGATTGATGTTCATGCCTCATGTTCTTTTGGATTCATGAACTGCTGAATCGGAAACACTGATTATCATATTAATGAAGTGATTATTGAAAAAAATATTTTTATAGAAGATTGGAACTTAAGAGAATTTTTCAAATATTATTCGTACTTATGTTAAGCAAATAAATAGGCTATTACAGTGGTCATGAAAAAAAGCATACTGAATTGCTACAGGATCATGATTAAAGCAAAAACATTAAAGAGTAATCCTTAACGTTAAGCTTAATGTTGTTATCAATTTTCTTTTTTTTTTTTTCAATAATTTTTCTGATATGGCTTTTATGTTTCCCAATCTACAAAACATTAATTCTGCTGGAGTGTACGCATTTTTATACACCACTCATGTTTCTGTTAAAGATTTACAAGTTTTCTCAGTTAACAAAAATATTCTCATTGAATAACATTAAGAGTTACATTAATTTTGTTACTGTTTTTATTGAACTTTAGCATTTTTACTTAATGCCCTAAATAACAAAATATTTCTTTTGCAGAAGTGTTATACACATTATTTAGTTTTTTCCTTTGTTTTGATCATTCTTCTGATATCCTTTTGCATGTTTCCCAATTAACAAAATATTCTTATTGCAAAAATTTATACACAGCCAGTTCCCCTGTACCTAACCCAAGAAGGGTTCTACCAGTTCAGATGGGAGTTGCTAGAAAGAAGAAAAAAATGGCACCGCCCCCACAACACTCCCGAGCTCCAGACACATCTGGAGGGCACCACTCAGCTGTCTGTCCCCAATTGACAAGTTTATGGAACATCAAAACAAGATACTTTGCAAAAAAGCATTGGCACGACGGAAATCACAAGATACATAATTTAACATCCGGGTCACACATTTCGACCCTGTCGCGGCTGCACTTCTGCAAGTTTCCTTCGTGCAACGCAAACAATTCCCATTGCAGGAGCTCAATGCATTGCTCCATCCACGCTTTGATCACACTTCGCCGCTCCACTCAAACAGCAGAATATTCCTACTGCAGAGGCATTCTGCAAAATAAATATATTTTGACGTAAACAAAAATGTTTCCTTTTTCATATTTTTGCACAACAACAGTGTTCCCACAATGCAATAAGACTAGTATTGGAAATAGAAACAAAACTGTTTATAAATACAAATTTAAAAAAAAAGTTTATTTTAATACAATGGGTGGAAAGAATTATGGATTCTGTTGTCAAAAGCATCATCGCCATTATACTTCGTTCGTATCCACTTTGCATTCTAAAGGACACTTATCAGGTGAGAAAATATATTTTACAGCATTTAAACAGAGAAACAATATTTTGAATCTATTCTCCTCAGAAGTGGCCATTGCAATGAAGAAGAAAACAGAGAGCCAAGTGCAATACTTAAGAACCTGCTCATAAATAATGGCATCGACACAGCTGGTAATTGCAGAATCTCTTCTAAATATTTTAAATCAAAACAAACAATACATGCGTAATGATTTAGGTCACCAAGTGATACATTACCATAAAGCAAATACGATTTTGGTAATGTATCAAGTATCATCGGTTGTCAATTAATTAAATTAGGAAAATGAATATTTTTCTTCAATTATCATTTTCCTAGTGAATAAAAATTACAAAAATCTATAGCAAAAATATGAAACTATATAAGTAACAATGCTCCACCATTATTTAGAAAAAGTATTACATTTTTCATCTGCATCAGGTCAAATACGCATGTAATTTAGGATATACATCGAAATTAAGTGATACACAATGACAACTTTAAACTTCATATATCTACTATATCTATGGGAACATTCATTAAAATATCAGAAGAAAAAGTTATTTGAAAAAAAAATTCAATCACGTTGAAGAATAAATAAAATTTGTCTTCGAAGGATTCTGAGAAACATTATTCCCATTCATTTAATTTCAATGAATAAAGTCATCAAATCACACATGTACCTCAATTATAGAAGTAATGATGACATTTAACAATATTTAGATTGTTCTATTAGGGATATTTACATTATTAAGTAATATAATAGTACTATTTCATCACACAGAAGCTCTTATTTATATTGTATTACAACGTAATTAATATATTAATTTTGTAGAAATTGAAATTCTAGCAAAATGTGTCTTTAAAATATTTCAAAATCATGGAATAGAAACTAATACCACACAAATTATTTTAAATACGTTTTTTCCAAAGGAATTAACACCAGGATTGTAAGGTGTCAAATTTTGTAGCTGTATATTTTTAAATATATACCAACATATCAATCTATTAGTAATGTAAACTGACACGTATTACAGATTTTGGTTTATTAGCTATAGATTTGGGTAATTTGGTTTGTTTGTTCTGCTAAAGATCTATTTTAACCAGGAACTCTAGCATCAAGATGGCCAATAGGCAGCAAAGAAAATCCATACTCAAGGTGAGAATCAAACCCTCGGAATTTTGAATGAAGACCCACATAGAAAAAATATGAGTTCTTAAATAGCGTTCTTCACAGTCAATCCCTCATTAGATTGGTTTCGTATCTGCCAGTCGTACTTAAAAAAGGACAGCTTATAAAGTGACTATTTTTCGTCTACAAGGCTTAAAAATTAAAACATTCTGACTCAGTATTGGGGCAGGAGACAAATTGTGGCGGCGGAAGCGTTGACAAACGACGTCTAAAGAAGAAGAAACACAGCAAGCATCCTCCGGCTTTTACAGCTCTTTTCCATTGATTTATAAGGAAGTATCACATCATACATCTTCTTCTCCCCCCCCCCAATCGGAAGACAGAGAAGCCTCATAGGTGGATATGGATGAAGAGCATCGGGGTTCGAGAGTAGATGAGTTAAACAAAGTTTTCATCGGAGTTACAAAATTTAAGCTGCAGCAAATAGTTATAGGGAAGTCACTTACTTACCTGTGACATTTATAAACTCACGCCTTCAGGGTTAGACATTAAAATGAGGGTTTCGTATTGTTTTACTATTAAATGGAAGGATAAATATTGACTTAAATAAATTATATAACTGTTTAACTTTAGCTATAAGTTTTTTTTTTATTTTTAAAGTACATTTTTGTAACTAATTAATTATAAAATTTAAAATTTAGCTGTCAATATTGATTGCAGATGAAGTTCAAGAATATATTTTAAGTCATAAAAATTGGACAATGGTATAAAGTTGACAACTGAATAATTTACTTTGAAGTAGTCATTTTAAGACAATTTTCTTAAAATTAGTTTTGCAATTTATACACTATATAAGTAATATTTATAAGATACTAAAATATGCTATAGACCTTCAAAGAAATTTAAGATTTTTCTTCTAATGCTATAGAATTTTAAGAAAACAAAAAAAAATGATAAAAGAAGATTTTAAACGTTGGTGTAAGCAAGGTATTAGTCCTATGATTTCAAAGAGATAGCTTACAAATATTGTAATTATTAATTTAGGATTTTATTCATAAATGAAACGTTTACAAATTTAAATCGACTTTGCTGATTTAAACTAATTGTAAAATGGATGTTTTGTCTTGCCTTTTCCAGTTTGCTTTTTCTTTTGTTCTATTGTCAACTTGTTAATGGCTTGAATCAATGGAAATCGGCTTCTCAAACTCATGCGTTGGTCTTTATATGAGAAATAGTTTTCTTAATAAAGTTATACCATATAAAACTCAAGGTAGAAAAGAGTTTGCATTTGTAACTTAACAATGAGAAATATCTGTTTTAGTTGTCAAAGTAATGTATCCTCATAATTTATTAACAAATTATTAATTTTTTGGAACTTTATAATCAAGTATATAGATATTATAAAAACTTGATGTTAACTATTCATTCCGTGAAAACCATCTCCGGATTCTGCGCTCAATTTAATGAGGCCCTCATATCACCGACATATTTTTTTAAGTGGAATGCAGTATCATTAAATTATGCGAAACAATATCCAAAAATAAGAGCAATATATTTATCTGCTTTCTATTTAACATAATTTTATTGTTATTTTTTACATTATTTTTTGGATTCCTCCAGAAATATTTTATCTAGTTAAAAATATTCATCAAATGTTGGGATTTTGTACCACGAATTTTACGATTTTTATACGACTTATTCTATTAATGGCAATTTTGGTAGCCTTGTTTTTAGTGAAACTAATTGTTTAGCTCATAATCTAATGATATTGTGTTTCAAGAAAAATATTTTAAGATGTCCCTCTACGTTTGAGCCAACATTTTCTTAAAAATTAATTTTAACTTTTTTCGTCTTGTTTTTAGATAAACTATGCTGTTAAAAGATAAAAGTAGCCAAAATGTTAATTATATATATATGACACATTTTGTGAAATTCGTAATTTTCAGATGAACTTTACTGAAATTTTAACAGAAAGATCAACATTACAGAAAATAATATTGCATCAATATTAATTTAATTTGGCCATAAGATTTATGAGTCAGTGTTCTTTAATTATCTTAGATATTGGTTAGAATGAGCATCATCAAAGATAATTATTGTGCCAATAAAGAAAATATGGTAAAAAATGTATAGAATTAGGGATATTTTAAGAAAGTTTACAAAACATTCTCTTTAAAATAGCTATAAATGAAAACGCTCAACATGTACATTTATAACTTTTCTTCCTTTAATAGATAATATCACATTTGAAACATACAGGACAAATTTCAAAGAAACAATTTCATGATTACTAGAGATATTCATGATACTAGAGATACTAGAGATATCACAATTTCATGATTACTAGAGGTAAACAGTTTGGACATCTTGTGAAAAACAAAGTTATGAGAAAAATCACCTTGAAAGCGAAAGTTTCGTTTCTGATGGCGACATTATTGTCAATTCTTTCCAAATGTGCAATCCAAATGACGGTCTCATACTTATCAAACAGCACATTCTAGAATTATATTTACATTTAAAAAAAATAGTAAAATAACTATACCTTTTTTTTACCATTTCCGGTTAGAAAATGGAACTTCTTGTTTTGCTTTTCAATGACGACCAATTTTTAGGGCCGTGGTAGCCTAGTGGTTTTGGGTATCGGGCTTCCGTTTGGAAGGGCGGGGTTCGATTCCCAATGCCGCCAAAGATCCACCGAGTACATGCGATATACGTGCTCGTTAAATCTGTGGAATCGAAAGTCCTGAGGCCGATCGATGAGCAGTTCCAATGAGCCTAGCGAAAATATCTTCTCCCTTAAAATTAATGTCAAAATGGAGGGAGTGGATCCTCTGGTGGTGTCGTCAATCGGAGGAGCTTAGAACAAATTCGTACTTTCCCTTTCGTGGTGCCCTGATTAAACGAATGCAACTGACTTAAATGTGCATAGACAACGGCATGGATTGTCCAGGTATATATTATAAAGTAATAACAACAACGCAAATCTTAAAATTCCTGAAAATTATATATATATATATATATATATATATATATATATATATATATATATATATATATATATATATATATATATATATATATATATATATATATATATATAATTTCGATTTGACATATATTAAACTGTTTTGGAAACTGGAAAGCTCTGTTCACAACCATAAAAAAATTTATACATGTAGTGATAAATCAATTTTTCAACATAGGTGGATACCTTAAAATGAAAAAACTTATCTTGTCGTGTTATTAATATATATTATTTTTCGAGACAATTTTTATCCAGTGGTGAAAAGGGAACTTGACTTTTTTCAAAGGCATTTTTATTTTTGTTATTTAAGTATTACATGAAATGGATATATTCAAAAGTTGGCTTGTTCCATTTGGCGACAAGTCGATGTAACACGAGTTGAAATGCATTGAATCTTTGCAGGAGGAAGACAGTGATTTATGCACCCCAAATACCATGTCGAGAGGGGGGGGGGAGTGTTGGCTGTTGCTTCAACAATGTAAACAATCATGGCATCACACCAAACAAAGAATGAGACTGCATATGAAAGTAGAATAATTTCATACTTTGAAAAGAAATCTGTGCAACTGTGGATAATAATTCAAAAAAAAATTATCGAGTAACTAAAACAAATATAAAGTTTATATGAATGATGTAAAAAATATGACAATGAAATTTAGAGCTTTACGCTAAATGCTTGTGATTCACATCAATGAAAGAAAGCAATTTTAGGAATTGATTCAATCAAAAGGAATATTTGAAGGGAATCGAACTCGCAAGCATGCATCTGCGACTTGCAGAAAGATAGTTATCAAGTAAATAAATGAAACACAGTTTATATATGAATAATGTAAAGCAGCATGAGAGTAAAATTTTGTGAATGGATTAAATTTAAGTGAAGCTAAATATTTTTTCGGTTTTTAGTTAAAAAATTAATGCAAAATCTGATAAATAAATATGTTTATGAAAATATAGATGAGTTAAAGGCTATTTTAATTTCGTTTTATTTTGATGAAAATATTCTGATTAAAATTAATTATAAAAAAACACGAAAATAAAGGAAATACAGAACGAATCGTTTTTAATTATTATCAATAATATTTTAAATAACTTATAATTAATAACAGTCTTTTAATAATGATGAATAATCTTTCTAAGTGATTAAAATTCTTTAAGTAATTAATAACATATTTGTTTTAAATCATCAAGTTCATTATCCATATATTTTTCTTATAATTCCTGATCGCTAAAAACTATTTTAATTCATCTCATTTAAAAGAAAAAGCTATAATGAAATCTGATTTTTTATTAGATTTTTACTGCAGAATCAAAGTATTTTTAATCGTTCAATATAATTCGATAAACTGTTATAAATTAATAATGCAAATTTAAACTTTCATTATGTACTTTCATTTCTGTGAGAATTGTTATGGAGTGTTTCATGGGTTTATATTTGCTTGAACTTTCTTTTGATAGCTTTATTTAAATTTTTTTCTTTTAAGTGTTGACTGACAAAACACATTTTAAAAAATTGTATTCATTGCTTACAATTATAATATTTTAGTTAAATATTCCCTTTTTATCAGTTTATTTTTTATTTCGTTCTTATTTGAATATTCAATGTCTTACAAAAAATTTTGTTGATCCTTTCAGATAAAAAAAAAAAATAAATAAATAAAAAATACGTTAGAAATTCTTCTAAACTTTAAATGCATTTTACTGAATTCCGAATTCATTTGGAAATTTTGAATAACACAGTTTTATTTTTCTTATTGTTTATACAAATGGGCAAATAAATATGTGCGATCATCAAAGAATCTTATACTTTTAATTTATTAAAATAATATTAAATTATAACGAAACAAATAATAGAGTTCCACACTTAAACTAATTATTCCTTTATTGTTAAAATGACGCTTAATGTACAAAAATGTCATAAATAGACATTTTAAATTATGTTGGATTTGAACTAGGATTATATTTATGGGTGAATGTAGATGGGGGTATTAAATTTTAGTACTAAGTGTATATGTACGTCTCAACTACTGCAATCTATCTGCGTAGTTTTTGGTTTTGTGCTCCTAACTTCTATAAACATTGGAACAAACCAGCCTTCTCTGGTGGTGATCAAGCCATAAATTTATTAATAATGCAAAACCATCTAAATAAAGAAATAGTGAAAGAGCTAATATATGAGTACAATAAGAGAATAGTGAGTAAAATAATGAGACAGCTTTTTCCTAGGGCTCTTCTACCTACAGTTGCCAATTTCTAGCTATTTCCTTTTCTTTCATTTAAAACTCAAAGATGCTTCAAACCTAACTTCGCATATTTCTAACTCCTCCTAAGACCATCATAAGTAAAAAACAAAAAAAAATTGAAAAAAGCTACAATAAAGGAGCAAACACTAATTTTGACATCACGACTAACTGATTAATAGCTGAAAGCTATTGTAAAACATTTTATTATTTGAAAACATAAATTTTTTTCTCGTGAATAGTTTTCATAGACAGTGAGAAATATTTGCGAATTGCAATGAAATAAAGCTGGAAAATAACCAAGCTCTCAGAGAAATAGAAATTGAATAGGAATTTCCAAAAACTTCCTGTCAAATACCACGGGCATTCTAGGGAGACACCTTGGGGTGCTGTCATTTTCAAGGCCAACAGATGCCAGCAGACATGTCTCTCGCAATTTGACAATGGACACAAGCGGTCTCTCCCTTTGGCGCAGGAACAGAAAGTTTTTAAGACTGGTACCAAAATCCTTGTTGGTAGAGCCCAACTCGGGGCTAGGTATAGGGAAGCATGCTGGTGCAACAACAACCATGATCCTTGCGGGCAGTCCTTGTAAATCTATTGGAATGCGGTGTCAGTATCCCATTTTTACTGTTTTGTTGTCTAGATAGGTGTTGATATGCTTTGTGAGTGTGGGTAGACAATCGAGGTCCACGAGTGTTCTGTTGATATTTTGCCAAGGGCCGGAATGAAAAGCACATTTAATGTCTAAGGATATTAAGATCGTGTACAATTCGTTGGTCCAAATCTCTTCTAGGAATTTTGAGACTTCTTTGTGAGTGCTGACTTGTAGAATCATCCCTGTCTAAAACCCAACTGATTGTCATTCAACTTGTGTTGTGTCTTTACAAAAAAGATCAACCGTTGACAATTAATTCTTTCCAGAATTTTCCTTAACATTGGCGAAGACAGATAGGACTCCGGGAGTACCAAGTTTAAATCCAATTGCAGCAAAGGTAAGTCTGCTCAAGTTTGAGCTGGGGATATTTTAAATTGCATAAATTTTAAATTGGGCTAAGAGTTTTCGAAACGTCTCATTTTTTTAAAATAAAATTATTGATTAATGGAATTGGTTTAATTTTTTCATGTGCCAAGTAGGGATCAACAACGAAGGCAGCACAGGCAAGAAACTGTCCGACAGACATGAAAATGGCTCCATATAATTCACGTTGTCGAAGAGTGAGTGAATCCAATCCGGAACTATTCCTTGGAAAGAGCTCTCTCTTAACCCTTAAAAATGCTCTGCCCTTTTAGTACAGGGTAGTCGTAGTTTATGTAAGTCGAAATTTACATATCTTCTATGAACAACTGATTGGTAAGTTTAAAATTGAGTCCAATCCTAGCACAATCAAACAACATCAAGATAAATGCATTATTCTTCCCAGCGAAACATCTCAGTTTTAGCCCCGGCCACTATTGAACAATACAGAAAGAGTGCTGCGTCTCTGCTTTCTACATGCACACTTACTCAGATGGGTGCATGAGAGTTTTCCGCGTTTCCTCCCTAGCGACACATGAATACGGCACCTATCTCTCAAGAATCCTACAAGGAAGCAATTAAGTTACGGATGATAAATGCTTTAAGTATACTTGGAACGTTAAGTAATCCACAATGAGGTTTCAAAGCAGTAAGACCATGAAATTTGGAGCAAAACATCTTGAGTTCAATACAGACCACTGCTGAAAAATAATCTATATATGTTTGATTTCTACCTTCGTAAAGTGACTCATTCAAGGTGAGCGTTTCAGAATTTACTGAGTTTCCATAGTTAGAATACAGTCAACTGCCTTTAAAATAACTCACGAAAAGAACATAAGTTAAATGTTAGAAAAATATTTAAACATGAGTTACCCTCGAAGTGTTTACAGCTAAGTAAAGTCATTTAAATTAGTTTATGCTGTGAAAGTATTGGCGGTATAATATATATTTGCTTTCCATACAGCTGACCCGGGTTTGACTCCCGACCGTCCCAACACGTTACCTAGAGTTTGCCGTGGGTTGGTTGCTTAAGGCATTCGTTTTAATCACCTGAAGATAGTGGTTTCTCATTCAGACCCGATCGAACATCCGTCGCGTACGTTTAGTGGTGGCTGGAGCACATTAAATAGGTGGTGGTCGCAATGTCTTCCACGAGAAATGACACCTGTGGGGATGGCAGCCCAAGTCTTCTGGAGGTCTTCTGCTTGGTTTCTATTTGTAAATTAAGATAATTCTGCCCTACTATATTTAGTTATTAGAACTTCTCAAAATCAAACTTATATATATATATATATATATATATATATATATATATATATATATATATATATATATATATATAAATATTTAAATATATATATAAATATATACATACATACATACATATATATATATATATATATATATATATATATATATATACATACATACATACATACATACATACATATATATATACATATATACATACATATATATATATACGCACTAAAGAGTTATTCCTAATTACAGTATTGATATAATCTTTCTGAAATTTAATAGCGTTTGCATGTAAATAAAATATTTTATGATTATTTTAGAAATAATTAACACAGATTACAACAGAGCCTTAAAATAATTTTCCCAACATTGAGAGAAAACCTAAGTTTCATTAAATTTAACTTTCAGCTTCAGAAAATGGATTCGAGTAGCAGCGATGAGCTGATATTTTTATGAAAACTGCAAGTCATTTTCTCTGAACGGCAAACGAAGCAGAACAATGGAACAATGCCCCCAATTTTTCATCGCATTGGTTTGAAAATGTTTCAAAAATAATGTGTAGAGAGATATTTTCAGGTGAAAGTTCCTTTGGATTGTTAATCAAATAGGATGATGATATAAAATAAAGTTTGCAGTGGAATATTATGATAAAAATTAATTTTGAATTGATACAGCCTTCATTAAAAATATAGGTTTTGTACGGGTTAAGTATTCAACAATAAAAAACAATTAATTTTAATGTTTGTTTTGTTATTTAAAGTATTTAATGTCAAAATGATTTCCTGTAATTATGAACCTGAAACCTCTATGTGGATAAGTAACTTACTTCTTGTCTCAGTCAATTTTTTTATCCTTGAAGTTGAGAAAAACTGTTTGGAATGCCTTAAAATTTAAATCAGTTTCTTAGTATTTGTTTAATTTATGACATAGATTATGTTTGATTTCAAAATTTTGATTACATCGTTTATAAATTTAATCAAAGTGAATGATGATTTAAATTCACACATTGTAAATTACTTATCCCTTTCCACAACTTACTTCTTTTTAGAAATGGATGTGCAGTATTATATTCTCAGTTTTAAAATTGATCTTTATCCGTAAATGCAGGGAATGGAGGAAAAATATTGATGGCAAATATTTCCCCTTCTACCTACATTTATATGTTTTTTTTTAAAAAAAATAACTATAATAATTTTTAGTTTATAAATAATTATTATTTTATCAAGTTTTGTGTTTCCCAGTACAGTGTTCCTGTTGATACTTTACCCAATACACTACTCATCAGAAATGCATATGACCGCAAATAAAAGATATCCTGAGTACATTATCTAATCACTTCGTAACAATAGAGAATTTTCAAAAGTTTCACACCTCCTTTGATTTTCTTTATGAAATCATTTATAAGTAAAATCTCATTTCATGGCGCAAAATTTCATTTTGAACAAAAACTAGAAAACGTTTTTATATTAAAAAAAAACAATAAATATTTTCATTTTTTTAAATGGTTAATAGAGTTTAAAAAATGTAAGCTGAAAATGTGTTTCCCACATCAGCAATAATTTATAATGAATTTTGACGCAATTGTACAAAACAGGTAATATCCTCTGAATCCTGAAATAATTAAAAGTTGTTTTTTGCTTTAACAGATAACTTTTTTACTCAGAAGTTTTATTTCAAATTTCATAATTATTTTCTTCTTTCAAAAAAATTTAAATATAGGTAAAAGAATATATTACTGGCCCAACGAAATTCTAATTTATTATTACAAATATCTTCTTGGGCAAAGAGGCTGTAATGTACAAGAAATTTAGAATATATGAGCTTATTAAGCAAATATTTAATTATTTTTAATAATTAAAGTTGCAATGCCAATCATAACTTGAAGTTTTTATCACAACTAAAAAAGAATATCTAGTTTTTGTAATGCAGAACAGAAACACAGCAGCTTTCAGAATTAATGGCTCAAACATTCGACTCCTTTTTTCAGTCTCAACTATTTAGCTGATGATGAAATTTAATTCTCTTCGCCCTGGAAACTTGCAGAACATTTTTATAGTAACCTGATAGTAATTAGTGTCCTCTTGATCCTATCCACTCAAAGCTTCGAAAATGGTAGATTAGTTTTAAGTGACAAATGTCATCAAGTCGCCAAATACGTTACCAAAAATATCACCAAATGCCACCAATTTGTTTAAGTCTCAGAGGCTTTTAATGTGGCTAGGAAAATCACTATTTTTACAAAATAAATGTTGTTTAAACAATAATTTCATAAATTAAACAATTATAACATATTAAATCAAGTAGTTAAACTAAAATATAAAACTTTGTACAAATATTTACAATGTTTGCATTTTTTCGAAACAATATTTATATAAATTCAGAGTTTATACTTTCATTGAGATCTGTCTGTTCTTTGTTTATCGACTAAGAGACCTAGATGGAAATGGTATCTGCCATCACCACTATCTAGGCCAAAAGTTTTACTATCGGTAGTTTTTCCAGTATATCTGTTTTAGCAAAGCTTCAGAACTGTTTGTAGATGAGATGTGTACCAACTGTTAGATAAGTTGGTTCATGGGCTGTAGGGGATCTGCGTTATTTTGGCGTATTCCAAAAAGTATTTCAAAGATTCTGTACCAAGAAAAAGAAGCAAAATATTATTTCTTTTTATATATAGTACAGAGGACGCTCGTTTTTACGAACTTGTAGTGACTGTTAAAGGAGTTCGTAAAATAGAAAAATAATGCACTGTATCATTAAGATTTTTTTTTGACCAAACTGCCTTTGTAAATAAAATATTATTAGGAAGAATTATTTAGAATGCGCTGTAAGAAAAACATGCTAAATAAGATTCATACTTATAGACAATACGGTTTTGCTGATATTGTCTTCTTTCCCAGTTTTTAAAATTGCTGAGAGGTTGTTCTTCGGAGTTTCATGTATTTTTGGCAATTTCTTTCTTGTTTAGTATTTTTTGTCCACTTTCAAAATTTTCTTTCTTACCACAACTGATCAACATGTTCTGCAACTGCTGCAAAATCTTCAATGGAATCAGTTAGATCTCTCTCATTCATTTTGTTGTTCAACTAAAACGAAACCAACGGTAGAGCAAAAGAATACAAATTTTAAATAAGTTTTTTTCCCCTTTTTTGTGTTTTAACTAATGGGGAGGAGAGAAAACATTTTCCCTTCCAATGTCTTTATATATTGGAAATATTGAAGTTGAATTCGGCACTACAGTTCTTTCTCATCCAATGTCTGATATCTACGTGTCTTCGACTCTTGTTTGCAGAAAGTCTAGAATGTATGCATGTGTTACAACGCTGTTCCAAATGGAATCAAATTCTCAGGTGTTATATAAAATGCATCATAAGAAACTTAAAAAACAAAACTTGATCATAAAAATTAAAAAAAAAAGAAACGGTGAAAGGAATGACAGAAATAAAAGTTCACTAAGAAAGGGATTTTTCCAAATTTGACTTCCTAAATGAGAGTCAAAATCCTCGTTGATGTCAGTGCTAGTCACTCATTTAGATTTAGAAACGCGACTGTTCGTTAATCAAAGCATCCAATTTCCTCCATTGGATCACACATGCAATGCTGACATAAAATGAAAATAATTATTTGATCTGGTGGTACCCAGATTCAATGGTACTCGTTTTCTGAAAGATTTTCTGGCTTAAAAAGGTTTCCTGTATAGGCCAAGACATCCTAAGCTCCATTTTCCCGGTATCGAATAAAAAAAAAGAATACAGGGGACATTATCTTCCTTTCCAAGAATCTCCTCATCTTCATTGGGGGAAATTTCTGTCAACCGGAAAACTATTTCGTTTCCTTTATTTGTCCCATATTCTTTGCATTTATTTTTTTCAAAATGAACAAAAATTGACTACACTAAATGTTATTTAACTTCAAAAATACAGGACACCAAAAGGGCCGTTTCTTTTTTTTTTTCCTTTAAAAAAAAAAAAAAAAAAAAAAAAAAAAAAAAAAAAAATGAAAGAAAACTAGCGTAAATTTTATTGAAAATGAATACTTGGCTTGGCTTTCGGCGGAAAAGTTATTTGGGAAAAATAACGATATTTGCTACTTTGTACTGATGTTTAATGAAATTTATTCACATTCGTTAGAGCGAATGGTTTTCTACATAAAATGCTGTCTCTCATATGGAGTAATTAAAAACAAGTCGAATATGGCACAGTATGCTTGAAAACTTCATTTACATATAAAGTAATTACATATTAAAACAATCCATATTCAAATTCATTTTCGAAGAACGTCATATTTTAAAAACAAAAAACACGTTATTTGCGGTCATAGTGTAAAGAATTGTCTTTTAAAATAGAAAGCCGATAGTAAATATTTTAAATTTCTTTTAAAAAAAATGATACTTAGAAAAAAAGATGATATGAAATATGATACATTTCTTTCCATTTCCAAACGTTAGACAGACTTTAAAATAGAATTAAGAGCTATATGTCTCCCTTTTGAAGCGGGTAGAATACCATAACTAAGTATTGCAACAAAAGCAGCAATATAGAATCCAAAGTAAAATTAAATCTGAAAGTTTTCCTTTCAGTAACATGATTTTTTTCTGTTTTGTGCCAGCTGGGCTGTGACAATACGGGGTTAGCTGCTCCACATTTCCAACTGAACCATATTTGGTGTGGAGTCCGACTTCTTCAGTACACACAGATGTCATAGAGACCCGTTTATAGGGTAGGCAACTATTCACACCTTATTCATACACAGATAGGACTATGGCAGGATAGATAGAGAGAGAAAATACTTCTATGCTCAAACCGGGATTCGAACCCAGGACCTTTCTATCCGCAGTCAGGCACTCTGACCAATAGACAGGGTGGACGGCAGTAACATGATTATTTTTCTATTTTAACTCTTTCAAACAATTTTATATGCCCTCGTCAAGATAAGAATTGAAAAAATACTTAAGTATACCCTACACAAAAAGCGTTCAAAGTCTTGCTGGTAGCCTCGTCATGGCAAGGGGTAATTCCTAGGGGGGTGGAGGGCGGGAAGGGGAGAAATAAGTCGGGATTTTTTCATATCTGGTTGTTGTTGCACAGCATGCTTTCTTGTACCTACCCCTGATTTGGGCACTACCAGTTAGATAAAAGCAGTCGGGTGGGAGTCTTCGTGATTTTCAAATACTTTTTGTCGTACTTGGCTAGCCACTTCTAGAGGTATCATTTCACTTGGAGAACATTGCGACCACGAACAGTTTCAACGTGACCCAGTTACCATTAGTGAACACAACAAATATTCGGTTAAGTCAGGATTCCAACTAACTGCTTTTCGATATGAGAACGACTCCCTAACCAATCAGAACACCACGGCCCTAATTTTTCCACCTGGTAGGCCGATTCTAGGCTTGAAGGGCACTTCATTTTTCTTAGTTGACACAAAAAGACTAAAGTGTGAAAACAAGAAAAGAAAAACAACTTAAAATCTTTTCCCTTGGATGCACCAGGCCTTGGCCAACAGAATATGTCCTCCTTGTTCTGTACTCTTCCTATATTTGATCGCAAACGTAAGGTCCCTCATAGTAAGTACGGTGTCGACCAGCCTATTTGACGATACCTTCTTTTTGTGCCTGTAACTTATTGATAAGGATTTCCTTGCGAATCCCCTACTGCTTTTTGAATTTGTGAGGATTGAGGGGCTCCTAGATCTGGCGTAATACTGGTATTCCAGATGACATGAGAAACAACACAACACTTTAGAACAAGAGAAAATAATAAATTTTGTATAAAATGTGGAGTTTTTCAGAAATTGAAGGGATCTATTTAGTATATGTCTATTAAGGTGATGTAAATACCATAATCATGTCCATAAATTAAGGATAATTTAGAATCATATAGAAGTTGAACTCTAAAAAAAATTCACATGTACAATTATACAACATCTTAAAAAATAATATGCAAATTACTAGAAGCCATCAGATGGCACCAATAGTACGTCACAATGACGAGAGTGTAAGAGAGGAGTCTATAAAGAATGGTTGCGAAGAAGTAAAATTGTTCATACAAGTACTTTAAAAGCCTTTCAGTGCTATAACCGCATAGTTATGGCACAAAGGAAGTATTTGCATGATGTTTCACATGGTAGAATTATTGGTCGTCTGGAATGCATACATACCCAGCTGAAAGTATCCGAAGAACTTGTAATAACACAGAGTGTCATCTCTTGGATTTAGCCACGGTTCCAAGATAATGGTAATGTGAGTAGGTGTTAGTTACAACGCCAAATGAGGACGTGTATTTGGCAGTTACTCCCAAAAGAAACAGACGGAGCACAGCATCACACCTGTCTCGTCAACTCTCTTCAGTTACCGGTACGCCAGTTTCAAGGTAGACCATGTGCAGACGCTTAGGACACATTGGTCTATATTATATATTCCTAAAGTTGTCCAGGTAGACTCCCAGGGGTCCATAGGAGACTACACGGGGGTTCACGTAGACGTGAAAAGAAAACGGGGCCTTCGCAACTCGTAAGTGGGGGTCCACGAAACATTTTCTGGTTTTCATAATAAAGAACAAACATTTTGGCTTGGATTTACATATCAACGTAGGCAGGTAGCATCCTTCACTAGGTAGGTACTCAAAAATATTCGAGATTCAGTTCAAACACAGAATTGCATAGAACAATAGATAATAGTACAAGTGTATACCACATATGTCGGGACTTGCAAAGTTCCGTCCGTGCTCCCGCTCGTCTGGGATGCTTGTTTAGACCAGCAAAAGGGTGAAATGCGACTTGCGCTGTGGTTGCCATCCACATACACTACGTATGCCAAGTAAATACAAATGCCAGGAACAAAACATCATTCATTTGTTTCCGGGACTTTAAACATAAAAGTGTGATTGAGTGAATCGATGTAAGTGCTTGCAGTGCCGAAAAAAGTAAGTATCTATATACATACATATTTTTATTGTAATTTATCAATCATATTATATGTTTTACTACTTGAGTGTAGTAGGTAGTTATGTAGTAAACATTAAATTATAGATTTTATTCTAAACTTCTATAAAAGAATAAAAGGCCAGGGAAGATTAAACTTTTTGTACCTAGGAACATTTTTGTATAAATAGTTTTTGTTAGTACCTAGGTATTTTTTGTTAGCAGCTGGAGGTCTACCGAAAATAGTAAAACTTAGAAAGTGGCCCACGAGGAAAAAAAAGTTTGGGAACCTATGGTCTATAAGCTCATAGGCCTATCAGAAGTGTATTACTTAGCGCAACTCACTGTCATCTGCGGTTAGCCTTCAAAAGAGAGCATATATTGTGGAAACAACAACAGTGGTCATGAGTGATGTTTTCCGATGAGTCCATGTTTAGCTTTCAGTCTGATTATTGCCGGACTTTCATATGGAGACGGCCAAATAACCGTTACCAGCAAGAGAACACCACTGAACGACACTGTCACGGTGGTGTAGGATTGCTCGTTTGAGGAGGAAATATTCTGGGTTTCACAATTAACTTGCATGTTTAGAATGTAACCATAACAGGCCAAATCTATCAGGATGTTATTCTGGAACAACATGTAAGTTTGTTTTGGGTGCCATGTATGTAGAATTTCTGTTTATGGATGAGAACGACCGTCCTCACCATGCAAACATTGTAGACGAATGCCTTCAATCGGAGGGTATCCCTCGTATGAACTGGACAGAATATTCACAGGATATGAATCCAGTAGAGCATGTGTGGAACATACTTGGCTGACAAATTGCAGCACGTAAACCTCCTCCCACATGTCTACCAGAATTTTGGAGAGCATTGCTTGATAAGCGGTGTAATATTCCCCAAGATCCGATGGTGGATAATTTGATACTCAGCATGTCTAGGCGATTGGTTTTTGTAAATAAGTTCGTTTTTAAATTTTGCTTCAGGGAGTAGAAATCGCAATTTTTATAATTGATGTAAACATATAGCATCTTTTTTTGCTCTTTACCTTTTGTTTAATAAATAGACTTTACAAATAATTCACATTTGTTTTGCTTCCGTCTTTTTGCTTGAACTTGCATTATCCTTAATTTATGGACACGAGTGTATTTAGTATTTACATTGCCTTTATTATTATCACCTGATTAGGTCTATTTAGTACATGTACATTAAGGTGATGTCAATGTTATTTAGAACTTACATCATCTTATTAGGTCTATTTAGTAGATGTTTATTAAGATGATATTTATAAAAGGTGGTATATTCTGTTCATTTTTATGAGATAGGTAAGAGTTCAGATAAAATGTCCATTTTGGACTTGATTTTAAATTTACTACGATTAGATTTTATTTGCTGTAAGTAAGAAGTGTGCTTATTATTGTAGCTTTTATTATTGATTAGAGAAGTGGCACAAAACTTATTATTATAGACTTATTAAAAAAAAGAAATTTATGGGCTATAATCATAGAAGAATTAAATAAAAATACATTAAAGTTTTTATATTATTTCTTGAGGGATTTTTTTTTAATCTCTCCCTTATAAATTCAATTTGATTCGGTCTTACTCAATGATAGGAAATAGGAATGATTAACATCATCCTAGGCACTGCATTCGATTTCTTATGCCACTTCGTAACCAATTTCTTCGACCTTCATTCACACTTCTTAACACAAAATCGCATTTTATATAAAATATAGTTTCACTCTTAAAATTGGATGCCCCCAAAAAAATGAAAAACAGTGGATGCAGAAGCAGCAATGAAAAACAGAAATTTTACATATTTCAGAAGTCTGATCAAAATCATAAAGGATTTGGAAACTCTATAAAATAATAGCATACCCATATGATCTAATGCAATGCAGTCAATGCTTGAAGTCACACGACGAAGCAGCAAGTCTGAAGATGACGACAAGTCCTTAAACAGGAGGCAATCATTCAAATATTGCAGAAAAAAATTCCCTTACAGATCAAAAGAACATCAAAGTTCCTAATTTCAATAGTTCCACAATTCAAATACTTATATTATTTTTTGCGTTATTTCACATATCTGTCCGTATTCATGTAATTTTTCAGTTCTATGTAGAAACTACACAAAATGCAAGACTTTGAAGGAAGTATATATCGTATGAAATTAATATCATGCTGTTGTGGTGATTAGATATGAAAAGCATCAGCATTTCTACTTATACGTTTACTCATTGCACTATCGACTGACTGCAACAATATGTCGTGTGACATTTTCAGTTTACGATATCGTTTGTTTTACATATATATCTTATGCTCGTAAAATTTTTTTATACTAAAGTTTTGCTTTAAAAATGTTCATTTGGCAACTTTTTATAACAACTTTTCCAACGATTATCTGAGTGGTTTTGTTTGAACTTTCAGCAATCAGGCGTAGGATTCAACATCATGGTATGGAATTTCTCTCATTCAGGCTTTTTCTGTAAAAAGCGATTTTGGGAATGCCTTCGCCAAGGTAATTAATTTTATTTTTCTTGGTTTCTGTTTCTTTCTTTGACAGGAACCTCTGAATCCTTTTTCCTTAAACCATGTTTCTAAGTATAATGTGTTATCTACTTTATAACTTTTACTCTGAAATTACCGGCTTTTCTGTATGCTGTATTGTAGGTGGTCGACCAGAGAAATGTACATATATATGTGTGTGTTATATATATTTAATTTATAGGTAAATGTGTGCTATGAAGTACTATTAATAATATATTTACAAAAAGAAATCGTTAATTTGTTCCGCCTTTTTAACATCATATCAAATCAAAACAAATGATATGATATGATACGATGCATTACATATTATGCAATGTATCTTATAATGTATTGTGATCTATATGTGGACATTACCAAAAGAACCTGCAGCTTAACTCCTTTGTTGTGTTAAAATTCAGGATCAAGAGTCTTTTGCATTTTACACAGCTGAGCACGAATGCCGTTTAATCCAAAATGATAAAATCTGATTTTTTTTTTTTTTTTTTTTTTTGGCGATAAAGCAATGTTGCCAATTTGACGTACTGTGAAGTGCGAAATGACATAAATACTAGGGTTCCGAAAACAGAATTTTCTGTTTAATTCTTAAATGTCTCCATATCTATGATGTCATAAAAACCAGGTTGCCAGATACATAAGAAATTACGCGTAAAAGTAACCAAACTCAGAATTTGGCACCTTGGATTATACGGCATCTGTAAAACCAGCTGATTTTAAGTTATATTAGGCCTCTCTTAACATTAAAGTCCAAAAGTTTATTTCAACACCTAATTTGTTGATGATGTTGCCTTGATGGACTTGAAAAATAAATAACTATATGATAACTTCCATTATTTCAATAATATTTTAAGCAATTTGATTATGTTTGTTATAGTTTTCAATTGAAGGGTTACTGATTCTACATATAATTTTTAGAGTGTTTGATTACAATAATTTGATTCTTTGAAAACGAGAAATAAAATAACAATTATATTAATTTAAGCGCGCATAAACGCTAATATTTTTCCGGAAGCGGTTTTATTTTTACTTTAAAGAGTGTCTAGTAGGTAATGCACAAATTCTATGTATACAGTTAATGTGTAGAATTTGCAGAAAAGGGGTGATCGAATGTAATTTGTAGGAAATCTGATTCTCGCTTTAACAGAGGAGATATGCATATATTTTTATATCCCCTTTAGATTATTTAATACTGATTCCTGAAATATATAGTGGATTTTTATGTCATTTATCAATAAGATTATTATTGTTTCTGCTACCATTAGTACCTATCTGTTTCATCTATTTTTTAAGTGCGTATACTCATTGAAACAATATATCATTCTTCTTGGAGTAAATTGGGTTCTTCTCATTTTCGCATTTTCTTTTATGATTTCTGGATGGTATCAGCCACCATGCCTAGATGTCACGTCACAGCCTATAAACTGCTGCCAAGCCGCATTACATTATTATTTTTGTTCCACTGAAATTAGAACATTTGCTTAATGGTGAGCTGCACGCGAAATCCTTGGCGATTACATTTTCTTTCAGTCCGACACTGCAAGAATCCGAAATGACGAATTTATACTGAAACAATATTTTTCATGCTTCCATTTTGGAAATAAATCTCTCTCTCACGTTGCCAAAACTATTAGCAAATTAATTCAAGATTTTTCTTGATTTCAAGGCAGGCGGCGGATCAATGACTATTTGACGGACCACATGCTGATAATACTGACGCATTCATATGAGAGGTTTTCGATTGAGAATGCACCTCATGATTATATAAGAGTTCGCTGAAAGAGCTTCGTATTGAAGTGAAAGGGAAGCGAAATTGATTTCATCTACAAATAATAAAGATTATCAGCATTAAACACAAGAGATATATATGTATGTTCACACACACACACACATCCATAAAGATATATTGTGTTATTACAAATGCCATTCTCTCTCATTTAACACACTGAAATAGTTCTGAAAATGTGGCTTGCAAAACATTTGAAAAGAATTCAAACATTGATCTGGTTGGTCAGGGCGTTCGTTCCCCTTGTCGGAAGGTAGTGAGTTCGAATCCTGACCCGATTGCAGGTTCATCATATTTGCTACCATCAGCTGAGACACAACAAACATGTCGTGGTCACGATATGTTTCATGTGATATGATACAACTAGGGGTGGTAGACCAATTCTGCTTGGTCTCTGCTTGTGAATTACGATGACCCACCCTAGGAGTAGGATAGCACATCCACTGGGTGCTCCATTACATAAAGTGCCATTACTTTATTCCCCTCGTGCTGAAAGGTGAAAATCATAATATCCGGGCATTATACAACTACAAAAATGCATTTTAAAAGAAAAATTAAGCTTTGATTATCGGGAAACGATGAAAAAGTATTTTTAAAAGATAGTGTTTGCTAATCAACAATGGGAATTAAAATTATCAAATAATTAACACTTTTATCAAACTAATAGGATTTAGTGAATATCAACTTTTAACACTCTTTTTAAAATTTAAAGGGATTTTATATATTTATCCCCAATATTGATGTCAATTTAGGTAAAGTTTTAAAGGTTCAGAGGAAGTTTTTAAATTATATATTCTTCAGTTGTTTCAGTAAGTGCAGTTGAGTTTAGTGGTTGATTGTGTGTGTGTGTTCAATTTATCAATTTAAAACAAGTTTGGTCCTAAATGTAATCTATGGCTTAAAATATGAATGATAAAATAGGTGATTTTAATTATTTATATTTTATGGTTTAAATTTATGAGCCTTAATTATGCAATCATTTATACCAAATGATGAGCAACAAACTACTGAAGCCCAAAACTTTAACCATTTATTAATCAGGTGGGAAAAACTCAGAATTTTCTATATATTTTTTATGAAATACTAAACAAAAAATACGAGAGGAATATAGTTTTATAGCTTGTTGCACAAAAATTATATTTTTTATAATATTTTATGTATTAATATTAAAACTGAAAATATAGGAATAGTGTAACATTCACTCTCATTTCATATTTACTTATCAATGTATCTTCTCTGTATGTTCAATGTATGTTCTCTTCTTTTCAAAACATATATATTATTGAATGTTGTAATTTCAATGTAACACAATATCTATTTTTGATATATCTATAATTAGCAATTTTCTAATAATAGTCTGTTACGGAAGGGCAGGTCTTAGAAATTCCACTTTATTTAAAAATATGGAGCAAAGCCTAATTTTTATTTAATGTCGAAGTATAACATATTCATCAATAGAAATGGAAACAAAATGAAATCAAGAATAAAATCCGAAAGCGTTTTTATCCAAAAATATTTTAATAATTAATAAAGAGCATATTTTATTTGTAAGAGAAAAAAAATGGGAAAAATGTTTTCAAGAGAAAATTGAAAAATTGTGACCGCACAATGACGTACCCAGTAACAATAGAACGCTTCAGCTTCATCAAATCCTGTGGGGAAAATAGTATTATTTACTCACCTACACTCAAATGAAGACCTAATGGAGGATACTTGCTTTTTCATTTCAGCTTCTTACAGGAACATTTTAGACGATCATAATTTTGAAATTTTGAAGGGAATATACATTTACAATCGATATTTAGATTTCCTTCTAGAAATACAGTTCAGAGATCTCTGCCAAAGAAAAATAAATTAATAAAAGAACAAAGACATTACCGAGACAAAGACATCACTAAAATCGGTTTTTAAAGAAAACGCATGGACAAGGAAAATTTCAGAATTCCAATGTTGAATCCAACAACAGACTTTTGAACGTTCGGAAAAAAAATCCTCGCATTACCAAAAAAAAAAAACTTTTATAAGCAAATTTTTAAAATGAATAAATTTTATCAACTGATGATGGATAGCAGACCATATATAGAAAGCAGGTGATAAAGTAAAAGTGTCACAACTTTTCAACAAAAACTTTCTAGAAAGCCATTTTTTCTTGATGGTTGACGTTTCTTATTTACAAAAATTTTTTAATACCAAGAAAGCGTTAATGAATGATATCATTCTTGTTAGAAAGTCCACAGGGAAAATATTACATTTCGTAAGTAAATAAAATTATCGATGATAAATTTTTTTAATGAAAACATAATGAGATTGAATTTCATATAACAAATAGTTTCCTTTGTGCGGGTAATGAAAGGTTCTAACATGAATAGCTATCAAATTATCTAAGTAATATATTTCTGGCACCAGCTACTACAACAACAAGTATTGTCTATAAGCCATAGTACTCCGATTCTCTCATTCCAAGAAATTAATGGGAACTAATTGTTAATTAGCTGCTTTATGCATTAAAATGTCACTTTCGTAAGATAACGCATGATGTGGATTCATATATGAAGTGACTGAATGAAGTCCTTTGGAATTATGGTGTGCCATATTACAGAAATCGCAGTTTCCAGACGTTGTTAGGAATTTAATGTCGGCAGCAATTACGGCTTGTAATTGCTTGGGAGGAGGTCACGTGATTGCTTGCTAAGTGCGTTAAGACGCATAAGACGAGTACCTCGCCATTCTCGACTTAAATAAATACCAGAGAACCAATAATACCTGTGCAGCCGCAGTATTAGGAGCTTCATTCTGAGTGCCGAGAGAGTTTGTAATTATTCTGGAAACAAAAATAATTTCAATTACAAATGAATTTATTTGTCTTAATTTTAAGTAACAAAATTTATAATTCTACTCAACTTAATTTATAATTATCTCAAAATATACAAAAGAAGGTTTAAAAATATAAATTTAATGTTTTTTATTTATTATTTTAATATAACAAATAAACTGAATTTTTTATTTTCTGTAAAAGATACATTTTTTAAGATTTCACTAAGTTAGATTCAAAGTATTGAGTGAAAATCATCAATAAATCTAAAATAACATGTGATTTTTCTTACAAAATATGTTTTTAGTAATATTTAAACATAGATATACAGACTTCTTATTTTAAAAAGAACTGTACGTCTCTTTGATCAATTGATGGGGAAACATTTTATCTTTAAAAAAGCATAATAATGAAGGGAAAAAGTTTATGTAAAAATAATCATTTATAACAGCTGTATATTTTCATTTTAATCTCAATTCAGTTTCATTATTTATTTAAATTTTTAAATGTTCTTGTTTTTTTATTTATTTATTTACTTATTTTTTAAATAGTCAACTTGAATAAAATTTCAATTTATAGAACTATGACAATTTCCTTTCATTGAATGATAATCTATATAAATTTTAAGCACCATCTTTAAGGAAATTTTCTAAAGAACAAAAAAATCTCCGGTTTTTTACGGAGAGACAATTTAAATAAGGAATATAATTGTTGCTTTTGTGTGTGTGTTGAGGAATCTAAAAGTACATTACATACGGGGTTAATGTTTTAAAAAAATTAATTTTTCATCAAATTGTTTGTATTTTTTTGGAATTCCATATATTTTTGGAGGGGGGGGGAGAAATCCAGTGACTCAGTGGCTTCTAGACGCCTCCTGTTAAGATCAACCAAGTGAAGCCTCATTTGCCGCAGTGATTGGGATTTGCAAACGCGAACTCTCACTCACTGGGTTGCTATAGCTCCGTGGGTTCAGAATGTGTTCACGTTAATATGTGACGTCCAAAGTTCTTCCCCTGGTGTGGCGTGGATGTGGAGAAGAAGGTGCCAGCTCAGGTGTGACATTGTCAACTGACAGCGGTTCAAAATTACGAGCTACTTGGTGATGGGTGAGAATTTCAAACCTATTTACCTAAAGATATAGTTCGCGGCTCACCAGCACTGCTATGTGTGTATGTCGTACGGGGGAAACACGAATAATTCTCACGCACCCACCCCAGTGGACTACCCTGAAGAAGGCTGAACTACAAAATCCATCTCCCGTTCTTCAACAGTGACTGGTATTGGACCCGTAACGAAGAGAGCTGACCTACCACTAAACATGATGAACCCATCTCATAGCTTTTAAAAATATCGACTGGATAGTAATACACGTAGACTTAAATTAAACTAGCAAATATTATTCCGTTTTGTTCATCAAAATAAATAAAATTTAAACAGCCGAAAAAAAATTTCTTAGCAATTCAAGTTTTCATCTGAAAACAGGCAATTTAAATCTGCCATCGAGTATCCAGTTGTGCAATTCCCTTGCGTAAAACTCGGGATTATGAATGTATAAAAGTCCATGAGGATTTGGTGCAAGTCAGAAGGTTTGGTCAAGAAGAGTGTGCCAGCTCAGGTGTGACATCTTCTCCTGACCGAGGTCCAACTTGATGAGGCACTTGGTGATGACCAAATATTACCAATTCATAAACCTAAAATTAGAGCCTGGGGCTTGCCTGAGCCGCTGTGTATTTAAAAGAAATGTTTTGTACCGGAATGCAGAATTAATATCAACATAATAGCTATTTCTTTTCCATACAAATTCCCCTTTAAAAGACATCCAGCAAATTAAGATCATTTAACCATACAAAAGGCGACAGTATTTTTCTTCGTTTCTCTTTATGATTGACTGCTATTGTTTATGCTTGATCGCGTACGTCATAATTCCTATATTTTAATCTTCTTCATTATTTTATGATGCAAAGTGGTCACTTCATTCATCAATATTTACTTCCCATTCTTAATTTACCACCCACAAACCTTTTTATTTCAAATGACAAAAACAAATCTGGAATATAAGAGGATGGTCAAATATTTCCCATAAGAATTTCTGCATTAATTTTTATTTTACCGGAGCTATCTGAAATGGAATGTCGTTGCAAAGAATGAAATTTGTTTCTGAAAGAATTTCTGAGCACTCATTTAGGTTAGGTAAGCAAGCAAGATATTTTCTTGGTTTCACAATCATTATTCATCATGGCGATAGTGCTTTTTAGCATAAAATGCAGTGAACATTTGCCTAAATTTACTTGCGAAAGAAGTGTACACTATGGGAGTTACTACACTCGTGTCCCAACACAGCAAACGTTATAATGTGGTATCTAATTATGTATGGAAATAAAAAAGCTTTACATATATTACAAAACTTTTTCCAATAAATACACCTTGATTCTCATTTGGATAACGAAATATAATCCATTTTTAATTAATTAATTAAAAAATAAAGTTTAATTAATTAATTAAAATAATTTTTAATTTATTTAAAATCTAATATTACAGCTGTTCTTTATGATTCAATGAATGAGATTTATAATTCTGTGAATGAGATATAAATGTACATTACTTTCCAATTTTTAAATAATTACACAAAAAATAATTTTCAATTAAATATTTAAAATATTAATAATTTGTTCTTAGAATAAAATACGAGTATAAAATTGGTCTATAGATTTGTAAGTCCTAAATGCATTTCAATGAGAGCGTTTTCAGCTTTTTCCACCCACTAAGAGCAGCACTTATTCATTCTTTGGCGTGCCTTTTAAACAAGGTTTTTGTTTTCAATCATAAGTGTTTTTGATTGATCCGTCCCAATCTGGAACGGATTCCCTCCCTCTTCCAGAAGCACCGCACCCTCTGTTGCCAGGGTTTTAACTTCCATTTAAAAAGCCGGAAACGTTAGCTCTCCATGTGAAATAAGTAAAAAAAAAATAATAATAATAAAAATGAGTTTACCACGTTTTAAGACATTCTTTTATAAGGAAAAAGTAATTTTTTCAAGCCACATTCAATTAATCACTTTTATTATGATGCAGTATGCTTTTCTTTTTTAAAAAAATATTTCCTTAGGGATTATTGAAATTTTTTCTTTCACTATCGCTTTCTTTGTGATTACTTTTCCATATCCATGAAGTTTTAAAAAATGATGTTGTTGCTTTTTCAGATTGCTAGTAAGTAATTTATACTAATGCATTCATTCGATGGTTATTTAAACGCAGTTTAAAGATATTTGGAATTTATAGAGAAACTATGCTTAGTGATTTTCTTACAACAGATATAAAAATCATAAATTATTCGATTTGAATCATATGAAATACTTAAATCAGTTGTATACATAAACTTTCCTTTCATATTGTATAACACATGTTTCGCAATGAACGAAAGAATTGTTCTTGAAATTAGACTCGTCTTCATCAACAGGCGCATCAGTATTCAAATGTTACCATTTCATATCATTTCATATCATCATTCCTACAAAATTCCCAAAGATAACAAAATAACTCAATTGTTTTACAACGCTTACAAAGTAAATCAATTTCATGATTAAAAAAATATATATAAAACGTATAAATATATACAGTATAAATGCACAGAGATTAATTCATGGGAATTAAATTCTTTAATTCATTGGAATAAATGAAGAAAAAAATTGCACCCACAAAGCAAAATTAAATAGAAAAAATATTTTTTTTATTAAATTTATCGGATATTCATATAAAAAGAATGGCTTAGTAAATTAGTCTGTTTCCAATTCTTTAAAATCCAGTAAAATTCTTTTTTATTAATTTTTAAATAATTATTTTTAATAAATTATTAATAGATTTTATATTCTTATTTTATTCCATTATTAAAATTTCTCAGCAATTTTACATTAGTAATATTGAGATTAAATATACGCCAAAAGTACATAAGCATTCCAAGCGGTTTTTCTTTATCTGCATTAATTAACTATATAAAATATTCTACTTCATTTTCTTTCTCCAAGATAAAAATGATTCTTATAAAATATTTGCATGACAATGAGGGTAATAGTTGAATTTTGAGATTTATAATGCTCTTATATTTATTTGTTTACCAAACTATACACACATTTGTGTGCGTGTGTGAGAGAGAGAGAGAGAGAGAGATTTTATTAAGTAGTTTATAAATACAGAAGTTTAAACTTTATTCTTGTAAACTTTAATTTTGTTTGTTCTTTTATAAATTTTGTAAGAAGTCCTTATATATGTGTGTGTGTGGATGTATAATATTTTGCTATGAAAAAAAGTATTTTATGATGGAAATTTATTATAATAGTTATTATTTTTTGTGTATCTGTTCTCTTCGTTAAATTCTATAATAATTTGTTTTAAAAACATAAAATATCATTTGCCTATTTCATCTATTATGTAACTTTTATAAAAACAGTCATCATCATTGTTTCAGCAAATAGCAAAAATATTTAAAAATTTTTTATTCTTTCTGTTAATTTTTCTCCTCTACTCCAATTTTGCGATTTTCATTGTTTCTTATGAATTCCTTTTGAGGTTCTCATTTCGAAATTTAGTCACAAAAAGTCCCCATTCCTTAAGCCGAGACGGGGCGCTCTCCTCCCTCTAGCATTAATGGACTTATCTACCGAATTTCTCCCCCTCCCCCCCATTTCCTCCAGACACGCGCATGCGTCTTTCACTCCTATCTCTTCGTAAAGACTGCCTCCTCTTGATGTTCGGCAGATAAAGCCACATTGTCCCGGCAGTGAAGTTGTCCTTCGCAGCCTCCACCGGCCGCTCTAACAGATGGGACTGCTATCTTATCCCCATGAAGCCATGAATAAATTACACAAAAAGGAAAACATGCCAGAAACAACAATTGGATGGCAGGGAATTTACGAAAGAATAGTTTTAAAGAAGGAGGAATGTATTGTCCGAGCTTCGAAACCATGTGATTCTTTTTAAGGAACTTTTGCTCTGAAAGTTTTTGGATTTACTTGATCCGGACGTGGGATAGGAAATCAATTCTTTAAGCATTATTAAAGTTTATTTGAGGTAAAAACTGAAGAGGGAAATAAATTTCCTTCTGGGAAATTTATTCAAGTTTCCATATTTGATGTAACTTCGCTCAATTCTATACGTGAAAACTTAGCAAGCAAAAGTTTTTCCTTTGCACAAGTTAAAAAGAAACCATACGATGAATTTTTAATAAAAAATGGTTAAAAGAGGATATAGTGATCAAAATAATATAAATATAGGACTTCCTAAATAAATAAAATTTTGATGTATTTATAATCTCTGTATATTATAAATCTAGATATTATTGACGACATTAATCTATTTTTTGTACTAAAAAGACATATTATCTGTACACAGTGGAGTATATAAGTTTGATGAAATCATAAAGAGATCGCACTGTAATATGTAAATGAATAAATATTGACAGTCTATTAAAAGTTGAAAAAAAATTAAAATGATTCACAGTGTTATCAGTAAGAAACGCATTTCAATAACTGAAAAAAAATTATGATTCTCCGTTTTACTATGGGATTATTATTGAAATTTGCTGCCTCTAGCTTATGAAAATTGAGGACACAATCCGCGATCTGTAAAAATTCAATGGAATTGCATCGCCAAATACCAGGGTGAATGGTATGCAGAGCGGGATGCGGAAGATATCGGCTTTTCGAGAAAGTACAAAAATCGTGAAGTATTCTAAATGTTCGAAAGGAGCTCACACAGACGACGACCTCGACGAAGTGACCGTTATCAACAACGCTGCCCCGGAGAGCGTGAAGTACGGTCCTGCAGGATGCATGACTGCCAACGGGCCTCGGGTCGTCCCAGGAATCATCACTTCCAGCGGCGGAGAGATCTCCGGCATCGTCAGCAACGAAAGGAGGAGCATGCCGGTGACGACAGGCACCCTCTATGCAGCTGGTCCATCCACCCCATCAGGATCGAACGAGAAGGCCTCCGAATCGAGACAGTCTCTGATAGACACTGTAACGAGGAGAGTGACGGAACCTTACGCGTTCATCAACAAAGCTCACATAGGTTCGGACGTAGAAATTCCAAGGAAAACCAGAGAGTTGAGACGGAAGGAGATCAGGAAGGACTTGGAGAAGTGGGAGACCAGCACTTCGAGTAGTGATAGGCCAAAGTGCAAATGGACATTTGTCTTCGACCCTTCCGGTCGACTCTGCTTTTACTGGTCTGTGGTGGTCAGCCTTGCCTTTCTGTACAATTTTTGGGTCATCATCTACAGATTTGCCTTCCAAGAAATCACGATGGAAACTCTTCCAGCTTGGTTCACTCTCGATTACTTAGCAGACTTCATCTACGTCCTGGACATCGCGGTGCACTTCAGGACCGGGTACCTGGAGGAGGGCGTCCTGCAGACCGACTCCCTGAAGTTAAGGCAGCACTACATGAACTCCACCATGGTGTATATCGACTGCATGTGCCTGCTGCCCTTTGACTTCCTGTACCTCTCCATCGGCTTCAACTCCATCCTTCGGAGCTTCCGGCTCGTCAAGATCTACAGGTTCTGGGCGTGCCTCGACCGGACAGAGAGGCACACCAACTTCCCGAACGTTTTCCGCGCGATCTCGCTCACCCACTACGTGCTGGTGATATTCCACTGGAATGCTTGCCTTTTTCACATAATCTCGAAGAACGGTGGTTTCGGCTCTAAGGATTGGTTCCCGAAAGTCGAAACGAGTGACGACGTCCTCATAGAGTATCTACACGGGTTCTATTGGAGTACACTCGCACTCGCGCACATCGGGGGACTGCCGCATCCACGCACACGCGGCGAGTACATTTTCCTGCTGGTTCAACTATTATGTGGCTTATTCCTGTTTGCTACAGTTCTTGGACACGTGGCAAACATAGTGACTAATATCAGCTTGCCTAGAAAAGAATTTCAAGGTAAGGCAATCCACTGCACTATCGCTCCCGCAATTCTCCAATTATGGAAGTTAAAAATTAAAGTAAATTATATATTAATATAATATATTACTATTATATAAAGAAATATTTACATATGTTATATATATATATATATATATATCTATATAGATATATATATGTATCTATATATATATATATATATATATATATATATATATATATATATATATATATATATATATATATAAATATATAGAAGCATTTAACTATTAATTTTAAATTCACGTTACATAATTATTATTTTAAAAGTAAAATTATTTGTAATAATTCGTAAAGTATGCAGCAATTTTAGTAATTCATTACTGAATGAGTTTCGTGTTGTTTACTATAGCAAACCTCCAAGACTTAATAATATTTGTTAAAATATGCAGGAGACGTTAGTTATAAATGCCATAAAACTAAAAAATGTGTATGCAAGATTGGATTTTTAAGACAAATAATCTTGCTCAAATTGAAATTTTGGAGTGATTATTATTAAATTTTTGTGTCAAATTGGCTTGGTAATTTTGCTTTACTTAGAAATTTTGATTTTAAACAGATACATTTTTATATATAAAATATTTTGCTCAGAAACTTCATTTTTAATTTGCATCTTTCATTAAAGAAATTTGGTATGTGAAATAAAATAAAGAAATATTAAAACTGTTTTAATTGCTTTTTTATAATTTAAAGTAAAATAGAAGAATATTTTTATTTTATAAAAATTCAATTAACTATATGGAATAGTCAAGGAACTTCAATATTCGTTGAATTATTCAATATAAAGAGTATAAATTACTCTTATATATTTACATATTCAATATTTCGGCAAATTTTTATCCTACTTTTTATTATTAAAGTAGTTTTTATAATGTTGTAATTACTTAATAGTTTAAGGAAAGCTTTTGTAATTTTTAAATAATGAAGCATTTTTATATTGAAACATTCTCAATAAATTAAATAAAGACATAATTAAATTACAGTTTTCATTTTTTATAATATACAATAAATGAAGAAGTTAAATTAGATAAGTTTCGAGCAAAATTATAGAAATATTTCCATACACTTATGCACGTATGATTTTAAATGAGTATAAATTATTTTTATTTACACATTTAAGTTAAAGAATTTACTAATTTAAGTAATTTTTTCGTTTCTTACCTTGAAACTATTAATCTTTATTAAAAATTAAACACAAAGTAATAAGTTTTAAAAATAACATCTTCAAATAAGATTTAAAATTATATGCATAATGTTAATTGCAGTATTAATAAAATTTAAACATTTTTATTTTTTGCTATTTTATAACAACATTAAAACTTAGTTATTTATGAAACAAATTAATTCTAATTATAGTAGCAAAAGTTTTGATTAAAGCAAAGAAAATGAGCTATAGGATTCTATGCAAAAATTTCTTTAAAATATCAATAAAGAAAGTTTTAACTTCTTTTCATATTTTCTAAGCTAATTTATTTATTCAATTATCATTTTCTAATAAGTAAATTACTTAATTTATGAAAATTTTTAATTACTTCACAAAATATTCATATTTTTTATTTTAAAAATAAAATGCCTCTTATAATATTTCTTAAATGCAATCTGTTATTTTAATACAAAAAATTTATATATAAATGAATTTATTCTAATTAATTTGAACTTAAAAATAAAAAGATGAAAGTGTTTTGAGAAATATAGTACTAAATGTATAGTTTAACAATACGAAATGGAATTTCGATTTGAAGAACAGGTTTTACGTAACAAATTGAAAAAAGAAGTATTTAAAAATGTATAGGTAAATTCTGACACCGATTATAATAAAAATATTTACCACTAGGCAGAAGAGCACATTAATTGTTTGTATATCAAACTCTTATTTAAATTTTCAATAATAAAAGTTTGATATACAAACAATTTTACTTCATGCTAAATAATTATTATTTTTAATAGTAAATTTATTTATAATAATTTATAAAATATACAAGAATTTTAGTAAATCAGCATTTGAATTTGAATTGAATTTATTAAAAAACTGAATGCGTTTCGCGTTACATACTATAACAAATTTCCAAGACATTTATTGGGATTAATTTTACTTGTTATATGAATGACATTTATACGTTACATGGAAAGTTAATGGCTTCAAAACAAACCAATAGTCTGGTGTTTTGAATCGATATATTCATGAAATGATTAAGATATATATATATATAAGATAAAACATGAAAAATATCGAAAAGCACTGAAATATATGAAACAAGTGAAGAAAGGAAGAAAGCATAGGAGCCACGTCTTCATCAGGAGGGAGATGGCCAGCTATGCAAAAAGAAAGAACACTCTTTTCTGACATGCTCGAAGGACAAATGTCTAAAGATCTTCGAACAATTCCCCCAAAGAGTGTTGGTATTCAATGAACTTAGGTTAAAACATTTGAATAAATATAAATGCAGAAAATTAGAAATACCAATAAATTAAATATAAATGCAATTAGAGATACTCATATAAATGAAACATACATACATACAGTAAAAAATTAAATACATAAAGCCAAAGTCAGCAAATCAGATGGAATTTATATTTGAAAATAGTATGAAAGTTGCCAAAAGTAATTTTAAAATTATAGTAAAGAAGTGTTGCCAGTTGTAATTAGATTAAATTTAAAATATAAATGTAGGTGTTTTCAGGATTCTTGTAAGAACTTCAAATATGTAGGAAGTAGGGAATCACTTATAAGATTGAAGTAATGCGTAGTTTTTATAACTACAGAAGGGCCACCCAAGCATTGAAGTTCTTACAAGAATCCTGAAAACACCTACATTTATATTTTAAATTTAATCTAATTACAACTGGCAACATTTCTTTACTATAATTTTAAAATTACTTTTGGCAACTTTCATACTATTTTCAAATATAAATTCCATCTGATTTGCTGACTTTGGCTTTATGTATTTAATTTTTTACTGTATGTATGTATGTTTCATTTATATGAGTATCTCTAATTGCATTTATGTTTAATTTATTGGTATTTCTAATTTTCTGCATTTATATTTATTCAAATGTTTTAACCTAAGTTCATTGAATACCAACACTCTTTGGGGGAATTGCTCGAAGATCTTTAGACATTTGTCCTTCGAGCATGTCAGAAAAGAGTGTTCTTTCTTTTTGCATAGCTGGCCATCTCCCTCCTGATGAAGACGTGGCCCCTATGCTTTCTTCCTTTCTTCATTTGTTTCATATATTTCAGTGCTTTTCCATATTTTTCATGTTTTATCTTATTTATATTTCACTGTTTTTCCAATTACATATTTTTCATGTTTTATCTTATTTATATTGGCAAATCTTTCTTTAGTTGCTTTTGCGCTGTCTAGATTTCCTATTGTATTGTATATTCTGTATAGTATTTTTATATATATTTATATTTTTATATATATTTTTTGCTTTATAATTATATGTATATATATATATATATATATATGCACACACACAACACACACACACACATATAAATATATATATATATATATATATATATATATATATATATATATATATATATATATATATATATATATATATATATATACATATATATATATATATATATATATATATATATATATATATACATATATATATATATATATATATATATATATATATATATATATATATATATATATATATATATATATATATATATATATATATATATATATAATATATAACCGATGAATAATTTCTAAACATTAATAAAATTTAAACTAAAAGTCTGTTTAAGGAAAATATACATAACACTTACACAGTACAAAAGTTTGATAATTATTTAATCAAACATGAATTAAATGTCGTATTTAAATTAAAGTTGGTGAACAGAGATTACTTTGTTAAAGTACAACTTATTTAATAAAGCATAAATGTAAAAATTATTTTACCATTAAATATGATAGAAAATAATTTAAATTGATATACAAAAACATGTCTGAAGACCTAACTGAGTGCAGATAAAGCGTGTAAGTAATTATAAATTTATGAGAAAGTAAATTCTAGTTTTAATTATTGGAATTTCGTATGCGAATAGATTTTGGGTGTGATTCGCAAAATAAAGCCTTTGGTTCACAATTTACGATATGGAAAAGAAAACAAGATGTTATATAAATATCATAATCCACATTTGATTGCTTAAAAAGTATTCCTTCTGAATGGAGTGTTGCTACTGCCTTGTAAGATACAGACGGAAATTTAATTGAATCTTATTAAATTATTTCTAGATAGATGGAGATAATGAAAAATTGTTTTCTGCTCGGAAAATGTATCGAGTCACGTGAGATATTTCCTGAATGATGTTATCAAAATAGCAAAAGTTGAGCACTCTTCGCAACAATAAACTCCTGGCGTTGAAAAAAGAAACCACTTTTCATTCAAGAGTTGTGTTGCTCCTGGAATTGCTGTGGAGGCCCACTGTTTCGGCTTGGGCACATCCATTGATTTTCGTTTCCGAAGGAAAAAAGCTGTCATACATTCTCTGTAATTAGTTTATCGATCATTGTTACCCAGAGGCCGTTTTACAAATTGTTTGAAAGGGATGAAGTCCACATTCATAAAACATGATGACTGGAAGGAAAAGAAAAAAGGCTCTTAAAGTTGAAAGGTGAAAACTTGATTCAGTTTTAGATGCCGGCAACAAAATAATATTCCGCATAAGATTATGTGTTCTCTTTCCTATCTACATAATAATCTTTTACCTAATTTTTATTTTTAAGTCCGTAATAAAAATGATGAAGGCTTAAGGATTGAGTTTATATTTAAAGTTTAGATGACGATAACAAAATCTCAAATTCATCATGATATTATGCTCGATTATATCATGATGAATCTAATTATTCTGATTATAAGATGAATTTTAATCTGCAAAACAATATATCACATTGAAGTCTCCATGTTTAGGACCTAATGAAAATAACAAAAGTTTAAACATTGATATATTACATATGAAGTGCAGATAACAAGATATAAAATCACTAGATAATATAACAAGAACCGAAAATGAGTTTATCATCTATTTCTATATGTGTTACAATTTATTTTCCTTGCTTGTTTTTCAACCATTGATTAAAGATATTAAGGTTTAATTGTTGAATTTGTATCTAAAGTTTAAAAAATACGATAACAAAATTAGTTTCATTATAAAATTATGATGAAACTAATTTTAATAGTTAATACTAAGAATAATTGCTCTCTACTTACTTTGTGTACCAGAAAGAATCCATATTGCTTATTTAAGTCCGAATCCCCTAATCCTTAAGCCCCTAATCTTGAACATCATTTAAGCAACAAAATATGAAATACAATAATATATTATAGAAGTAAATGAAATGAGGCTTACGGAGATTACGGAGATAATTTTTAAATAAAACTTTCAACAGGAAAACTTTTTTTAAGTATTCATCTGTTTTAAAGATACTTTTAAAGTTTGTGAAAAAAGCTTACGTAATTTTAAAGCTTACGTTATTTAAAAGCTTACGTCTACTGTAATTTTTCTACCCTCATGTAGACATAAAAGGTGTCCAAATGTAGTTCCATTATAAACCTGTTAACAAGATAGAAATTAAAACATAGATTATTTAAGCATAAATTTTAAAAATACATGGAAAGTTAAATCATATTTTACTGTATTAAGTTTAAGTTTTCAAAACTTAAAAGTTTTCATTTCACCACAAGAATTGTAGTTTTGTGCATAAAACGCAACATAATATATATAAATATATATTTATTTATATATATTAATATATATAAATATATATTTATTTATATATATATATATATATATATATATATATATATATATATATATATATATATATATATATATATATATATATACACACACACACACCTGTCAATATTTCATGGAAAATTATAATTCCTTGGTAAAATATTAAATTGGGGGGAAAATCTATATTTGACTGTAAATGACTGTAGTAATCAATGCCTTTAAAAGTATCTATATTAAGAATAATCAAACAATTTTAGAATTATGTTAGATGGAATCGGGACATTTCAACTTACAAATTGCTTTGCATTTTGTGTTTGGTATATTCACTTATGAGACACTGGGTGTTTAATATTGCAGTTACAAAGGAAAATTCGGCCTTTTTTCCTTTCGTAAAGGCAAAACTGGAAGGCAGAAGCTGTGAAGGGTGTCTATGGTCCTGATACTGTCAGTCACCAGCAGTTTCAGTGTAGTCGATTCCGTTCGAGTTTTTTCTCTGCCAGTGATCTTGTAGGTGCAACGACGTCGAAATCTTTGATGAAAGCATAGAAATGATCATATTTGATCATATATTAGCCGTCATAGCATGGCCGAGGATTTAAAGTTTGACTATAATCAGGTTGCAAACCTTTTGTATAATGGGAATCTAACAAAAATGACATAAAGTCTTGAAACTTACGTAAAAATAATTCATTTTCTCTTCCAGAGACTTATAATTCAAACCATATACTTGAATAATTTTTGTGAACCATTTTTCAAATAATTATTTTGTACTAGAATAAAGAGTATTTCATAAAGATAGTTAGGAATTCTCATTACTGTTGGTAGCAAACATCATTTTTTGTTAGATATTTGACTAACCATCACAGTAAGTTTTCACAAAGAAACATTCCACTTGATGAATAATATGTCGATTCAAAAAGATCAAAGTATCACGAAGTTTAAAAAAAATCAAAAGTAGTACTAATCAAAGGGGTGTTAATATGATATATCCTCCCAAAAGATTTCTGCCCAAATCTGGTGACCTTTGTTTAGATTATTGTGCTGCCGCTTTTCCTTTTGGTGTTGCCAATTTGAATTTTTGTTGCTTTTTGGATTTCTTGTTGCCAGATTTGGTTTTTTCCTGTTGTTTTAAGTCATTTAATGGGCAGATATATGTTTTATTTTAATGACGACAGTATTTAAATTATTTGGCGACGAAAAAAAGTCGCAAAGGTTGTCAGTGAGGGAGATACCCTACTAGCTAGTAAAATTATCATTAGGGTTGAGTGATGGAACAAATTGAAAATATTAAGAAATCTATACAGGAAAAAAGTTTTCAAGTAATTTATTTAATGTAGTTTTGATTATTGAATCTTTTATTTTGTCAATTTAATAAAATAGAATTCAATCATAACTGTATCAATCAATCCATTTAACACCTATCTACTTAATCATAAACATGCCACTATCAATCACTCTTGATACTTATTAAACGCGCTTTGTTGAAATCTCTGTCACTGTTTATTATCGGCCTATATTATAACAACCAAATCGATTGAATGGCCCTTTAAATGAAGTGCTTTAAGATCTCAATCTATTACTTTCATTTAACAATTTTAAATGGTTGTCTAAGAAAACTGACAAAAAGATTGTTAAAGGAATGAATGACAACAAGAAGAATTTTTATTGAAATAACGAATAATATCGACTTATGGGTTTCCATTTCTAAAATAGGTCATTATTTTTATATCCCAATATATTTTTTCTTCATATAATGATTTTAAAATTTAATATTTCAAAGAAATCAAAAATGTTTAATTTACTAATTTAACAATGCACATCATAATTATATCAAATTTTATTATGAAGAAAAATTAAAGTTGCTAAAAAATAAAATGTGTTAAATAGAGTATGTATGTTAAAAATGCAAAGAAAGCTATGAGAGAATATTTATAATTTCATTTACAAATTTAACAATAAAGAAAATATCTATCGGGTGAACCTTTTAGTATAAAACTGACTTAGCTTTCCGGGAAATATTGATACTTAGTAAAATAAAGATATTCACTAATTAAATAAATAATAACTATCGTTATTTTTTATTATGTAATAGTTAATAGAGAGTAGAAGCTTTGTTTAAAAATCCATTTTGCATCAAGAAATTTAATCTGCCGTACATATCAGTTTAAAAAAATGGACAAGATACAGAGTGGATGAAAGTTATCTTTAATTGAGAAGTCATTCTGTGTTGACTCTTTCTGTCCCTATTCCGATTCATCCCTGATCAGTGGGAAAAATCAAAAAACATTCCTTGCAGTAGACGTGGAGTTTCCCACTCCCTCAAAAACCGGTTCTTGGTTTTCTGAAATCTCACAACTTGAAAGAAATAACCGGTTCTGGAGAGGAGGAAACACGGATCATGTTGTGAAAAAAAGGAGCTGATTTGGGAGACAGCATTTTTGTGTAAGAATTAGAATTTTTCTTTTAAATCAACTAGCAAAAGTTTGACCGTTATTATCAAAAATATTTTGTCTGAAATAAAATAGAAATTTATTACCGTACTGAATCATTCGTATTTATCATACAATCTGACAACCTTGAAGACTAAATGAACTCTCATCTAAACTGATCTGATCCCATATATTCTCATCGTTGAAAGCGATCACTTTGCAGACTAATTAACTAGAGAAAGAGGGAGTCTAAGTGGCTTTCTCTACATCTTCATGCGACAGAATATTTTTTTCCTTCTTCCCCAAAGCGAACGGATGAAATACCACTGGTATTTAAATAGTTATTTGCTAAAATCCTAGGGTCTTGTGAGGTTTTGGAGCGATTTCCAACTTTCGCACCAAACACTGCACAGGTATCTCGCCAACCCAAATTACGTCACATCGTGCAATATCCAGCTCAAATTGCAATCAAATACAAACAAATTACGAATCAAATGATTCATAGGGTTACTGGCACACAAAGCAAGCTTCACACATATAGTTAAGTTTCATCATAAAACTCAAACTATGTGTTAAAAACTCAAGAAAACATTTCAAGGCAGTAAACCAGTTTGGCGGAATTTATCGCCGCACTGGCACCTAGGAATATACTAATGATATATATATATGTAGGTATGTATGTATATATATATATATATATATATATATATATATATATATATATATATATATAGAGAGAGAGAGAGAGATAAAAAAGGGGAAAAACACATTTCTCCCTCTGGAAGCTAACACATGGAAACAAAACATTTTTATTACGTATACTATATTGTTGTAATTGAACTTCAAAATATAAAACAGCCAATAGGAACAAATGAACATCTTGTTATAAATTTTACTCCATGGCATTCACTCAGTTTGACGCCGGACAAACATTTGGTGATCATAGAGAATAAGTACTTTACTATCAAGTGAATTTTTTCAGTAAAAGTTTTAGAAATATGCTTATTTAAATTTCTTGAAAGTTTCAGAAAAATCTCGATGCAAAATCCTTTTAGTGTTTGTTGAACACTTTCCCTTTCTACTTGTCTTACTTTTAGGATTTTACTCATCACGCTTTAGGAATTCCAATCAGGCGCAATTAATAGCTTTGCGTCACAAAATATCAATGAAAGGGTGTTCGAAAAATATTTTTAAAAGTTTTAGCGGAACTACAAATTTTAAGATTCCCGTTTCTGAAGCTTTTTTGAATAAAAAAATCACTACATGGACTTAGAGAATCACTTATATTAAACGTAATAATTCCTAACGTTGTATAAAAGTATTTAAGGACATACAAATGGTTTGATATTTTATTTATTTTTAGCAGTGTCCTCAACCGTGTATTGTAAAAGGTTTCCGAATTGAGAAAGGTAGCTATTCTGATTTATTTCTGATACTTGATTTTCTTAAACCATTTCTTGTAAATTTTTTTAAAGTGTTTAATACATTTTAATTAAAATGTATTCTATCTACAAAAGTGTATATATATATATATATATATATATATATATATATATATATATATATATATATATATTATTGATAACTCATTAAATATAAAAATATTAAATAAAAATGAAATGTAAGGCAAAGTTCAGCTCATCTAGAGTGAATTGTTTGATGAATCAACAACTAAATATGATATCGGGATGACATTTAGTTGACTCAATCATTTTCAAGTAACCCACCATAGTCCTGAATTTCCCCGGATGCCTCGAAGGTGCTCATAAGAACGTTCCCGGTGTTATTCAAGGTATTTCAAATGTCCTGCATCTCGTTGGGAAGCTTCCCGATATTGGATGTGCATGTGGTTCGAATCACCTATTTTTTTTTATCCTATTTCTCCTTTTATGCATTCGTAACTCTTAAGTTGGAATGCTAGGATCCTAAAAATAAAGTGCCGAGCTGGCAGCCGAATGGTTAGCGCTCTTGCCTTCGGTTCAACAGTTCTTGGGTTCGAATCCCACCTTGGGCATGGATGTTTGTAGTGGTTCGGAATCCACTTTAAGTCGTAGGTCCCGGTCTAATTAACCCTTGTGTGCAAAAAATTAACATTGAGCAACAAAACAAACCAAACTTAAAAATAAAGTAAGTTATTAATCCGGACTCTGTTAAATTGGACTTCACTTTTAAATGTATTTAAATGCACACGCAAACATATGCATGTGTATCATTTTCAAAATTTGGTGCCATTTGCTGTCCACTTTCAACATATTTTTTATTAATATTTATAAAACTTAAATTAATTTTCTTTTTACACTTTTCTTAGCAGACAGATTCTATTAGATACACAATAAAATTAAAAAGTATCATTTGATATTTTTTTCTTTTATTTAGAAATGAATTGAGAGGAAACAGAATACGATTGTCTGAATTATAAAATACAAAATGTCTTTTGCAGAATTGCTTTTTAAAACCAAAATTTTTTCCTTTAAAAAATTCATTACAGTGAAATATACTCAAAATTATGTTACAAAAAGATTTAAATAACTTTCAATTAAGAAAACAATCATTTTAACTAAATAAAATTAGCTGTACAGACAGATGTCATGTCTGTTACCATATATTATTAGCAAACTTTTAAGCAAGGAATTTAAAATATGGGAATGGTGACGCTTGTATACCAATGAAACGGAATAAAAAATGCAAACAGCCATCAGAATTTTTTTTCTTTCTTTCTTTTTTTAAGAAACAGAGATTTTTTATGGTAAGTATTTTTATTGCATGTTATATCTCTTACCTTAATTATTTGTATAAAATAAATTAATTTATTTATGTATACAAAACTGATTTATATTTGGAATTTAAGTGCTTTTTTTATAAATTAAAAATGAATTTTGAAATTTTATTTACAATTTAAATTTTTTTTTTTTTGAAATATCATGTCTGTTACTTAATATAATGACAATTTGGTCACAGACTTGATGTGTTACAAAATTTGAAATGGATTTATTTTTTAACTTTTCTTTTAATTAAAAAAATCCTGAACCATCCAAATTCTATTGTTTTACACTATTTAAACTTTATCAAAATATTTTTAAAAATTTTCAAAATTAAGTGACAGTTAGTTAGCAGATTCTTTTTGAGGGATGACATCAGTAAATCAACATCAGGTATAAAGGAAACTCTATCTAAACACGGAAGAAACTCTATCTTTTGTATGATATGAAAAATCTCTACCAAAGATTTTTAATGTAGAATATTTTTGTAAAAGTTTCATATGTGACATTCACAAGATTGTGACAATTTGATGTGTGTGCTTTTTCTTAACGACGGACGAAATATATGTATGGGCTTTATCCATCGAAACATTTCGCTTAAAGCTCAAACAATGCATACATAAAAAATTATTATTACTGCAAACCTCTATGAATTGATCAAGAATATACTGTGCAATGAAAGCAACAAATCTTGCATGCAAAACACTTGTGATATTTTTAAAGGAGGAGATGTTGAAACAAACTCACATGAAACAACCGAGAAGATAAAGTGGCAAATTTGGTCACGCAATTTGGAAACGAGAGAAAAAATTATCAGTATGGATAAAAAATAAACTAACAAATTGATACATAATTTCAAAAGGAACAATGGAGACTCGTATCCCATAATTAACATTCAAATTTAACTCACATATGTGCATATTTAATTTACATTTTATAAACTAAACAATAATCACTTTGTGAGAAAACTTATTTAAACGCCAATGTTTATTTCTGGAGGAAACTGTTTAGCAATCGCATCGGTGATCGATTGCGTAAGTATAATGTTATAGCATCTTTTTTCAATCAGACAAAATGAAATTTTGTTGTGTCTAGTAATTTTTTTGCCTTTGGTGATGTGATAGCGCAACACTCCTTTTAACCGACAAAATTATCAGCAAGCAATCTTTTGCACCACCTAAATTCAGCTTTGTTTAGCTTGTTTACGATTGTTTATTACTTTTTAGTCAATTTTTGCACAAGATAGATTCGATTTAGTATATATTATGTTCAAAATCAAATTCTGAACCAATAAAATCATCGTATCTGCGTTATGTTATTTTCACTTCTCCATAAAAATTTAAATAAAAACATGCTATTTCTTTAGGATTAAAAGCATGTGTATAATGGAAAAGTACCGAATTCAGTTCAAGTTTTTAGGTTTCGACTCAACTGAACCAACAGAGGTGCCGAGTTTCCATAAGGTTACACTGAAGGCCTTTAAATATTAACTTCAGCCAAACAGTGAGTCAGTTGGAAGTAAATCGAGGAGCCCAAAGCAACAATACCTGCGCCACTGGCACTGGAAATTCATCTGATCATTCCTTTGGCGTTTAGTTTAAGTGCTTATGGTGGTTATAAAAGATTCTTACGAATTGCTGCATAATACTAAACGTCTTCGAAATATATATTTTGCAGGCCCTGCTGTTACAATGGTGATTAACAGCACATATTTAAATTAAAACAAAATTTGATATTTTTGAATGAAAACAATAAAATAATTTAAATGAAATATTCGACGAAAAATTAGAAATATTTACACAACAATGCAGTTTTATAAATTATTTCCCAATAAATCTTTCGATACTTTCAAATTTTTAATGGAACTCAACTAATAATTAATAATTAAATTATACCTAAAGTGTGTATCGCATTAACTAAACTTATTATATATTCAATGCTATTTATAATTAATTTTATGCATATATTAAACAATTTTTTTAAATTGTTTGAACGGATGATACAAATCAGATGATTGTTTACTTTTAAGTTAAAGTTTTTAAAGGTTATATTGTTATTACATTTCGAGTAAAACATAAAACAAAATTTTACTACCCGAATATAATATTGTATATATTCAACACAGAATTCATTATTTCGAAAACAGTACTCAAAAATATTTTTTGTACAAAACTATTTCCTTATTTAGTTTATGAAGACCCACATCTTACTATTTCTTTCAATTTTGGATCTTTAAGCAATTTTTACATTTTTATTTATATACATTCGTTTATCTAAAATTTTATTAAAAATGAGTGTTAATCGACAATAACACAAATCATTCATTTAATGAGAATATAAAAAGAAAATTCGCAATGTTTTTGGCGAAAAAATTTTATTGTATTTTTCGTAAGATCCTCAAATCTCTATCATTTTTGTGCTAGAAGTTCTACTATTTTAATTTGTCATGAAATTAATAACACTATAAACTAAAGTTTATGAAGCAAATTAAATAACTTTAATTCAATGTTATATAAAACCTACGGCCGTATGAATAGCTTTTTCTTTTATTTTAGAAGTATTCTTTTCTTATGTGCTTAGGATTGTTTTTCACACGAAATTTTATACTATGTCATTATGATAAAGTTTTGAACATTAACAAATTTTTTACTATAATCATTGAGAAAAAACTATATGAAATAATTTTCAAAATATATATAATAGATTCATGGTAGATAAATTACAAAACTATTTATTTCTTTTAGCCAAAACTTAACATGTATTATTTTAATTATTATTGTTCGTTATTCTACGTTAATAAGCCAATAAATCACATATTTTGGTTAGTAAAATTAGTTATATTGACACATATTTTGAAGGTTTTGGGAAATAAATTTTTATAATATATCTTTTAAAGTTTTAAGAAATTTGTTGTTCATTTGCATTAAATATAAAATGAAATTAATTTATTTCAGAAATGATTTGGAAGCATTCGCCTTGACATAATGTTAGAAAGTTTAGAGATAATTTTAAAAAAGTCTTTTCATTCTTAAAAATACTTTAGTGATAAAAGTATTTTTAATACGTACAAATTCATAGTGTTAAAATATTTTGCATGAAGATGAATTTCTATCATTTCATATTATTGTAGAAACAAAGTTTTTTGTATCGAGATGTTTCAAAAATATAAATAACATAAATTTTATAGTTTCCTTCTCAAAATATATTCTGCTACTATTTATGTTTACTAGTTTACACTTTGCAAATTAAACAAAAGGAAGGACCACAAATATTGCTTTGTTAACTTTTAATATTAATGTGAAAAATCCATTTGGATAAAAGTGAAGATAATTTATGTGAATTTTAAATTCACACAGTATCAAAATATTGTAAAGAACGTATTGAATATTCCCTTTCTCTATTTAGATTTAAATAATTTAAGTAACTTTGCTAATAACAGGAAAAGGAACAATTCTATGCATCTTCTAAAAAAGTAAGGAAGAAGCTTACATAATGATATTTCTAAATGTATATCCATTGTTCACAAGGTAAGCTATTGTTAATTCATTTCATCCAAAACAAATCCCAATAAAATTATTCAAGAACGTTATACTTTTATCTATAACACAAATCTGTTGTAAAAAATATGGATTGCGTTCACTCAATAAAATATTTCTTGCGATTCAAAATTCATATCGTCAAAAGATATACGATACAAAAGTGCGAAAATTTTCAGAGACATGAGATACAACCTTTCCTTATATCGATATACTGCAGTATGAGAGTCGTACAGAAATCTGATTCTCCAACATCAATAATTTCATAAAGAGAAAATTCTTCTTTTTTATATATTCTTTATTTCGCTATATATATTATGTTGATATACTTTTCCTGCATGCTCCTCAGTTTTGATTGATTTTTTCCTATTACATTTGACTTCTGATATATTCTGCACTTTGTTTTGTTTTGCGCTAAAGTTACAATAAAATATTTGTAGCCAATTTATAAAATAATGTATAGAAGCTGAAAAATAAAAATTAGAATATAAAATTGCTGATAAAATTATTTTTAAGCGAATTAAAAATTTCAAAAAGCTGCTTAAAATCACTGATATTGCTCAGCATTTCAAACTTCTAATATTATTATCATAAAACCATTTAATAAAAGAATTTCAAAATAAAATTTTAACATTTTATTTTGATAAATATTTGATATAATATAACATTTATTTAGGCATGGAAACATTAAATTCTTTCTTATGGTACATTTGTCAAACATTTGTTAGTTACATTTGGGCGTCCTATACTTCAAGGCGCTTCTAATTTGCCCACTATTTTGGCAACATATTGTTAGCGTTGTTGGTTTGTTTCTAGAAACCTTAGAGTTTCAGCATTCTGGAACTCGTTTGTATTTTCCTAAGTTTGCTAAACCGAATAATCATTTTTTTAATGAATACATTTTAATATATTTACTGATGGCAGCTGATGTTTTAAAAATATTATTTTTACGTTTAAACATATTTGTAAAATTTATGTAATTCTTTTAATTGTGATTCACAGTGTACATGTTTTCTAAGCCATTTTGTTTCGAACAGTCACGAAAACAAATTAGAAAATTTAGTTTACTTTAAAACATATATGAAATTGATCTTTTTGGTGATAAATAAACTTGTTTTCATAAAAAAATTTTATTTTTATTTTTTAAAGGATTTCTAAAATTGTATAAGTATTTTACTTGTGTTTCATGGCATCTTGTTTTTTCAAACATAAGCAAAAGTACGCTTGGCGGAAAAAATATCTAATTTTCGCCAAGGGGTAACGTAAAGTTTATTTTTCTAATTATATTTTTAAGTTCTTTGTGTACTCATTTTACAAACGTATTTTAGGATGCATTTAAAAATTCTAAGAAAAATAAATATTTTTAAATTATAAATAAATTTTTTGTTTGTTCATTAGGCATTCAATATTTCAGGATTAAGTCTTATCTTTTTTTAATTTATAAAAAGTAAAAATTCTCATATATGTAAAAAGAGACTTTTCATATATATAAAAGGACTTTGAATAAATTGATCTGAAAATATAACAACTGGAAAAATACACAAGACCAATTTTGAAAAAACCAAGTTATGTATCTAGTTTTTATAGAATTGTTTCTTTTTTTACAATAACATTTTTTTATATTGCACCATTGCACCAATAACTTTTTTTTACCTTTTAGTTCCTCAAGATTCATTACAATTGCATATACTGTGAAATATGAATATGTTATTTTGGGATATGTATATATATATATATATATATATATATATTTGAAAACTCGAGAAATTATTTGTGAAACATTAATATATTGAGTAAGATTATACACATTAAAGTTTTTCCCAATTAAGTAACAGAAACAATTTATAAGAGTTTTCAACTAAAGTGTCTTGAACAATTAATGGTAGCATTGTTCTGCTCAAAAGATTTGGAAGATGAAATCAACATAAAAAAAAAATGTATCCTATCCACTTCTTTTATTTATTTATTTTTTTTTTTTTGCATCGTTTAGAAGCCTAAAGTGTGCAATTTTGCTACTTTTAAGACCAAGCCTATTTTTCTCATTGGCTAAAGGATTATTTTTCTTTAAATTCGATAGAAAAATGAAGTAAATATAAATCTTTATGCGATATAGTATTTAAAAATAGTACAAAATTAAGGTATGAGAATCATTATTGTAAATTTTAAATAGATTATATTTTAATATTATTGCTTTTAATTTCAAACTTTTAAACAAATAGAAACAAGATAAATTAATTGCAATTTTTAAGTTAGACCATTAAAATACTTTGTAATTAAAGAACATTCTGAGTGCTGAGAAATGATAAATTAATAGAGGGAAATTATTAAAATTTAATGGCATATATAACCCAAACTATGTTAATCATTACGAAAATAAAGGGTCATTCATTAAAATAAGTTGTCATTCAAAATACAACTTAAATAATCTTTTGAAAGCATGAAATTTTTGATCATTTAAGAAGACTAATATTTAGATGGCAGCGTTCAGGAAGTGATCTGAAAATTTTGAAATCTTTGTGCAAAAGCTATTGTATGAAGTGTTATTTTTAGCAAATTAATTGTGATTGAAAATTGAACGGATTATTAATGACAACTAGTTTAATTATTTTCAACAACAAAATATTTGAATACATATAATTTAATATCAATTCAAGATGAGCTTTAATTTTAATAAGAACAATAAATTAAACATTCTAATATTTAATTGCTTTGAATAGTAAAATTTTTTGGACTGACAAAACTTTCTTTGGCGACTTTGTACACTTCTCAAAACAAGTAAATGTATTGAAGCTGTAAGTTGTTCTTGTACTTGAAGAATTGTTTGTTTGATGAATGCATTATTAACAAACGTTGTAGTCTGTATGAAGTAAAAATTGATCTTTGTCTGTGTCTCAAAAAGGCATTTGAATACAAATTTTGAGCAAGATTTTTGCGAACACATTTGGATTTTGAACATTTGGATACAAAAGAAAAAACACAATTTGTGAATATGAGAAAAATCAAATATTTGTTTCTTAAAAAAATTGTCTTATAATTCAAAAGAGATTGTTTACCAACATTGCAATTATTAATTTAGAATTCTATTAATTATTGAAATTTTTAAAATCTAAATCGTTCTTGCCGATTTAAACTAGCCATGAAGTAGATATTTTGTCATGTCTTTTTCATTTTGCTTTTTCTTCTGCTCTATTGCCACAGTTAATGGCTTGAATCAATGAAAAACAGCTTCTTAAGCCGATGCTTTAGTTTTTATATATTAAAACATTTTATTTGAAATATAAACTTTGACACTAATCTCAGACATTCTATTGTAAACTTCACCTTATTTGCTTGCTGCTCTAAGAATGAGATTTGATGGCAAGCAGAAAATCAACACGTCGATTGACGACGCCATTTCAATACGATGTGATGTAGAAGAAACATTATATGACGTCATGGATATTTTAAACCAATGAGAATTGTAATAAAGTGACGTAATCATGATCTTATTTGGAACGAAAAAAATAACCATTATTGGTTAAAAATCAAAATGACAAATGTATATTTATACAAATGTTGTTAATGAAACCTATAATGTTTCGCTACACTTATAGTTCCCCATATCAAACTATATTTTTGCTATTAATTATTTTTAGTCTATTTATCCGACAAAAAAATAATCACCTTATTGTACAATTCTTGGTTGCTTTATGCCCTTGACGATGTGTGACTGCAATGAACCACTTTAAAATAAATTGTTTTGCTTTCCAGTGTTTGAGAGGGTCCTTGGGAGTTTCCTCCTTTTACATTGCGAAAGAGTGGTACATTATCCAAGAGAGGCCAATCCTGTTGGTTTATCTATACTTCGTAGTTTCAAAAGGCATTCAATAAAATTCACTTTCTACTTTATTACAATATATAAATGAAATTGAATCATTATGAAATCACAAAATTTACGACAAAGAATTTTAGATTATTCATGAAAATAATTGTAATAATTTTTACCAAATTCATATTCGGCAACTCAGTTTATGTTAAATATTTCAAAATGGTATTATAACCCCCGTATAACACGGTACATTAATTCCACGTAATACGATCATTCTCGTGAAACGCTCTCGCCTGATCTCATGTAACGCGTTCTGTAGAGATGATTCCCGTTTAACTTATCGTGTTAAAGGGAGTTTAAATCGAATATTAAGGAAGAACTAGGAATGTGAAAGGTGTCTCTTTTATTAATATCAACTGCTTACCTCAAATGAATCAAACAATTCTAAAAACAGTTTTATGACATGTTTATTCTCTCTAGAAATCATCTGAAATAACGTTCCACCTACTTCATTTTTAGCAGAACGTTCAAAGGTCAAAATTTTAATTTTATAAGAACACAATTGACGCAATGTGCAAACATGCGTGAAATGGATTATAAATTGTACAAATCATTGCACATTTCGCTTTAAAGAAATATAACCGGAGGGGGGGAGGGGAATTAAAGCGTGATAAGGGGAAAACACGTGTTATGCGAGGGACATAAAATCGCGCAGTATGAAAAATCCCTACTAGAATACTGTGTTATAGGGAGGATTATTGTATTACGAAATTAGGTCAATAGTATTTTAGCATTTATTATTTTTTGCAGAATTTCTTGAAGATACTTATCAATTTTTGCAATAGTTAAACATTTTATTAGCAGCAATTTCTTAATCGATTAATTGATTTATTAATCAATAAATAATTAGTAAATTATATGCTCAAGATTATTAATATAATATCTTTTAGAAAAAAAATCATAAATTACCCCTAGAAAGTCATCAAATATGCTGATGAAAGTTGGTGTTTAGAAGAATAATTTTTATATTTTATAAAACAAATATTTTTAGATGACAAATTATATCTCCTTAACTTTTAGAAAAGATAAGTTTTCTTCTTTTAAATTGAATTAACTTGATAAAATGTGAATTTAATATGTACCTTATAAAGATAGTGCTAATGATAAAATAAAATAAAATAAAAAAATAGTGCGCGACTTAATTTGTTTTTCGTGAGCATATTTTTTTATAAACATAATTTTCAGCTATCATCTTTTAACTATTATTAATAAAATTCTTTTCTGTCATTCCGAAATGTCATCACCTTAAAATAATAATGAAATTGTCAACAGGAGTTTTTTGTGACAATTTTTGGTATTCATAAAATATTTAAGATTGACTTTTTTTAAGAAGAGGTGATGTAAATAAAATAATTTCAAGAATTGAATTAACGCTTTCGAACATATGGTTTCAACATTTAACAGAGAATTAGATATCATAATATTATTTAAGAAAATATAAGTTTATAAAATTTAAATAATTAGCGTTATTCAATAAATTAGCTCTGTTTCATTTTGCAAGTCAATATTATTTTTTATAAATAGTAATTTTTCGTTAATAAATATTAAAAATATTTAACCATATAGATTTATTAAATTGTAGTTTTGCGTATGTAAGTTACCATAAAATCAGGTAAGTTGACTCATTTATTAAAGTAAGTCTCCAAAAAACATTTACATAACATAATACGCTATTGATGTATATTAATATTTCATTTTTCGAACTTATTGCAATAAAAGACTACACGATTTTAACACACTTTTCTATTCAAATATAAATCAAATAGTAACCAAATAAATGTTTATTTTGTCACTTTTAACGAAAAATTAATGAATACCAAATGCAGCAATTATGAAGTCTTCATGAAAACATGAATCCATTTCCACTCCATTTTTCTTCGAATGCTTGATTGCCATTTAATGCTTTGGTTCAAGGATTAAAGTGGGGATTTGTGAAGCCCCTATCGGCAAACATCGGAGGAGTCTTCGGGGAATGCCTTGCTTTTCAAATCCTATCTTTGACAACCGTTTCAATGACATTACACGATTTCTGAGTTTGCACAATTTCATTTAACCCTATTGAACTTAGCATATATTGAGATGAAAATTGAACAATAATAAACACATACGCATTTTTTAAATAACAAAATAAATGAGTATACGCTCATAAACTTTTAAGAAAACTGCCAATTGAGATAAATAGAAAGATAAAAAAATTAGCCAAGTGAGAGATAATTTACTAATCAAATAAAATTCTATTAACTGGGTGGTATTAAAAGAAACATTAATATCATATCTTGATTTATTATAATCTGAAATCTTTGACAACAATTTCAGAAATATTTTAAAGACATTTTAATTTGATAAAATTGAAGTTTCCACGCTTATAACAGTTTTTTTTTTTTGGGGTTAAATGTTTATGGCATCAAAATAATTGATAACTGACTTGGTGTTTTCATTAAGTTTTAAAAGACCAATGAAGATTAATATAAAATTATTTTTAGAAAGGGACTTTTTCTTAGTGTTAAAGCTTATATACTGCCAACATGTTATTCTTGCGGGGTTGCTGAAGCTTTTAATTCAATGTTCCTGATGATTGCATATTCTTCAAATGTTCCTAAAGGTTTTCCTTCGAAAAAAGATTTAAATGGACAAAATAGAATTATTTAAAATAATTTTTAGAAATAGAATTTTTCCTCAAGTATAATTTTGAAAAGAGTTGCTTATTAATTATTCAAATTTATTAAATTTAAACTAACAACGTAGAATTCTTTATATTAAATTTTAGAGTTCTTATTAACAGAGAATTCTTTTTTAGAATGAATGACTTATAATATCAAAATTGCATAAAACCTATTGCAATCTTTTTTATAAATTGAATCATCAATCTTCAATTTTAGAATTATCACTATTTATCTGATAATTATATCAAAAATTTATTAAAATTGTAAATCTTAATAAATTGTTGATTTTTTAAAAGATTTAATTAGTTAAGGAAGAATTATCTAAAATTACTTTTAGGAATAATTGTACGATAAATTTGACTAAATGTTTATAATACTCAAAAGGGTGCTAATTAATTGTTGTATTTTTAAACTGAAAGACTCAAGAAAGGAATCCTTAGATTTATTTTAGGAATAGAATTCATTCTAGAAGTAAGCATTTATAGTATCTAAAGTGGTTTGGAATGGCACAGCTGATTTTGTTAAGATAGGTCAAATTAGAATTACCTGAAAATTTTCTTTATTATGGTTATAATCGATGCACTTATTAAATGAACTACTAATTGATTTAACATTGAGGATTTTTATAAATCAAGATGATTTTCTTTTGAAGTAAGTTTAAACTCTGTGAATGTTAACACACATTATTATAAATCGCCATTCGTATTCCCTTGATTATCTTATAATCACATTTTTAATAAAATTTGAAAATGGAACAGAGTTTAAACAATAACTTTGGAAAATAAGTTCGAAATGAAGAATTTAGGGTAATTCTTTTATTTTTAAAGTAATATAGAGATGTGGACTTGGTAAAAGAGTTTTAGTAGAATGATAATTAATATTGGTAATTTTAGTATAATATTACTAATATTAATATAAAAGTAATATTAGTATTATCAATATTTATAGAACTCTCATTTGAAATCGCTTGGATTATTGCACAAATAAAAATTACGTAGTTTATGGTTTCACTAAATGAAACACAATAGTGTAAATAAAACAATAATATAGTTATAAATTAAAATGTCATATTTTTTCTAAACTATTCCTAATACAATCCATCTTGTACATCTACTTTTTTGTCGAAATATTATCACGGAAACAATTTATTTTCATTGATTTTTAATGTACGATAAATCACTAGGAATATTAAGAGCAATAAGTTTATAACAATAAATTTATACAATCTACGCTTGTTTTTTCTACAAAACTGTACTACATACAGACAATAAATTTAACTTGTTTACTTAAACAAGTTAAATTAAACTTGTTAACGTAAAAGAGTTAAATTTATTATTTGTTTGCAGTACATTTTCCGCAGAGTTTTTGATATAAAGTCTTATAATGCTACCACAGTATAAATTGAAATAAAAAATTATGAAATAAAAATATCATTCAGAGTATTAATTATAAAATAATATTTTATTTCAAAGCCATTGTTAAATATATAACTAATAATTGAAAATAAAATAAAATTATGGTTATAGCAATCAATATGAGTATAATCACATTTTGGCACTTTTAAATGTGTTTATTTAATTCTCGTACTAGCATAAAAGTATATAATGTAAAAATCTCAATTTATCTGATTCAAATTAAAAAAAAATTTTAATTATTTAAATTTCAATAAATGTTTGAAATTTATATCAAAGAGAATTTTTCCTATATTTTCTTGAATTTTATATATAACTACAATAAATACATTAAAAAAGTTTGCATTTTTATGGTTATTACAAAATTGTATACTTTTATGTTATTTTACAACAAAAAGTAAATAAAATATTCCTTAATTTAAAGATTGAATAGAATAAAAATGAAGCTTCGCGCTTATGCGGTTTTCGGTTTATCAAGGAAAAGTTTTTTTCCTAAACAAAATTCCAGCAAAATGCCTTACTTTTCAAGCATTTATTTTCCCGAAGTCATTTTAAAGCCGCAATGGTTCGGGGAAAATCTCTTATAAAAGAGAATGACTTTCTGAAACCCTTCTAAATATTTCAGCCGAAGGTAAAATATGAGACAAATATATCCTGGAAAGTCTAGAAATTCAAAAAGGCGGAATAAATTGATTTGTAGGCCCAGAAGCTTCTTGAAAAAAAAATGCGAAGGTCTGCTTCAATCCTTTGGCTGTTTTTACATGTGAATAAATATTCATCCAATTCTCTTGCAAGTCTTCAAGTCAATTCTGATCCTGAATTTGAAATTAAATTCGTCCCCTCTTTGAAATTGTGTAGAGAAAAATCCCAAAGATGTATTTCTGAATCATTTTCAAAGTATGTTAGAAGTAGAAATGAAGAGGAGAAGCATAAATTATAAAACATAATTGTGTTTGAATTAGCATAAAATCATTAAATAAAACGAGGAAGGCCATGAAATATAAAAATTTGTATTGCTTATGCACTAAAGATATTTGTGTGTGATATCACAATGTCAGCATCCAATATTTGAAAACCTCTGCACTGTGTTTAAATTTCAACAGATTTCTGGAAGAAATTTCCATAAATAGTATCTCATATGGAAAGGGAGAAATCTTGGGAAATTCCCGATTCTAGTTGTTCTAGAGTATCTGCAATCAAAATCACTACTTTCCATTTTGAAAGGAATTGTCCTAAATATTAATTACTGGAAGTCCATATATTTAATTTAATGTATTACAAGGGCTTACATATGGAGGTAATCTTTAAGATATTGGTTAGATCCCTCAGAGGGAATGCCAAGAGTCATATTTCACTGCAAACAAGCAATCTCACATCGGAGATCATCTTAGACAATTAGCACTAGAAATTATTAATTGCGTTCCCTGCGATGCAGTGCGAATGTATACCGATGGTAGTCGTACAAAAGACCGTATTGGGAGCGGAGTCTATATTAGAACCCCTCAGTCTGAAATCACACTAAAGCAACGTAACCTTGACACCTGACAGAAGTGAGTTAATAGTGATTAAAGTGCTATCATTCCCAGCAACTGTGATTTTGAAGAACTTCGGATCTTGTCAGACAGCGGCAGTGCACTGCAACATCTCAGTGACTGGTCCTCCATAAACGATAAAACAAGTTTATCTATTCTGCCGAAATCGAAAATGATCTCCCAAGACCATGACGTACATGGTTCATCCAATGGTTTCCAACCCATGTAAATATGAGTGGCAATGAGACCGCAGATCGACTGTCCAAAGAGGGCTGTGAGGAAGATACGCCCACTGGTTCATCACTTACATTTCAGGAACTTTACTCTAAGGAAAAATCTAGACTTCATTCAATCTGACAAATTCCACGAACACACCAATGCTCCTCAGGTACATCTCCTGGAACTCTTCTGGAAATAAAATGTGACCGAAAATCTCAAACTGCCTTAGCCAGACTCTCAAATGGCCATACAAAATGTTTATCTTTTAAACGTGGTACAAAAATTTAGCCCGCTTGTAAAAAATGCTGTGACCATCCAGCCTCACCGAAACATATTCTGGATTGCGTCGGAGTTTGCCGGGAGGATTTATCCTCAGATCCCTTGTTAGTCGTTGGCTTTCTTACTGTCAACAATTTAATGGGGTTAATCTGACAAATGTCAGATTCTTGAAGAGGATAACCCAACAACAACATATAGAGGTGCAGATGAACTCCAGACTGTAACTTAATGTTAAATGGTTTGGAATACTCGCCCAACACAAAGTGCTTTGTCATTTTGAGCTGCGGTCAAGTAACGAGGTCACACCTTATCTGCCACCTTGCTCTCCACACTTCACCATCAGAAGGACTTTGGACGTGACAGGTGAATGTGCAAACTTCCCCAACCCACGGAGCACCCGAAACCGAGTGAAGGAGAGAGAGTGGTTACCCTTTCAGTGACTGCGCGCGGCATATTATGCTTCACTTTGTTGATCTTACCAGTAAACGGTGTGACGATGCAGAGTCTCTTATATGGCTTTCAATAAAATATGCTCTGATTTATGTGGTGGACGGTGTTGAAATAGAAAATGTATCTACTTGAAAATTTCTTTATATTGTAACCAAGAGGACACATTATTTTATATCATTCACTTTATCTCCTGAACTCTTGAAAGAAATTAACTCAACTATCATAAAGTCACATATTCATAAGTTTTAACTTTAAAATCAATTCATTATAAGTACAAAGTTATTTACATACATTAAAGTTATAGTTGCAGTTTCATTTAAGTATATAAATTAAAAACAAAAAGTTAATGATTGGTTTTAATACAAGTTTGTCATAGAATAATTAGAAAACAAAACTAATATATAAGCATGGTTTATTTTTTAATTAATATTTTTAAATCTAATCCCAGTTTATGTTTAAAAAAATAAGAAATAAAAATAGGTTGAGACTGGTTTTAATTGTATGCAGAATAAAACTGCAATATTACTTGCATTTTGCTAGTAACTTAACTGTAAGATGAACCGTGGATGATTTAAATATTATTTTACTTACTTTCGATCTCTAATGCATGATATAAAAAAGAAGAATAAATTAAATGCTTTTTTTTGTCTTCTCTGCATGGGAAGAAATCTTTTAAATCCTCTTTCCAGAAGGTTATATATTCACTGTTTAAATATCTGAAAACTGCCAGTTCTGATGAAAGGGCAACACTCACACCAGGTCTGTTCATGAGTTGTTGGGATCGAATCTCTTCTGAAAACTGCTGTTCTATCGGAAATCCACTGGGAAGTAGAAGTTAAGACATTTTTTTTCTGCGTGCACACCTGTTGGGTTTCATGCTCAGAAGTTACTTTGGGTATTTTCATTAAAAATCGCATTTCAAAAATTAGGTTAAACGTTACACCTATAGATAAAGTACTTCGCTCGTGATTATCCTGTCATTATCATTTCTTCATGAATTGTTACGATGTTTGAGTTGAAATGTTTTTCAATGTACTCTTTTTTACTGGTGCAGAAAGATACAGTTTCCGATGTTATCACGATTCCAATAGACTGCGGTTATATATTTCCAGACAAGTACAGGATATTATACACAATACCCGGGCATATATTTGAAGGATGTAAAATTGGATAAATTAGAATTTGTGCCCCAGATCCAGCGCAGCTCTCTGAGCATTCCTACAGTAAGCCTGCGGTAACTCAGCTCACATGTGTCCTGTCGACTAGAAACTTGAATGTTAATTTGAATGTGTTAACTTGAAGAGAATGCTAACTTATTTCTAGTCGCCAAGTTATATTAGATCTAACAGACTTATTTCTCAGAGCACTGAAAACCACTAATTTCACAGAATAAACGCTGTTTAGATAATTATTTCACTAATTAAACTATGATAAAATAATAATGCAAGTAAAATAGAAATATAAGATACAATTTCAAATATTTACGCATTTCGATTTTTGTGCCGACATCTGTTTTTGTATTATTTGCAATATGTTAATGTAGTTTCACATATATATACAGTTGATGTATTTTATCGAAAGTATATTGCGAATAATATTCCTTATAAATTAATCGAAAATTTTTAGCTGAAAGCTCTGAACTTTTTTATTTTATATCAGTTTCTCATATTCCAAATCATTCAGTTTTTTCCAGATATCAAACAAAAATGCTTTTAATGATTTTACACCGTTCAATAAATTTCACTAAAAATGGTTCTATAAAAAATATTTGCAAAAACCTCTTTATTTTTGGTCGGCAGTGTTCCATTTAAAATATTTTACAGGAGGGTAAAAAAGTAGGTCCTATATATCGATAAAAAAAAGAGAAAAAAATTCATCTTAAAACTGAAAAAATATTTTTGTAATAACTAGGCGTTATATGGAAATCTACTAAAAAATGTGAAATTCTTATCATCTTTTCTCTTTATGTGAATAAATGTTTAAGAGAAAAGCTCTTTTTTCCCAACTTTAGAGTAACCAATTTCAGTTCTATTCTGGTACTGAAGCCAACACATATATTTTATCATAAATAAACACAAGAGACGCCTAAGTTCAGAATTTAAGGTGAATTTCTTGTAGGGTTTTTCAGCTTGTTAAGCTCTTTGAAATTTTCAGTAAATATTTTTTTACTCTACTTTATCTGCAACGAAAAAATACAATCTTTTATTTATCTATAATAAAATGGGGGAATAGAATACTGTATATTTACTTTAAAATTCACGCAAATACGTACACGTTGAAATAAATACAAAAAATGTCTTACTAGCTCTGTTATAACAGATTAGAGAGATATTAGTGAATTGAATATTAAAATTATAAATTTGGGTTCACTGTTTTAGAAATAAAACTAAAGATTTCAGTGGTTCTGTGTCTGTGGATGGTATAGAAATATTTTCAAATTATAAAAAAAATAGAATTGAATTTTGAAGGACTATAGTATAATTAAAATTTTGTTTTGAAATATTAATTTAAATATAAGCTGGAAAATTGTTTGCAACTAATAAAAGTTTTTATTTTTAGTTTGAAAAACTTTTATTAAGATTATTGAAAAAAATTACGCTTCTTTCACAAAACCATCATACTAAATTCATTTATTTTTGATTACTCAATCTTGACCAGAAATTAAAAACTCTTTATTATGTTAATTAAAAATTCCAAATCCAACATAATATAATATGTTTTAAAGAATTATAATAGCAAATATTTTATTACGCATGCAATATTATGTATATGAGTGTATGTACTTATGTTTTGCTTAAATTCAAAACTTGCATTTTGAAATTATTGAGTGATCTTTAAATTGTGGAACTCATAGTTAAAAGTATTTCTTAATTGTTCTAATATCTTTAACTAATATTTGCATCAGTTATTATAGTAGCAATATACCATTCAGTCAAGAACAATCTCTGGAATATTTTTAAACTATTTATTTGAAAGCTTATAACTGTAAATTTATTTTTTCCACGAAAAAACAATACGTTTGTCGTTTTTACAGCAAAAATTAAAGAATTGCATTATTTTTTATATGCTTTTCTTTTTTTTTTCTGTCGGTTGAACTCTTAATAGCTTTCAATTTATAACCGTTTAAAGAAAGGTTAATTGTTTTTTTCCTAATTAAAATCGTTACAGTTAAAGTTAGAATTCGGCTGCTTTTAAATATGGTACCTAATTTTTTAAAGAGTGTTTTTTAATAAGTTTGAAAACAAATTTATTTTAGTTTTAATTTTTGAAAAAACAGTAAAAGAGCAATTTTATAAATAAATGATTTAAAAGTCAAACATTACATGATTTTTTGTTGCGTTAAGGTTATCTTTATAAGAAATATATTATTTTTTCTATATCTTTCCCGACAACGCTATTATTATCTAGTATTAATAATTCAACACCATTCTTTAATAAAAGTTAACGAAATAGTTCCTGGTACCATTCCTTTAATCTAGCATTAAATCAGCCACTAGTTTCTCGTAAGAATGCACAAAATGTGGTTTCTTATATTATTCTTATTATTCTAATTTTTCGAACGATAGTATGGAAAAAAGCGTCTAACAACTTAAATTTTTTATACAAGTCTCATTCAAAAATAATAGTCCCTTACTAGTCTTTCATAAAACGAACTATTCAGTTTTTAAATCTGTTCTATGGTATCAGAATTCGAATTCGTTTATTTTCTAACAATTCTTATTCTCTGGTGTTAGTCACTCTTGATTAATCTCTCTTAAAAAATTTTATTTTAATGCCTTACGTATATTTTTATCAATAGTTTTCTCACACAGTGATCTAAATAAAAACTGCCAACATATAATTCCAAATTTATTCGTCCATATTTAGATTAATTTTAAGATAACTCCCAACGAACTAGATAAATTTCGGAGAATGATTTTAAAGCAAAATAATTTTAAAATGAAAGTATAATCTCAGTCAAGAAACACACAGAACGAAAACAATTAATTACCTCTTATCTGAAGAATTAAAAGTGACGGGTTTGGAATGCTCTTCTTTCACTAAATAACTTAGAGTCACGGTCAGGTGACGAGGTCCAATTCAAAGCGGTATTTAATAATTTGAAATCTTTGTAATAATTTGATTTTCCTCCTGTTCATCAGTTTATAAAGAAAAGGCTGAATTTTGATATATCATTGACTTAATATATAATGTAATCAAACCAATAGTTTCTGCCAACACTTCTGGAATAATCTCCATTGATTTCTGGCAATTTTAAGCAGAAGATTGTGGAATGTATTCTATCTGCTTAACATTTCAGAAGAAAATGGCGACAGGCGAATATTATAATTTACCTTCATATGATGATAAACGAAATCCAACCATACTTTTTCTTGATATTTAGACCATCAAAACTGTGATATTAGTCGCTTTTCAGATGCATAAACCATGAAAAAGTCAATGGTCTTAAATTGTTGTTCGGCATTCAATATTTATCTACTACCTGATTTGTGATTAATAATTTGACTAACTTATAATTCAATACATTACTCATAACTTATCCTATCAATATATAAGAATTTCTCTTTTTGTTCCCTCTCGCCCAGCCCAGACCACCTCCTCGGTTGTCGTGGCGTCTCCTGGAGACAGCTGGGGGATGACCTGGATCTGATCTAGAGAGATCTGGCTCATGATGGCCGTTTGAGCCTTGTGTAGGCTTTCTTACACCAGGGGTATAAGTAACAACAACAGCAATACACAGGAATGCAAAAATTGTGATTTAGTCACATAAAGTTTTCAGTAATTTTGAAATGATTGTAACACAATTATATAATTAATTGGATGTTCTCTTTAAAATATTTTAAATTATTTTGATAAAGCGTCTTAACAGCAATCAAAATTCAAGATATTTTACTCATAGTTAAGCTGTATGTGTAGGAAATCATGTTTGATCATTATAAAAAGGAATTGAAATTAATTTAGTAATAATAATTTAATTTAAACAGTTAAAACCAATACAGATGATAATTGTACTTATTTTGATTTTTCTCAAATATACAACTTTTTCAATTTGCTTGATGGTCCTTTTTAAGGATTTGCATTATCTGACATTACAAAAAATAGACTCATTGTTGTAATTCTAAAGAGAATTAAGAAATATATTAATTGAGCTGTCCCTGTTTCTGAAAATGCTTCTATTTTGCAGTTAAAATTTAAAAATGAAAAAAAAAACATTTTTTCTTAAAACGACATATTTTTCATCTTTACGATAATGTTAGTTAATTCTAGGAAATTTATTTCATGAATTTTATACTTTTAAAATATAAATAAATGAGTTTAAATACTATTTAGGCGTACATTTTGTTACGAAAAAAATGCTCTAAATTCAAAGGACTTACGACCAATTAAATAAAAGTAAAAATTTATAATCAAATTTAAGACTATAAATTTCTGCTATGAAAATATCCATTTTTTATTTAAAATTCTTAAACCCAACTAAGTTTTACAGGTGCTTAAAATATCATACAATTCTGCTTATAATAGTATGTAATATCTTAAAATAAATTACCTTGAATAAATTAGTTATTTTACAATAAAAATAACCTCATTTCCAGTGACTTAGATTAAATAACTTGAGTATTTCTGTCACTTTTGCTGATGAATTCATATGAAAACAAATAAGGAGAGAAATTCTAGAAATAAAATATTTTATTAACAGATAATTCACTACACAAGAACGCAAAAAATTATCAATACATAAGAACAAAAATATTCATATAATTTCATAGTTCTCAAGATGTAGAATTTTAATCACTTTTGAAATCTTAATCTCAATCATTTTAAAACTTTTTAAAATTCTGTTCATAATATATATTTTATAGATATATTTTAACAATGAATTTATTAAAAATAACCACATTCCAAAATTAAAACAAGAATACTTTGTTTAATTCACAAAAAATTCCGTCGCATTTAATTATGAAATTTTATGAAAGCAATTCAAGAAACATGTTCTCGAAATAAAGTAATATGTTTTGCAACTTAAAAACAGAAATGTCCTTAAAACATACAAGAATTGAAGGTCTCGCCACACAACGTAAACAAACCGGCGTGGACGTTCCACCAAATTGTATCTATTTTATCTGCCGAGAAATTCAAGTATCCAGTAGTTCTCAGGCTGCAGGGCAAGGTCACCGCTCGGCAAATAATAGAGCGGGGCTCGCTGGAGCAACAAACAAAAACATGCTTTTCATTGGAGCGCCTCGAGCCATGCAGTGAAAGCCAAGCTTTGGGAAGAAGAGCCTTTTAACTTCGTTAGATAAGCTGAGTGAATGGAAAGTTGAACCTCTGCTTTAAGAAGTTCATTCTAAGCCGAGATACGGTTGCCATGACGACGATCTGCCGTTTCCTATTCATAAGTGACAGCGGGAAAAGTAGGATATTAAAAAATATGCCCCCCTGTCGATGTTTAAAGGGTTGTGATATTTGACCATTAACGAATGACGTAGCAGCTAAGTAGAGAACCGCTAGGACAATATGAGCATAGGACGTTGTTTAAAGCAATAAATCACAAGGATGGACGATGCTTTTAGGAAGAGTAATTAATATCCAGCTAATGATACCAGCCGTATTAAAAACTGACATACGTCTACAAAAAATTTTATCATGAATATATGTAACATTGATTTCTATTTTTAGAACATTTTCTTATTTAGTTCTAGTTGTGATGAAAGATAATCAGAAAAACGTAACATTTAACATCATGTGTTCGAGAATCCAATTTGGACGTAGCATTTTAATGACAAATTCTTTTTTGCATTGTTTTTACCCCCAAAACTATCAATAAAAAAAAGCAGGAGTAAGGAAATAATTCGTTGGATTCGGAGCCTTTTATTTTATAATGTAGATTCAGTTCATAATCAAGAGCTAAAATTATAGAACCAAAATATATATAGAGCATACGGTAAAATTGATTTAAACACTTTAAAAGACGAGGGCAAAAATTTCACTTAAATCTATTACAATAAGAGATCAAAATTAAAATAAAATAATAAAGAAATTAAAATTTTTAATACATGTGTTTACGATTATTAATAATGTTTGCTACTTTTTCCGGTAACAAGACAGTAATTTTTGTGTGTCACTTTTCTTGATTTTTTAGCACAACCTGATTTTTAATATTGAAATTTATTTTAACAAATCAAAATCTCTCTATTTTACAAAACTTATTTGTTATTGTTTTAAGTAATGCACAATTAAATCTTTATGTTCAATTCGCAAATTTATGTGCTGATTAAATATAATTAAGTTTTACTGTTAAGGAATTGATTAAAATAACGAAATTGCTTCACATGCTAAAGAACTGATGAATAAAATTATTAGATTTTAGGTGCCAAGGAACTGAAAAGAATAAAACGATTAAATTTAATATGCTAAAGATCTGATAAATAAAATGATTAGTTTCAATATGCTGAGGGCTCTGATGAATAAAATTATTAGATTTTACGTGCTGAGGAAATGAAAACGATGAATAAAATGATTAGATTTCACATACCTAAGACCTGATATATTAAATAATCAGATTTCATATGCTGAGCATTTGATGAATAAAACAATCAGATATAAAATGCTAATGAACTGATGAATATAACAAATGGGTTTTCATGTGCTACAGAAATGGTGAAAATAATAATTACATTTCATAGGCTTAAGAAATAATGAATAAGTTGCATATGTTGAAGAACTGATGAGTATAAGGATTAGGTCTCACACGTTAAGGAACTAGTGAATATAACGATTAGATTTTACAAGTAACTGATATATGCGGCTGTATTTAAAATTTCGTCGACTATGAAAAGGGCGCGAGAAATACCATTTGGTTAACTATTTAAATACTAATTACATATTTAAATACTAATTACAATTAATGTCATGCAAAGTGTCGGAAACTTCACCGTTTTGGAGAAATTTCGTTGTTACTTATTGGTAAGGTTACTTAAGGTACGCTGACAAGCCAAGCTATCTTTGCCATTGAGATTATGCGAATTTAAGTCAGTAGGATGCATCCTTCCTTTAACCACAGCACTATGAAGGAGAAAGTACGACTTTATTCCTCCGATAGATGGCACCATCAGAGGATCTACTCCTTTAATATTAACATTGATCTGGAGGGGGAGGAAATTTTCTCTAGATCATTACACCCATGGTAACTGCTCAACATCCAACCACTGGACTTTTGATTCTACAGATGTAACGAGCACGTATATAGCATGGACTTGGTGTGTCTTTGGTGGCATTGGGAATCGAACCAAGTTCCTCCGGACGGAAGGTCAATGCCCAAACCACTAGGCTATCACGGCCCTTCTTTTTTTGTTAAAGTGACTATAAATAAAGCTAATTGTCCAGATTAAAAGAATAAACAGTTAAGAAGTTAAAGCATGACAGTTTAGTTATTCTCAGAAAACTTTCCCAGCGAGTGATAATGCCTCAGTGAAGTGAGAACTATAGGTAAGTCATTCACTGACTAAAAAAGTTTGTTTTATCTATTTCTTTGCTCGTTTATGTTCTTAAGTTTAAAATAGAAAATTTTATGCTATTTGATACAAAACTATAAAATTAGTAAGGCAATCATTATATAAAAAATAGCTTTCTTGAAAATAATGCATAAAGTTCTCTTACACTTTATCAAATATTTCATTTTTTATAGTTAACAAATTTTGTTATATTAAAAATATGATGCCGGAAACAAGAATTTTTTCAGATGTTATGGGCTGTATTTTAAAGCTTTTCTACAATTAGAAGAATTTCTTGAAGTATATTTATCTTTTAATGAATGTGTTCTTAATATATTGCATATTGCTTGAAGATTGATTCATACCTAATTTCAAAATAGCCGAGAATTACAGCGGACTAGTTCTTCCGAAGTAAGGATTTGGGGTCGATCCTTGTCAATGTTGCCCTTCAAACTACTAGAAATACGTCAATCAAAATCGGTCCTTGATAATTTTCCTTCCTTAAGACACATGAGTACGACCCATTCTCTTTGAAGAGTTTTCCCATGTGCCGATTTATCAGGTTATGAATATTACAATGGCTTATAACAGTCTTTGGCCAGTAGCCAAATATGGTAAAGGTGGACTCACTGCAGTCCAATGATAGGATAGAGCTTTTGTGAGTGTAATATCTTGAAATGGATCCCAACCACCCTTGAACAATGGGAGATGGATGCCTCAAATTTATTTTCTTTCTGAGTAAGTGCTTAGAAGATTTCCTGATTTTCCACTCCTGCAACACATGAATATTTCCAGTACCCTGCAATCTTTCAAGAAGATAATAGTTATGGATGCGCACATTTCTTACAAAGACTTTTGATTATCAGGCTACCGGTTACGTGGTGTTACAGTTTGTAACTAAAACTTAATCTCTCTTTTATGAGAATAAATACAGTAAATCACTTTACTGGAATGCATAATAAAGGGTTATCCCAAATCTTATACATTTAAAACCGTATTTAAAAGTATGCAAGGTTTGTACAGATTTAAAGTCTTAAAATTTTACAGCATTAAAGTAATTTATAAAAATGATACAGCAATACACATCTGGCCAAAAGTATATGAATACACTATAATGTTGTGGGTATGTTTCTCGTGGTTTGGCAAGTGTATATTAGTTTCTGTGGCTCGAAATATGAACTCTGAGATGTATTTGGTAAAATGGGTGTTCAAAACCAGGGCTGGCGTTCTCAGAACCCGATCTAAATTTCATAAAACATCTTTGGAGCGAATTAGAGCGCAGATTACGCAGCCAGCTAAATCGACCATCCTCGCTGAAGGCACATACTTCAGCTTCGATAGATGCCTGGGAGTTGGTTCGTATGGGTGCTTAGCAAATTTCGTGGAAAGTCTTCCCAGACGTCTGCAGGCAGCCATTGAAGAAAAAGGAGACCAACATCAGGTTGATTAGGGCCTCAGGACTTTCTAAGTCCATACCACTGGGTGTCCGGATACTTTTGGTTTAGTGTATCAAACAAAATAGGATGAAGCAATTATAAGAAACCATATAGGAATATTAATTTAATTACGTTGATAGGGTTCAATTTCATTTCGTTTCAGTAAAAAAGTTGCGAATTAATTTCAAAACAGAATGGAGAACTTTCAAATTTTCCTATAGTTTTCTAATTTATAAAAGTTCATGAATATAATTTCTTGTTCTACCGTTATTTTTATCGATTTGTTGCCTGCTTATAGAACATGCAGGTTTTCTAATTTTATTCTTTGTAAAAAAAAAAATTAATGTCTACTTTGTATAAATAATGTTCATACGCATAAATTTTGAGAGAAATTAATATTTAGAATGTTTTAAATTTACTTAGCATGAGAAGACCCAGTAGAATGAGCATTTTTTATTCAATTAATATATTTGATATAAATTAGTTTGTTGAAAAGTTTTCTGTGAGGACATTGACAAGAGCTATTAAGAGGGGGGGGCAGCGAATTAATGTCTTAAGCACTAATATTCCGCATTTATAAAATAAATAAACAATTTTCTGGAATTACTAGAACACTTTATTTTAAATTCTTATATACCACGTGCTTTTGCTTCTGTTTTAAACTTTTAATTTGGTATACTTGGGCTCTATATAAATATCCAATGTTCTCAATATTATATCTCTAACGATTATTGCTCATAAATTAAAAACTATTTAAAAAGAAAAAAATTAAAAATATTAACTTGACATACAGCAAATATTGGAAATGAAAAATTGCTTGATATAAAAACCACATTCAGAATTTAAAATCATAACTTCAAACACACTAAAAAAGTAATTTCTACTAATATAATAGAAAAAACAATTTATTTTAAAATTTCTGGTATTGTTTTTGTCTGGGCATTTATAAAATTTCATTGCTATTGTATACATTATGCAAACATGGAGCCCAAAGATTTTAAATCCCATTCAGATGCGATATGATTTCAAAAATTATGGTTCTATATGGAATTTAAATAGGCTATACATAACCAATATCTAGGATCAAGTTGGGCACTTCATTTCATTTTTAAATTTTGAACTATCTAATGAATATATGTTCCATCTATTTACTATATTTTGTCTTTTCACGTTATTATTCTTCATCTGGCATTTGATTAACTAAAAAAATTGCAATTAATTATATTCAAATAATTATATGTATGATACATATATATATATATGTTTGCATATGAATGTTTTTCCACAAAGGAGTAACAAACGCAGTGTGATTTAATGCATCTTAGGCGGCTTCGTGCGTGAATCAAGTTATTCAAATCCTTTCCGTTAAGTACGGCTTTTATGCTGATGCGGGCGTTTTTCGAAAACAGCAGTAATGTTTAATTTTTCAAAATATTTTCTCATTGATTAATATTTTAAAAATGTCATTCTTTATTTTTAAATTCATTACATTTTGGGTGGCAACAGTTCTTTAATGTGTAGAATATGCACACATATGGTTGATATCTTAACTTAAATAAAAAGAGAGATTGACAGGTTTAAATAACATAAATTTTTAGAGAGGATTTCACGTAATTTTAATCAATTCATTCAAGGGCAGCAATTTTTTGCCCTTTTTCGCATTGAAAATGTTAACTTTTTCTCTAATTTCGAATATTCCTCCACTTAGACGGTGTAAGACAGTCAACAAGACATAATTAATTACCTCTATAAATAACATTCACCGAAAAGGGAAAACATTCATAACTTCCAAAATAATAATGTGTTATAAGTAAATTAAAACTTCTAAATCATAAATTCTTCAAGATTTAGAGATATTATATATGAATTATATATTTCCTTGTAAAAGATATATCCAATAAGTGTTTTACATTTTATGTAGCCCTAAACTGAGGTTTATTACCCAAAACTAGAGTTTAATCGTGAAAATGTTATGAATATTATCTACAAAGAAACTCATTTGGTTGCATCGTAAACATAATTTTTCACCTATAATGATACTTACTATACTTATTAGAAGCTAAACTATAAATAAATCACATTAGAAATGTTTATTCTGCCATTAGAAACAGCTGCTGAAGGTGATTTATTCCCTGTCAAACTCAAGAGGGAAATATTGTCAGCCTTCAAAAACTAGTTAAGGCTTCTTTACAAGTAATGGAAAATAATATGGACCTTGCTTATTGACTTTACAAATGTTATATAATTTAGAGTAAAAATGCATGCTTTAAATTAATCTTTAAATATGATCGAGCTTTTTTAATAAATGAAACATAAATCTTAAAAACCTAGTTACATTAGGAAATTTTATCCATTTATTTCATTGTAAGCAATTTCATTTGCTATTGGCTGAGCTGACAGCAAAATGGATAGAGATTTTTGATTTGTTTCTTAACTAGTAAGTTAGTCTGTAGTAGCTCGAAATCCACTTTAAATTATTAGTTTTATTTTTGCAGTAGCATTATTCTTGACTAGGAAATGAAACACAAAAACATAGAATATATATATATATATATATAAATAAAACAGCGTCAGAACAGCGTTTCTGAATACAGAAAAAATACATGGAAAGAGTCAAAATAACAAGTAGAGTATACATCTGGAATTTTCTCTCTTTCCTGTCAAAATTGTTCAATAAATGTCCAGATTCTTCAAAGCATTCATTGAAATGAAGTGTAAACATAATGTCTTCTTTGCATAGTAAAAGTGACGTTATTATTATAAATCATCGGTCCAAGCTTAGCGAGGACTCTTGTGCAAAAACTGACCATCAAACCAAGAAATAAATAAATAAAACACGTCTTATATCCCCGTGAACATTTATGATTGACATTACTAAAAATATGAAGATTAAGTTTCCATGCCAAATACGTACTATAACAATTTATGGAAAGTTTATACACTTATATGCTGGAAAATTAAAGAATATATTTAGGTACGAGTATTTCTTCATTTCGTTGGCGCGAATCTCGCCAATCCCATATTTTTGGTTATAACAATCAAAAGTAACCAAAAACTATCAGTGTTAAGAAATACTACTTACACTAATAGATATTTGGTTACTTTGATTATTATTATAAAATATTACTTTGAAAACAGAAACAATTTTTGAATATGTTACAAACAGTCTAACATTTTAAAACTCGTTATAGTAAAACTTCGAAGCTGATATTGGAACAGCATTTGGCAAACATATAGACTGCGCCAGTGAAATGGAATAGTACTTGAATTCCTTATTATTTTGGTCAAGATATTTATTTCGGTTCATTTTTGAACGTCATGAAGAGCTTGTTTTTCAGTAGTGGGTATACTTAAAGATTCTTTTCAGCCAATCCTTTTAATAAGGGAAAATTTCATCAAAATTTTTAAAAAAATAAAAGTTTTTTGAAATATTTTCGAAAAAAATCAAATTTATTTTAGAAAAAATATTTTGATATTTTTAAAAAAATTTATTGAAAAACAAAAATTTATTTTTCATGAAAGTTTTGTTATAGGTCTATAGATATTTCAAGAACATAATTATTTTGATTTAAGAATGTAGTTCTTATTATACTGTTATATTTTATTTAATGTGTTCAATAAAACTTGTAAAGGATTAATCCATAAAAATACGCCATCATTACTTAGCTGAGCAAAACTTAAAATACTTTTTGTCAATTTTCTTCATTTACTTAATTAATTTTCTTGCGTGACTGTTATTCTCTTAATATTTATGATCAGGAGTTATAAGTAGAACAAATTTAAATTATCATTTATAAGCAATAAAGATAATTTCTTATATAGACAGGCAAATATATAGACAAGAGAGCGACAAATAAACCAGTCCACCGTAAAATTATAAAATATTGCATTTTTTAATAATTATTCGTTAATAAATTATGATTTTGCAACAAAATTCCTGTGAGTCAGGTCTACATTCTCTGAGACGACAATAAATTCGATCTGGGAATCTTGAAATAATTTTATTCAAACTTTCCAAAACAAAAAACCTCAATTTTTTTTTTTTTTTATTTTTTATTTTTTTTTTTTTTTTTTAGATTACAGATGAAAACATTGTTCCGATTGGCATGAGGTGCTTACACATGAGAATTTTTGATCTTTTGTGTCGCTTGACCTGTCCTTTTCTGATTTTTACTTTTAATTTTTGCTCATAATTAGTTCATAATAAATAATTCATCATAATTATTGATTAAATTAATCTTTTAACTGTGATATCTTTCTATTATTTTTTTCATTTCAACTAGTTTTAGGAACTTCATTTTCATGGCTCCAATGAAAATGAATATATATATATATATATTATATATATGAATATATATATATATATATTTTTATATATATATATATATATATATATATATATATATATATATATATATATATATATATATGTATGTATGTATGTATGTATGTATGTATTTATGTATGTATGTAATAAATGCATCGCTTTATGTAAATTATGCATAACAAGAACATATCTAAAAATGCATTATTCATTAATGAAAAAGCTCCTAAGTATAAACCCGGCAATGATTTCGCTTGGTCAATGAAAAATAACTAAAATACTTCGCTCACCATGTTTAGCGATTGCAGTAAGCATATTTATTATACTCGCACCTTCCCCAGAATAATAAAAATAAAATTGATTTCATCAGTGATCGTGGTAATTTGATAGGCTCGGGCATCATTCTCGTTATTGGAAATAGTGAACTCGAATCCCGAAATAGCCGAAGATGCGTCATGTTTACTATTGCAGTTGCAATGTCCTCCCTGTGCAATGATACCTCGAAAGTGGTGGGTCATTCTTGAGAGCTTGTTGCTGTATCCATGCTTCTAAAGAAAGAACGACCGCCCACTCTTGAGGATACGGTGGTACACTCACTTGGTTCCACCACTTTCGACTGAAAGGAGCGAAAGTGCTAAAAGAAAAATTGAATGTTCGGAAAATCTTAAGTCATCTATACATGATACGTTACTGTGGGACGCGTAGAAAATCGGGGGATAGCTTGATGGATTGCGAGCTTTGACTTTTCTTTCAGTGTTCGAGCTAATGACTGGAAGTAGTTGTTCCTTGTATCTAGTCCTGAGTTCAGCTTTAATTGCAGGAAGCTCCCTTTTCTGTTATTAATTACATTTAATTTAAGATGTAATCATCTCGTTTGTTTAAATTAAGTGAAAAAAAATGTATGAAAATTTTAAATTTAGTTTATTCAATTCATTTAGATTTTTTAATCTTTTATATATACAAATAATCTTAGTTTAATAAATCAATAATGATTTTAAGAATTGCGTGCTTCAAGTAATCTTTTTAGAGAAAACTTAGGATTCACTCACATTTTCTGCATTATTTGCATCAAAGTTTGTGGAGAAGTTATTGTTGTAAATTTTAAATTTTCATGTGTTCTCTACCTGTTGCCAGGAAAAGCACGAAGCCAATTTCAATCATTCATGTGGTCTTAATGAAAGCATGAATTTTTATTCCGTTTTACATTTATTACGTTCGCCTACAAACATTCTGCTTAAGCCTAAAGCTATAAATGTTAGAAAAGGGCTCCCTTGAATACAGCTCCAAATTCCAACTGTGCTACCCCTATTCTTGTAATAAGAATTTGAAGTGACAATATGTGGTGTGTGTTTTTTAAATTACTAATTACCCTCTTAACAAATGCTAACGAAAATTCGAATAGCGAGCTTTAGCAACAACCCTTAAAGACAACCTCTTTAAGGAGTATTGGCTTTAGCCGCCAGAAAATATAACGATTTTATTATTTCTTATTTTTAAAAGCTACATTTTTTCAATATAAGAATAATAAATTTGTCAAAGATTGCTATAGAACAATTGATAATATTTCGTTGTTTGAATAGGCTTTTATAGCTGACACATTTAAAGCATACTTAACTTAAAAAGTGCTAAATTGATCAACTATTAAAATATATGCTTCTAATATATATTGTTCTAATATATATCTTCTAATGTGTATCTTATTTTACGAATTATTTATTTGCATATCTAATATATTTAAATAAATAAAACTTAATCCTAAAAATATATAAACGTGTTTCTTATATTAAATTACCAATATTTCATCATAGATAATATAAATATTAGTTTTAAAATTACTCTGTTTATTTACATTTATTTAAGTAATAATAATCTTATAATTATGATTTTACTTTTTAATTATACAAATAGCTTTCGTAAACTTTTCGTGCAACATTTGTTTTTCTCTGGTTATGACTAATTATGAATTTTTAATATATTTTTTATAAAAAGAAAATAGATTTATTTAAATTTAGCAGTTATAAATAGTTATATTTTTCATTACAATTTTCTTAATATTTTTGTTATTATAATATATAAAATAATTATAATTATAATTGAGTATAACTACGTAAATTCATTTTGTCAACATTAATTAATTTATTTTAAATGTGAATAAGATCTAGATTGTGCACATAAATTCTCATTTTGTTCAAGTTCATTAACAACTGAAGTTTCGTCATTTATTGTATTTCCTTCTGAAGAGGTAGCTGAAATCACCGATATCATTTATTTAAATACAATGTTTAGAATCTGTAACCATAAAAAATATTTTGAATGAAAATCCATGGATAAAAATGAGAAATCTTTTCTTGGTCTTTTATAAAAGTGAAAACAAAACTGTGTTTGATTTAAATTAAATTACAGAATTCCATTTATGTCTAAAATTTTATAGCCGCAACTTTTCGACGTTCATTTAAATCTAATTTTTTTAAAAAACTAACTGTCTTGTGGTTAAAATGAGTTTAAAACAAACGAAAGAGAAAATAAATCTGAAGAATGAAAATATAATTTTAAATTCTAATGCTTATTAAATTAAAAATTTTCAAATGATATATTTATTGATTTTATTAATATATTTCACTGCCATTTTCTCTGAAAATCATGGAACTATCTCTTTCACGAGGACCATCAGAGTACAAATCGTTTGAATTTAAATTTGATTTGAGGGAGGGAACTTTCAGCATATAGTGAAGGAATCAGTTATGCATTATAAATACGGCTCTGTTCTCTTATCATTCATTGGAAAGGGTAAATAATTTGATTTGAATAAATTTTATTGTGATATGCATATATATATATTTTATGCAGTAGTTTAAAGTTTGTTATTATATTAAAAATAAGGCTTTATATATATATATATATATATATATATATATATATATATATATATATATATATATATATATATATATATATATATATATATATAAGAGAGAGGGAGAAATAATTCCTTAATTATATATTATAAATTATATATAAATAAGGAATATAATACATTATTATATTTAAATATAAAATGTAATATATTATAATCTTTAATTTCTGGTAACCCTATCTTTGTATAGCTTTTATGTAACAATCATCTTGTTAGTCACATCTTGGCTTCAAAAATATCGCCAAAGAATCAAGAGGTTATATAAATACATAAACTTCTAACGCTGAGTGACAAACAAATTTGACACCATGTAGGAGGCACCCTAATGAAAGACATTTCAACACTTCCAAAGTTCCTTCAGGAAGGAGTTTTTACAGATTTGTGTACGCATATCGCAAGGCATTTAACCTAGGAAATTCACCAACACACACTCCGAATGAAGGCACAACAGCTGTCTCCCATTATGCAACAGTAGAGGGAATCGAACCAGACAGATTATGCTCTGATGAGTTCTGTGGTACTACTAAGCCACACTTCCAACTTTAAAATTGAATTATTTTAGAACTGAAGAGAGTGTTTATGCGCTCTTTGTAACGGTCGATTTTTTATCTGATCCACGTATGAAACATTATTTCATTGTACAACATAACTTACAAGAGCTGGTAACATACAAGCTCTTTAGCCGACGGCTATGGAATTAAGTCATAAACATGCATTTTTCGTTTAATCAGGGCACCATGTAGGTGAAAGTATGGCCTTTGCTCAAAGACTCCTCCGATAGATGACAGCACTGAGGACCCCTCCCTCACTTTTGACTTTGATGTGGAGGGAGAGCAAATTTTCTCCAGACCATTACATCCATGATAACTGTTCAATGACCGCCCGCAAGTCTTTCAATACCACATATTTAATAAGCACATATATCGCAAGTACTCGTTGGGTCTTCGGCGGGATTGGGAATTAGACCCAGCTCTTACGGAGGGAATGCCGATGCCCTAACCACCAGGCTACCATGGCCCTATAATAACTCTGTTTTACCACTGAATAATGGTGAGACTGAATTTATTATAAAGGAATTTTAAAAGAATCTACACTTTTATACTATATATTATTCTTCAAAACGTTCTCGAAAATAAGTCTCAGAACTATCTTTCGGAATCCTAGGACGGCCTTTTCCACATTAAAGTCCACGCTTTTGAAGACAGACTTCACAAATTTCTCATATAAAAGAATTTATCAAATGAAACTTCAACAAAAGTTCCTGAACCAAAATAATACCCAGTAGCTGCTGTAATTCGTTTTCTAATTTCAAGATTAATATCATTTTAATAATTGATTTAACAATTATCTAGCTTAATATCATTCTCCATTCCTGAAATTGATTAACAAACTTTCCCAATTAAGGAGAAAAAAAAAAAAACACTTCCCGTTTGGAGTCATACATATTCATTCTCCATCCTTTCTGGGCTATTAAAAGTGCCTTTCGTAGCAGCGCCAGGAGCTGCTCGCGAGGTGTTCCTCGAAGGCCGCTCTCAACTGATATTGCGTGAAAATAAATCTAAACTTTACGACTCACTTTGCAGGTGGGATTTACGGCCCGCCCCCCAGGAGACGGCACGTGTTCCCGAGACCTGCGGATTTGTTTTATGAGGTAAATTCTAATGGAAGGGAAGGGGGAGGTAATTGCGAATGCTGCGGAAGTTATTGATGTTGGAGATACTTTGGGTATTGGAATCGGTTAAAGAGATTACTTTATCGTTTTGTCTGCACGACTATTAACAAAAGAGACCCGGCAAAACGCTTTCGGTCATTATGAATCTAATAAGATGAGAGTGTGTGCGCAGCCTTCGATTTGATTTTACCCTCAGGTGAATGCCATTCTCTTAATTGTTATTTCTTCTTCTGCGCTTTCTGTAGTATCTTTTCATAGCACTTTATCTAATTAAGACATTTTGAATAACGTTCATAACGCAAATTATCGTGAAAATTTTAATACATTGTCTCATTGGGACAACAGATTTCTTCCGCCAGTAGAAATTTGCGACGATAATTTAGCAAACAAGGAAGCCTTCCTTGTTTGGTGGTGCAATTTCTAGCAGAGTTCTCTCGAAAAATTATTCGTATTTCTTCAAGAAATGTGGGTTTCTAACAAAATCAGACCTCTTATTAATCTTGAAGTCTTTTTGGAAGAAAAAATAATTTCTAAAAATATTTTCAAATGATGCATTAATTTATACCTGAATGATACATGGATGAATCAATAAACTTATGAGTATTTAAAATATGCTCAAATGATGCTTGTTTGTCTCTAAAATGAAGTTTTTCTGCACACCACGGTTAATTAAAAAAGATTATGACCGCCCTTTCGGCCTGAAAGTCTGTAAGTACAATTCCTATTTCTGGCCTTTAATGTTTTTAATGGTTTGATATCCACTTTGAGCTATAAGTTACGGGCCAGTTAGCAAACAGGAGCCAGAAATGACTAGTAAGTGTAAAATGAATTATTAGATAACGATCTAAGGCTTTCAATGTATTCAAAACCATCACAAATTTACAAGTCTGTAGCGAAATTCTAATCCACAAACTATTCAAACGATGACCAAAGTGATAGCCATGCGGCTACCAGTTATATTGATGATTTGCATGCAAATTCGCTAATTTCATTTAGTATAAAAATTTACACTTAAAATAGTTAATCACCTTTCGATTTGACAAACGGTAGAATTTCCTCTGAAAATATTCATCGAAATATATAAATTGAATAATTCTAGGTCTGGACAAGGTCGACTCAAACATTCATCATTTCAGTGGGTTGATAAATCTGAGAAACAAGCATGCTTTGTAAATAAACTCTTGTGGCTTCGCGTTAGGCTGACCACATAAATGGAATAATTATTTCGCCCTCAAGGCACTTGGGTCAGGAAAGCAGACAAGGGGACTGTAGGTCTTGGTCCCAGTGCCCATTTCTCTTACAAAAATTATGTTAATTAGAAATTCTGTTCATTATAAATTTGCCAGTTTGAAAAAGACACACAAAGATATAAAATCAGTTTCTCAAAAATTTTTTCTCTATTAATGCTTGAGGAAAAATGATGTGGAAGTGGTATAAAAGTCAACAAGAACATTGAAAAAAATAATATACTTCATTAATGTTTGGAAACGTGAAGCACTATTATAAATGAAAATTGATATTGTTAAACGGTTTTCATATGGCTTTCTTTGGAATATTTCAGTGGAAAGCATTATCTTTACACGAATGGTCAATTTTATGTATTGTTTTTTCACTTCATTGCGATTTTGAAATTTTTTACTAAGCACATTTTATTGCAAAATCCAATTATATATAAAATTACACAAAACTAAGGATTCTTTATAAAAAATGTTTTACAAAGCTTTCATTTCTACGATATGCTGCTAGATTTGATACCGTTTTACAAGATTTCGCTTTCTTCAGAGATTATAAAACTCAAGCTTACAGTTATGCTAATTTAATTATTATGAGCAAAAGTAAAAAGAAACATCTCTTTAAAAGGAAGACATGACTAAAGCTGAGAAATTTCATGAAGATATGGCGGCAGTAATTGATCGATGTAACACATTTCTAATTCAATTATACAAATGGTAGGTTTTTTAATATATCGTCCTATGAAATTTTCATTTGTATGAGTACACGATATGCATAAAAAATGAATCATGATTTTTATATAGCTCGAAAGCACATTTGGTATGCATAATTCATTTTCCTAGCAATTGCCATCGATACAAAACCGCTAGAAAAGTGTCTCTAGAGAGCTGTACAATCGCTGGAGAACAGAGTAGGTAACTAGATTGAGATCATTTGATAGAGAAAATTGTGATGTTTCAACTTGCCTAACTGCCTATTTGCTGATCGTCTCCTCACGCGTAAGCACCTTCCGCACACGGCAATAGTAATGATTTGATCTGGGGCATCTTTCTGAAAGTAACATAACTGAAGTTTTTATTTGGAAAATATGAATGAAGCTCCTAAAGAATTAGCAAATCGAAGTCTGTGTTCACTGTCTTTTCAAAGATACACACGGAGATTTTGTTGTGAAAAACATAATACTGTAATCCCCCTATAATACGGTAAATTAATTCCGCTTTATAGGGAAACGTGTTGTACACTCCATTATGTTGAAGCGATTCCCATTTTACTTTTTTCGTTAGGGAGGGTTTAAATCGAATATTAAGGAAAAACTATATTATAAACGAAATGTGGGCTTTTTATTAATATCAAATTAAGAACATTTCAAATAAGAAAAAACTACACAAATGTGAGTAATAAACATTTTATTTTAAATAAATCAAATAATTCCAAAAACAGTTTTATGACATGTTTATTCACTGTAGGAATTATCTAAAATAATGTTCTCCTCAACATCTTTTCTTAGCAGAATATTCAAAGTTCAATAATTTAATTTTATGGGAACACACACAATTGACGCAATGAGCAAATGGAAGCGAAAGAGATCGCGAACTCTACAAATCATTATAAATTTCGCTGTATAGACATATAACTTAAGTAATCAAAGCGATATAGAGAGGAAAATAAATGTCATGCGAGGGACATGAAATAACGTCATATGAAAACGCATAATAGGAAAGGCATGTTACAAGGGCCATTATTGTATACGAATATAAATAAATAATTGAACAAAATCTTCTATTATATTAGGAGGGGCTGATTTTACGTGATGCACAATGAGTAAATGTTTTCGTTTTAAAATTATTTAGTTAATTTCTTGTGATATATGTTACACAATAGCTTCGATACTTGAGCTGTTAATATAAAACATTTTCCAAGACTTGAAGAATAACCTTATTCAATTTTAATTAATATGGTTAAGCAACATCATTATAAAATATTTGCTTTTATTATTCTGTTTTCATATTAAGGTTCTATATAGAAATTTTGTAACAAAAGCAAACAAAATAAGATAAACGTTCTTGATTCTTTTTTTATAAAAAATGGTGAAAAGAATTAAATAATAAATTATTTGACACACTTTACAAGGTAATTCTTGATTTCATATAAAATCCCTTGACCTTAATTAAAAGAAAACCCCTTACTTAAGGTAGAATGAACTGTAATGCGGTATTAAATATGTAAAATATCATATTACACTTTATCCAACAAGTCTCCCACATTTTGATTTATTCGCATTTTAAATTTAATAGTTAAGCTATAATTCTTCTAAACAAAATTATAATTTCTATCGAAAATTTAATTTCAAGAGATAACGACGTCCACGTTAGTTCTTTTTTAGATTAAAGAATAACCAAAAGTCACACATAGCTAGATCAGATGAATACGGCGGATGTTGGATCAATTTAATTTGTTTTTGTTTAAGAAACTCAACTGTTAATTTGGCTGTATGTGAAGATGCATTGTCATTGTGAAGCATTAGTCCAATAACATTCAGTTCTTGTAGAATTTCTGGAGGACATTTAGTGGTATGCCAGTTTGCTGCTACTGTCTTCTGTCTTTCCAACTTGATGGCTTTGACCAATCCCGTACTTCTGAAGAAAACGGCATACATCACTTTTTTCAGTGCGCGTTGTTTTTTCACCATTGTCGGCATGGGATTATCTTCAAAGACCCATACGTTGCTTCCTTGACGTGTTGGAATGTCAAAAAACGGTATATACGTTTCATCACCTGTTACAATTTTAGAAATGATGCGGTGGCCACCATCATTTAGCAATTTAAGAGTTTCTTTACTGATTCTGACATGCTCCTCTTTTTGGTGCTCAGTTAGATTATGGGGAACCAAACGGCAAACTACTTTTTTCATATGTAATTCTTCATGAATGATTTTGTGTATGGCTGCGAATCCAATTTTAAGTTCCTTCTGTATCATTTGATAGGTACAGCTATTATCATCCATTAACATTTTTCCTATCGCAGACACATTATCCGGGATTACTGCCGACGACGGCCTTCCTGTGTGTTCTTCATCCTGAAGAAAATTGCGACCTCTTCTAAATTCTCTAAGCCATCTAAATACAGTAGCACGAGCTGGAGGTTCATCACCAAATGCTAATTGCAACCGTTGAACGCATTCTTCTTGATTTAATCCTGCTAATCGCATAAAATCATAGCGCGAAAATGTTCTCGCGTCAACTTCATTTTCTCTTCTGCTTAAAATTTATTCTACGCTAAGCAAGTTGAAAAATGTCAGTAAAAAATCGTCTTCTGTGTTAAAATACTTTGTATTTTAAAATTAAACCGTTATTTTTATTTTGTAAATTCTCGTCTGCGCGTATCTCTAAAATTTCAGAGTAACCCTCGTATATTCGTGCTTAAATTGGTTTATTTTAATTCATTTTAACACATTGTACTTGAGGATTATATATCTTTATAAATTTATTGAACATATTTTATCAAACAAAATTTCATTTTTTGTGGCAAATTTATATTTTTTTCCCTATACTCTTAATTATTAGCGAAGAAATGTGATACAAGAAATGCTGTTTACAAATTATGAAACTCTAAAATTAGATTAAACCTTATGAATTATTGAGTTCATTTTTCCATTCATCTTGGTTAAAAATACAATCTATGTTAAAAATTAATAATCTAATTTAAAATATAATCTAGGTTAAAAATACAGGCTTATTATAGGAAGATAATTTGAATCATATTTGAAGCTTTCGTGGCTAAATTATTAGTTTGTTACATTATTTTCTTTTTTTAAATAATGTATCATTAATTTAACACTTTGAAGAAACGCGAATATATGACTATCAAGATATCAGGATCACCGCTCTCGTAATAACTAAGTACCAGGGTTACTAGAAACTAAACTTTATCGCTAAATTTTATGCCAAACCAAAAAACTAAACTCTTTTAAAATTTTGTTCTGGGTTGATGTGAGAGCAGTTGAACATAATAGAATAAAACTCATACATTATCTCCGGAAAACTTGAAATAAAAGCTCTGTTTCATTTCGAAAAATTGATAACATCATTTCATCATTTGCAATTATTTTAAATCGTATATATATGTATGTATATATATATATATATATATATATATATATATATATATATATATATATATATATATAAAAGAATAATCCATATAAACATACATATTTGTGTTAAAATCACAATTTTTCCACCAAAACAAGTTAAAAATTTTCCTTCGGTATTCAGACCCTCTGTATAAAATGGGAAGAATTATGAATATTTTATTCCATTAATCCTTTGAAGCTGTTATTGTTTCTTATTCAGATTAGCTTTTATTTTTTAATTTAAAAAATTTAAATGAAAATTCTAGAAAATTATTACTTTAAATTTGTTTTAATATTTTCCTTTACAATTCAATACCATAAATACCATAAATGATAGTTTTAATACCATAAATGATAGTTTTAATACCATAAATGATAGTTTTCAAAAGTTAAAAATTTCCCCAATATGTTATTCTTCTCTTATATCTATCTTTAAAATTCTTAAGCTTTTTTAATTTACGAAAAAGAAATGCTAAAAGAATCTTTAAAAACTTTAAAATTTCAGATTCATTTTTATTGTTTCAACACTTTTCTTAAAATTACTGTTTAAAAATTTTAATTTGTTGATAAATTAATTCTCTTAACCTACTTACAATATGGTATCACATTTTAAAATTTCATTTTGTCATACGATAGTATGTAAAAAAATTATTCAAAAATAAAATATTTTTGATTTTATATTTTTAGATTATTAACTTTAAAAATTTTATTTACAGAAAATTGGTTTCCACATTCCTGCTCATACTAAAATTTAAAAATAAAATATATTTTCTTTAAAATCCTTTCGTCACACAGAAATATCAAAAATATGTAAGAAAACATATTCATCAGAAAAATGATAAAAAATATACAGGCAATAAAAATATTTTATTATTAATTATGCTGTTACATTATAAAACCTTCGTTTAATTATTATTGATTGATTGTTTAAAAATTATTTTCATAGAATGAAAAATTAATATTTTTTCTGTTGAAAGCGCTTATTTCCATGCAATAATTTTTATGCAATTTTTCTTAGATACATACTATTATTTTATCAGTTATAAATTGCTTATTTAATTTTCAGATCAATAAAGTTATTTCATAATTTAAATTATTAAAATAGTTGAATAGAAATGATTTATATTTTTATGTATAAAATAATTTCATTTCCATATTTCAATGCATAAAATAAATATATATTTTAAATTTAATAATTTATAATGATATAGTGCTTACTTTTAAATTTTTTAATGATTTTATTTTCGACACTTTAAATATACTCGACAGTTATTTAAATAATTACATGAAGAAAATATTTTTATATAAATGATTTGGTGCACACAACCGCTTATAATTCTGAATAAATACTGTTTAAGTACTCATACACAGAGAATGAAAATATTTCAATGTAAGAATGTTTGGGTTAAGAAATTTTACTCTTCAATCTCAGAGAAGCTCTGTTCGGCTGTTGTTTGATTTTTGTTTGAATAGTTATTCATCTTACATGCAATTTCTTCCGGAGAAAGGAGCATTTTATTTTTAAAAATACTTATTTGGGAAATGAGAAAAAGCTTTTCTTATTTAATATCAATATTTTTAAGGATCCACTATAGTTTCTAATTCTGATTTTTTTTAATTCTGCATTAAATAGTATATTAATGTTAATGTTTAAAATGGGATTGTTTGATCTCATTTTTTGATAGTTGGGATAGATTGTGATAGTTGACAATATATTTAAAATGTGATAGTAACTGAGTTTAAGTACTAAAACAATATAAATAGCTGCTTAAATATAGCTGTGTCTGAAATTTTAGCATTTGACATATAAATAAGATGAGAAAATTGACGTTCGATGTACAATATAATGCTTGCAAGATTGTTTAAAATAAATAAATTTAAATAAATAAAGAAAAATATAGAACAATTTGACGTACATTTGGACATTCAGATAACATCCATAAGGTTCTTTATAAATTTTTAATGTTAATTAAATGAGCGTTATCATTGTTTTTAAACAATATTGCAGTTATAACTTTATTTTATAATATTTTTATACTATATAAAAAAAGCTTACATACTTTATTTACAAGTAATTTATATAGTTTAGTTTATAACATTTTTCATATAAAGTTCTTTTTAATTATTTTTTGTGTAGTAATTTCAGTAGTGAAAAATTCGCAGTTTGTTTTCTCAGTGAATAAATTTCTGTTTTCTCCTTAAAGAGAGGAATTTTTAAATTTCTTTAATTTTTTTGCTACATTTTATTGAAGTTAGATTAATACTGTTGTGAAAAATAAATTATTGCAATAAAATTGATATATTAACTAAACATGTCCTCCAAATGAAAAAAAAATGCATTCTTCTGAATGAAAGAATTGTTACTTTTTTTAAGGTAGGATGAATTTAAGTGTAAGAGTTTAAAATAATGTAGCACTTTTTTTAAGCTTCTTTTCAACACTGAACTGTGGTATACCTAAACATTAATAACTTCAAAATATACATTAAAAGTAATTTAACTTATGAACTCAAAAATAATTAAATTTTCTTGAATACAATTCAAAAGATGTTATACATACATACAAAAGTTAGATAAACCTTTTCGGTTTTACTATAAGCAATTGTAGAAAAAACTTCAAAAGATGTTATATAAAGTTCTTTGAAGCGCAAAAGTCACATAGAAGATTTGTAACTTATGTTCTGGATCACTAAGAAGATTATTTAATCAACTGGCTTTGAGATCACTTGTTTTTTGAGGATGGGAATTATGCAATGTTAATGTACTTGATTTTTCTAAGAGCATCCGTGTTTCATAGCGAAACATATTTTGGTACCTTTGAAATATTAAATTTATTCAGATTTAAAAGTGCCCAGCTACAAGTCTAAATTAAATTAATATGTGGGTAAGTGGAATTAAATAAAACATTAATATACAGTTTTCCAATTTATTATTTTTAATATACAGTTTTACAATTTATTATGTACATGATTTTTTATGTACAAATCATATTTTTTGTTTCTCTCCCCTTCCTTTTGCATGGCGCAGCCAATATATATGCTATAGTTTATATTTATTATTAGAAAAATCGATATGATATAGGTTTGGGGCTTTGAAGATAGAGGATGTTTCGAAAAAATATGTATTTATTGCAAAATATGAAATGAAATGTTGGAAATGATAAGTATTAAATCTGAGGAATTAGCATCGAAAAAGCAACCAACTCATCAGCACTGATTTCACGCCTACATATTCAATCAAATAGAGATTAAATGGCATTTGAGGATACAGTTGTGACTGGCGTCCGTGATAACGACTCAGCAACTACTGATCCAACCGTTCCTGATAGTCAGAGATCTGGGAAATATGCTGGCATGGATAGTAACCGAGCATTTTCTGTATAAATGAAGTTTGCAAAACATTGGAAACAGCAGGACTTTTCTTGGAGGATAGAATCTGTTATCAACCGAGCACAACATATTTTTTAATTATGCTCCACATTTGATCCAGCACCTTTGATATTGTGTAAACAATACAAAAAATGTCAACATATTTTAAAGAAATATTTTTAAAATTTTCAAAATTTATTGAAATTTTCTCTGAACAAGGATTAAAAAAAATAAATATATACAAAAAAAATTGAATGCTGATGTAAGCAAGGAAGTCTTAAGAATTAAAATAGATTGTTTACAAATAGTGCAATAATTAATTTAAAACCCTAATAAAATTTTTAAAAATTTAAATCATCCATGACGATTTAATCAGCACTGATTAAATCTAACCACAAAATAGAAATTCTTATTAACTAACCATAAATAAGAAGTTTTTTCATGACTTTTTTCATTTTGCTTTTCTGCTATTCTATTGTCTACGTGTTAATGGTTTGAATCCATGGAAAACGGCTTCTCAAACCGATGTTTGGATATTTATATAATAAATCGTTTTATTAACAAAATGAAGTTCGACACCATTCTCAGACATCCAATGGTGAACTTCGCTTTGTTTGCGGCAGCTCGAGCAATGAGACTGGAAGGCAGCTTATTCGTCGACAAGTCGGATTAACAACGCCGTCTCATTGCAATATCGTCATTAATTATGTTTGACGCAGATGAAACGTTATCTGACGTCATAGTAATTTAAACTAATGAAATTTTTTGTAAAGTGTCTTAGTCATGATCTCAAGCAGAACGAAATAAACAACCACTTTATGGTGAAAAAAAGAAAAGAAAGAAAAACATGCTTCAGCTATTACAATGAGTTCATCACCGACACTTGCTTATTAAAATTTCCTTCTCAAGCTCTTCTATTCGTACTTTGTTTCTAAATGATTTAATTTTTTAGAAATTTATGCCATTTATTTAATATTATTAGTCTAGAATGATAAATTTGGAGTAAGCATATTTTTTATTAGATTCTCTTTCAAAATTGAGAAATGCGTAGGTCTTTTGACGTCATTACGTGAAATTGACCTTTCGAACTCTAAATTTCATACTTCGTCACGCAAGGTATAAATAATAAAAACCGAAAAGAATGACGTCTGTCTTCTTTAAAAAATCAAGTTTTTATAAATTTTCGACCCATCAAAGAGAGAGTATCGAGCAAAACTCATTCATCTAGCAGAGACATACTTGCCAAAATTCTATTGATTCGAGAATAATGAGGTTTTACTTTTGATATCTTGCATCTATTTTTGTAGAAATCAGTTATTTTTAGCGAACTTAAAATAACTCTTCATAAAGTTACATTGTCGCCAGTGCTAAATTTGTTGAGATTATACAATGCAGTGGAATGTTTTTTAAAGTAGCGCTTAGTGAAAAACATTGACTGAGATTGGTGTACAACAAACCACACTCCTCCAGGAAAGGAAAAATAAGAAAAATATAGAGCAACTCATAAAATTCCTAAAAGGAAAAAAAATTTTTTAATCTATTTGAATGCAATATTTAAATTTAATTAATATAATGCATTTAGTAATAAGAAAAATTCAAAATTGATTACAAGAAAAAATTTGGTTGCTAAATAAATCTTAAATAATGAAATAACTAAAAAAGGAAGTATATATAGAAACCATGCATCTGAAACCATCCCAAAGTAACACTTTGGGTTAAGCATGTCAACAAAACGAGAAAAAATAATTTTATTGTTATTACATGTTGCTGTATAATTGTATTATGTTATATATATGTATATAATATATGAATGAATATGAAGAAATATAAGAACTCGTATAAAAAAATCTAAAACAAGAAGGAAAATAACAAAATATTCTTTAATTTATAAATTTGAATGATTAATTTTCTTTCAGTTTCAAAATTTCAACAAAGAAGGAAGAATATAAGAAAGCCTTATAAAAAATCTCTTTTTTTTGTGTGAGTGTGTATGCATACACAATGGTGTGGCATGGACGGAGAATGCCAGCTCAGGTGTGACCTCGTCAAGTGACCGTAGTTCAAAAATGATAAGACTCTTGGTGATGGAAGATTATTTCAAACTCATTGATCTTAAGATAAAGTCCAGGGCTTGATTGCAGACATTGCAATGAAGAACCCTGAAAGCAAAGTGATATCATTTGGAAATGTATCAAACGAAATATTTATACAACTTATCAATTGTAAATTAAGTGGGTAATTTATAACACATACACATGCTTAAATTTATATATAAATTAGTTAAATTAAATTAAAATTTCGCACAAATCATATCATTAAATTCTAATTTATTAATATCAGTATATATTTAATGATGGTTCGGTAACTATAAACGATTATTTGCTAGAAAACGGGATCTACGTCAAGGGGCGACCAGCAAAATCACCATACCATGGTAGTGGAGAGAATGTCTAGAGTTCCTAAGAAGATCATTCATCCTTGCACGGCTTCTTATGACTTATTAAGTTTTATAAATGATCGCTTTGAGAAAATAATGATCAAAACTGCTTAAGAGTAGAGAGGTAGGCTGCTGAGGCTTGGTTGGTTAGGATGGACGTCGTTCTTATTATCGGAAAGTAGTGGGTTCAAATCACAGATTAACCGAAGATCCATTGCGTTTGCTGAAAGTGTCTGGTGCACGTTAATACTGGGCGTGATCGCAATGTCTTCAAAGTGAAATGATACCTCTAAGGCTGACAGGCCAAATATTGGGGTCTTCTGCTTGGTCCGTGCTTCAAAACCACGAAGACTCCCCCCGGATGCTGCACCTTCTTTGTAACTGGTAGAGCTCAACTCTAGGTACAGGGAGCATGCTGGTGCAACAACAGTATAAATGTTTATTCAAATATTTGTTGAAAAGTTTTGTGATAAATATACAATTTTCTGTCCCAGTACAATAACGCTTTGCGCTGTACTCGGGTTTTAACAATATTTATCACCAATAGAAACCAACAAATGTATTCGCATACATTTTGTATTTTCACACTGCCTACTCTCTTTCACTCAATGATAAGTATCTATAAGGGATTCTAAACACATTCTGTTGCTTGAGGCAACTCTTTGTAACTTTAGAAATAGATGGTCATTAATAAATTTAGTCATAAGAGAGATACATAAAACATTTTAATTCTCTCATAAGTGAACTTTTACATGGTGAATTTATCGCTCACATGTTAGATCAAGAATAAATGCGAGTAAATGTGTTAAGATTGTACTTCTAATTTCGAGGTCACCTTTCGTGGACACATTTTTCTGTGAGCATTCCTTAAAAGAAAAAGTTCAATGCTGCTATATCAGATGATTTCTTCAGACCAAGGAATTGGGCCACCTTCGTTCAATCCATCTAGCTCTTCAATAAACTGTAGGGAGCAACGGTTTCCAAGCGAGAGAGGTTGCTATTTTTCTCCTTATTCATTCAAAAAAACCAAGTAAGCTCGTCAGAAATTATCCTAATTGCTCTCAATTCGTTGATAAAAGAGGAGAAGCGTATGTTGTTAATCGCATGCACAAATACAGAGAAAAAATACACAGACTGGAAGTGGAAATTATCACTAATTTATCGCAAAATATATTTTAGAAAATGCTATTAGCGCAGAAAATACTTCACAAAAGAAATGGTATTGAGCCTAAAAAAGAAACTGCTCTACAGAAATATTCAAACTAAAAAAAAAGTATGCCAATTATTCTCTGCATAATCACAAGAGTTATTCAGTGCATATGCATACGATTTACTTTGTGTACTTATTTAAGGTATCTTCATAATTTTATAAACTATTCATTGAAAAATTTCATAAGTTTCTTTGCATTAAGTCTGTTTTCAGTTTCGTTAAAATTTTTATCTTAATCTGTCATTTTACGAAGCTTTAAATGTCTTAATTTTTAAATATAGTTTCTATTTCACATATACTAAATATATTTGATCATAATCAAAATATTGCGACTGCTTAAAAACATGTTTTTGGAAATGTACTAAAAATGCTGAATCCAGTCCTAAAAGTAAATTTTATTCAAAGATTCGAATGAATTTACCTCCACACATGTTCCAGTAGATTTCTTCAGTATTTGAGAGTCTGTGATTAGCAAATAAAACATTTACAGACTTTGATAAGAAAAAACAGCTTTATATTGAGGTTGATAGCAAATGAACGATGTGTTATTGTTGATAAGTAAAAAAAAACTTTAATTCATCTATCTGACTTTGAATTCCCTTTAAATATTGAATTTTGACCTTGATATTGCGCTGCATATTTAAATCTAAATACATCTTTAGAAAGGCCGATGTAATACTCAAAGAGGAATAAGAAGCATTTTCAGTACTTAGGAAAATCGACTGAAGTATGTTTCTGAAAAAATAGGCAAAATGTTCAAATGATTGATCGTAATTTAATCTGGTTTATTGATCACTCTAAAGTAACATTTTATACATTAGAAGAGATCAATGTCATGTATAAACAAAAGTTTAAAATGAAACACGAACCACCACAACATCCAAGTCGAAGACTGGAATCCTACCTACGAACTGTGAAACTGAATTAGCTCCGGAGACTTCTCACTACTTCCCTTTCAGATCAGTAAGGTGAAATAACATATGCCTCTGGCAGTGGTTAGGAGGGTGACTACACTCTCCTTTACTAAACAGCCGAAACTCTGCGGGTTGGGGACGTTCATCTACGTCGTCCAAAGTCCTTTTGCTGCTGTAGAGAGGAGGGTGCCAGCTCAGATGTGACCAATCACCTGATCATGGTTTAAAATTAAAAAAGTGCTTGGTGATAGGCGAGTTTTCGAAACCCTTTATGGTCAAGGTATAGTACAGGGTTTTCCTGCACCGTTATGTATGTGAAAATTAAAGTCCAAGCGTTAACTATTCAGTTTACTCTTTGGTTATATTGAAGATCTTGAAAGTTTATTCTTTCTACATGATAAATAAGCTTGAATCTTACAGAAATTATGTTTTGAGGTAGTCTAATGGTTAAGGCATCGGCCTTCCATCCGGAAGGTCTGGGTTTGGTTCCCATTGCCGTCCATGCCTCACTGAGTAAATGCGATATACAAATTCGTTAAATCTTTGGAATCAAAAGTCTTGTGGTCGGTCATTGAGCAGTTACAATGGTTGTAATGGTCTGGAGATAAAACATGATATGTTACGCTAATGTTTTACATATGTTACATGTTTAACACATGTTACGCTAATGTTTTACATATGTTACATGTTTAACACATGTTACGCTAATGTTTTGCTATTGTTGCACCAGCATGCGTCCCTGTACCTAACCTTGATTTGAGCAGCTAGATGGAAGCAGCCCGGTGGAGTTTTCAAGATGTTGAAGCACGGACCAAGAAGAAAACCTCCAATACTTGTCCAGTCACCCTCAGAGGTATCATTTCACCTACTGGACATTGCGATCACACCCAGTTTTAACGTGCCCCAGACGTCTTTAGCAAACAAGACGGATCTTCAGTGTGCCAGGATTTGAACTCGCTACCTTCCGATAATGAGCACGATGCCCTCACCAACCAGGCCAGTCCGGTCCTCCGCCAGGGTTTTGTGCCAGGAAGCTTGACAAAAAGTATTCATTTTCCTCATGGAAAAAATACATAAAACTAAAATCCGTCACCCTCTATATAGAAAGCAAAATGGCAGCATCCATCTCGCGTTATTCAGAAACAGCCGGTATCCAGAAGCTCTTCACTTTGAATACCAACCACTCAGTGAGAAGCTGTGAGCTCCCGGTGAGGAAAATACGAGGTTAATTGTAATCTAATGATAGAACTATCTTTTTTCGCTTATCAGTAAAAAAGTCGAGGCTTCAACTACGCTTTAAAAAGGGATTTTTTAATGAGTTAATGCTTTAGAATTCGTTAAGCTTTGTGGAATATGTTAATGAAATTATTTATAAATAACATAACCGTACAGATAGTCAAATTAAGCAGAGGGATTATTATTAATTTTACTGAGAAGGGTGATTGAATCTGCTTCTTGCCTTAAGACATGCGACTGCCCTCCATCATCAAGCGAAGTGTTACATGAAGAAAGTTAAAGTTGCACAACACTCATCTTATTATTAGCCTGTCCAATATGTGATCTCCAAGACAAACAAGTTAGAGCTGCTGTCAACCCAATTATAACATTATTTGAAATTCTCATGAACTTTACAAGTTTCGCGCACAAGAAGAGATGAGATAACTGTGTCTATAATTTTCAAAAATGGATTTTTAAAAACTTATCTTAAGGAAGTTATTTTTTAAGTTGCATAAACTTCTAGAAAAATAACCAATTTAAACAGGCACATTATCTACCACATCTGTATAACTGGAAAAAGAATTTTCACTATTGCGATGCATAAATATAGCCCACGAAAAGCGCTTTTAAACGTATGTTACATTCTTATGGCATCTTTCTTCTGTCAAGCAATACTCTAAGATGTATTTTTTTTAACAGAGTTATCAGAAAATGTTTGATATACATGATAAATGAAACATATTTTTGCTCTGATACATAAAATAAAATCTATGCGAAAAAATATAAAATTGTTTGACATTTTTTACGCCTTTAAGTGTGCTGAGATGAGTTCTGACTTTCTTGTCATTTTTTAAACATTTATTTTAATTTCTGAAGGTATCAGCCAACGTTGAAAAAATGACTTTTGATTGCATGTATGAATTTTTTTATTTATAAATATAGTCATAAATTTCTAGCTTCCAAAACAGTTATTTTATTGTAGGTCAAATAAAAACTATAAGTAAGAGTTTTCAAATACACCGTCTCTTATGAAAAAACTAATTAGAAAGTTTCATTTTCAAACCAAACATGATAAAGAAAGGTGGAATCTTACTGTCATTTACTACTTTCGTAATTGATGTTTTTCTATAATGTATACTGATTGATTTTCATAAGTTTCAGGCTCTTATTTTATTCATAGATTCTGAAAGAAGTGTTAACATCGCTGTTATCACAAGCGAAAATTTAATTTGAAAGATAATTTTCTCAAAGCATAGTTTTCCATAATATCTGTAACCCCCACCCAACGTATCTCAAGTAAAAATGGTTTTTGTACGAAACTTAGTCTACATATATTTAGTGTCATTATCTGTGAAAAAAGCAATTTGAGTATGTATAAAGAACTTTTTCATTTACAGCTATTTTCAAAAGGAATGTTCAATAAAATTTCATTAAATATCCATATTATTGTATATTTTCAACCATAATTATTATCGCTTTACATTTTTCTCAGAATTTGTTTTATTTTAAAGAACATCTTAGCACGCACTTTAGGTCAAAATTAAATGAAGATTGAGGCATTATATAATTTTCTGTAGGCTGTTACCATTTTATTGGAATTTTACTATAAGATAACCAATTTCACAAAAAGTATGCAGTATGTAATTAAAATTTCGGCTGTTTTTGCATCATAACTTATCTAAAAACAAGATGAAAGAAACTTAAAATTACTTCTTAAGGAAAAGTTGGCTTGAACATAGGTGGACATCTCAAATAATGTAAATCCTGGTATTGAAACAAGTTAAATAAAGAAATTGTTTATGATTTGTTTGGGATGGGTTATGGGGGTTTACCTTATTGTTTCTCCTACGTTGCAAAACCAAGATATTATCCTGGAAAATTTCTCTCCAGATTACACTTCTATGGAATGAATGTTTGGAAATCATGCCATAACATTCCTCTGTTAAAATCTCTACTACCCTGCGTCAGAACTTTTGGCACACATGCCATATAATCTAGCAGGCGAAATTCTGAACTTTTTTGGCGACGAAAAAATGTTATCAAGATGGCGTATTATGACGTCTCGTGTTGACGTGAATACTAGGGTTTCCAAAACAGAGTTTTCTATATAATTCTTATAAATCTTAATCTCTATGACATAGTAATATCCAGGTTGCCAGATAAATAAGAAAATCCTCCGAAAACTCAGAATTTGCCATCTTTGCCTCTCACTGCAATCAAATGCCGATTTTTAAATCGGAAATTCAACTCACATTCCTTTTTTAGCTTTTCCTTGTTCAACCTTAACAGAATAATCCCTGGATCGAGTGATATCTCGAAACAATACGATTTTCGTTAAGGAATGGTACATCCCTGCTCAAATTCCTTCGCACTCCTACTTCAACTCCCCCTATCTCAATCCCCCTTTTTTTAAAGCAGGAATATCTAGAAGCTGTAAGCTCTTTCGCTAAACGCTGTGAAATCCAATGATGTCCTACTTTTCCCCGGAGTGGAGGAGCAAATTTTGAGTGGGGCTGGAAATATTCCAAAAGGTAGTTGAAGGCACCTTCTCTACTATTGATCCGTCTGCGCTTAAAGACGCGAGCGAAAGTTTCTTTTGATGAGGTTAATAACAGCGATTAAAAGCAAAGGCTATTTTTAACGAGTGTCGCCACCTTGTCGTAACTTAATGCGATTTTTCATAAAATAGTGTTAAAACCTTCTATTCCCGGTCTTCCATCTCTTTACGGTTACTTCCTTATGCCACACTGAAGATCTCCTCCCACTATTGGTGTGCTTTAAAGACGAATCTTAATGCGTATTTTAATCCATACTGTGTTGTTCGTTTTGAGATAATTATTGCTGTAAAATGTATTATTTACTGGTACATTTGATAACGAAATTAATTCAATGTAAATATAATTTATCGATGATTCATATTTTTTCTTGATGTTTATATCATTTTTATAAAATAATTTATACTCTTTTATATTTGATAAATAAAAGTATTTTAATATAAATGCATGTTATGAACGGAAACGTTTGCTTGATTTTTATATCGTTGCTGTTATTAAAATAACTGTCCACAAATATATTTGACAAATAAATTAGAACAATATCAGTTCTCGATTCATAATATTTTTTACTCTTCTTGACGTCAGTTTGATTAAAGGAGTTATTGCCCATTCAACACATAAGAACAGAACATGATTTACCACAGAATTATTTCAAAATTAATGCTATTCATCAGCGCGCGTTCTTCATTTATTTTCTTGATAGCTATTTCGTTATTAATGAAGCTCCTTAAATTTGTGGGTGATAGCTTTCCTTCCAAAACGTTTTCTTGGATTCGATGGAAAATCAGAAAAATACGATATTGATAATTTACTTTTAAAAACTCTCTTACTGAAAACAATGTTTTACCCAACATTAGATCAACTAAAGGTAAATCGAATGGGATTGAGAACGATTGGAAATTCTCTCTCATTACAAAGTCTTAACTCCTTTCAGGCAGATTCAAATGCATTCCTGATTAGCAGAATATTGGGAAAAGCGTAAGCTCGTTCGACGCTTTTAGAGATAAAAAATATTAAGTGAAAATATATAAAAAAGGAGTAACTTTATTCCATACTTAATGCTTTCTTATCGTTAACTAACTCCTCATAAATGACTAATAAATGCTAACTCCTCATAAATGACAGTTTTTCAGTGAGAAAGAACCATATGATTTCGTTCTTGAAAGAAACGGAGTTTTGATGTTAATATATTTTAAATGAACTGCTTCACACACGCTAGAAGCAACTTTACAGTGAGTTTAATGCAGCATTAAATGAGATTCAAATTGATTATAACTGCTGTAATCATTCACAAAAAAATTTCAAAATGAAAAATAGATTACTTTAAAAATTAACCTCGTGGTTTAAATTTCCCTTCATCTTTTGTGGCTACCCTCGACAACCCCACCGGGCGAACATTCTGCACTCTAACGAAATAAGGACTTTATTTGTCTGCATGGATTACTATAGTGAATGTATTATTCCCTCCTTTATTTGATGAAACTATTCAATGGATTTTATGAATAAATTTTACTTTTCTTGATATTTACAACAATTTTTCATTTGAAAATATTTAAATAAAATCGTAAAAATATACAGTGCGCCTAATATTTTCACATTTAACTATCTGTATTAAATACTAATTTCATGTTAATTATTAATATTCAAATCATTATCACTGACGATATCTGAAAAAATAAATGAAAATTTATTAGAACATGCAAATTATCTTTAACTAGATGCATGTTTATTACATGCCTACTGATTTCTCTTTCGTACTTTTGACAAGAGAATCTCGTTACTAATTATACATAACTACTATAATAATTTCTTTTAGAAGTAGCGGTTAACTACAATTTGTTAGAATTAAATTTTTAATCTAAGCTGAAATTTTTCATCACAGTCCTTACGCATCATAAAAGTAATTTTACATCTATTTCAAATTAAAATGTGCAACCAGAAAGTGTAGGTCGGGGATATATTTTCTCCTTTCTCTCAAATGAAGCATTTATTTGGCTTCAAATAAAGCAATAAGCCGAGTGCTTAAACCGGAAAGAAAGTACATTTGAGGAGAACATATTTTATTTCGGTTGAAACCGAGCGGAAATTGCTGACTATTTTTAGAAAAAATGGAGCTCCATTTTGCATTTCCACCGATTTTTTTCCCCTTCCAATTAAGGACTTATTCCAAGATAAATAATGATAACGTTTTTAATACTAAGCATATTATGTACTTGTGTTTTTAATCGATATGCATTTCATCGAACATATCGATTTGTTTTTCTTTGGATGAAATTTACGTTTCGTAAACTGTGTAATGGAATCCGTTTTTGAAACTGCTTCATTGAATCACCCCGGATATAAAAAAATAAACTTCTTTGATACTAAATGTATTTTTATATTGCGTTTGAGGCTTAGTTAATTATTTGATATAAATGAATATAAATTGAATAAGAAGTGTTTTAAAAATTTGTAAACTTTATAATATATAGAATTTGATGTAAGAAATTATCATTCACTAGTAAAAAGTAATTTTTTCAGGCTTAGTAAGTGTGATGAAAGTAATTTAAAGATAACAACTGAACTAATACTTTCGAATATTATTAAAAAATAGTTTTTAATAAATAGAATCAAGAAATAGTTTTTAATAATATTTAATAAGATTATAATCCGATTATTATTGCTTTAAACGAAACGATGATTTACTTTCTATTGAATATTGGATGAATTTCTTTATGACTCATATTTTAAAAGTTCAGTTTTGAATAAAATATTTCTAGTCAATTTAGCACCATTCATTCATTTATCACCGAATAGTGCCCTATAATACTTTTAGGTGATGGTAGAGAATGTTAGTACCCTATTTGTTGTCAATTTGGCATTATTTATTTTTGTCAATCAGTAGTGTCCCACACAAAGTACTTTCAGATGGTGTTAGAGAATGTTACGACTCTATTTGTTGTCAATAGAGCGCCATTTTTCTTTTGTCGCCTAATAGTGCCCTATACAAAGCACTTTTAGAAGATGCTAGAGAATATTAACGCTATATTGATGTTTGTTTGCAACAAAACACAAGATGCATCGATTATCTTCATACTCTAAGATCTATGGGACTCCAAACTGACTTCCAAAATTTATAAGACATCTGCTGACAATTTGAAAGCAATTTTTACACTATCAAAAATATCAGCTACCTCATTCTATCATTTGTCGATTTTCAAGAAATTTTTGCTACGGGTGGCTCTTAAATCCAAAGTTTAATTTCGAAATTTAAACTAAGTATTTCTTTTTCCATGCAATCTAAATATTTTAGTGACTTATTCTTCCGTCGATGTAAGTTCATATACAATGTAAATTTTCCAGGAAATTTCTTCTTACTCTGATCTGACGTGAAGCATGGCTATTTTTATATTTATGGCATTTACTTAAACTTTTTCCATTAATTTAAATTTAAGACAGATCTTAATCATTTAAATCATTTCTCATTCGTAACACTAGAATTTCAAATTATTTGCTAGCATAAGAAAAAGGAAAACAATTTTGCACTTGTAAAATATAACTGAGAAAAAGTTCTCAAATATAAATTGCTTACATTAAGCCAAAGTTATATTAAATGGAACACAAGCAAGACAAAGTATTTTCAGCAGTAACTGTTCCTGTGTATAAAACTTCACATGAAAATTTACTAAACCGTAACTTTAGAATCAAAGTTCTGACAACCTATAAATTATTAAAATAACAAATCAAATGTTTGCATCAGGTTGACTAATTAAGCGAACTATCTATTGCTGAAAATTAGATCCGAACTTAAAGTAAGAGACTGAAGACTATTTTCCCCTTAATTTAAAAAAATAAAAACTAAATAATAATATCAAATTTTCATAAAAGTAATAGTTTATTTGTGATTCATTTCTTAAAAGCTGTATACTCTCTTATTATAAAGATGGATTAGAGAAAACTTATCACATTTTTTTTATTGCACATCTAAATTTTTTATTATGTATATATTCAATTTCTTATATTTTTTCGCCTCCGGTGTTTTTCAAAATGTATTAAAGGTATTTAGAATAATGAAAATTATGTAAAATTATTTCTTTCATGAAATATATATTTTACAAATAAATAAAACTTTAATTTGTATCCAAATAATATAATAAGAAACGTACAGATATAATAAAAATGATTTTCCTCAGCTAAAACTACCATATTTGAAACTAATTAAGTCCTTTTTTGCTTTTTTTAAAGTTCTGACATGGATTAAAAAAAATTATAATTTAATCATCAAGAACTCAAACATATATTGATATAGTATTCATTGTGTTTGCGTAGCCTGAGATATGACAAAGCATTTTTAGTCACGGTCATTAATTAGAAACTTTAATTAGTATTCCGTTATTAATGGCTGAACACTTTAATCTCTTTGTACACAAAAAAGGCTTTATCGTCTGCCTTCAATCGGTATGCGATCTCTTTATTGCATGAGTTACATAAATATTTAAATTCTTACTTGCTCTGAATATAATAATTTGTAATTTTAAGAAATGCTTTGTGGATAGAATTAAATAAAACTGTTACTTATGAATTTACCATGGGATTAACTAATTTTACTGTTATAATTGTTATGTTTTAAAATAGGAGTGTTTATTTCATACACTTAATCATTGTTTTTAGCTGAAAAATTGTTTGACGGTGTTGTTGTATAGAAAAAAAAACATAATTCTATTAAAGAACTAACACATGGCTTGACAGTATAATTTATCTCATAACTGCGGATAATATATATAAATGTTGCATTTATCATGTTACATAATATATATATATATATATATAATATATATATATATATATATATATTTGCAAGGTACAATGTTAGTTAATGTTAACGTATTTTTAAAGCAAAGATGTGGTCGGAAATATTAAATCAGATTTCTTATGGTGTCTAAGGAATTAAACACTCATTAAATATAGCAAGATCAAAATACAAGCAGTCAGATACATATGCATACATAGCGGTGCAGACGAGTCCCGGGCTGTACCTTAAGTAATAGATTTGGAATATTTGCCCTTCACCAAGTGCATTTTTATTCAGATCAAGGTTTCAATAGTTCAGAGATTCGATACTGACATAATGTTTATATTTTTCAGTGATACGAATACACTTTGAATTTTTGGGATCTTACTAATTTGTCGTTATATGAAAAAAGATAGTTGATTGAAAAACAAACCAAATTAATTTGGATGAATAATTCTAAACAACTGACCATGACGTCTTGAAAAAAGATGATAAATGCAGGTTGTGCCTTGGACATTGTTAAGAAGGTCAACGAATTCGAAGCATTATTGTCAACAGATTGGTAATGGGTAACTAACCTTTTGCCACAACAAAGGCGGAAGCTGCTACTCATTTGTCTTTACCTGGAAGGCAGCTGTGTACCAATACCACGGAGGCGAGTAGCATTACTGACGTCACTCCACCAAACCCGTTTATAAGGTGGGCTGCATTTATTCATTATCTAAGCAGAAAGTTCAAGGAAACAGAGAAAAAAAGCAATATCCAAAACCGAACCGGGATTTGAACTGGAGACCAACAAACTAAGACTCGCGGGCGATAACCACTCAGATATCGGCGGGCCTAGTCAAATAAGTAGAGAATGTAAAATATTTGGAAATAAACGCAAGCAAACATGCTGGTGTTACAAAAAGAATCATCTTCCAGGAATGTTAAATTCTTTTTTCAGAATCTCCCAGTTCATTGCTTCTGAATCCCGTCGGAAACCCCATTAGGAATGAATAAAAGGTCTTTAAAAAGAAAGTCAAAAAGCGGAAGTGCGAAGTATCTTCCCATTACTGCTTTCTAGATATCTTCCTCTGTCAAAAAATCTCACCTCAACGGAAACACAAAGTACAACCAATAACCGCTACCTTAAAAGAGTGAGAGTGAAAAGTGAGAATAAATCACAAGGAATCTAAGAAAAGAAATCAAATAATTATCATCAGAATATCTTTTGCTGCTTTTTTCATGGCAAGTGAGTTGTAAAAGAACTGAATAATTAATTAATAAATAGTTTTAATATTAGTTGATAAATGATTCGTCAGGCAGAAATGGTGTGTTTTATTGTGTGGTCAATTGGTATCAATCATTCCTTGCAAATAGGAAAGTATTTCAAATTTTTCTTTCTATTTCATAAGAATTCATTATATTTATCATTGAAATATTATATGAGCTGAGGTATTATTGGGTTGTGCTGAATCAGAGTGAAGATAAACAAATAAACATGCATGCAAAAATGAATATATAGCATAAATACATATACTTGTTTATAGATATATTGCGTAAATGAATAGGCAAATATACATACGTATAAATATTTCTTAGTCATATGTATACTTATATAGTATTTTTATGATACGTGAAATATAAATATGTCTTATATTAATCCAAATAAAAAAGTGTGATGAATAAAAGTTAACAAAGTAATTCACATATTTAATATTGAAGCTAATAATAATTATGACACTATTAGTATAAATTACAAACCATAATTAACACATATGCATGTGGGTGGTTGTTAATTAGGGTGCGTCACGTATGGTTCCATGAGAGTTCATTATGCTTTAACCCCCGAGAAATACAAATGTACTTTTTCAGCCTACCACCACCGTTTTCTTTCGTGTTAACACCTCTAAATTCGCCTATTGTAATCAGAGATGCACTAGTTTTTACTCAAAACATGCTAAGGGACTTCATAAGACATTGTTGCGCAAACGATAAAAGTTCATTTTTTTAAAATTTTCTAATGATCCCCCGCAGTATTTAAAAAAAAAAAAAAAAAAAAAAAAAAAAACTTTTTTTTTTTATGTTTTGAAATAATGTTTCCATACTTAAATAAATCATAGCATATATTAAAAATCTCGTACATTCAACGCATGAAATTAAAGTTAATGCATTAAATATGCCCCTTCAAGGTGAGTGCTGACAGTGCATCCCCACCGCTTAGGTGAGTTCACGCTGGAGGAGATTTATAGATGCTCCCTTGTCAGCTCTGGTCAGTCAAATAAGTATAGGTGCAACACTGAATTCCTGATCTTGAGTTCTTTACTTGTGCGGGGATCTGTTTCACACACTTCAACTCTCCCCAGAAGTAAAAGAGACAACTGGGCGAATCAGGTGACACAGGAGACCACAAGCCATTTGCTGATCACCTTTTCATGTGTAGCTCTGTGCATAGACACCTCTGTCTATGCAGTGTGTTGTGCAATATGCGTTGCTGTTAAATGCATTGCAATCAAATCAAATGCATATAATAGCTCTCGAATCATGCATAAGATGCTTTTGGTGTTACTAAACATTCAAGTACTTCAACATCCAAATTAATAAGCAAAATAATTGTTAAAAAATAAAAGTGATAACTTCCTTATTTGTTTTAAAAAAATTGATCACAGCACACATAATGTGACTAAAAACTAGTTTCGACATCTCATATATTTTGTTTGAAACTACATTTGTGTGGATATCGATGGAAATCTTGATTGATAACACAAGAACACTTTCAAACAAGAGTAAATAAAGCCTGATATCTATAAAAAAAAATCATACACTAACGATCATTTACTTGGGATTCGCCGACACCTGTTAAGTGAAATTTTAAACTGTAAGCCTATTTCATGATTTTATTATTACTATGTGGCATTCAAATATTCTTTCGAAAAAGCGTACTTGCAAATGGTATTTTTTAATTTTGTAGTTAAAAGTACAAATGTAACGATGTTTAAGAAAGTTTTCATTACATTAAATAAGGTACAAGGAAAAATGTTTAATAAAGGAAGTAAATGGTTTGAAAACAAAATTCATATTATAGAAATCTCATAAAAATAACCAAATTTTCTATGCATTTTTACGTAAAATAACGAAGATGCTGTTTGTGATAGTGTAGTTTTTGAAATGTTAAATTAACGTAAGACATAAAATTGCATTTATGGAATGGAATTAGAAATGTTTTAATTAATGTGATACAGAGGCAACTTTTTGTTACAAAAAAAAAAAAAAACGTATTTTGCAATTCTTTCGGTTTCTTACCGCCAACGGTTTCAGCAACTATTTTCCCTTAAATTGAATTTGCAGCACAAATCTATTATTTTAACAGAATGTGGCATTGAGCACATCTCTTTCAGCTCTCTGATATCCTTGTACAGGTATTAAGTTTGGGCAGTTCTTGGTAAGAGTAGAACACACAAAATTTAGTTTTCGTTTAGGTTATTAGGAAAGAAGCTTGATCATGAAATGCAACCCAAGTGTTCAACAGATATAAATAAACAGGTCTGCAAAAATATCCTTGCGAATTTAACCCTATCCTACAAAACGGAGGAGTGAACACAATTAAGCAAAATTATATAACGTATTACCTTCACTCTAGAATTTCTTTTCCGCCAAATTGGGGACGGAATCATTAACAATGCCGCCCACACAATTCATCGAACATTACTTCATTTCAAATAAATAAATGTTAATCGCGGTTTCAAGCTACTTGTTTTGATTTGGACTACGCTCCTTAGATTTAAATGATCTACAGAAGATTTCCGATGTATACGTATTTAAATAGGATATGTCCGACATGATGGCAATAAAGCATCATCACTATTGCTTGTGTGGGATAACAATTATTTCTTGAGCTATACACTATTACGTGTTATTAATATGGAAAATGTCTTCTCCAAATCATTCTGTATCCTTAATCCAAAAAATAAATTCGGGCTTTAATGGGAAGAGTTTAACAAAGTTCCTCATAAAATAAGTTGGGAAACTGAAGATGATTCCAATGCGAAAAATTAGGATTTACTACTGCATGACTCCTTCACGTTCAACTAATTTTGCGACTTGAAATGAAAAGGATTCACTTAAAGCAGATCGATATTTTAGCAATTCAAGAGCAAGTAAAAAAGGACAGAAAAAGGTTCTAAAAACCTTTAAGAATTACAGGCAAAGTTGATAATATTAAAGTCTCAAATCTTAAATTTTCTTTTGTTGATATTGGTGACGCTGTGAATTTACGAGTACCAAAGAGAACAAGAAGTGATCCGCGAAATTTATTAGCGATTATATTAGAAATTCAAAACGGTTTGTATTTAAGGAAAAACAGGAAAATTTTTTTAGCGGTTTACCAGAAATCAGTTCACAATTCGGGAAGAAAAATGAATTTTCTCAAAGATTTTCCAGATCTAGCAATATCACTTCGAGATTATGTAAGCGAATCATCTTTCTGGGAGTGAGTGACATTAATGATATGTTTGCAAAACATAATTTAAATCTGAAAAATGTAAAAAGTCTGGAAAACTGTGATTCTAGTGTATCATAATTGTCAATTTATCAAAAAATCATACTTGCAAATAAACTTAAATAAAACTTAAATAAACAAAGAAAACTTTATTTGCTTTATTTTACTTTTTAAGATGGTAGGAATAAATATTTTCTTAGACATGATCTGCTTTTGATAAAGAACTGTTTTTTTTATAAATTCTAATAATCTAAATTCTTTTCTTTTCCCAGGTTTTTTAATTAAAAATTATCTATCTATATATATATAAAATAGGAGTTAAATATTAACTCAAGTACTTATATATATATATATATATATATATATATATATATATATATAAGTACTTGAGTTAATATTTAACTCCTATTTTTAGTTAAATATAAAAACAAAGTATTTACTGAAATAACAAGCTATGCTCTTTTTAATTTTTAGTAATTTTGATGTTTTTTGTATTCCTTAATATCTTATTCTGTTATCTAGAACATCTGTCTTAAAAAAAATTCTGAAACGAATGCATAAAAATACCACTGTATACCTTTTCACCAATATAATCACCGTTTATCATATTTTTAAAATACTCTCCCACACAAAAAAATTTTTTATATTAAAAATTATTATTATATTTTAAGCCGTTATGATGTTCTTCTAATTCTTAAGAATGAAATAATATTATTCATTTTTTGAAAATATTTATTTTCGATTTAAAATATCATTTTTCTATAAAACCATCGTAATTAATCACATTTCCCATTACAATTAAGGGATCATATATATTTACCCATTTTGACCATTTTTTATAAATATTCAATAATTTATCGCATTAACCAAGTTTAGTGGGAATTATGTATAATCACCGTTTATTATATATAATCACATAATTACTTTTTTACCGTAATAAAGAAAATACATAGGAGTATTACGTAGGTGTGACAAAGTAACCCAAATTGTGGGTGGGTCCTTCTAAACCTAGGCAAACACAAGACCAACAGACTCAACCTGTCACCCACCAGAGGTATCATTTTTTGCACTTGTCTTTATGTTTTGTTATTACTTTGTCTTATTTGTCTTTATGTTTTGTTATTACTTAATTCACGATTTCGAGAATTATGATTATTTCTTTTTATAAAACTCAACTCTTCATGTTATAAAACTCAACTCTTCATGTTATAAAACTCAACTTACTGTTGAGTTAAAATGAATAAGAAACTCCTAGCGGAATGATTTAAAACAATACACATACATTAATTATTATTTAATTATATAAACGTAATCACCTATTTTTTAATTTAAGTATATATATATATACATATATATATATATATATATGTATGTATGTATGTATGTATATGTATGTATGTATGTATATATAGAACAAGCATTTTTCCATACCATTAAGGCATTTTTATTTATTTTAATTAAGAGCTTGTTTATAGAAAATTCCCCTTTAATGAACTCAGAAATCAGAAGAAAAATTTTTGATAATGATTATATTCTTCAAGATTTTTGTTGAACTTTATTTTCCTATTTAAAAAACTAATGCCATTTATTCATTGAAAACAAACAAAACATTATGAAGCCATAAATGCTTATGAGGCGGCAAAATAAAGAAGAGAAAAGTCAAACTCTCAAATTTTACTGGCAAGAAATTCTGTAAAAAGTAACAAAACAGTAACTTTATTTTCTGAAACTAAAAGAATAAAATTTAAGAAATAATGGATAGAAACTGACTTTCTCCTTATGGAAGAGATCGGCTCTAGCAAGCATAAGAGTTGCCAAAAGTAAAAACTTCAGAGAGAAAGTGCCATTCAAGCCAGGCGAATATTTATTCACAGAGCAAAATTATTTAATTTTTCCCTGGATTAATGTTGCTCAACACTTTTCTCTCTCGGCGATTTTTATTTGTCCTTCAAAAATGAGAGAAAGATAATCCACTCTTCTTTGTCCATGCAATACAATTTGTAGCATTTTGCCATTTTCCAAATCTCTTCTTTCCGTCTGAAGTTAAATAATTGATTTCTTTTCGTTCTTTTACCATCCATTAATTGTTTCATTCCACTAGTTAAACACAGACATTTCTTTGACATCGTTCTTTTTCTTAAATACCTAGAGCCTCTTTTTCTTTCGATTCCTACAGTGATAAAAAAAATATTCACTTCTACTTTAACTTCTTATCTGAAATTTGCCAGATTTCAGAAGAAAAAAAAATGGCTGCGACTGCCATATGCAATTAATGGGTTTTCTCGTAATTACAAGAGGACGGAATCAAGTAAATGATTAGTGCTCTTAAGCGGTAAATTAATTTGTGCAATGCACGGAAATGAATTAAGAATAAATACACAAATGCATCATCAAGAAGATAGGGTGTCTTATCTTAAGTAGTTGTTTTTGGAACGGATAAAACCCTCTTATTAATATGTTTACTCAAACTGAATTAAACAAAGAAAAATTTTATTGCATCAGATATCTGAAAGATGCATATTTTGAAAATATTTTTACGCTATGCAAAAGCGCATTACGAATAACTTTCATTAAATGAGAAATAATTATTTAAATATACATAAAGAATCATGGTACAGATTAAGCGCGTAATTTCATAGTAATAAATTCAGATTTGTTTTTCAGAAATATTTAGTTTTTAAAAAATCTTGGTATTTCAAAATCATCTATTTAAAAACAAAAATGCGATTATTTTCCTAAATATATAAAGTTTTTTTTTAAATAACGTTTATATTGATTAGTAATTATTTTTATCATTAACTTTTAAAAAATGCATCACATTTGGTATATTGATGATGTTTAAATGTTTTTCAATAAGTGATGATAGAGAAGTGGGCAGGTTAATATCCAAAGACAGTTTTAGTTCATTTGAACATTCTCCTTGTGCAGTCTTCAGGGAGAATCTCTAGTCACGGAACGCTCTCAAGCACACACATTGGCAAAATGCCAAAAGCAGAATGACAACATTTATGTACTTGTAACTAAAAATAGTAAATATGAAAAACTTGAGTTTTACCTTGGATACCACATTGTGAACAACCAAACGGCTTAAGACTTTTCTTAAAACTTTTTAATCTCTAGTGTAAAATTGCCTTGCGGGAAGACATTTCACTTTTCACAAGGGAAGAAACCTGTAAATATCACAAGTACTCACCACAACAGAAGTCCATGCCAAAAGTATCCATCTCCTGTTGTTCAACAGCGGCAAATATCGAACTCTGGACCTTTCTGAAAAGTGGCATTCAACTACTAAGACAGGATGAGACAAAGACATTTCATTTTTGATACGCGTGGTGGCCGTTGCATAGTCTTTTAGCACCCACCGCGTAAACTACTATCTAGGAAGAAGTTTCATAGATATTAGACTGTATTAATGAATCGCAAAGGTGGAAATCCGGAAAACTCTCAGTACCCACCCCAATGAGCGTGCATGCGAAAAGTAGAACTGCAACATTCATTTTCCATTATTCAATAAAGGCTGGAATCGGACCCAAGACAAGTTTTTTTTTTTATAGAGCTATGTCCTGAAACTTGACTACGGGAAATCTCTTGAGATGATTCACGATGAAAATTGGGGTCACTAAGATGCAACCTTACCTTTCAGTGACAACCATCGATTCCAGTCCCTGTAAACTGACGTGTGTGGTCCTCCGACATGGACAACAATATTGCACATGACAAGCTGCTCGATCGGTTGATTTTTGAATTCTAACGAAAGCTGTTGCTGAACCAGCTCAATTTCTCGTACATGGATACCATGTACATATTATATGAAGATTGCTGAACCAGCTCAATTTCTCGTACCTGGATACCAGGTACATATTATATGAAGATGGGCCACAGTTGGTCTCTAAAAGATAGTGGAAGAAGCTGGCTGTGAGCTCTCGTCATTCAGACGCATTTAGATGTCCCTTAATTCATGTTCTCCAGAGTTAACTTGAAAGGAAATGCAACCGTGACCTGCCTATCCGGTTAAGCCACCTTTTGTGAAGAGGACACGGATCTTGGATTAAATCGATATTCCAAGACATTGCTTTTGTATCATGAGAAGGACGCCATAACTAATCAAACCACTACAGCATAATAATTATTCATTTGAGATATTACGTTCAAATGCTACTAGGTATCGCTCCTACCGTTTTTCACAAATGGGTACATGTTAATCATTTATATATATATATATATATATATATATATATATATATATATATATATATATAATATATATATATATAATTACAGGACTATTATTTTGTCAAAAAAATAGCATATATGTTTTTATACATTCAGAAAAGAAAATGTATCAAATCCATTTAATACAACAGAAAAGAAGATGAGTATAATGAATCATTGCTTTAAACTGAAAAATATTTTTAAATATTATTTACATATTATATGAAAATTAAATTTGATAACAACTTAGTCCCTAAAAACATTCAATTCCAATATAGCTATGAGTCTTTCTCTAAAGATTATATCTTTATTACATATTAAAAATAACCCCATTTTTTCTTGTATTTAATATAATAAAGCTAATATTTTTATTTTGATAAGTACATAAACTCAGTGGCATCTATGGACCAAGTCCCACATCTCTGTTTTCCTGATCAAGGACCCAGGAATGTGTCCCGATTCTGTGGTCAGCCTAATGTGAAACTCCCAGTGTTTAGTTTCCAAGCATGCTTGATATTCAGTTTTAACGACACACTGGAGGGATGCAAGGCTAATTCGACCTTAACCTGCCCTGGAATTGAACCTCGGCCCTGTCCCTTGTGAGCTACCACAACGCAAACAGGGTTTTTGATCAGTATATGACTCATCAAAACAATGGAATATATTAATTAAATTTATAAACAGTTATTATCTAATGTTATTAATGTGTCTAATAAGTAAAATCTCATATTAAAAAACCTGATTCCCTCATGAATATTTTTTAAACAAATAGAAATGTTTATCTTGCAGATGTATAATACCTGTTGCTTAATTTATGAAGTTTTATGGAAATATTTATCCAATGTTATTGAAACACTCTTATTAAAGACGGTGGACATTTTTTACACATTTAATTCATGAATAACGGTTATGCAAATGGATTTCTTTAACGAATTGCTGTTATATGCTTCGTATTGCTTTAATTCTTACGAGAAATAAACATCAATTTCTTCCTTTGATATAAAATAAAAACTTCGGAGCAACTCTTGCATTATTATGATGTTTACACAATGACATTAAATATGAAAATCATAAAAATAACGTAAAAATCACATGTCCAATGTAATCACACATGCGTATTTGTTCGGGAAATTAGGAAGTTCTGCTCATAGACAATCTACTGAAAGCTCGATCTTATGCATGGAAAAACAATCTTATGATCAGGATGATATGCAATTCAATAGAAAATGTAATTCAATAGTGTGATACCTTTAATCTCAAAATAGTGAGCGCATTCTTCGATGGTGAAATGACCACACTTCGCGAGTTTCTAAAGAGAAGCAATCTTTAATAGAAAAGCTGGATTTCTTAGTCGTCTAGGATAGACAAAACAAAGAAAGCATCAGTTATTATAAATTATAAACTTTGCATTTGAATTCGCATATTCATTACAAACTTCTTGCCATTTAAAATTACATTTCCTTTTGAATATTTAGAACGCATATTTCCCTAAACAAAAGTTGCATCCAACGTTTAAAAATCATAATATACTCCATCCAGAAGGTCGTGGTTCGATTCCGATTGCTGCCAAAAACATGCCATATACGTGCTCAATAAAACTGTGGAATCGAAAGTCCTGAGGTCGATCGTAGAGCAGTTACCATGGATGTAATGGTCTGGAAAAATTTTCCTGTCTCTTCCGATCAATCTCGAAATGGAAGGAGTGGATATTGTGGTGGTGACATCTATCGGAGGAGTTTAGAGCAAAATCGTACAGTTCTTGGTGATGTTCTGGTTAAATGAAAGACGCATCCTACTGACTTATATTCACAAAGCCAACTACATAGCGAGCTTGGTTAGTCCAAGTCTCATAAGTAACAACAACAGCAACAACGAAAATTTTAATTTCAATATCTATGATTGTGTTTTTCATGAAATACACACACATACACAAACACACACACACACACACACACACACACATATATATATATATATATATATATATATATATATATATATATATATATATATATATATATATATATATATATATATATATTGGACATGTGATTGCTTATGTTAATACTTTTCACAAAATTTATGTTATTGTGAACATTAAAAGCAATTAACATTCTAGAGCAAGAAAACTGCCGAATTTTTATTCTCTTTTTAATTTTTACTAAAAATTTTAATAGTTAAAATAATTATTGAAACAAAATTTATCAGAATAACAGAAAACTTTATCATACAAAGAAACTATTTAGTAAAATAACTGAAAAATATGTTTCATTTTGGATAGGGGGGAAAAAAGGCTAAAACATTCTTACAAATGAACTTACCTAATGAGGAATCAGTTAATTACAACAAACAAAATTATTTGAAAGAATGAAATTTGTAGTTGAATAAATTATTTGATGAATGAGCAACCGAATCCCGCACACATTTAATTCTATCAACGACGCTCAGTAATTAACTGAAGGGGCTCGAGTCATAAACAGGCAACATTTTGTTTTCCTTCGAGGGAGACTTCCTTTTCTACGATTCCGTCACATCATCGGTTTTTTTTGCTTACTTAACGCAAAACATTAATTAATTAGCCACATTTAATTAGTATTATATTTTGACTGGAATCTTATTGATCTCATGAATTCGACCACAGATTTGTAAAAAAAAATACTTGATTGGATTATTTAATTTTATATCAAAGGAGGAAATGGCTGATGTTTTCTTTATGGAAGCTAACGAAATGCATTGTTTGTAATCGGGATTTATTAAATAAAATCTACATGTATAACAGTTAAATACGAAATTTAAAAAAAATTGCATGAAATTTTTCTATACAAAATTATGTAAAAATAAATTAATAGGTATTTTAATTAACATATTTTTTAAGTAATTCAAAGACACAATTACGTCCACTTTTTCCTTTGAATATAAGTATAAAAACGGAGTACGTGATTGCGCTGTCATTGACAATCACTTCCTATTTCCGTTAAGTTTTAATTTTATGCGAAGCATATTTAAGCGAGTTCAATTTCTGTTGTTCAATATAATGGATCTTCATCCCAAGACTATGGCTCAAAAACAATGTCGGCAACGATATAATACAGCATATAAGCTCCGTGTGGTTACACAACCAGGAAATAGGGAGGCATTTCGGGCCAACTCGACTGAGAAAATAGCAAGGCATCAGGAGGAAGCTCTGTGGAAAGCAACCCTCAGTAAGCATCATTCACAAGACCTGCACAAAACAGCGTTCAAATCATTTGAGAAGGTGGCATCAATAATAATGCGTCGGAAGGTGCAGATACTGATTGGGAAAAGAGCTCCAGCGACTCTTCATTCTTTAATTCTGGTGACGAGTGTCTGCATTGGGACGAAGATTATAAGCTGCTATCCTGCAGATAAAGTGGGTATTGCCTTATACTTATATTCAAACTATTGTAAAATAATTATAATATGATTTATTATCCTTCAAAAATACGCTAAGGAAAGAAGAGCGCGCGTCTTTTATACGCCGGCAAACACGGTATAAATGAATAAGACACATGATGGAGAACTGCATAAAATTCCATATATATATGTGTGTGTGTGTGTGTGTGTATATATATATATATATAAGCGTCAAAGAAAGAAAAGATGGGTAATTTTTCACATGGTCATTTATATTTCTTTGAAGTGAAGCGAAATGAATCATTGCTTTCACTGAAATATCCTCCGATGTATTTTGGTATCAGAATATTATTACAATATTCAGAAGCAATAACTATAAAATTACATTTGAAAATAGTGTTAAAAGAATGTATTTTCACACACATCATGCAAAAATTTAAATAAAAAAAAGACATATATAATATGAAGAAAACAATAAATCGTAAAAATACCCATTCTTGCTTTAATTTTTATATATCTTTTATATATAAAAATATATATTTTGAGTGAAAGAGTAAAACATTTTTTGATATATATATACACACACACACATATATATAGTATAATATTTGTATAGTATAAAACTAAAATGATTCAAGAAATTCTGTTGATAGAATGAGTCAATAATTGAATCAGTTTTTACGTTGAAAAATTTTATGTATAGCACCACAATAGCATCGTTAAATAATCTTTTCTTATGAAATAATTTCATTTTATTAATAATCACTGAAGCAGAATATTTGCTTTATCGTGACGAATTCGAAAAATGTTTCACTCAAAATACATATCTAAAAATGATTAAAACAAAAACGTCTATTTTTGAGATCCATTGTTATCTTCATATATATATATATATATATATTTATATATATATATATATATATATATATATATCTTTTTATCTATTTCATTATTATTATTATATAGAGTAAATGTGAATATGCATAGATCACTATTTTGAAATGTAATTTTAGTTTCCTAATATACGTTGGCGTTTGGGATATTCTTCCTCTCGCAAAAGATATATTGGTGAGAGCAATCATTTGTTTCACTTCTAAGGAATATGAATGATATTGAGAGAAAATATCCTTTTTTTTTCTCTCTTCTGGGCCCTCAGACACTTTCTTTATTCTCTTTCTTTGCGAAATGTAAGATGAGATCGCGTGATACATTTGGCGAAGTAATAGCCCTTTAACAATCCTGAAACATGGCACTTTGAGAACTGTGATAAAGTTTTCCTGGCGTCAAAAAACTATTTCTTAAAATATACTATTAGTACGACTTCATCGATTTTTTTGATACTTTACAAGAACATAAATAGAGAGTACAAACTATTAACAAAAGAGGTAAAACCCAATTAAGTCGATTTTTTTTTGTTTACCAAACGTGTACTTCAAGTATGAAAAATAAATTACCAATATCTCTCTCTCTTTATATATATATATATATATATATATATATATATATATATATATATATATATATATATATATATATATATATATATATATATATATATATATATCCTACGGAAAATAAAAATTACATTATAATGTCAACATTAATTAAATTTTTATATAAAGCTTTTCTCTAACAATTTCTTAAATATCAGTAAAAAATTCAGAAACGATAGATACGTTGTTTTAAAGTAATAATACACATACAGATGAAAAAAGTCTTTAAAAAATAGCTGCCGTGGACTGTCAATTAAACTGAAAGTCTGGTTAGAAATGTGTCTTATGTCTGAGCATCTCTTCCAATCTTTTAAGCATAGATTGGATTAGCTTTGCAGTTTCTGAAGAGTAAATATTATTCTCTCCCATCATATAATTACTCTTTTTGGCATATCTTTCGATATTATATTATATTACCGAATGCTGGGTTCCAATAAGTCACATAAATGCTCGATGAAGTTTAAGTCTGACGATTCTGGAGGAGTATGCAACTGAGGTTTGATATTGTATAACAGCCAGAGCTTTACTTTGTGGGCAGTGGGTTTTGGATCATTGTTTTGTTGAAACCAAAAGTCATCGCCAAGTTTCAAATAGTGTGCACTCTGCTTCAAATTTTCTTGTAATGTATTTAGGTATCCCATATGATCTAATGTGGAGTCTATAAATGTTGATTGTTCAACTCCATTTGCTGCCATGCACCTCCAAATCATTACGCCACCTTTACAATGTTTACAACTGTAGACACAAAATTTTGCTTCTCTAAAACCGTATCTTGTTTTCTTCATACCAGTTTACGCCATTAGATGTCAAGGATACAAAACTTGCTTTCATTACATATTACGTTTTTTCAAAAAAAAAAAAAAAAAAAAAAAAAAAAAAACGCAGATGGCTTATTAATATACTTACTGACAAAATTTAAGCGTTTTTGATTATAGGCAGTTTAAATACATGGCATTCTTCGAGCTACACGGCCATGACAGCCAGCTTTTTTCAGAATTTTTCGTATAGTATCTTCATGAAGAGATTTCTCAAATATTAAGCGCTATTTGAGATACAGTAATCTTTGGATGTCAATGTAAAAATTTTAGGATGCATATTTTTCCTCGAAAAGTCAGCTTCGATGGTCTCTTACTTCGATGCTTTAAGATAACAGATATTTCGATGACTTGTAACCATTGATTTCTCTTTGGATAGAAAAACGAATTCTTCAAACTGTCTTCCCAGTTGCTCTAAGGATTTTACCTTCATTCCTTTGTCTTAAGATGTGTGTGTGTGTGTGTGTGATTCGAATTTCGTCAGGAACAGTCTCTTCTCTTTAGGAATCCATTTTAAGTCTACTTGTTTGCAAGCGCTAATACATCTTATCAACAAAACAATGTTTCTTATTCTATTTGTTGTATTGCCACCAAAGTTAAAATGAATAAATAGTAAAACAATAAATGCAGACAATATTTCACTTTATACAAGCTCAATAAAATATTAAGATTCATGTGCAAATATCTCTTTGTAATTTGTACCTGTACTCAAACTTTTTCTGATAACTTCTTGCGCAATTTTTAATTATTAATATTATTACATTTAAACAAAGCATGCTATTCTTATGAAATTCTTACTAATATTTAAGGAATTGTCAAAGAAAACCTTTATATAAAAGTAGAATTAATATTAATACTATATATTTGTTCTTTGTAGAATGTTCACTGTGCATTTGTACGCAGAATCTTTTTCTTGCAAGTGTGTGTGTGTGTGTGTATAAATAAATAAATATATATATATATATATATATATATATATATATATATATATATATATATATATATATATATATATATATATATATATATATATATATATATTCTTTTTCTGTGTTAGTAAGAATTAACTTCTTTTAAATGAAGCTATAGCTCAAATTTCGAACATCTTTTCGTTAAAAAAAAAAACTCTTGCATCGTATCACAATTGATCAGTTAATATTGAAAAACAATTTGTCAACAAAATGTGCGATATTAGTTTATCTCTTTCTAGCTCGAATTTGTTTCATTAGAATTATGCATGACATAATAAAATTACAGGAATTTAATTTCTTATTAAATTATTTGAAGTTGTCTGGAAAACGAAGAAAGGTTATTAAATGTCATACTTGTAATTCAATGAAGATCATTTCAGTGGAGAGAAATCTTCTAGATATGGTGTTATAGGTAGAATTTCCTGTGAGAGAAGACATTGAATTTTTTCAATCCTCTCAGAAGTCAAAATCAGGATGAATTTCGCTTTGTAGTCATTTCGTCCTCTTTGTAACCCGCGGACTTATCCAGAGAATATTCCAGCAAGATCAACCCGTGTGCATTGCGAACATTCCCCTGAACCAACTCTCCCCTGGGTACGAGCCCTGTATTGAAAGTTGGGTTAATAAACAGACGATATTTTGATAGATCGCACCAACATAAATACGGAAATATATGTTGATATTGAGAAACCTTCATTTGGCAGCATGTGGATACAGTAACGACTGTATACGATGAAGTTAGAAATAACACTTTGTTGACTATCAGGAAGTTTATGACAATCCTAAGATAAATTCAGTATAAGATCCTATCCAATGTATCACCAAGTAAAAGCTAATTTTCAAGGAGTGTCAATTTTTTTATTTGTAAAACTTGTATTCAGAACTTACCAGTTATTTTTTTTATCTAGATTATAGTATTTGCTGCATCTTTTATATTAGGAGCATAATTAAAGATCAATCAAGAATGTATAAAAATTTTAAGTACCCCTTATTTTCCCCTCCGACTTTAATTGTTATGAGTTTTATTACACAAGATTACAATAAAAAATATACAATACATATGTAGAATTCTAGCAATATTTTGATATTTCTTTAAATATTTCCCTTATACTTGGTAACGGGGGGGATCACAATTAAAAATTACCCAATAATTAAAATTCCTTAAAATGTTTAGTAATATAGAATAATTTGTTATATGCTTTCAACTTAATACTAATTAAAGATACTGATACATATTTTCAAAAACAATATAACAACACCTCTTATTTTTATGCAAATATTTATATTTTCATATATTTTGTAGATACAGTATAAACAAAAATTTCTGACAGAGTCTTAAATACATAAAACTGGTTATTTTTATCTTGAATAATCATATTTAATGTGGATTTGGAGTTTGAAGTATAATAGAAAACATCTTCTGGTACATTTTTAAAAATCTTACAATAAACTATATTTGCGCGAAAATATTAAACTAGTATTTGAAATAACTGAGTCAAAATTAAAGATTATTAAAATATTTGTAAAATATTTTAACTTGTTATTTGTATTTCATACGAACTTTATTATTATTTTAATTAAATCCCAAATAAAGATTTCCTGTTACTTCCTTAAAAATGTCATAACATTAAAAAATGACTTCTCTTTATACGAATACTTGAATTTGTGAAGATATAACAATTACATATAATTTACGACTGTGAATTATAATTAAAAATAAACTGATATGAACTTAACATTCATATTTTAATCCATTACTTCATTATTTCCATTATTTGATTCTTTAAATTATATTATCTTTAAAAACCATATTTTTTCAAACAACGGCGAACATTTGGACAACCAGATTTTCACCACAACAAGGCCGGAAACAGCTATTTATTTGTCGTTACCCAGCGGGCACCTGTTTCACCACAAACCCGTTTATAGGGCGAGTCACAATTCATACATCTCTTACACGAGAAAAGACAGAGAAACACAGAGAGAAAGTAACATTCCTACCCGAACCGGGATTTGAACCCGGGACCCACAGCACAGGAGTTAATAAACCACTCAGTCATCGGTGTGTAACAAAATCATAACGAAGGACTTCTTGATATACTTTCAAAACGCTTATAATCAATAGTTTTATACAAATAATTATATTTGCTTTGTTATTAGAAAAGCAAGAGAACAATAAAAACTTATTTAAGATATAATGTGACGCATTACAGATCTTGGCCTTGTTCTAGTTAAAAGACCATAAAAATAAACAGCTGCTCAGTATTAAGATGCGACCTCTGATCAGTGCAACAATGCAGATAAGGGAAATCAAAGTAATTATGCGCTCGCACTGTTTGCACAAAGGAGTCACTGAATAGTTTAGATTCAAATTGGATTCCTTTTCTAGTCGTAAAACTATTGACGTAAATTTTTTTTTCATTCTTCGATTACATTTAATAAATTCTTCATTTGTCATATTTTCCTTTTTTAACATGATTTTTTCTTAAATTGATACTTTCTTCTTAAGTTGTTGATACACCAGCATGCTTCCCTGTACCTAACCCAGAATTGGATCCCTGAACCTAACATAGAAGTAGCCGAAAAAGTCATCGTGACTTTGAAGCAGGGACCCAGCAGATGAACCGTAATACTTGGCCTGCCACCCCAGAGGTCTCATTTCACTTGGAGGACATTGAGACCAAACTTACTTTTTACGTGCCTCAAACGCTTATAGCGAACAAGATGGACCTTCGGTTAAGCCGGGTTTCAAATTCACTAGCTTCTGATGACTATAACAAAGCCCTAACCAACTAGGTACCCACTTTCTACAAATCATAGTCTAACATATGAGCCCCCTTGTAAGAGAATTTCAACACAATGTTATGGACAAGCTAATAGTTCACCTCATATCCTTCCTTCTGGGAAGACAGTTTTCCTAAATATTAGCCAGCCCTTACGTATCGCAAGAGAGGAAACCAGGAATATGTCCAAGTATTTATATCAACAGATATGCATCTAAAAAGCAAAAGTTTACTACCGCATTTCCTGTCTCCAAGAATAGATCTACAGGGGCTTAGTAGCTTAACGTCGTCTCCTGATCAAATCTGCCAAGTGAAGTACCATTTGGCATCGGCAGTGATTGGCAGGGTGATCATATTCTCCCTCACTGGGTTGTTGGAACTCCGCAGCTAATCTGTAACGTCCAGAGTACTTCCACTAGTGTAACGTGAAGGTGGACAGGAGGGTGCCAGCTTAGGTGTGACTTTGTTCATATAGTTCAAATTGACCTTGTTCACATTAACGAGGCGCTTGGTGATACAATTCGGGGCTTCCTTGCACCGCTATGTATGTATGTCTTCAAGAATGGTTGGTTTCTTGAAATCGGAACACCGCTGCTCGGAACTGAGCTCTTGTAAGCTCCTGGCAAATCAATGTGCTGTGAAAATACAAAAGTTTCGTCAACTTTTATGCAATAAAAATTACTGTGATCCGAATAATACCCGAAATTGTAATGGATTCCTTCTCGCTCTTTCTTGCAATTTAACAGTTGACAGCGAATTGTACTGTCCAATTTCATATATTTACCCGTTTAGATTGTGGCACAGTCTATAATGATTCAAAATTCGACTTCCCATATGTTCAGTTTGAATTAATTTTCTTGTGATTAGAGAGAAACCCATCAAAACCAAGAACTGTGCGTAGTAAAGGAGCGCGCGTTGTCCAAAGCTATTCAAGACAGAAGAGCCGCATAACTAGATAATTTAAATTCATTTTGATTTATTTATCTACTATAAATGCAGTCTAATTATGATTCAGAATTAAATCATTTATTATTTTTGCTTTCGATTAACTATTGGTTATTGGTTTTTTCTTAAACGGTGGTCATTAAGTGAGTAACGCTTCGCCTCCGCAGCCCGGGTGTCCTGAAACTGCTATTCATTTATCGTCATCCTGTGAACGAAGGCATGGAGGCCAGTAACATTACCAACGTCACACCACCACAAATAATTTATAGAATAGGCCACATTTTCATACATCATCTCAGAAGAAAGGACAGAGAAACACAGATAGAGAAAAGAACATCCATACCCGAATCGGGATTCAAACCCGGGATCAACAGCCTAGGAGTAAAGAATGCTAACCTCTCAACCATCAGCCGGATTATTGATTATTGTAATATCAACGAAAATGTTATACTTTTCAAAGCTAAAAGAGGTACTTTATGATATAACACTACTTGAAGAATCAAGATGATATCTTTAGTAGTTTGAACCCATAATCATATAATTTTTTGTAAATATTTATCTGAAAACACAAAATAGAATTTTAAGGCAATTTCAAACTGCCCATTTCAAAGCAGTTTAAAAACTGATAAATGCTTCACTAACTGATGGTCCCATGTCTGCTTCAATTCGGAGACGAAAGTTCTTTTTTTCTTTGACACTTTCAATAATTTAACCATCATTTCCAATTTTAAAAGCAATGTCTCACTCATAATCCAATCTTCTGTATCTTCAGCAGTAACTTCTGAAAATCCAAAAATTTTCGGAAGAATGTTTTTAATTCCTCAAGTGTGACACATCATTCTCATCAATTTCTTTATCAAATCTTCCCTTTTCTTGAACATTCTTATTTTTTTCATTTTCCTTCTCTTTTTCAGACTCATTTATTTTCTCAAATTCTAAAAGTAATTTCGATAATTAGCGATTCGGATAAGCAGAGTTTGGATAATAATTGAAGATATATATATATATATATATATATATAATATAAAACACTTGCAGTTTTAAAGAGCAAAATATTCTTAATTGATACAAGAAATCTAATTTTTCGAAAATAAAATAAATTTTGTAATTAAAAGTTATAAATTCAAGATTTCGTTTTATTAGACACGCCTTTTAATCCATTAGAAATAAATTACATTTCCTTCCTTTATTTTTAATATATCGTTGTGAAATATTTTCTGTTTATCAAAGAAATAAATAAACTTTTGATAAAAGAACTTAAAAAAATAAATATTCTTCATTAACAGTTAAAAAGCATTATTAATATCTTTTATATATTTACCAATGATTCTCTTCTTGTGTGTCAATGACAAAAATTTCAAAAGAATAGAGGAAATTTATTAAATTCCGAAGGCGAGAGATTATGCACTCGTTTCCTTGGAAGCTAATTATAAATTTCATTTCTATGGTTAAAAGATAGCTTTAAAAAAGCTATACAGAATTTAATTTAAAGAGTTAATTGCAAAACAAATTCTTTAGATTCGAATACGCTATTTGTGTTCGATGAAAATAAACAAACAAGAAATTAAAAAAACAAAAATAATCTATCGATTTTTATTTTACATAAAGTTTATAAGTGTTTCATATAAAGAAAATTAATTACATGAAAAATCTAATTTTAATTTTCTTTTGTAAGTTAATGTGTTTCCTTTTTTTTTATCAATTTTTAATTATAAACATAATGAAATATTGTTTCAAATTATCTTGCTTTCTTTGCTTGTTTCCTTTCATAACAATTTATCAAATTTTCAAGTTTACTTTTTATTTAAATTTCCATATTAATATGGTATCATACCATTATACATTCTTTCATTGTAAACTGGTATTTTTTAAGAAATAAAATTCAACAAAAATAAGTTTACAAAAAATTTTGTAAAGTAGTGTATATCTTTCTAGCAAATAAGTGAATTCAATTTTAATGAAAATTTTTATTCTGTTTTTTGTCATCTTATAAACTGAAAAATGTTTGTCTAATTTTACTTTTTAATTTGAAAAAAACAAGAATTTCTAATGTCAAACACAGCTTGGGTAAAATATACACAAATTTTCTTTGAATTTATTCTGAAATAATTTAATAAAATTATCTGTTAAATGAATCAATTAGAATTTTATGAATTAATTAAAAGCGAACTGTAGTTCAGTTTGTTGGCTCACTGCGGGGACTTTTTGTAAATAAAGCTAATGGGACCGGTTAGTTGGTTGGTTGGGTTTTATGGCGCAAAATCCAATACCTTTATCTGGTAACCTAGGTTTATTGTATCATAGATATGGAAACCTACAAGAATTATGACGGAAATTCTATTTTGGCAAATCTAGTATTTACGTCATCGCGAGACGTCACAATACGTCATCTTGACAACATTTCTTCGTCGCCAAAAAAATTCAGAATTTATAATCCTGGATTATGTTGCACCTGTGCTAAATAATTCTATTCTATCCATACATTGTGAAACGAAAAAAATTTTCTGAAGCTTTTAGCTTTCAAACTTTACATGATGGCTTCTAAATAATTGTCTGTCAACTGTATGTTTTAATCTCAAAGTTTTCGCACTTTTAGAAGATATAGTTTTAATAAATTTTTAAATTAAAAAATTCTATTCTTTTTCTGAAATTAATATTATAATTTGACCAACAGACAAATCATTAAAATTGCAGAAAGCTAAGAATAGTATATTTTTACCTTTAATTTAGAATCTAATAAATATAATAAATCAAGAATAAAATTGGCTTTTACAGAAATTTTAAAATTGTATCTAGTTAACTTTTTACAATTCGCTTTAAGTGATTTTAAGAAAGGGATATCTAATAAAATTAATCATCCAAAATCTGTATTATAAAAAACTAGTAGTCCTCGCTCTCGTATTTTTCATGCTATGATATAATTGGCTTTAAATTTACAATCCTATTGAATAGTATTTTATTCTCCTTGTGTATGGAGATTCCTACTAATACACATCTCTCTAATTTAGCATTCTTTTAATCCAAGCGTGTTTAACAGAAAGCATTTAATTTAAGGAAAAAAATCTTATATGTTCAACTTGAATCATTTTACGTCGTGGTTTAGATTAAAAAACTAAACTCTATACCAACAAAAATAACATCAAATCTGAATATTTTAAAGTTTTCTTCATCTAAAACTTGTTTTGCAGACATTTTAAAGCGGATTATACATTTAATCTGGATGCAAAACTGCCATACTTTTAGGGATATTTACTTTTATTCTTTATTCATATCTGCTATACGTTCTGTCTTTACAAATTTGATTAATTTTCGAATACAGTAAATAATAAAAACTATTATTTAAATTATAATCTAAGTAGTCTCAAACATAGTTTAATTAATAATTTTCATTTCATTCATTAGAAACGTTAAAAATTAATATGTGGAACTATTATAAATTTTCCTGAATTGTGTTGGCATGAAATAATTAAACTGAATCGATTCCTTACATCACACTTGTCTAAATCTGAATCAATTTTTTTCTTTCTTATTCTGGCATCCCAAAATCCAACACCTTAAGGAAAGAATACAAATCATGTAAAATTCATTATGCATTTGAAATCAGATAAAAACATACAGATCCTTAACTTTTCAGGGTGATTATAGCGCCATTTGCAAGAGCTATGCAAAGCTGGAACACATTGCCGATAGGGCAATTGTTTTATCTTGCTTATTTTTCCTTTTGTATGAATCGCTTAAACATGACTCATTGAACACATCGAATTCACTTCTGAGTTCAACCGAGGAAAAATAGTAGACTTCATGCGGATAAGCCTTCAGAAAAAATAGGTGATCCTATCGGAATACCAAGCAACTGTGATGCACATCTGCAGTAGCTAGTGCAGGAGGGAGCGGTGGACTGACTGGACCAATTTACTCTGCTTGTTGCTACCCCACACTTGATGATAGACATATTATGCGTGTGGGAGGGACGGATCGCTCAGCTACATCAAGAACCGTGGAACAGATTCAGTTAGTTACTGATCGTTCGATGCCTGCTCATACCATTACCATTGGACGTCGTTTGCAGCTGAGAAGAATGCCCCCAGGGAATTCATTGCTTCATTTACTTTAATTCAAAACCATGGGAATTCATTGCTTAAATTACCCTTGATTTAAATCCACAGGTGTTCGTGGTGTCTACTGTCCAATGAATGAAAAACAGGAATAATGGAATGAAAAGATATTGTTTTATTGCAAACCTCGGTTCTGCCTGCACAACCACGATTATCGGATTCGAGTCTGAAGATATCATAGTGAGACACTATTAAATTTTTGCGTTATGCATATGGTGGTATACCAGATGTCATGATGTGGAGGATGGTATTGAATTTTTCTTCCACATCCCTCTGATACGCATTGCCAGTACACTGAACACTCAGAGGCACAACTCTAAAGTAAACCCGTGGTACTCCATAACATTGGCGCCTGCCGTATTCCAACAGGATAATGCGTAACCACAAGTGCCCTGCAATGCTCAAAAGTTTTTTACTGCTCAGATTGAATAGCTTCATTGATCTCCCTGTTCTTGCGATGTATGGCCTATATGACCCGGGATACACTCCGCTGAAATACAACATGAACTTTGGCAGTGTATGGAAGCTGTACAAATATTCTCAGACCCCAAGAATTCATTCAAGTATTCCTTGATTCTGTGCAGAGGTGTATGACTGCCGTTATAACAAACATTAGCTACACTAACTAATGATTTTGATATCATTTACACTTCAGAAAAAGCTGTAATTTCAGTCATTTGATTACACTGTGTTATCCGAAAAATAAATTTTGAAGCGATAATTCAGCGCTTTTTAAACAGCAAATTTTGAGCAAATAATAATGATTACTCTCTATATAATAATATAGTTGTATATTGTTGAGATTTTATAATAAATAATATAAACGAATCTTTATTAAGATATTTCAATTTATAATTTCTTACACTAATAATATTTTTGAGCAGAAATATATCATTTATTTTAAATTATAATCAAAAACATAATTCCATTTTTTTAATCTTTGCTTTATAATAATATTATAAATGCCTTTGATATAGATGTACAGTATTTGAAATTTATTATAATTTGCACAAAGGATTCGCATATAAAATTAATTGTTTGTTAATAATTTTTTTAATATTTTTACAGGAGAAAATATTTTTTCATATTAAATAGTGATCAACATTAGATAATTTAAAAAAATGTTTAAATGTCGATTTAAGCAAGGCATTAGACTTAGGATTTATAAAAGAGATTGCTTACAAATATTGGAACTATTCATTTTTAATTCCATTAACTAGTAAAATTTTTAAAATCTAAATCATCCTACCGATTTAAACAAACCTCAAATTGGATTTTTGAATTGTCTTTTTCATTTTCTTCTGTTACATCGGCAATATGTTAATGGCTTGAATCAATGAAAAAAGTCTTCTCAAACCGATGCTTTGATACTTCTATAAGAAATCGTTTTATTAACAAAAGGAACCTCGACGCTATTCTCAGACATTCGGCAGTGAACTTCGCCTTGTTTACAACCGCTCTAAATTCATCGTCAGTCGGATTTACAACGCCGCCTCAAATTGATGTTATATAGATTGAAACGTTATCTGACGTCATGGATAAGTTAAACCACTGAGAATTGTAATTAAGCGGCGTAATCATGATTTCAACTTTAACGAAACAAACAACCATTCAGTGATTAATAATGTTTTCATTTAATACACAGTGATAACGGCTCATTGTATTTAAATTTCATAATGATAAAATGAATCATTTCTCTCTTAAATAAATGCTTTGATTTGTAATAACATTCATGTATGGAAAATATTTAACTTAAATTGTGATAATTTAATTTAATTTAAGACAGTTGGAGTTCTTTCTGTCATTTTGGTAATAGTTTCTTAACAGTACAATTGTTATGTTTAACCGTCATAGCAATTAAATCAATTCTTGCTTGAAACAATATCTTGTAATAATTTAATTGTAATAATATTTATAGACATGTGTTTGATTATATGCAACTTTTCAGATATTTTGACACAGAAATGACCACAAATTATTTGACCATCAGTTTTATTTCAAGTTATAATCATTATTTCGAATATTTAGCATTTAATTTCAATAGCAAAAGTTTTTATTACATATTATCCCATTCTAACATTTGACATTAACTATTTAAATCCATTCACTCTTCAGAAAATATTTTGCATTGTAATAAACTCAGTAAGATTTATGTGTGAGAATATCATCATAGCTACATAAATAAAATTCCCTTCACTTGTTTGTTTTAAAATGGTAACAGTTTGCGTAGGGAATTTCAAAACGAATAAATATTCACTGACAGAAAGTTATTCAAGTCTATTTTGAAAAATATATTTTTTTACATCACTGTGTATGTTTACATGTATATCATAAATTTAGGTGAATTTACGAAAAGAAAATAAGTCTAGTAAGCAGAAAGTGGTATATTCCCGGATCCTTTATTAGTTTCCCGCACTCTTTCAGGGGGAAAAAAACTAGTCTGCCGGATAGGAATCGTAAGGACAAAAATGTCAGGGCTGAAATTTATGGGTTTTGAATACCTGTATCCAGTCAGTGGAACTGTGCGTTGGAATTCGCCATTTTTATTTTCTCAGACTTCCAGCCGACTTTTACGATGAATGGCTGGCATTTTGGATATACTGTTTGCAAGCAAGGCTTCCTAGAATACAGTGATGCATTTTTTTTAAAAAAAAAAAAAAATCTCTATGATGTCTTTGTAAAATTTAAAGATATATTTTTCGCTCCATTTCAGCGAAGTATTTATAGTTTGAAAATTATTAAAAATACAACTCAAGACACGTCGCTTTCTTACCAACCTTAAAATTGCAGGTATATTATTAATGAAACAAAAATTCTTAAATAATGAATAATAATTATTAAACTTAATTTATATGATTTCATTATATTTCGTTAAAGAACAAATTGATAGTTTCTTCTAGCTTGTTTTCAGCTGTTTAAGAAAATTTGCTTCCATATTATACTTTGATCGATCCTTTAAGCAAAAAAAAAAAAAATTAAATGAAGGGTGTTGGAAAAAACACAGCATACAACTTCCCCTTCAAATAAATCTATAAACATATTCATGTTCCAGGTTTTGTGTTAGTACACAGTTACAGAAGGTGAAATACGAGATGTTATAAGAAAACTTACCTGCGCTAAAATTAAGAATATAAAATGTGAATTTGTGAAACATGCTGTCAAATAATAAATTGGAGCAAAAATAAATGGAAAAATTTTTTGATAAATTGCAGAATTTATCACTTGATGAAGACTAGGAGAAATTAAGTCAGAAGGATGCGTCTTTCGTTTATTCAGAGTACCAAAAAGTTGAAACTACGACTATATTCTAAAATTTCTCCGATAGATGGCACCACCAGAAGAATCGTTTTTTCCATTTTGACTTAGATCTAGAGGGTGAGAAAAATTTTTCCAGACCGTTACACCCATTGTAATTGCTCAACGACGGACTACACGACTTCCGATTCCACATATTAAACGAGCACGTAAATCGGATGTACTAGATGGGTCTTTGACGGTGTTGGGAATCTAACCCAGCCCTTAAGGATGGAAGGCCGACGCCCTAACCACTAGACTACCACGATCAAAATTCTCTCTGTATATATATATATATATATATATATACTCTTACTTTGATCAACTCTTTGAAAGGTACAAGCTAATTACCACTGAGAGCGTTGTGAGTTGGACCTAAGCTCATTTTGCATAGCTAAATGCCACGAAGTCGCTTAGAATTTCATTCGACCACTTGTTAAATTTATGCTCCTTTTATGTCATTCTTCACTTAAATGGGCATTAGAATTTAATCCCCAGATGAAGTGCGAGACTCGTAATCCCAAAGGAAATGACTAATCCGAAGCAATTAAACTAAAGTGTGGGCTCGAAGGCCACCTGCCGCGGGTGCGATTTCAAGCGTATTTATTACCCCAGCACCAGGTTCTCTATTTGCGGGCGGCTTGAGGTATGGGTTACCCACATACTGTGATGATCACCAGATGTTGCACATTATTTTCTGAAATTCAACAAGTAGTTTGCCGTTTTTTATTTCGGAGGATAAATGGATAGTCTCGTAATAGTAACTGAATTGAGCTTGGTGTTTATATTTGAAGGGTCGTCCTGTTAAAGCTCTTTCAAACTGTAATGTGCTATTTATCTGACTTTTGTTTGTTTTTTGTAAAAACCTAAATTAGAAATTCTGTATAACTGAATTTCAGGGAATGATTTTTGAATTTAGGATCATTTCAGTATTCTAACATGGTTCTCAGGTTTGAAATGTAAAATTCTTCTTATGATGCAATAAATTCAAATGATAATATTATTTAAAGTATTTACCGGAATTTTTACCAATATATATACACCACTGGCCATTAAAATTGCTACACCAAGAAGGCGACATACTACAGACGTGAAATTTATACGAAAGGAAGAAGGTGCTGTGATATGCAAATGATTAGCTTTTCAGCGCATTCAGACAAAGCAGGCGCCAGTAGCGACACCTACATTGTGTTTAAATGAGGAAATTGTTCAGCCGGTTCCTCATGCACAAATTGCATTTGAATGTTGTTGCCTGGTGAAAAGTTGTTGTGATGCCTCGTGTAAGAAGGAGAAATGCGTACCAGCACGTTTCTGACTTTGATAAAGGTCGAATTTAAGCGTACCGGGATTGCGGTTTATCTTATATACTGTATTGCTGCTCGCGTCGGTCGAGATCCAATGACTGTTAGCAGAATATGGAATCGATGGGTTCAGGACGGTAATACGGAACACCATGCGGGATCTCAACGGCCACCTATCACTAGCAGCCGAGAAGACAGGCATATTATCCGCATGGCCGTAATGGATCGTGCAACCACGTCACGAGTCGTGAGTCAAGAAATGGGGTCATTTGGAAGACAAGTGTCTGCACGAACAGTTCGACGACGTTTGCAGCAGCATGGACTCTTAGCTCGGAGACCATGGCTGCGGCTTCCCTTGACGCTGCGTCATAGACAAGAGCGCCTTCAATGGTGTGATCAACGACGAACCTGAGCGCATGAATGGCGAGACGTCATCTTTTCAGATGAATCCAGGTTCTGTGCACAGCATCATGATGGTCGCATCCGTGTTTGGCGGCATCGTGGTGAACGCACACTGGCAGCGTGCATTCGTCATCGTCATACTGGCCCATCACCTGGCGTAATGGTATGGGTTATCATTAAATACACGTCTCTGTCACCTCTTGTTCGCATTGACGGTGCTTTGAACAGTGCACGTTACATTTCTGGTGTGTTACGTATAATAAAGGGTAGACCCGTGGCTCTACCCTTTATTCGAGCCCTGCGAAACCCTACGTTTCAGCAGGATAATGCCCGACCGCATGTTGCCGGTATTGTACGGACCTTCCTTGATACGGAACATGTTCGAATGTTGCCCTGGCCAGCACGTTCTCCAGATCTTTCACCAATAGAAAACGTCTGGTCAATGGTTGCCGAGCGACTCACCAAACGACAGTCACTACGGTTGATGAACTGTGGCATCATGTTGAAGCTGCATGGGCATCTGTACCTATACATGCAATCCAATCTCTTTTTGACTCAATGCCCAGTCGTATAACCGCTGTTATTACTGCAGAGGTGGTTGTTCTGGGTACTAATTTCTCAAGATCTCTATCCAGCCAAATTTTTAAAATTTAATCACTTGTAATTTCTAGTATAATATATTTGTCCAATAAATATCATTTTGTTATCTGCATTTCTTCCTGGTGTAGCAATTTTAATGGCCAGTAGTATATATATATAAAATATATATATATATATATATATATATATATTATATATATATAATATATATATATATATATATATATATATGTCTATATATATATATATATATATATATATATATATATATATATATATATATATATATATATATATATATATATATATATATATATATATATATATATATATATATATCAAAACTTTTTTCTGAAATCTAAAAAAAATGGGCTTATGATTCAAGGTATTTTTTTATAAAATTCTATTTCAAATCATATTATAATTCATTAAGCAGTTTCTAATTAAAATATATCTGAGTGATAAAGTTTTGATGAACAATTTCAAAATTTAAATTCTTCGTAACACATGTCAAATTTTGATAGGGCTGTGATTTAAAATATAAAACTACACCATAACTTCGTTTAAAATTACATTAGAACTTAATGTGTGTTTTCAGCATTGAATATAAAAAAAGTCTTGTAAGGTTGTTTTTTGGTGAACAATTTCAACACCTAGAGTTTTTTTCCTTGGAAAATGAAGAATATTGATGAGGTTATTATTGAAAGTTTGAGATGTATCTAAATCTAACATATATATCATTTTTTATTTAAGGATTCAACAATTCAAGTATTCAATTCAAGGTCTACATCAAAAGAATCTTCTTAAGAAAATATACAATAAAAGCACCTAATATATTTACAACAAATGTGAAATTTTGATGAGTCACCACGTTCACCTCGTCACTGGTTGCTGAGTCTCCATGGGTTAGAGACGTATTCACATTTATCTCATGTGTCCGAAGTCCTTCCTCTTGTTAAGTATATCTGTAGAGAGGAGGATCCAACTCAGGTGTGATCTCGTCACCTGACCGTGGATCTAAATGATGTTCTTGGGAAGGGGACCATGTTAAACTTAATGTGCAATAAGGGGCCCGCCCTATCCGCACCGCTCTGTATGTATTTAAAGTTACTTTCAGTTTCGTAAAAGTAAATTTCTCAGTATTTAAAGTTGCTTTGAATATTATAAGCATTTAAATTTGAAAAGAACCATTGTTTTTTTTAAATGCACCTCACTTTTGAATGGTTTTCTAATTTATTTATTTATACTATCATTTTTTAAAAGTTATGTATTGAAAAATTACGACAAGAAGAATTAAATTTATTTTATTAAATCTTGGCTAGTTTTTTTATCTGGGAAAACATACTGTTTTTTATTTATACTAAGAATTTACATAATTACAGTTATTTGCGTAGTATTTTTTATGTTTTAAAAAATAATGCAATTTTAATTCTATTTCAATGAATATACTCTTTTAGTTAAAATATAGGCAGACTTTGATGCAGACATCACGAGAGAATGAGTCATAAATCATGACGTCACAAAAAAATTGCTCCGTTATTATTATTATAAACTGGAATCATGTTAAAAATAAATACATGAATAAAAATATGTTGAAAAAATACCTTTACAAAAATGAAAAAAAATATTGCATATATTCTGAGACATCACATTATTAGATGTATGTACTCATATTGTATATGTGCATATGTATATAAAATTTAAATCTGAAAAAAAGAGAAAATTCAAAATAATGAGAAAAAATGCCAGCATTTATTGTTTATTTTATTGGAGGGAACATATTCCTCTTCATTAACATTATGTACTGAAATATTTTACACAATTGATAAGGTAGTAGTTTTCTCAAACATTAAATCACCTTTCCAAATATGTAATATAATATGCAATAGAAGATCAAAAAAAAATATATCAACGAGTTCAACGACAGGTAATTGCTCTTTTTCAGGCATTTTTCGTGACGCCCCAATTTTAGCTGCACCAACCAAAAAAACAGGAGAAAAAAAATTACGTTTCAGGCTTGTGTCATATAACTTGATGTAGGACGTTTTCTTTCCCAGATCGATACTATTGTTTTCTTGAGTATTTTCCCCTTCTCTCATTCAGTTTTTGTCATTAATACGTAAATTTAGTTTTCTGAATTACCATATTTTTAATCTCAGGTATAATATTTAAAAGCAAAGTTTAAGAATAAAGAATGCATAATAATTAATTGTATTATTAAACTTTAATCTTCTAAAATACAAGTTTAAAGGTCGTTATAATTCAACGAATAAGATGTAGCATTTGATCAAGAAATGGAAACGATTATATTTTTTAAGCAAACATACTGTATTCAAAACTCTTTGAATGACGATAATTAGAAGTTGGAAGCTTTGACACAGGCTAAAATCCTATACAGTTTCTATAAAACAAGCACAAAGTTCTAGGCCTAGCAAAGAAAGAGGAACTTCAGGCAACAAAGGAGTTCTTTGCTCTAACGACAGGGGGTGCTTTTTGTTAGGTAAAGGTAGGACAGGAGTCGGCAACACAGTTCTTTCCCGCCCAATGTCTGATATTCATATGTCTTTGACTATTGTAGCCACAATGTTTGGAATGCCTGCACGTACCCCTGTGTTATTCAAGAATGAATCAACTTCTCAGGCTTTAAGAAAATAAAATCAAGTAAAACTTGAACAATATCAAACATCAATGTAAAAAGTAAAGAAAACTAAAAAGAAAAATATTTGACAAAAATGACAGTTCGCAAAAAAGTTTTTTAAAATTTATTTCAGAAATGGAAGTTAAAATTATTAATGTATCCTAAGGTGCCAGAGAATTAGTTCGTAAAAACGTTAAGTTCTTAATTTAGAGGTTCGTAAAAACGAGCGTCTACTGTAGTAATATTTCCTCTGACTTTTCCATCAGTAAAGAAAGCGTGATGCGTCAAAAATTTTACTTTTAAAACTAAAAATATTATTTCCATGAAGAAAAGAAAATCATAAAAGCAGGTCCCATTCTAAAAGGATTGCGAGTCATATTTTTATGCCGTCTATAATTTATGCCAGATAAGGTGCAATGGTCGACTCACAGTCCATATGCTTCATCGAACATTTGACAAACCGTTATTCATTTCATTATTAGGAGCAGCGATATCTCATGTTTCGAAAGATGTTATCTCCTGAGGAGAAATCCCAGGCACTGATTCGATGATATTTTAACGCGAATCGTGACATTTACTGCCCAGGTCGATTCTGCATTCTCAGAGCATGCATTTTTAAAACAGCACTAGATAAGTGCCATTTCCTTATCTTTCATACCACGAAATATTATCGTTTTCTCTTTTTTTAATTTCCGAAAATTAGAAATAGTTTTCTCGTAAAATGTCACCGAGTTTAATGCAAATTTACAATGGCAAAATTCTTTCGCGGGGGAAACTTTTCCAATATCTATTTGAGATTTGAATTACAAATGATGTGCTTCAAATTATGAAACTTCTTAATGAAATCAAAGCTGATGGGAAATTCAGAATGTGCTTATGGAAAGAGATGAAATTTCTGCAAAATTCACAAAAGAATAACATAGTTGGAAACATTTTAAATTGATATTAATTGTGTATGCGAATAACAGAATGAAGTTTCAAATTCTGAATATTATTTGGTAGGAGGCTTATTTTTGAAGTTCTCTTAAGTTTATTTAAATACGTTCAACAGATTTGAAATGAATTAATTCACAAAATAGTATTTTATGAATTAATTGGAGTTATTTAATTTGTATTTTCATATTTTATAAATTTGATGTTATGTTTATTTTTAAAAATTATTTTGTTTTCTTCAATTTATAAATTTCTTTCAGCTATTTCGCGGTATAATTGTTTGCGTCATTCATAGTCCCCAAATTACACATTTATAAGCGCCAAAATCACGCTCGATTCCAGTTCATTACAGACTCTTAAATCATAATAAATACATCTTCAGTACTGGAATTCTAACTTTTTTAATGATGGCGCTGTTTTGCGAAAATTAGTTCATTACCCATGCATTCATAATATTTTTCATATTTTTAAACAAATTAATTGAATACACGAAATAGTGTCCCAGCATATTTGGTTGATAAATTGAGAGCACACGAATAAAAACGACCCCGTTTGTAAATCCTTAGTTAGCTTGCTTACATTTTTCAAAATAAGAAATTTCCGAAGCATATTTATTGCTTTTAATTGTTTTGTTTCATTTCGACAAAGCTAGAAGTCAATAGAACTAATATCTGGAGGACGCTATGGAAGGATATATTTCTATCAATACAATTGAGTCGTATATATGTATACGTTTAGGGATGTATTTATAACATTGTTGAAAAATTATTTTGTCTTAACTAATTTTTTAACAATACTTAATGTATAAGGAGAGAGCAGTTTTGTAAAAGAGAGAAAATTCTTTTTGATATCCAACACTCAGTTTTCTATTTTAAGAGCTTTTCTGTTATTTTACTGGCCTCTTCCAGATCATAAAAATAAGCTTTTGTTGTACATATACCCTTTTATGTAGACATGTTACTTATTTAGTTTTTGGTACCAAAAGAATCAATTGATCCCCATCAAACGACCAATGAATGAACTATTAATTAAGCATCACTAAACGAAAAACTATAGGTTAAAGAATCAAATAGCTTAAAATAGTATTTCGACAAAGGAAAATGACATAAGTTTATTTTCTCATACTACTCTTGACAAAGCACTTTGAAGATGCAAAATTAATTTACATATTCTTCAAATTAAACATAATTTACATACTCAACATACCTACAGAATTAAAGTATTTGATTTTTAGTGAAACATTTTTGACCAAAAAATCACATAAATACTTTCATCCTTGTAAACTGAAATTAATTCATAAAAGTATCTTTATGAATTAATTTCAGTGATGAATTTATGAATTAATTTCAGTAATGCATGAAATAACTTGAATAATTTAAAACTTTTTTTAATTATTCAAGATATTTCATGCATGTTTCCTTACAGGCTTTAATATTCACTAATAGCTTAAGAGGTTTTCAGTAGTGCTCCGTTGCAACAAACTAGCTAATCATTATTTACATAGGGAAGAATCAATTTCTCTTAACAAATTTTTTCAGAAACATTGAGAGCGGAAATAAAATGTGCCATCTTTAATGCAATGCGGCTGAGTCCAACATTCATTCACTGTAAAGAACATTGTAAAAGGCTTGAGACAAAAAAGGTAAACTATCGATTTCACGTCCCTATCCCAAACACTTTGCATAAAAAAAGCAAAAAGAAGAAACAAACACCCCCTGGCATTAATATTAGGCTCCTGTTTTCGCGCAACATGTCAGCCACAGGATGGCGCCCGAGATGTCAAAAAGAAAGAATTCTCTAGTTCACGACAGATCTCAACATATTCTTTTATCTTCACAAAACTGTTACATTTTTCTTACCAATGGAGGAAATTTAATTATGATATATATATATATAAGAAGTGAAAAGAGCAAAATAATTTTTTTTTTAGGTCACATCTTTCATTTTTCGTCAGACATGACTGATGCGCGTGAAAGTTGAAGCAGGTGTTGATAACATAATGATAAAGTGCGTTTATTTTTATATGTTACGCAAAACTATATTAGCTTTTCTTTTAGATCTATGATTATTGGGGAATTAGACAGCTTTCTTTAGGAAAAAAAGAAAAATGTCTTTAGAGAAATGTGTAACTTAATTCACACACACACATGCTTAACTAGTGAATTTCTGGTAAATTGGCTCCTAGATAATATTTTATATTATATATATATATATATATATATATATATATATATATATATATATATATATATATATATATATATATATATATATATATATATATATATATATATATATATAAATCCCGAATATTTCTGTAACCACAATTATCTATTTCTAACGTCATTCAAGCATTCTGACTTTAAACTTTCAGAATTTTTTTCTGAAAAAGAAAAAAATATTATTCTTATTTTTTATTCTTTCCATTTTTTTATTCCATATAAAATGTTTTCCGGCTAATTTATTCATGAAGTATTTATAATTAATTCAATTTTATGACTTTAATGTATAATTTATAAATTTGTATTTTTAAGTGCAAAATATTTGTAATATTAAAATAAATTAAGAAATGTATCTCAAGTCTTATTTTGCTTAAAATTCCATTATCAATTTTTTTTTCATTTTTTGCTTTCATTTCGTTCTTTATTTTGAATTTGGTACCTTTAAATTTTATTTATGCAAGCATGGAGGCTATAATTTTGAAAATGATTCTCCAATAATTTCTTTTATTATTATTAGAATATAAGTATTGATATAGTTTCGTTAGCTTTGATTGCATTCACTTCGATCAAAATCATTACTAATTTGAAACTGTTTGGTATCTTAACCTATTTAGTTGATGTATCAATCTTAGAGTCTGCTTTTGCACACTGCACCATAAGGTATTCATGGGCGTCGCTAAGGAAGCGAAACGAGAGATAATTCTAATCTGAGACATTGACGCCAAACCCTTCACAACATCCGAAAGCATAATTTCCGGCATTATCGCATTAATTGGACGAGGGTCAGGTAGAAAGGAGTGGGCGACAGATGGCGGCGGTGCCGGCAGGCGATATTTGTCATCATAAAATATTTGCAATTCTGCATGCTCACCCGCAATCTGGCCTGCATTTTGAGTAGAATCCGTATTAAAGTAATTGTGGAAGTGTTTGCTTCATTGTCTCGGTGGAAAGGGGGGATAAATCAAACGAAATTGAAATTTTGCTTAAACATACTAATAACTGAAATGATGTGAGACTCAATTATTTCCATGTTTCTGTCTTATATAGTGCGTGAATTTATTGGAATATTTCCAAAAGGAAAATTCGTGACCGTATGTATTTTGAAATGAGAGTTTTCGATATAAAATAGTATTTTCCTGTATACAAAACATTTACATTTGTTACGACAGTCATTACGTTTGAATTGCACGGATTAACTCTTCAAATAATTGATTCACTCTCCTATAAATTTAATGGAAGGAAGTTTTTGATTTGATATTGCCATTCTATGGGCAGAAAAATATAGAAATTTTGCTTAAAAATCAATTTGTATTGAAGTATTTATTTTATTTAATTCCATTTGTTTTCCTATCATATAGAATTTGAATCAGCTGAAATAATTCTGATAAAATTACTTCATAATCATATACATTTAATGGAATATATAGAAAAAGATATTTGATTTGACGTGTCTTATTTTCCTAAGCAATAACTTGGATATTTTATGGTGAACAATTTATAGTAAACTTTCCTTTTCATTTAATTCCATCCGTTTTCCAATCATGCGGCATTTGCATTGATTGCAAGAATTCTAAAAGAAAGATTTATTCATATGCGTTTAAAGTGAACTTACTAGAATTAATAGTGCATTTTTGAAATTCTTTTCATGAGTAAAAATATCGGGCTTTTTGTTCAAATGTCAATTATCGATAGAACATTTCTCACATTCAGTTCCTCTTGCTTCTCAGTCATTTTACATTGAAGCAAATGGGAATAATTCTAGACGAAAAATAATCAAATGATGATGAAATGAATTGGATATTAATTAATTAAAGTGATATTTCGATACGCAAGCATTTGGAAGCTTTGCGTGTAAACCAATGTTTAGTGAAATGTTTCATTTATTTAAATTCGTCTACCATGTTCTATCTGAATCGGTCTGAATAATCGTGAAAAAGTTTATTTATTTAGATTATAAAAATTTAAATAACCAGAAACATAATTTTCTTAATAATTTCTTAAGAACTAATTCAATTATAGTAAACTAATTCAAATTGTGCGCGTTGATTGTTATTAATAGATAAATTGCTAACTATCTTAACCTAAAGAGATAAAGTATATGCAAATATAGAAATGTATTTAAAATTTCCTAAGGTAGACTAATATTTATAATGTTAGATACCAAATAATAAGTGAATTTAAAGCTATAGAAGCTTAGCTAAACATTTTGAGGAGGAAAATAGTGTTGATAATAAAAATTAAATTGAAAGCACACTAGAAGAAAATCAAATTACTAATGAATAATGAAAAACATATATTATCCAACAGTTATTCATAAATGTATTGCTAGATTTATTTAAAGCTCAGCTCTTTAGCACTGTAGTTAAAGGGAACATTGCAATTAAACCTTTTGAAAAAATTAAAAATAAATAATTATAAATTATTTGAACATACAAGTATACTAATTGAACTTATTAAGGGGAAAATGCTTATATTGTATTGAATTAAAAAAGAAACATACTTTAACAAGAGGATAATGATTAATTAGTCTTCCTTAAATAAAAACTAATTACAATTAACTAGTTAGTAAACTAAAGTTCTTTGTGTTCTGCGAGATTAACACTTTTTGTTGTAAGACTAATTAGCACAATTGTAAGCTTATGTAGCATGTTAAAACTTTTAAACTTACTTATCCCACAAAAGAGTGAGGTTGTATCAAGTAATAGAAAAACATCAACGCACAAAAATTATATATCTTACTAAAATATTTAATTATAGAGGAGATATCTCCATATGTATGTGTTATTCGCTATGACAACAATTACTTCGGTTTGAAGGCTTTACAAAGACTAAACACCTATACAGTTTCTATAATACAGAAAAGAAACAAAACAGCTGTTTTTAAAGCTGATAGCTCAGGCTTCTGACACTGGCTTCTTTCTCACTGCTCAGCTGAATCCGATTTTTTTACCTCTTCGATCTGCACCCTGGAAGTTTCCAGAACATTTATACAGTAACCTTATGATAATCAGGGATCTCTGTATATCCCATAGACAAAAAACTACTAAATTCTGACTAACTTTTATTCATAGGCAAAAATATCTAAAATCAGTTGCATACTCCTCCGCAATTGCCATACTTAAGACCATTTACGAGACTTACTGAATCGTAAGATTCGGCAACAGAACATAACATCGAAAGATACGCTGAGGAGAGTTGTTATGATGCAATGGAACGATATCTCACATGTGAGGAAACCACCGATCTACGCCTAGAAGATTCAAAGAGGATCTCAGCCATAAAATTTTCCCAATCAGATATTAAAATTTAATTGACAATTCAAAGAAGCTATTATTTAGAGACTTCACTCATCTGTACGCAAATATTTTCTGACTGCTTTTTGTATAATAATTATTATTATTACTTTGAAACAATATCTATCATCTTTCTGAAATTATTACTGATATTTAAGGAACTGTTAAATAAAAATTTTATATCAAAATGGAATGAATGTTGGCACTTTAATATACTTTTATTTTTCTAGAATGTTTATTGTGCGTTTATTGTGCGTTTGTATATATGTACATGTTCTAGTAGGAATTGGAAACATGTAATTATAATTATCTTCAGTAGAATTTTAACGTAATCCAAAGCTGCTTTAGCTTATATTCATTCATCTATTTGCTGCATAATCTCTTTATCTATAATCTGAATAATTTATCTTTAAGATATGTATATATATATAAATTTAAGCCTCTTTGAATCCTAGTACTATTGACAATACTTTCACCGGTTTCTATGCTCCTATCTCGATAAAAAAAAAAAGAAAGAAAACTAAAGTAAAATATTTTCGTTTTTAAAAAACACGTAAACATTGGCAGAAAACGGCCCGCCTTGCTAAATATTTTACTTTTAAACAAGTAAAAAGCGCAACGTTTCAACAGGAAATAATAGTTCACGCAAAATGAAAAATCAATTAATGTAATTTTTATTATATAAATATTAGTTTAATAATGGTTCATTTAAAAAATACCAATTTTAAAGTAGTTTAGTTATTCGAAAACTGAATAAATCAACAACTTTTGGCTAGATTAAATTTAAACGGCAAAGTGGGAGCTTACAATATTTTCAAAATAATTTTCCAGCTTTTAGGATGTTATTGCTATCAAGAGTTCGATGTAATTTAGAATGTTTCTTGTATTTTCCGCATAGGACATAAGAATGTAAATTTTTTTAAACAGAAAATATGCTAGTTGATATCATTCAAAAAATAGTTTCTACTGAATAATTTGTTGGAGAGTTTTTAAATTTAATTGCTTGAGTGATAAATTCGATTTCCGGTATAGAATGTTTTGCACGGGAACTGAAGTAAACAAAGAGGAAAGTCAGCGGGTGATTTGGTTGTCGTGGCGTAGAACTCAAATGTTGCCAAGCGACAAGGTCACGTGACTTGTTTGCTTCATGGAGCACTTAGTGACTAAGCCGACTTAGCTTTCCCGCCAAAACTCATGAGGAGTCCATTAAATGTTTCCTTTTTTTCTCTCTTTAGCCGAAATAATTTTTTATTCGTTTCCTAATCTTAAATCAACCGTGAATTTTTTCCCATTCTTTTTATCTTCTAGAGATTAGTTATTTTGGTTGTTGTATTCTATTGTTTCTTATATTATATGTTTACTTCACACCCAACTTTAACATACGCATAATGAAAAGAAACTAAAGATGCTATTATTTTACTTTTGTGCTATTATAATAAACCAAAATTGCATATAATGTAAAGAAAGAGACTGTATCCCTGGCACACATATTATTTTCCTTTTAATTACAATTTAGGTTTATGTTCCCTAGCAAATTTTAAAACTTTTAGTTTTCCATAAAATGCGTTTATCACATGGCCACTTTTCCTATTAATAAAGACACTTTCACTATAATATAATTATCACGGCCACATTCAATATGAATGTTGAAAATATAATTTATTATAAATTTTATTAACGAATTTTAAAATATAAACTATTTTCACCAAAATATATTTACCCCTATGAAATTTTCACGAAATAAAAAACAACAAGCAAAATGGAGCAGCAGGATTTTCATTAACACCAACAAAAACACTCTGGAGTAAAATCAGGTTCTCATCATAAATTAATGACCAAGCTGTATAACAACTTTGCAGAGATTTAAAAATATTTACCATAATTATACATACTGTAATCAATATAGAGAAATGAGAAATGAAACAGAGCTCTTATCTTAAGTTGACTAGATATCTGATATAAATTTCATTCTACACCTTGGAGCTAAATTTCATTTCAGCCCACAAGAAATATAAAGTAATGAAAAATATAAATATTGTAAATATATTTGCATAAACGTCTTATAATTTTGATTAATTAATTGTTTCCTTTTTCGATTTAGGAAATGTTGAAAATAGAGGGTTTTAGAGCTGTGTGATAAATTTGTTTGTTAGACGATATCTTGTCACATTTCTTATATTTTCCTTGTTGTAGTTGTTTATGACATTTGACGGCCATACGAAATTAAGTCAGAAGGGTGCGTCTTTAGTTTCAACCAAAGCACCATGAAGTACGACATGATCAAAAACACCTCCTATAGATGGCACAACCAGAGCATCCATTCCCTCAATTTTGACTTTGATCTGGAAGGGGAGGATCTTTTCTCTAGGCCATAAAACCCGTGGTAATTGTTCAACGATTGACAGCAGGATTTTCGATTCTACAGATTTAACAAGCACGTACATGGTGGGTCATTGGAGGCATTGGGAATAGAACCCAGCCCTCCCGGATGGAAGGCTGACGTTTTAACCACTAAGTTACCACGGCTCTTATCCAATTCAAGCTTAGTGAACATAACACCGTCTTTCAAGCTGAGCTCTATGCAATACAGCTGGCAACAAAATGGGCAATACAAATTAACCGCCCATGTCGCATCTGGTCTGACAGCCAAACTGGGCTTAAGGCAATTGGTAACCCAACTACCACTAGTCCCCTGGCAAGGAACATCCAAGCTGACCTAAGCACAGCCGCTTCAATCACCCTAGTTTGGATAAAAGCCCATGTTGGAATTACGGGGAATGAACTAATGGACTCCCTATCCAAGGAGGCTACTACATTGAATGATGAATAAATTACTGTGCCATCCCCTCGCTCCTACCTCAAAAAGAAGCTGAAAGATAAGATTCACCAAGAGTGACAAACACTATGGGATCAGGTCACAACGGGACGCCTAGTCCATAACGTTATACCAAAGGTGAAGCGCTACACTCCTTGTTGGCCACGCCAAATTACTCTCTTCGTCACTGAACACGGGCCCTCCTTCACGTATCTTCACCAGATTAGAGCCCTCTCAAGTGACAAATGTGCTTGTGCAGACACTGGAAGCCCATAACACTACGCCACCACCTACCCACTTATTAGCTCGTGGCACTTTAACAGACCAAGTGAACATCTCCGTCTAAAATGGACTCGGAACATCGTTGGCAACCACTATGCCAGACCAAAGCTAATCGCCCTCATTTCATTCTTTCTCAATCATAGAGACTTAGTCATACCAAACGAGAACGGAGATGATGATGAAGAATCAATCGATAGCCAAGGGGACCTGTTTGACTCGGATACGGAGTATTAGGAGCCACTCTTCCTCAACATCTACTCAGTGATCAACCTCATTTCTACTGTTCTCGTGACTACTAGGACTGTATCACTTGTACATACTCTCATGGCTTATTTTCTCACTCACAGAACATTTGCCCGCAGTACATATACTGCTCTTATTTAATCAAGACTTTCACCTGTATTCTCCTCTCCTTGTATGTTACTTTATCTCCTTGTATTATGTTTTTATTGTCTTTACTCCGCAATCCTGCTCACCCTTTTTCTACTTGTACTCAATAATCTTGTTTTCTAAATTGCGCAACATACGCAACTTTTTCCCCCATTCTTCCACCCTGTCCTCCTTTTGTTTCTTCCTTCCAGCAACTCCTACCCAAACTGTTAGAACCCTTCTTGGGTTAGGCACAGGGGACCTTACTGGCGTAAGCGTAAACGGCTCTCCATCCAGTCGTAAAACTAATGAGGTAAAAGTCCTTTCTCATTCTTTGATTACTCTCAACATTTGGCATTATATATGGCAATACTTTTGCAAAGACAAGTAAATCAGCATTCTCTAAGTTTTTAGCCGTAAGAACAAATAGCAGCTGAGTTACCGTGGGCTTAGTGTAGGAATATTCTGAAGATTTCCAAGGCCTATACCATGTAGGTATAAGTATCATCCTTAACTACGTTGTGAGTTCGTTGAAAATGAAGCCAGGAGGCAGGAAAACGCCGTTGTTAACAGCTATGAAAGCGGCTGCATTTAGTTTCTAGATCATAGAAACCGCAAAGGATTCTAACCAGAACAAAACCAGTGCTAACCAGTTTTAAGATGTACTTCAAGTCATTATAGTTTAAAAAAAAAGAGCCGTGGTAGCCTAGTGGTTAGGATATCTGCTTTCCATCCAGAAGGGATGCGTTCGCGATTCCCAATGCCACCAAAAACCTACCAAGTATATGCAATATACGTACTCATTAAATCTGTGGAATCGAAAATCCTGGGGTCGGTCATTGAGTAATTAGCATGGGTATAATGGTCAAGAGAAAATTTCCTTTCCCTCCAGATCAAAGTCAAAATAGAGGGAGTAGATCTTCTGGTGGTGCCATCTAACGGAGGAGCCTTAGAATAAAGACGTATTTTCACCTTCGTCATACTCTGGTTAAAATAAAAGGCACACCCTTCTGATTTAATTTTGCATAGCCATAAGCAAACCAGCTTGGTTCGTCCAAGAAAAATAAATAGCAACAACTGAAAAATCTTTTCTTGAAAAGAAAATTTCCTTTATTTCTAGATCATCTTAAACTTGTCGCCACAAAGAAATGATAACAATATGGTCAGCCAATACGTAACAATGATAAATAAGTTTTTTATTAATATAAATTAGACACCAAAATATATCATGCATTTTATAGATATTCTGTATATCAATTCATAAAAGTGAATATACGAAAAGAAGTTATTATTTTGATAGCATTTTTAGCTTTGGTTAGTAATTTAAACAATCTGATTATTAAGATTTTTCTTTATTTATTTAGATTATTAGAAAAATAATCTGTAAATGTCTGTACTTGATAAGATTACTTGACATTGCAGATCCTAATTGAATTAGCTTTTGTTTACAAATCAAACCACCCCCGATTTATTAAACATAAATTTATTTTGCTATCTTCTTTTATGCAAACTATGGAAAGCTTTAATTTTTTCATATTTTGGCGTAATCTAATCTTGCTGAGAAATTTTCCTATTCATAAATTAAATGAGCTTGCACCAAGTTTTCAAATATTTAATATTTTTTTTTCCAAAAAGATAGAATGAAAATTCATCACATGCAACGTTTTCTATTTTTTTTTTTTTTACTTGACTAAATCTTTTGTCTCTTCTTCTTTGTGCTGCTTAAAATCCGCTTTTCGCTTATCTTCTTACTTTCTTATAATCTCTTAGGAACTTTTCTTTCTAGTTTAACTTCTGAAAAGTCTTTCTTCAATAAGTCTATCAAAAATACATTTTCTTTACACTGAGCCTTACTGTTAAAAATTAAAACTGCGAATTCAATACTATTTATTTAATGTTTAAACTCTGATTTGGAAAACAAAAATCACTTCTTACAATATTCTTTATTTAAAATATATGAATGCAAGAAATGGAACTGTAGAAATACATTGTTAGAAATAAAGCATTAAAAAATACCATTTTAAATATTTGACGTTTAATAAAGCACGTGTCTAATGTGTTTGAATGTTTTTATCTGAATTTTAATTGCAGAATCCTGAAGTTTACCAAAGTACGTATCCTACTGCAAAGCTTTGCTATAAGTGAATCAAAAAAACAGCCTGTGTTATCTTAAATTGGTAAATAATACTTGCGCCATTTTTCGAGGACCATAGCTTCTGGCTTTATTAGAAATTATGCACATCAGACTTCAAAGAAAATGATACTTTGAGAACTAACGATATATTTACTATTTGTAAGGATACTTACTATTAACGTTTATGAAAAATTTTGATTTGTGTGCGGCTTCACAAAATTAAGACAAAATAAATCGCTCCCATCTCTTAAAAATTCCTCTCACTTATGAAGTCGTTAATTATCGAAATCAGAATTCTTTTCATTTACATTCCAATGTATTGATGATCGGCAGTATATTGGGTAAACCAAAAACACGTTCATTGCAAAAAAAAAAAAAAAAAAAAAAAAAAAAGGAATACTGCAAAAATTAGAAAAAGCAGCAAGTATTTTTACTCTTAAAAAATTGGAACACACAAATAAAGGATATCGAACTCTGTACATTTTGTTTCTTTATCTTACACAAAACTAAGATTATTAAAGAAAAAGAGTATACGCCACTGTTCTTGAAGCGACCGGAATTCGGAAATGTGGTGTGATAAACTTTTCCTGAATTTCGAATAAGCTTTTAGAACGAATCAGCTTTTATAACAAAATGTTTTACACAAGTCACGGTAAGCTAGTGGTTAGGTCCGGAAGGGCGAGGTTTGATTCCCAATGCCGCCAAAGACCCACCGAGTACATGCGATACACGTGCTCGTTAAATCTGTGGAATCGAAAGTCCTGTGGTCGGTCGTTGAGCAGTTACCATGGGTGCAATGCTCTAAAGAAGATTCTCTCCCCATCCAGACCAAAGTCGAAAATGAGGAAGAAGATTTTTTGATTGTGCCATCTATCAGAGGAGTCTTTGATCACAATCGTACTTTCAACTTTGTGGTGCTCTGGTTAAACGAAAGAGGAAAGCTTCTGACTTAATTCCACATAGCTGCAAAGGCTGACGAGCTTGGCTTGTCCAAGCGTCATAAACAACAACAAAAAGCTATGGATGATTACACGGGAACTGCTGATGCATTTATTTTTCTGCACGCGCACATATTCATTGGAGAAGGTGCATGAGAGCTTTCTATATTTTTTTCATTAAGATTCATAATACATATTACTATCTATGGACAGACTCCCCTCCCCCCCGAAATGTTCGAATGCCTTACAACGCTTTTAAGCTTACGATGACAAATAAATAAACAAGAATTTCATTAAAATATAAATGTATTATGTGTAAAACGTTTCATACCTAGTATTTTAAATATATTTGTTATTTAATACCCAGTTTCAAGGATTATAATGGCAATTTATAAAGTAGGTCAGTAAATATGATTATTTTCCTAAATCGCACACACACACAAATATTTCCTCCAAAAACATGATCTTCAAGGGATGATTGATTTTACGACCAGCGAAATTTAAACAGTTTTGTTTCACTGGTCAAAAAAACGTTAAATTTCAGAGGGTACTTAGTATGAGATTCATAAATTCAAAGTTTTTATTTCAACTTTTCATGTAACGAATTTCCCTCTTTAATCAAGAATATTTGAAATCGTTAATGTTACGATATAAAGTAAGTAAGTTTCACATTGTTAGTTTGACATAATAACTAACGAAATTTTCAACCTTTTCTTATAACAAATAATTTCAAATCCGCAGAGTAGTCTAGTAAAAATAGGTGCTCTTGTTTTTGTATAATGCCCGGATAGTAAGACTTCCACTTTTCAGGCCTACAATGGGCGGAAGTGATGGCGCCTAATATAGTGGGGCATTCAGTAGGTTTGCCATCGTAGTCCCGAAAGTAGTTCTTCATAATGTAGAAGCATGGACCTGACAGGAGGCCTGCAGACTAGCCTTACCACTCCCAGAGGTATCATTTCAAATGGAGGACATTGCAACCACATCATATTTAATGTGCCTCAGTCTGCGGGTCTTCGACTAGGCTGGGATTAGATGTCAATTTTTTTCGATTACGAGGACGGTGTCCGAATAAGCATGGCCAACGCGTCCTTAGTGTGGTGTAAATATATAAAAATACAATTTCAATGGAATTCAAAATGTAGTAAAATTTGAAAAATCAAGATAAGGTAAAATTATTAATTTTAAAAATGCTTTAAAATGTGTTTATAAGAAGAGAGTGAAAGAATTTTCGTATTTATATGGCACCAGAAAATACTAAGTCCTGTGAATTAATTTTAGCACGCAATTCTGCTAAGTTTAATTTCAATTTCCTCATAAATGTCACTATTGATTTCCAGTGGTTTAAAATTTTAATGAGAGTTTCTAAAATATAAAACTCGCACGCTACTCCTAATTTACCAACGTTTAATAATTTATGCTTGGAAATATAAGAATGCGAGTAAAATAGAAGCATAACGTCATCACGTTTCTCAGATATCTATATGAATTCCATATTCTGCCTTTCAGCTAAATTTTTGTCCGATTTCAATTGAGAGTTGTAGCAGGGAAAGGACTGAAATTTATATCAAAAAGCTAGTCGCCAGGTAATTTAATAATTCGAAGATTAAACTGGACATTTGCTATTAATTTAAGCCGTAATTAGGGCTGATTTGGACTCCCTGTAATTCAGCTTTTTCGACGATGCTATTAATTCAAACGACGTAACAGTGTCCCGCAATTTCACTTGCTTTATGCCACTTTGTTATCCATGCGCTGTCACTGGGGGCTGAGAAAAAATATGAAAAGCATCGGATTTTTCTTTCTTTTGACATTCCAACAATGTAATTTTTCTTAAAATATAATGGTAATGTTTACATTTTTTTTTATTTTTATAAAAAATTTGATTTATGAAGAGAATGCGTTTACGACTTTTCCAATATGGTATAAATCATGAATACGAAATAGTGCGGTTAAAAGGGAGTGTCGCAACTCTAATATTTAATAATTTCATTCTATTTGTTTCTAGCTAATTTTACGAGAGATCACATCTCGTGGCGCCAAACAGCGTGATAAACAAAGACAAATGGCATTATTTTCTCAAATGGCATTTTCTCCATGAGAACTGGATAAGCTGGAAGTTTGAACTCCAAGTATAATGATAAAAGATAACTTTTAGGTGAAAGGTTTATATATATATTTTTAAATTTTTGGTCTATATATATATATATATATATATATATATATATATATATATATATATATATATATATATATATATATATATATATATATATATATATATATATATACAAGAATTTATCTTGAAAGATGAATAGACCTCATATCTCTCTCTTACTGATGCCACAAAAAAGTGTAAACGACTCATTTGTTTTACAGTTGTACAGCTAAATTCTCAAGGAATGTGAGACAACTAAAAGAATATGAAATGTGATTTTTGTTTCTTAATGTTACAGTATAATTTGTAATTTATTACATTTCTACTTTATCAATATACATATTGTATTTCTTTTTACATGACAAGCAAAATAGTTTCTGAAGTACAATAAAAGTTTTCCTTAAACATAGTAATTGTAAATATAGTTTTCATTTTATGATAAATGTTTTTATAATGTAATATCATTTAAAGTATTTCAGTGTTAAAAAAGTAAATTATATTCTTGATTAACAAAATTTGATTTGTTTTTTAAGCAAATAATGTTTATATAATAGAAGTTTTTAAGGAAATAACTTTTATGTTTAACTTTTAAACGTTTGATAATTTATTAAAAAGCAAATATAAGCAAATATAATTATTGTCGATTTTAAGAGCGAATAACAAAATATTATATATATATATATATATATATATATATATATATATATATATATATATATATATATATATATATATCAGTACATATATATATATACATATATATAACTAAAAACAACGACCGCTAAAAAATTTGACATCATAAATAATTAATTAGAGATAAAATAGGAGGGAATAAAAAATGCATTGAATATTACGAAATATTTTTCACTTTAACAAATATTTTTCAAGACCTTTATTTCTTCTTGAGAAATAGGTACCTTTCTCATTACGAATATTAAGAATGGTATCTATTAGAAAAAAAAGTATGAAAAAAGAAATATGTATAGTAAAAATGGATTTTTATTATACACATTTCGCCAAACTGGGATCCGAGTGCTTTCTGCTTTGGATTCCAGTTCTAGGATTCATGGGCTCGATTCACACCTCGTGATGTGAATGCTTCGAGTAATTTATAATCTACGATAAACTATAGATCTCTGCCTAATTAACCTCTCTATGCAAATAAAAGCTATTGTCTCTTTGCACATGGAGCGAATATAAACTTATTATATATAAATTATCATATATTTCAAAATGATACTTTCATTTTCATCATTACTATTAGATTAATATTGCTTTTAAAGCACAGCTTCCACATAATCCATCCTGCCAATTTCTGAAGTTGTTTGATGTCAAATGTTGATGCAGCAAAAATAACGTAATTATTGATTTTTTTTTTGGGGGGGGGAAGTATAGTCATCTTAATAATAAAAAGAAACCTGATAAATAAAGAGTCTAAAATATATTTTGTTGAGATATTAGGATTCTAAAAAAGAAAGCAAAAGCACATTAATTTCGTAAATGTTAAATACGAATATAGAAAACAGGAGAACAATAATTTCGAAAATGTAAATACGAATTTTAAGAAAAATTGCAGCATTATTTCCAATATAAACATGAAGAAACATTTGCAAAAGAATTAAATTATAAAATATAATTAAAATGTTATCGAATAATTTAAAAAAGAAAATTTAGGAAAATCAATTTTTTAAAATATAAATGCAAGTTATGAGATACTCATTGAACTAGCAATTAATTAAGAAAATTATTTTCAATAATATAAATAATAAAAATACCGTCTACAAACTAAAATATTATATATTTAAACAGTAATTTTGAACAATTGATACAGAATAAAAAATCTATTCAAAATAATAAAAAAAGAACAACACAACTTGAAATTTAAATATCCAAAAGGTCATGAAATCTGTGAGCAGACTAAGGAATTCCCACGAACTATCTGGAAAAATTCTTAATAAAATCTGACAATGGAATAAAACGTTCTAAATTTCTTAGCGATGACGTAAGTACTAGGGTTTCCTAAGTGCAATTTTCTTCATAATTCTTATTCTCAATCTCTGTGCCGTAATGAAAAAATTCAGGCTTCCATATATACAAGGATATCCGGAAAAAAATCACCGAATTCAGAAATTGGAGTACACTGCAGCTGTGCCGATTTTATTTCATTCGAAAGAATTGGATAACTTATTATTATTTTTGAGATATATAAAATCGTTGATAAATACAAATCAAAATTGGATAAACGTTAATAAAGGATAAATTAAATCGATTAAATTACATACTTGTGTATGTACGCTTATTGCAGGCATTTAATTTGTGTATTATTTTCTCATTAAAAATTAATCATTAAAGTTTATCAATTCAATTATTAAATTAATCCTCTAGGGATACAAAAATTAATATAATCCACTATAATATATCTTTCGCTAAAATCAAATTAATTTAGGAAGCATATATTTCGATTTGTGACCTTCATGTTTCTTTCATACTTTATTCACAACTATCTTTTGTTAAATTGCTTGATAAGCTGCTAAAGTTCTTAAAATAAAAAGCTATGTATGGAGCTTTCGAGGCACCGTAAAAGAGAAAGACGTTCATACCTGCTCACGTTTTGTACAAAACCTTAGTCGTGGGGGCTTTCTCCTGATGTATTTTCTTGTTCCATCCGTCATTTTGAGAGCTTTTTCCAATTTGTATCATTTTCTCCGCTTCCTTTCCCAAATTCTTTTCTCTTTCTGACGCAAAAAATGATTCCATAAAAATGAAACAATCAAAGTTTTCTGCGCAAAATAGAGAAAAATCTATAAAAACGGTGCAGATACGTGATACTAGAGTTACACAACGCAAAAAATCAAATGGAGACCAAGAGGAAGGTATGAAGAAATCTATATATAAAACGAAAAGCAAACGATACTAAAGAAAAGGAGCCTTTTTATTGCTGAATGTTTTTGGTGCTGGAAAAATTCTGTGTCTCTTCTTCTATTAAAGCCATAAACGTTATAGCTCATCAAATACGTTTTTTTTTATCTTCCTATTGAGATTGATAGGAATAATAATTAAGTTGTTAAAAAATTACAGCATTACCCGTGAAATTTTGAAGTTCTAAATTTTTAAGTTACAGAAAAATTTAAATAACTTTATATGGTAATTCAAATGAGAGATATTAACCAGCATATGTAGAAAAATTTTGAATATTAACAGAGAAGTTACTGTCAAAATTAATGTATTATCATACTAAAATGCTTATTTTGAAATATTATAATAATAATAAAGAAAATTATATGATATTAAAGAAAAAGGGAAACAAAATGGTGTCAAAACATAAAGATGTTAAAAGAAATCGTCTTATTTTAAGAAACTGATTGATAAAAATATAGCTTGAAATCGTTTGAAACGGTACAAAAATCGAAAAAAAAATTGTTAAATATCATAATGATGAAAAAATTATTTAATATTAAAAAATAGGATTATAAAATAGGGTTTGATGTCAAAACATTAAATGGTTAAAAGAAATCGTCTGATTTTAACAAATTAATGATAAAAATGTTGTTTGAATTGATACAGAAATTTTGAAATATTGAAACAGTAAGAAAAATTATTTGGAAATTAAAAAATAGGAAAAATAATATATCGTTTGGTTTTAAATAATTAGAATGAGAAAAAAACCGTAACCGTCTTAATTTTATAAAATCACATGATACAAAAGTCGTTAACCTTGATGCAGTCAACAAGATCAACCATCAAATTCCGTGGACATTACTACATCTTATTTAAAGTCTCTCTATTTAAATCAAAATAATGATAGCAGATTCTAGTAATACGAGGGTCACTCTGAAGTTTTTGAGATACAACTAGGTTTTTAGAGTTATACTTACAAAATTTTAGGTGTGTTCAAAGTAGTCTCCTCCAGCATAAATGCACTTTTGTAGACGAATTTTCTGCAGATGAAATGCCTCAAGCCATTCATTTCTTGCAATAGATGAAAAAATGCATTTATAGCCACATCAATCTCTTCTTCTGAATGAAAACGACGTCCACGTTAGTTCTTTTTTAGATTAAAGAACAACCAAAAGTAGCACATAGCTAGATCAGGTGAATACGGCGGATCACTTTAATTTGTTTTTGTTTAAGAAACTCAACTGTTAATCCGCGTGATGTGAAGATGCATTGTCATTGTGAAGCATTACTCCCCTAACATTCAGTTCTTGTAGAATTGCTGGAAGACATTTAGTGGTATACCAGTTTGCTGTTACTGTATTTTGTCCTTCCAGCTTGATGACTTTGACCAATCCCGTATTTCTGAAGAAAACGGCATACATCACTTTTTTCAGTGCGCGTTGCTTTTTCACCATTGTCAGCGTGGGATCATCTTCAAAAATCCAAACTTTGCTATCTTGACGTGTTGGAACGTCAAAAAACGGTATATACATTTCATCACCTGTTACAATTTTAGAAATGATGCGGTGGCCACCATCATTTAGCAATTTAAGAGTTTCTTTACTGATTCTGACACTCTCCTCTTTTTGGTGATCAGTTAGATTATGGGGAATCCAACAGCAAGCTACTTGTTTCATATGTAATTCTTCATGAATGATTTTCTGTATAGCTGAAGATCCAATGTTAAGTTCCTTTTGTATCATTTGATAAGTACAGCGATTATCATCCATTAACATTTTTCGTATGGCAGACACATTATTTGGGATTACTGGCGACGGCGGCCTTCCTGTGTGTTCTTCATCCTGAAGAAAATTGCGAGCTCTTCTAAATTCTCTAAACCATCTGAATACAGTAGCACGAGCTGGAGATTCATCACCAAATGCTAATTGCAACCTTTTAACGCATTCTACTTGATTTAATCCTGCTTTAAAATCGTAGAAAATCATAGCGCGAAAATGTTCTCACGTCAACTCTGTTTTCTCTTCTGTTTAAAATTTATTCTACACTAAACAAGTTGAAGTAAGTTAGTAAAAAATCGTCTTCTGTGTTAAAATACTTTGTATTTTAAAATGAAGCAGTTATTTTTATTTTGTAAATTCTCGTCTGGGCGTATCTCAAAAATTTCAGAGTTACCCTCGTATGTATTAAAGATAAAAAAATATTTTGATTACTTTGAAGTAATATTTCGATTAATTGTTTTGTAGTCTTTGTGAATTTCACATTTAAATGTTTTATAGTTCTTTTTTTGTGGATAGTTAAAACATATAAAATTTTAATATAAACTTAATTCCCATAATTAAAAAATATGCTCTTGTTTTTGAATTCTTTTTCTTTGTTTTGTTCATTTTCCAAAATAAGCTTTTAAAGATGCCTGTAAAAAGCATTTTGAATGATTTTAAGGAGCAACTTTTCTGCTTGTATAAAAAGTAATCACGTAAAAACGGAAAAATTACTTTTTTCTGCTTATATATTTCTTTTATTTTTAAAAACTTTTAATTTAGTTTTCTTGCAACTAAAAAATGTTTCTTTCATTTTACTAAAAGATATTTAATTGTTTAGAAATATAATGATTAGTGTAAAAATATTGTTAGTATAAATTTTATTTTCATTTTTTTTAATTAAAGAGAAAAACGTTAATGTGTAATACGATGTGACCAGCAATAATCGCGGTATTATTTGAAGAAACGCTCTAAGAGAATGTGTATAACTTTTATCAATAATGAAGTGAAACTTAAATAAAGTTTCGAATTAATTAAGAAATTAGTTTTAGTTTCAATATTAATTGAAAAGTTTCTTATTTGCGGAAAATGAGGAGAATAATGATATTAAAATATCTGAGAGAAAATATCCGTTCTGGTAGTACTCGCATAATTTTCTCAAATTTCTTGAATTTTCTTTTTTATTTTAATTTATTTTGAAGATTATATATGTATAAATCTAATGCAAAAGTAAAATATTTTATTAGTAAAATGTATCTCACGAAAATATCACTTGGCTAAAGTTCCATTAAAAATTAATTTGATTCTCTTGTGCACTTACTTGAAACAGCGATTTATAAGTTGTTGTCGTGGCTTATTCCTCAAGGTCTAGCTAAACTATGTCCAGGAGGCAATGCTATTTGAAAGTATTTGTTTAATGGAAAAAAGCGAGAAGATTTATTCCTAAATACAGTAATGGGATGTTATGTTTTGGGATAAGCACTATCAGTCCAATAAAAAATCTAGTAATATGAGTAAAAAGAGTTCTAGATTCTAGAATTCCCCCTTTTTAAAATCGTTTTTTATGAGCATCTGCTAGGGGTACATGCGCACATAACAGTGCAGGTGGGTTCCGGAACTATACTTTAAGGTTTACGGGCTTAAAACACTCACTCATCATCAAGCGCGTCGTCATTTTCAATTACGGTCAGGCAACGAAGTAACATCTAAGATGGCTACTTCTTTTCCACATTCACACTTCTTCAGAGGAAGGAATTTGGGTGACACATATGAACGAGGATACGTCCTCAACCCATAAGGCTCCAGCAACCCAATGAGGGATAATGGGGTCACCCTTCCAGTCACTGTTTTGTTGTGGCGTATTTCTCAAGATTTTGCTACAAACTAGACCATGTCCAGGAGGTCGTGAATCCTCAAAAAGTCAAAAGCAATAAGAGGCGAAGTAATAAGAGCCTCAGGCAAAAGCCCTGCACAGTAGAGGAGATATTCAGGGGAGGCTTGTGCAGAAGTGCACTCCAGATAAGACTTCTGTCCACCCATATAAAGTACGGATCCTTATGCGTTCATTCATGAGCTGATGCAGTGCATTGGACAGTTCTATCGCTTCAAATTTCGATAGCATCACCAGGAGTTTTCCCAGAATACCCAAACAAATATTAGATAAAGATGTTAATGCGAACACCAGGTAACTAAGTCAATTTTTAAATGAAAGTAAGTTCTCAGCTTATGACTGTAAAAATCTCTAATAATTGTAAAAGAAGATATATCTGTCTTGGTAAGGGCTCTGTGTCACAATAATCCAGTACAGTGGTACGACAGAATGTTCAGAGCATAAAGCACTGAGGTTTGAGCTCAACACTTGTTGAACAACAGGAGATGGATGATACGCTGGCTGAAGAACAAAACTGATATTGCGCTTGACTTAACCTGACAGATATTCATGCAGATCTAACAAGTAGGTGATTGGGAGTTTTCCAAGTTTCATTCTTTGCAATACGTGAATGCGCTCTACTTTCCATTCGAAGTCCTCCCAGAAAGCAATTTATGCGTTAAAAAATAAAATTCTTCACTGCGGCTTTCTGAGGTTAGGTTGCCTCAACCGTTAAGTGGATATTTTGTTGGCTCAATCGTAACGCTGAAATGAAGAGCCATAACGAGAAGTTTTAACTGACGAAATCTCTCTTATACTACAATCTTTTACCAGAATGAGGGGGAATCTTGCAGAATGAATAATACAATAGGCGATCGGTTAACCAACAGTTCGGTCAGCGAACAAATCGTACAGAACACCTTTAGAAAATATTTTTGTATTCGGACAACGAACGCATATTCGGATAACTAGCTAAAACTAATTCTGACGAATATTCCTCGGATCTCGGAGCAAAATGTGTAGTTGCCAAACTCTAAGGACCAAAAAACATTTTTCATATCTCTTTGAGTTATGTTGCTTGCCTATTTAACTTAAATTTTCTATATTAGAAAAAAAAATCACAATACAATATTTATAGCCAAAGTAGACCATCAAGTTTGGCAATAATTCAGTTTGATTTCATTTCGAGCGCCTCCTCCCTTGTCCATACTCTGTCTCATATGTGGTTTTGAATAAAGATTTCCAGACGGCAACCACAGCAATGTTATTATTCACTTTACAACGACAACGTTATTATTTCTGGAAAATTATGAAAAAGAGAGAAAAGCAATGAATATTGGACATGTTCTTTAACGGCCTATAAACAAAAAAAAAGGACTGATCAATATGCAAGACAATATGTATGTATTACTTTTTTTGTAAACTTCATACGAAATTATAATTCCTTTTTTAATTTCATTTTTAGGGTCTCCAGAAAAGATTTCCCTAAAAATTGATAGGGGCTAATGAACAATTCGGACAGCAAGCATAGCCTTATTATGTAATTTAACTGATCACCCAGTGTACTGTAATTCATACTTGTGAGGAGTTTGTTGAAAGAAGTCGAGCCAGCACTGCCTCCTAATACGGGAACGGTTAGAGGGTATATTACAAAATTTCCAATCTAATATCAATATCCTTCTTCGGCAACTCTTCCGGAATTTGCAGACAAATATCGCTCCATTTACTCCTTGAGAAATGGCGGAATACTTTTTAGACATTATGCAGCCCTTGTTGAATCAGTTGATTACTAAATGAATTCAAGCTATATTGTTACGAAAAATCGTTTTTCATCTCTCTTTGAATTTTATTTCACATTTAAAAGGAATGCCTTATATTTTTTATTTAACTACTTATTTTATTCTTTAATGATCCTTTAGCATATGGAAAAATTATTGTCTAAACAACGCCTATTCTGTGAAAATAGCGGTTTTCAAAGCTGAGAAATACGTTTATAAGACTTTAAGATAAATTGACTTATTTGGAGTTTTTTAGGTAACAAAAAAGTATGTTAACATTTTCTAAGTTTCGAGACGATAGGATTTGGTGAAATTTAATGATAATACAGTTGCTATGAGAATGTTTTGTAATATAGTTACTATAAAAATTATATAAACAATGTTTATTCTGTAAAAATAGCGATTTTTCAAATCTAAGAAAACATTTTGTGAGACTTTAAGTTAACTTGGCGATATTTGGAAGTATTTTGTGTGACAAAATTGGTGATCATATTACGTGTAGACCATTATATCCCAAGAAAAATTATAGTAGCATGCTACGGCCCATATTAATGAAGGATTCCTTATTACCATTATTCTCATAACTATCTGTAAAGTCTGAAATCATATGTTCCATAATTATCTAATGATTTAAATTTTAAATAGATACCTGAAGATAATATCAAATATTAAATTTATCTATTGGATTATTTACGCTTAAAAACATGTCCATCTTTATATAAAATTTTACAACTAAAGAATTAGCAAATAATTGCGAGCAATTATAATTTTTATAAAATATTTTCCTTGATTTTATATGCTTTTACTTTTATGGTATTTCATAACAAATTCATTCTATTTGTAATTTTATATAAAGAAACATTTAAAAAACATCTGTTGTTTACAACATTTTCGATATTTTATTACTGAGAAAACTTATTTCTATTTGATGCAAATATATTTACTCCTCATATAACCGTAAACAATGACTCGTATGTGCGCCTCGCCTGGAGTAATATCTTATCATTTAATTATTATCCTTCTTATTATCTAAAGTCCAGAAAGAACGAAAACGGGTAAATATTTTCGTCTGTCACGCTCATTGGTTCCCTACGAATTGTTTTGTGTGTATTACTTGAGGGGAAACAGGAAAGAAAAATACCACTTATTTTGTTTGCTGAGAGTTTCTCTGTTTGTTGTTTTTTCCACTTCAGATAAGGTTTTGGACGACGTTAGTATGCATTTCATAGTTGATGACGAAAACGTTCCCATTGATATTTTCAATATAGTAAGAGGCGGAAAAACTTACTCTTATCATGGAAAATAATTTAGGAATTAAAAGAGGTTCTATGTTACTGAAAAATATAATGATTATAAAAGCAGTATTTTAATTTCGATTATACTTGACATATATGCCTAGATAAATAAATATGGTACTTATATATAGCTATGTACTTTGCTTATGTACTTAATATTTAATTCGATTTTTTATTTTAAATTTTATTAGACTTTGTCATTTATTGAACTGATTTACTATAACTTATAATATCACATTATCATAATTAATTACATTAAATAATAGTTAATTACTATTAAACGCAAATTTAAGATTTATTTAAAAGTGTGAATATTACATAGTAATTATAACTCATATAAATATATATTATAGAAATTATCATGAATAACTATTATTCTTTAGAATTTGTTTGAAGATAAATTAATTTCTCTTTTTCAATTTGATTTTTAAAAAAGATTTATTTGAAGTCTCTCTTTTTTTAAAAATCTCATGTGAATTCTTCTTTTATTAACATTTGCAAACTAAGTATTCTAAAAAATAAATATTAGACATTATCTTTATGAAAATGTTATTATGCTATTTTGTATTTCTTAAAAGATTAGTACCGACACTAATTTTTTTAAAAATAAATTTATCAGGGGTGTGTGTGTGTGAACGGAGTAAAAAAACTTATTATTTTCCGTAATAATTTAATGCAAAAATAATAATTTAGTTTTTATCAAAATTTTAAAAACATTACATGATAAGAAATGTAGGATATAATGCGCATTATATTTAAATAGAAGATTTAAATTAGCAATATACATTCTAAATAATTATCAAAATAATAACTGACTTGTCATCGGAATAATAAAATAATAACGGGTTTGAATTAATTAGTATAAAATATGGTGAGTTTGCTGATATAAGCAGTCAAGTGGAAGAAACAGATCTAAATACAGAGTATAAGAATCTACAAAAATAATTTTGATTTAATCTCTATTGCTGAAACTTCTTGAAGCTTTTTAGGAGACGAAAAATGATAGAATGACAATTTAAATTCAAATATTTTAAATATCAATTGCGTAGCAAAGATATTTTTGATTAATTCAAAAGTAATTATGTCTGCGTGTGTTTCATTTTCTCAATATTTTCTAACTGTTATATTTTCGTTATTCGAATCTAATTATTTTAAATTAAAATTTTGTAGTTCTACTCTAATTACTCTAAATTCAAATTTCATTGTCCTACTTTAATTTCTGTAAATTAAATTTTCGTAGTTTTCTCATTATGCATGTAATTCAAATTTTTCCGAAAGGACTCTGTATTTTTATAGTTCAAATTAATTACGTGTTTCTTTCAAAAAGCCAAGTAATCTTTTGTGTAATGTTATATAGAGTTGGCAAGTGATGCTCCCTCCAATTTCAACTTGAGTCCAACTTTTATTGTGGGAGTTTGCCGTGTCTAGGAATTGACATAAAATATATATTATGGTCCGTCAATCTATTCTGAGCGAAAATGTTAGTAGAGCACCCAGTAAATAAAACTAGACCTGTCAAATGATGAGTAAGCGATATAAAGAACAAAATAATTCTGATTCAATCGCACTTATTAACTTCAAATTAATTTAGTGAACTTTTATCACAAAATAGTGTGTTTCGGATGATTTAAAACAGTAATTGTGTGGCCTGGTAGGCTAGGACGTCGTTCTAATGATTCATATGCATTGAATTCAAATCTCTGTTTAACCGAAGATCCGTCGTGTTCACTAAAGATAGCTGGGACACATTCAATAAGTCGTGGTGACAACATACTCCATCACCTCTCTGTGTGGCAAGTCAAACATGAGGTATCTTCTTGTTATTAAGGCCAGATTCAAATGTACCCAAATCCTCAGTATTTGGTGCATTTATGGCATAGAAAATGAGAAAAGTAGTTTGACCCAAACATGACTACTAAAATATTTCTTGCTATTATAATTGTTCTCGTGAAAGTGATTTTGGAATGCATTAATGTACTAAAGAATAATGAAACATCATATTATTCCTATGGTAATATTCTAAAACATTTGGCGATGTATCTTTTTTGATAGAAGGAAAAGGTCAATTTTGGCATTACATTTTTTATAGGTCTATATCAGTAAAATATGAAATAATCATTAACGCACCAAGATGTTTAAGAAATCAATTACAATATTTCAACTTAATAAAATATATTAATTTGAAATGTGACAGTAATTTTTTCTTAAAACTAAACCTTGAGTAAGAAAGGCTGTATTGGTATGATCAACAATTGAAAGTAAAATTCTCAAAAAGTATTGATTCTTATGGAAAGTTAGTTCTGTTTTCTAAGTAAAAAAAAGACATATTTGAGTCGGAATATTTCTCGTCGTTCTTTTTGGATTTAACGATTAATAGAAGTTTCAGCACTACCAAAAGTAATGTTGACAAAAAACATGGTTTCATTTTCATGGAAAAAGCTTTGTTAAAGTGATCTGAGTTCTAAAATGAAAATAATTACAAAATGCACTGAATGAAGTGGAGTCACGAAACCACATGACACACCGATGGTGAATACAAATTGCTGATTAGAAAGGTTCGTATAATGAAAGAGTTGGCACGATTTCAGAAATCAAAATCGGGATATATTAGAACAGAAGCACCGTTACATTTATTCCTCTAAAAGTTATCCACAGTTGAAGAACTAACTTAAACATTCATAGTTATTATATTTTGTGCATAAATATTTTAACTATATTTCATGCTCGGAAAACGCCTTAATTTGTATTTCTGAATACTTACAGTAAGGTTTAATATGCTCTTCAATAGCGGTGGGCATTAAGGGAACCACTAAGGCATTTTGGTGTGATCGCCAGTGTTAATTGGGACAGAAAGATAACTGTGAATATAGGAAGAAACTTATACAGTGGGTGATCGGTTAACAAATAGTTCAAACTACGAACAAATCGGACAACGAACAGAAAGTATAATCAATATCAATGCGCAGGTTACTACAATATATATACTTGAAACACTGTACCGTATAATATTGCTTCCATGCTGATGCTCCATGCGAGGTAGTACAAAATTATATCCTCCCTTTTACCTAATAATGGAAACATTTCGAAATATACTCCCGAGAAACTTCTAAAAAGTTTACACTTTGTCACTAAATGTCATCAAATGAGAAATTTTATGGCTATAACAGAAAAAAGAGCACTAAAAAATGAACGCAATTCCTTTCGTTTTCTCAATTAAGGCAGGAAAGCAAACTTTGCAGGAATGCAAAACCTTTCTGTTTGCCATAACATTATCCACTAAAAATAATAATAAACAAAATGAACCAGTTTCCTTAAATGAAAGATGATTGAATATCTTCGAGAACTTCCTTTCTACATACATTTACGCTGGAGCAGATCTCACACAGTACGTATCATGTGTCATTGAAATATTGCTTACTCCAGAGTCTTCATTCAAATGTGATACCGTGAAATTTCGAATAACTTCGCATTCAAAGCGAGAAATGATTTTGGTTATTATTTCAAAACAAAGTGTAACTATTTTCCGCAGTAAACAGTGTCCATTCCTTATGTATATCGAAACTGTTTGCTTTTCAAATAGAAATCGCAAACTTAGTTCTGATTGGTGCATCGCAACGAATTGAATCCCGCATTTCAGAAATCCAAACGAAGTCATTCCGACGACAGTCCTTTGCTAGATTTTAATTAACAGGTAGGATCCCTCTGACGAATTATGTCCCTTACACAGGGAAAACAAATGATATATTTTGGATCAGATGTCCCTTTGCCTATGTAAATAGGAATTGTTTGCCCCCGAATCGCATCTCATTTAAGGGAAGAAGCGGGAATTAATCCCCGAGTAACTGTAGGATAGGGAATATTTCCACGGGGTTCTCGGAGAAACAGGCACGAACGTGTCAGTGCTTTCCGGTAGGGGCAACGATTCGAAATTAGCTCACGTCATATGAATGTTTTATCCAGGAAGGTAAACAGGAGTTTGCGGGGAATCGGTTGAATATGCTGACAGAGATAACATGCATGTCTAAGGAATTATAAATATCTCTGTGTTTATAACAAGAGGTATTACACTTGGTTTAAATATCTTTGATTGTATACAAGAAATAAAGATTTACAATCAGTTTAAAATTATAAATTAATTAGACGAAAGATAAATATGCTTCATGAATGAAACTATTAAAATAAAGAATTTAATTAACTTTTTACAAAAATTAATTTGATTTCAATGAATTTACATTCATTAAAATTATTGCGAACTTAATAGGATTTCAATGAGACTGATTGGTGTTATTGTATTTGTAACTCATACAAATCGTATAGGAGAAGAGGATACAATATCTAATGAATACTATTTTCCCTACAATTCTTTAAAGAAAAGGAACTGCATTCATGCGTTGCAGGGGAGAAAACCAGGTAAGCTCTCAAGAGCACTCTTTTCTTTTAAAAATGTTGGGTAACGGACACTTCGCTGCAACCGGGCCATGAATTGCTTCTCATGCATTGTTACCCGGTGAGGGCACCTGAGAACCAAGTCGCGGAGGCATAATCCACACCACAAACCCGTTTATAGGGTGAGCCATATTCATACATCATCTCACAAGAAAATAAACACAATTTGTAAAATAAACACAATTTGTAAAATAAACACAAAGAGGGAGACATTCATACCCGAACCCGAGCCTCCCTTCTAGGAGTCAAGAATGGTAACCACTTAGCCATCGGCAGGCACTTTCAGGTAAATATCCTAACAGACATGCATACAAAACGCAAAAACGTCGAAGAAAACAGCCATTGTTCTGAACGGTTAGAAGGATCCTATTATTTTCAGATAAATAAATGATAATAGATTTTTTTGTATTATTATATATCATTCTACTTTTAATGAATTCAACGTAGGAGTAAAGAAAATCGGAGTAATAGCGATATTGAAGTATTATTACCATTTCTCTCTCTCCCCATTTTGTTATTCCCATGGGAAGAATAGGAGGGAGTCATTCGTTTGAATAAGTCTTTTGTAAGTGCTTTTAAGGAGCTACATAAAGCTTCTAACTTCTTTATATGATGAAAGAAATAGATCTCACTCCTGTTTAATTTCTTATATCAAAAACTACGAGAGGGCCTTTTCATCTTGCATAATTATTGTATGGCTTTCTTCAGTGTGATTTACATTTTAACTATTAAAAGTATAATTAATAAACGCAATGTTATTTATTAAAACTTACTCAGAAGAAAAGGTACCGGATTGGATCTCAGCCTCTGTTGTGCGACGGGAGATGGAGGTTGCTTCTCTGACCTCTAAACCCACACTTCTCGGAGTGAGTGCCTGGGAATTTTCCCCCTCCCTGCGATAATTGAATAGGGCGCACAATCTATTAAAAGTCTATCCTCACTCTGTAGAATAAAAAATAAACAGGTTGTTCGTCTGTTCCCTAAGCTTTGTCAAAGTTTAAAAAAAAAAAAAACACCTGCTATAAGACTTATGTTTACTCGCAGAAAATATTCTGAAAAATTGCTGAAGCAATAAGCTCTTCAATAACAATACTCAAAGGGATAATTTAATTCATAAATAGCATGCAAACGTTATACAAGAGAGTTATTTATTTCAGCTCCTTAGCTGAAAGCACTAAATCAGAATAATAAAATAAATATCATTTTATGAAATAGAAATAATTTTCCCATATGATTTTCTAAATTATTGACTGTATCAAATCAAAGTAATTTTAGTACTACATTTCATATAATTTTTCGTATTCGTTTCGTGAAAATATCCAACATCGTTTTACGAATAGCGTTTCATATACTTTTGCTCTATTCAAAGTCGGACCATAAGTGCATATTAAAAGACTCCTATGAATATTTGTATTCCGTAAGTTTTCTGTCGGTGAGATATTATCTTTTGATGAATGCTTTTTACTGCGCAGGGTCTCCTCATCATTAAGGCAAACGTGACGGTGAGAGTTCCCTCACCCCGAGGGAAATCAATTTTATATACTTAATTGCTGTGCTTTAACAGAGAGAATTCTAGAAAAATAGAAAATATAAAATTACATTGACTTGATTTCAAACAGCGTGTTTTATGCCATAGAGAATAATAGATCAATTGAAAAAATAGTGGGTGTACTTTGTCGAAAATTAGAGACTTTTTTGCCAAGCATATTTTTGTGCGTGTTCGAAGAAACAAAATGTTGATAACACTATGGTATGAATTATAAGTTAAATGATTATACAAATATTATAAATGATTTAAAAGGTAAAAATAAAATATTTTTAAGCAAAAATAAATATATTTACCACTAAAAAGATCGTTTTCACACATTTTATTTTAAAATAAACTCAATTTTCTTTTAAAGTTTTTTTTTTTCCCCATTTTTTTTTAATTATTTCGAGCGTATTCGAAACAAAATGGCGTCGAAAAATCTTCAATGAATCACAATTAAAAGAATTTCTCAAATTTTACAAATGCGTTTAAACGTAAAATTAATATTTTTGTCAAAAGCATAAGTTGCATCAGTAAATCGATAAAAATGTGCACAGAAAAAATGTAAAATGGACTTATCCAAATAAAATCAGACCTAGAATGCCAAAATACTAAGGTTACCAGAAATATAGCATCGCTAACAATATGGCACTCAATTGGCAAGAAAGCGAAGGGTACTGTAAAATATAGGGCACCCGAGATAGAAATTTGAGATTCAGTAGAAATTAAAAGTCGCAAATAATCAAGCAATTATATATATCGGCGTGAAAAAGCATTCATTTATTCGGACTTAGTATTCATTACATAGAAAAATAATTATTGGTGGTTAGAATTGAAGGTTTTAGCAACATTTTTGGACAATAAGAAGTTTAGAATCAATATTTTAATCATGATACAATATGCTGTATTTCATTCGATGTCAAATTCATTTAGAATTCAGTTACATCAGTGATCAACTCATACCTTTAGAAAAAAACTAATAAATAAAGAGTTTATGTAAAATGAAAATGAAACAATTACAAAAAAATTTTTTCCAGTTATTGGGATATTTGACTTTTTAGCACAAGCTGCACCTTTCCCAATAGAGGATTCAGCGGGAGTGCCATCGCGGCTCTGAGAGTTTCTTCATTTAGAAACGGGGCTTGAGTAGAAGCCTGTCACTTCTTGAGGCATCATTTCGAAAGGAGGACATTGCTACCACCACCTATAGCGAACATGACGGATAAAGTAGGGATTCGCACTGCCTTCTGAACGAACGTGCTGACCAACCAGGACACCAGGGCCACACACAGAACGTAATATATAAAATATCCTAATCGAAAATCGCACAAAATTATGGAAATAAAATTATTATCTGGTAATATCTTAGATTACAGCAGTTTCTTTACCTGAAGCAAATTCAACAAATATATAATAAAATGTAAATAAACATCATGGTAAATAATTTATTTTCCGTATCACTTGATTTAAATATGTGACATACTTTTCTAATTTTTGTAATTTTTGATGAAGAAGAAAATGAATTTGTTTACAAGTTTAGTCTCATTTCTCTATGATATGCATTCAAGAATAATTAGTAAATAAAATATTTGGCTAACTTAATATTTACATAAAAGGTAATTGAGATTTATCAATTAATAATTTGTCATTTAAATTTCGGTATTTTGAAACATACAAATATACTATGTTTCTATTTAAATAAATAAAAATGCATTCAGTAGTTCTCAACCAAAATTATTGGTATTTAAAATAAAATTTAATTTAAATTTTTTAATTCAATAAAATAAAAAAATTTTTAAATTTAAAAATGTAAAGTATTTATAGTTTTTTTTTTTTTTTTTTTTTAAATACCTATGCGTTTTTTAGGACAATAAAGTTTAGAATATGTACAATAGAAAAAGCTAATAGTCTTAGAATATACTATGGCCTTAAATGTAAACTGCTGGCCACCCAAATTGTCGAAATGAAAGACAAGAGATATCACAATAACATTAATTTTGGCGATAACATGTTGACCAAGTATCAAATGATTAAATTCTTAGACTTCTGTAAAGTGTGGCTCTGCCCAATTTAGTAGCCAGAATAGCCACCCTTGTTGGAGATCACCGCTGACAAATGCCTCGGCATTCATTCAAAGACTTTGGATGTGTTCTTGGAGTACAACAGACCAAGCAGCTTCCACACATTGCCAAAATTGACCTGGTATGGCAGCTGGGAATGTAATCTGAGTCAATCGTTAATCAACCACGGACAACATGTTTTCTATCGGCAAAAGATTCGGAAAGCAAGCTGGCCAAGAAAGCACTTCAAGTTGACGATTGACGAAGAGCCCTTGAACAATACATGCCACGTGTAGTCGGGCATTATCCTGTTGAAATATGGCTGTAAGTAAACCTTAAATGTAAGGAAGGACAACTGGCCCCTGCACCTTGGAAATGTAGCGCTGGCCGTTTGAAGTACCATAAATGCGTACTAGAGGAATGCAAGAATGATATCCAATACCACCTCATACAATAATAACCGCTGCAGGACTAGTGTGGCAGCGCATAACCCTGCGGTTAAGCATTCTCACTCTTTACGGTGTATTTAGTCTGGAATGCGACTCGATCATCATGATGTTGCACACAGAATCATGACTCGTCAGTAAAGACAATTTTATTCCATTCTGCCGCCCACATCCTTCTTTCATAGCACCATTGGCGGAGGAGACGTCTGTGGTTCTGAATCAATGGTAGAGAAAGCAATAGACGTTTTGCGGACAGACAACTCTGCTGTAAAGGGGGTCGAACGGAAAGCGCAGACACTAGATGATGCATTACAGACTTAATGTGTTGTGCTATGGTTCGTGATGTGGATGAGCGATCAGTCACTGCCATGCGCACAATTTACTTTCATCACGTGAAGTGACGCACTGAGGTGGATGCAATCGAACACGTCGGTAATTCGTACCCTCCTGCATCCAACGATCACATATCCGCATTACACTTGTTTGGTTTCGTCCAACACGACTACCGATTTTCCTGAAAGAGAAACCACATTCTCAGTAAGCCATTGTGTATGACGAATAATTGATTGTTTTTTTTTTCTGCAAAAATCCCAAGAAAAACACAATTGCTGAAATTGAAATCGTCAGAATCTTCAAGTCTTCAATAGTGTTTTGAAGTGGGGTCACAGGCGCGTATGATGCGAGTCTGCGCTGAAAATCTAATCACTTGCATACCTCATCTCCGCTAATGCAAGTAGTAAATTTCATGCTTCTTTCAAGGTGTGGTGTCCAGCAGTTTATGTTAAAGCCATAGCATAAAGTAAAAGAAATTTACTTTATGTTATGGTTTTCATTTGAAAGGTTCATGAGTTTAATTCTCCTCACAAGCGTAGACGCATTGTGGTTTTAAATCCACCAAAAACTGTAAATACTTTCTGAATTAGCTGTCATTTGAATAAAGTGACTTAGAGTAACTAAACTAAACAGATCTAGTCATATTTACTTGAAGAAATTTTACTGAAATTTATATATATATTATTTAAAATATATTTATGTTTGTTTATTGGTCTATTTAAAAATATTTCTTAATAAACAACTATCTTAATAATAGTAAAATAAATCGTGTAAAAAAACCTTATGTTATAATATTCATTGAATTATTTATTTTATTATGATATCGTTTCGCGATGGAAACCTATTGGCATAAAGTCGAATCTTATTCATTTAACATATATTGCTTGGTTCACTTAAAAAGAATTTTTCAGCAAAACAATAATTTTAATTAAAGTACATTAAACTTTTATAATAAAATTCCTAACGTTAATATCCTATAGTTTTTTAATGTATCTTTAAAAGTGGGAAATTTGTTTTTGAGAAAATATTTTAACTTAAATTTTACGCATGCCTGTTGTTTGATCATATAAGATTATTTTAAGAAAACAATAATCTTAATAGATGTAAAATAAACCCTTGTGTCAAAAATCTTAAAGTTATGATATCTTAATGGTATTAATTTTGAAATTAAGAAATTCCTATTAAAATACATTTTTATTCAAGTTACTTACGTATGTTGTGTGATCCAAATCAGCAGAACATTTTAAAAAGCAATAATCTTAATTGACGTAAAATAAAATTTTCTGCTAAAATTCGAATGTTTTTATGTCCTAACCATATGAAAATCCTAATGTTATGAAATTTATTTTCAAATATATTTCCATTTAAACGACTTACGTTACTTTTCACTTAAAAAAAACATTTTTTAACAGAAAATAATCTTAATTCAAATAAAATATAAGCCCTTTATTTATAAATCTTAATGCGTATGAATCCTGGATTTTGAAACATCTGTTTTTTTAAACCATAAATATTTAAAGAACAGTGAATTCTGTACTTAAAATAATGTTTGTGTAAAGTGTTTTTACATAAATTAAAAAAACAACTCCAAAAATAATTTATTTTAATGCAACAGAGAGAGTTAGAAAAAGATAAAAAATAAAGCAGTACATTTTTAAAGTAAGAAATTCCTTAATTTAGTTGTGTTTTCTTTTAGAAGAAACACTTTTGGGTTGATTCTTCTAAATTAAACATTTTTTATCCCCATCACCCACGGCTTCAATCAAAGATTTTGTTAAACCTCGCGGATCCCTTTGATAGGGGGAGAATGTAGAAAAGAATTATTTTTCTTTGGAAACAAAAAATTTTGGTGTAAGCTACAAAAAATGAAATTACGGATAGAGGAAGTATATGAAAGGAAAGAGAGAGAGGGAAATAAATATAAAGAAAGCTAAAAATATTTCTTTATAGTATTACTTTTATTTTAAAAACAATATTAATAGTTTAAAAAATGTGTGAGTGTTTCTTATTTTTAAAATATTAAATAAAAATTAGAGTTTTTGTATGAATGAAAGACTGCCTCTTTGCAAATGATTGCAGTAATAATCAATATTTTGGAATTGTAACGTAATTAATGATGCATAAAGTTAAAAAAATTTATCTAGAAATAAGCCGTATGTGAACCTTTCATACATGCGTACATATCGGTGCCGGCACGCCTAGGGCAGGTTAACTTATTTGGAATATTCCCTCCCCCCACACTCAGTGTCTCATAATTTTGAACCACGATTAAGTGATGAGGTAACACCTGAGGTGGCACTCTCCTCTCCACATCCACGCCACACCAGTGAAAGTGAGGGCGAATATAGCTCACTGCCCTCGGCAGGTAATATTTCTCTTTGTTGATCTTTACGGCGTGTAACTGGACCTCTTGCCACTAGGCGGCAGTTTTTGATGAACAGTTGGGTGAAATAAGTTATTTTCCTGTCTCGCATGAATGGTTCGTACATCCCCAGCTACAGGTGATATTGCTACCGCGGGGCTAATTACAATATCGCATTTGATTAGTTCAACAAGATACGACAGTTGTTTAGAAGATCTCAAGTACAATTGGTGGGAAATTTGTGGCATTTCGAAAAGTAGAAATTTGTTTTTTAATTACTTATTTTGGAGATTTCAAAAACCTTTTTTTTAATCAATCATTGTTCCTTAATTAACATCATGATGAGCGGCTAAAACCAAGGTAAGTGCCCATGTGTCGTATCATTACGTTCGTACATTGATTTCGTGCATTTTGGTGCATAGACTGCGTTGATGGAATAATTGCAACCCAGGTTAATAATCTTTTAACAAATAGATGAAATCCATGTTTTCCGTCAATTTCTCGCAAATGTTTTCCCACCTTTTCAATTATTCATTGATGACTAACGTTCTAATTGCCTTATCTTTCTAGAACCATTCTCAAGTTAGAGTGAATATTATAACAATTCCAAAAATGTGTAATTTATAATTGCAAGGTCGAAAGTCCTTTTTCTATAATTTTGTAAATATTATATTTTTTTCCATTATTTGTGTATCTTTGAATATTTTGATTGCAATTCTTATCTTAAAATTATCGCAATTTTTGAACTTTTAATCAATACCCTTCTATTTTTTTATATTTATTCAGAGTGGATTTTTGAGATTATTTTTAAGAATGCAATACATGTTATCAATCAACAGTTAATGAGATATGGTCTAATTAGTGCATTAAAAAATTGTATTTCTTTTCGTATTTTCTCCCCATGTTTCTTCATTCTTCCCCTATGTAGATGCATTGATATATATTGTAGTTTTTTCAAAGTTCTGCTTTTCGTTCCCCGCAATGTCCCCCTGTTTGTTTTCATCTTAACCCTTTGGACAGCAAATTCTCCACGCACAATTAATTAATTAAATTTAATATTAATCAGCTGTTTTCTCGGTTCTTAGTTGTCGCAGCAACATCAAACAAAGTTCGAAGTTGATTATTTCTAAATGTGCATCTAATGAACCACTTTTAATAGAAGACACTTTTTTAAAAAATATTACTTTTTATACTATTTTTAGACCACTTTTTGAACCTTAACATTTTCCCGCGTTGCAAGATAAACTTAAATCCAGTAATTTAGCTTTTTCCATATCTCTTCTTGTGGACTTGATATTTTTTGCTATATCAACAAAACTTAATTTTAGGAACTAAAATTTATTTAATTATTATTATTTTTCTTTTTTTTTTTCAGTCTAGTACTGGATTATTAATATTTTTTTTCTCCCGAAGATTTGAACTATAACTTTTTCGCGTTCTTATCTGAATCTTTTAAAGATTTTCAACTACAAGACTTGTATTTTTTTTTATTCAATTATTATTGCTATTATAACTGAAAGAATTAAATTTATTTTATTTTATTTTATTTTATTATTTTTGTATTTATTTATTTTTTTTCATTTTAACATGTTAATTTTAATTTTGAAATTTTATAAAAATTTATGATTATAAATTGTATTATTGAACATTACTTTTTAATGTCTTACAATTTTTATAATCTTTATGTATAATAATTATCATTTTATGTTAATTCAACAATTATAACTATTTGTAAAAATTAAATTAATGTTAAATTTTATAATTGTTTTATTAGAAAAGCATGATAATTTAAGCCCTGACATTTTATATGAAGTAAAGTCTACTAAATATTTTATTGAATAACATTTCTTATGTGTGAATATACTAATTTTAATTGCTTGAACATAATACAAATAATCTGAATATAAATTTAATCACAAAAAATTTAATTCACTTACAAAGAATTATCTCTCTCTTTTAGTCAAATACCATAATATATTTTTTCCTCGCAATATTTATGAGTAGATTATTTTAAGAGACTTGAGAGAATTAAATACAGTTCTCAATAACAGGGCATAGTTGTGGGGAGAAGATTATGGGGGATTACCCAAATTATTGAGCAACTGGGGTTCATTGAGTTGGATTATTTGAAAATGAAATGAATAACAAGTAGCTTAACCCCCACACAGACGACATGCGATTTATCTGTTGCACTCCCTTCTGTCGATTTATGTTTCAACTCAATAATCGTTTTCTTTTGTGATGACTATTAAAAATCTCACCACTACACCATCAATAAGGCTACACTGACTGTGCTAAAAGCATCCCATGTGGTTTCCTTCATGACGCTGTCTCTTTTAAAATCATTTATTATTAATGTTATTTTTAATTCCATTAAATCTCAAGGATATGCCTAATTCAGTCTGTACGGATTGATGCCTGGGACGAGGCTTCTGGACCTGCTATATCTATTGTCAGCTTTTACAATTATAGTGTTTTTTCATCAATATAGCTCATCATTACATATTGCATTTTCTTCAATAATAAACTTATACGTTTAATCAGCTTTCAACATTTTCCTATTTGAACACGCAAATTATAATGGCTGAAATGAATACACCTGCAACACATCTACACAAACGACCCAGAAAATGGATGGTTTAGATTCAAACCTTGGTACTATTAATGATCTTAACTCTGATGGTGAAGAGGTTTTTATGCACAGTGGTAGAAAAGCCTCCATCACAAATTGAAAAAAAGGAAAAAAACAAAACGTTAAGGATCCAACACCATTTACAATGTTGCAAATCCTACAGAAAATCATACAATCAAAAAAATTAGAGCAGTTTCATTTTCCCGACTAAGAAGCGCGATAAAGTCCTCGAGCTTATTAAAAACCTACAAGAGAAATTCAAATTCCCAACTACTCAAAGAAGCACCCGCAGTCGAAAATATTAACACAACATCGAAGGAGCTCCTGCAGAATATAAAAGTCCTAAAGGGACAGTACCCACCTGAATTAGCAAAGGCTATCAAATCCTTAAACAATAAACTTTTAAAGTCCATTCTACAATTTCTAAAGGGGAACCTGGAACCAAACCAGCAGACTCTAAAAACTTATAGTCAAGCGGTAAAATCTCAGTCATGTCTAATAATAAAAAAAGCTCCAGCAGACAACATCGGACAAATACTGCGGCAAATTGAAAGTGATGTCCGTTCTAAAGGTAATTACATGAGAAAAACTAATGTCGAAATCCAATGCAGGAACCATAAGGACATAACACAGCTATCAACAATTTTTAATAATAAAAAAATTACGGTGGTTCCAAAGTAAATGCCGAAAATACGGCGAATTCTTCGAACACTCCAGAAATCATCACTGACGAATCAATCCTCAATGCGATTAAGGAGGACTTAAGTCTGAAAAACACACAGGATATTAGTGTTAAAAAGCCTAACGAACAATCACTTAACTAATTTTTCATTGAGTTTACTTGTGCATATAGCCATGTCAGGACGTCTAAAAGAAAATACTGCACTTCAGTAACAAATAACAAATTTATTGAACATTGCTCTTCGTCATTCTCTTACCACCTCTCTCGATCGACGTACATTAACTGACTATATTTTGTTCGCCCTCTAGTGGCGATTTTTCAGATCTCACATTCGGCCAGACTGACCTTACAATTGTCCTCAATTGATATAATAATACTCAATTACCAATTAATACGGCAAATATTAACATTAAGAGCTTATATTAAACACAGCAGATTAAATAAAATTATTAGCTACGTAATTAACATTATTTTTCATTTTCACAAAACAAATACTGTAATTATTATCATTAATAATACACATCTTTCATTAAAAGTAGAAAAATTATTGTTAGATTAACAAAAAACTATAATAATAATATATAATACACTTTTTTTCCACTAGTAATTCTCAATACAATTCTAAATTCCAATAAAATTACTTACAACAAAAGTTTACAAGGTTAAATGAACTTAGTATTAAATCATTCACAGAATAAATTTAACAGACTTTCATTTGTTTGATGAATATTTCAGTATACAGTAAATAATCTTTAAAGTTATTTATTTTTAGAGTCAATAGTCTAAGATAAGTTCATTGCCTTTTAATTACAAGTTTTTCTTTAAATAAAAGTGGAAAGATCTCACCATTTAGGATCCCTCATTCAGCTTTAGTCCTTGCGAGTGGATCTATGTGGATTGCGTCTAGGGCTGTTCAGAGAATTGTCATCATCACTATTGGCACTATCGATGTCACTATCTTCATCCGAATCTGGTTCATTTATCCATGGTTTTAGTTGACTAATGTGAGCTGTTGTTGCGTAGAAGTGGCCTTTCTTTTTTTCTTCCAGTTGAGTCACATGGTAGACATCGTTCGGCAATACCTCGGTAACAATAAGAGGGCCTCGGTACTTAAATTGTGTCTTCGTAGATTGGCCTGAAGATTTCGGAGCTCTTTTCATTACAACAATTTCTCCTCGTTCAAACGTCATAGCTCTACATCTTTTTTTATCATAATATTTCTTCATTTTTTGTTGACTTTCTTCTATTTGTCTTCGTGATTCTTCCTGCACTATAGATGGATCTTGCCAACTCTGAGCTTCTTCATCAGCTAACTTTCTCAAAATTCCATCGTTGAATCGTGGAGAATAACCGTGGAGCAATTCAAATGGTGTCTTGTTCGTTGACTTGTTAACAAAGTTGTTCAAGTTCCTCTCAACTTCATGTATTTTAATATCCCAATCTTTGTGATTCTGATCATCCATACCAGTTGTTATTGTAGACAATATTGTTCTGTTAACTCTTTCAACCATTCCATTTGCACATGGTCGCTTCGTACAATTGAGTGTATGATGTATACCATTTTCAGCACAATATTGTTGAAATTGATGCGAAGTGAAACAAGTTCCTCGATCTGTTATTATTTTATCAGGTAGACCATAAGTGTTTAAAAAGTTTTTCAGAGTCTACAGCACATGTAATGTTGATGTACTCTTCACTGGAGTCAATTGGACAAATCTTGTGAAATTATCTATCATGACCAGAAGTTCTTGATTACCTTTAGAACTCTTATCAAAAGGCCCTAAATGATCCATATGTATAACTGCAAAAGGTTTACGACCTGCTTTAATTGGATTTAATAAGCCTGGCTGTTTTCCTGACGGTGTTTTGTTCATTAAACATTCAAAACATTTTGAAATGTGCCTTCGTACATAACGTTTCATATAAGGAAACCAATACAATTTTTTTATTTTATTAACAGTTCTGTCAACAGAAAAATGTCCCATAAGATCATGGAATTTGATTACTGTACTTTTTCTCATACTCTTTGGAATAACATAAAGAAATTTTTCTTTTCCATTATCATTGATGCATCTAAATAATCGGTTTCTCTTAAACATGTAATTTCTTATAAGCTGTTTTTCTGCTTTTGTTCTATCATCATCTTTTTTTCTGAATATTTCTATTAATTTTCGTATTTCTGGATCAGCCTGCTGTATCATCAATATTTGTTCATCTTCACTCAAGGTCAAACAAACTTCTAACCTATTTTCGATGAGGGATGTCAATGTATCTTCTGATCCCAAACTGGAGCTCTGCTCATTGCGTCTACGTGAGCCATTTTCTTTCCAGGCCTATGTTCTATTTCAAAATCGAACTCTTGAATTAAATCACACCATCTTGCAATCTGAGGATTGTTTGTTTTCTTTGAATTCATGTACATAAGTGCTTGACAATCTGTCACTATTTTGAATTTTATGCCTAATAAATACTGCCTTAATCTTTCGAGAGTCCACACAATGGCCATCAATTCGAGCTTGCTTGAATGATACTTCTTTTCAATTTCAGTTGTCTTTTTGCTGACACAATAAATCAACCGCCATTTATTGTCTGGTCCTTGTTGTAAAAGCATGCCTGCTAAACCACTAGAGCTTGCATCACAATGTACTTCCGTTTTAGCTTGAGGGTTATAATGGGCTAACACTGGTTGCTCTGTGAGGCTATTTTTCAATAATCGAAAAGACTTCTCTTGTTCTTCTTCCCACTTGAAAAATTGTTCTTTTGCAAGAGTCGTGATAAAGGTTCTGCCTTTTGTGCATATTTTTCCACAAATCTCCGAAAATAACCAGTTAAACCTAAAAATCTACGAATATCATGAATATTCTTAGGAGTTGGGAATTCTTTTATTGATCTAATTTTTCTCATTCCTGGTTTTATTCCTTCTCTATTAACAATAAACCCTAAAAATTCTACTTCCTTTTAACCGAATTCACATTTTGACAATTTTAAAGTCAAATTAGCAGATCTAAGTTTGTCAAATACTTCTTTTATTCGTTCAATCATATCAGTCCAATTCTTCGCTGGTATCAAAATATCATCTAAATAACACAAAATTTTCTTATTTAACAAAGGTCCTAATACTTGATACATTAATCTCTGAAATTCTGAAGGTGCATTTGCCAAACCAAAAATCATACGATCAAACTGACCTGTTTCATCTGGGATAATAAAAGCAGTTTTTAACTTATAGCTTCCTCTGTTAATGGTATTTGGAGATAACCACGAGCTAAATCTAATGTCGTAAAAATATTACATTCACCAAGACATTCTAATAAATCATCATTTCTGGGCAAAGGGAATTTATCTTTAATTGTCTGATTATTTAATTTTCTGTAATCTACAACAAGTCTATTCTCATCAGTTTTTTTACGAACTAACAATGCTGGGCTGGCATAAGGTGATCTTGTTTCGGAAACTATTCCGTTTTCCTTCCACTCCCCAACAATATTCCTAATACAGCTTCTCTCAGTTGCATTTGTTTTATAGGGACGTAAACAAACTGGTTTGCTTCCTGGAACTTCATTAATTTCCATTTTAGTTAATGAAGTACGTCCTAACTCACTTATATTCATGGCAAAACAGTCTCTATAATCATTAACTAATTTCACAATTTCCAACTTCTTATCATAAGAAATAGCTTTTTCGAATTTAATATCGTCTATTTTAATCGCGCATTTATCCTTATTTACAGTGTATATTGTATCTTCAGTAGCATTACATAGATTATTAAATGGAAGAATAAATTCAGAATTTAAATTCCAATCCTGCGATATATCTTTTACCCTACTCAGACATTGATTTCCTTTTAACTTAACATCAAAAGAGCCGTTATTCATAATAGGAATTACTGTTTTACCATTTTTAATTTCAAAAACAGAATCGAAATTTTTTTCTTTTCCCTCTAATAATACAAGACCGTTTTCCATATTTTCTGTTTTTGCCTGAATAAAATTTATGCTATTTTTTTCTATTATAGTAGGTTCTTTCGTTTTCAGTTTTATTTGTTGATGTTTCGATTCGACTTCCGCTTCAGAAAACGGAATGCTATTCGAATACCAAATGTGCAATTTGGAACCAATTCGGGCGAAAGCGATTTCAGTTTTGTCTAGAAAGTCTCTTCCTACAATTAGGTCAAACGACATAGTATCATCATTCACAACGTATAGTTCAAGTGTTGCTCTGACGTCGTCGATTGTTAATTCCACATGACTCTTCCCAAGTGTGAAAGCAGATGCAACAGTAGAACCAAATCCAAACAATTTTCTCTTTAACGGAATTATATTCAGTTTTAATTTAATTGCAACCGAATTTTTAACTAAAGAAATGCTCGATCCCGTATCTATTAAGCTATTTATCAAATGCTCAGAATTATTTATTTTTGCTTCCTTCATAAAAGCATTTAATGATGTAAGGTTTTCAACATTTACCGTCAAACTATTTTTATCTTTGTTTATCGAACAATGCCGTTGGGTATGTCCCCTCTCACCACATTCTCTACAAATTAAAATTTTTCTCTCTTTTGGACAGTCTTTAGAAATGTGCCCATAATCATTACAGTTGAAACATTTAACGCTATTTTTATCATTACGAGAACTAAAATTCGTGTTAAGCTTTTCTTTAGAATAAATACACTCATTCTTAGGAAACTTTTTAAATTCGCGGTTTTCTCTTACTTTACTTTTGAAATTTTCATTTTTACTGCGATCATTAAATTTTCTTACATAATTATCAAAATAAGATCTTTTTTCAAAAAATTTCACGTTTTTGTTTTTAATACAACATTTTATTCCGAATCTAGCATTCTCATACGAATCTAATTTTTCTGCTAATTTATCTGAATTAATGAAATTGGTCCATTCATCTATGAAGTGATTACGAATGGTAGGGGAAACACTTTTCTTTAATTGTTCTGTAACAATTAAGTCCTTAAGATCTCCTAAATTAGTAATTTTAAGACCATCTAACCACTCATTAAAATAATTTCGTAACTCATAAGTAAAATTTTTCCAAGTATTCTTAATTGTACGAGAATGTTCATAAAATTTCTGCCGAAATCTTTCTGGACTTAATTTAAATCTTTTTAATAATAGTTCCTTCACATAATAATAATCATTGACTTTATCGTCCGGTTCTCGGGCAATACACTGGGTTATTTCATATGGTAGAAGTCCTAAGAGATGGAAAACCCAATGAGCTTCATCTAAACCCATTCGTCGCGCTTGTCTTTCAAATAATATAAGATAAAAACTTATATCACCTTCATTCACATCATATTTTTTCATAAGATGTTGCAAATTGCAAGAATCGCGCCTTTCTGAATTAAAATTGTTCGCATTACCGGCATTTTCGTTTTGTAAACGTAATTTTTGTAACTCAAATTCACGAACTGCGCTTTCTTCCTCGTCTTTTTTTTGAGCTAAGCGATCTTCAATAATACTATCCAATAAAACTTTAACAAATTTTTCTTCATAATTTTTTGAATTAATGATTATGTTCTTTAAATCTATTACCTTACTATCTTGGGGAACGGTTTCCCCTAATTCAGTAGCTAAAGTAATTAAATCTATCTTTTTGCCTTTCGCCAGAAATGAAGTCATTTTAGAGCTTACAGAAATCAAAAGCGAAAAGATATAAAAGATAACTCACTTGCGTATTTTCGTTTCTTTTATTCCGTGTTGATGTAACACGTCGTTTCATGTACCTTTCCTCCTTTTCCTTCTTCTTCATTCAAAATTAATCCTTACTTATGAGGAGCGTATTCCTATTTTGAATCGTAATTCACAAGCATACGAGTTTCGATATCGGAGAAGAAAACAAAACAAACATCAAAGGGCGATACATATCCCGCTTCTGAAATGTTAAAAAGCCTAACGAACAATCACTTAACTAATTTTTCATTGAGTTTACTTGTGCATATAGCCATGTCAGGACGTCTAAAAGAAAATACTGCACTTCAGTAACAAATAACAAATTTATTGAACATTGCTCTTCGTCATTCTCTTACCACCTCTCTCGATCGGCGTACATTAACTGACTATATTTTGTTCGCCCTCTAGTGGCGATTTCTCAGATCTCACATTAGGATTCTCCAAACTAGGAATACCCTAAGTAAATTCAACTTGTATAACTGGATCTTTGTACTTCCAAGATCATTGAGGCTAAAGTTCCTCAAAAATTGCTTCATTTTTTAAGTTTAAGAATATTTAGAATCAACCACTTTGTAACAGTACGTAGATACCAAAACTGTCAGTCCCACAACCACAAAACAACCAACTGCTGGATTGCCGAGTTTTTGGGAAATGTGAAGGTGAACCTATGACAAATGAATGCTCCAAAAATAATTTTTTTTGAATCAACTGTTTTAAGAATAACAAAAAAGCATGTCAATATCCTATTAATATCACCTATGATTTCAACTACCCATTATATAACAACTTTACAAACGAAAAGCTAGGAAAAGCAAAAAAACATCCTACAAACAAACCACTTACCGTAGCACTACTAACCACTAAATAATTGATCAGCCAATCACCTTAATTTATATGTCCACTCATAAAAGCAATGAAATATCAATTACCAGTGGTCACAATTTTAACAGTGCGCCATCAGTACCAATTGTACCGCACCCAATCGATACAAATTTAACTAGTCTCACCTGTAACAATATAATTTGCTTCCAAGCTAACTTTCAACGCAGCAGATCGGCAATTTTAACAATACATAGTCACTGACAACATCGATATTAGTTTCATATAAGAACCGCATACATTGAAAGGAAGTATCAAGGGGATACCTCTTAGGTGGAAGGTATTTCATGCAGTGGTGCCGGACAACTCACGAGCGGCCATCATTATTAATGCACCCTTTAATCCCACAATAATTCAATCAACAAGATGTCTCGTTGTGATTCAGTTGATAGTATTTCTTGCCAGCTCTATGCCTCACCCTATAAAAAGATTGAAACTTCTCTTCAACTTTTCCATAACATATTAGTAAGCTATAGGAAATGCCAATAATTATTAGAGACTTTAATGCACATAACATCCTGTGGGGCTACTCTTCAAATGACCGAAGAGGACTCGTTTTGGAAGATTTCTTTCCGCAGCACCATCTCTCTATTGCTAACGACCAGGATAGCCCACCAACATTCCAAGGTCCTGTTGGAATCGGTTTTCCAGACTTGACCATAGTAAACGTCTTCCACAGCCTAATAAATCAGTGGGCAGTGACTGATGATGTTATATGTCCTGACCATAAATACATAACATTTCGCATCTCTTCAAAATCCATCGTCACTTTTAATAGACGATTCAGTACCTTCAAAGGTCAACACAAGTTTATTTAAAAAATCAAGCCCAGACTGAATCAATTTAAAATAGAACTTCAACATGCCAATACACCAAACATATCCAAATAATATAATACCAACAACCAACAATGCATCCAAATCATATAATATCCAATATCTTCAGCTTTCTGGAAGACAGATTGCTCACCATAGTTCATGATGAAGTGTGCGTCACAACTCCTCACACCAGGAGATGCCAACGGGGATCTGTTGGCGGTCCTATCCTGTATAACATCTTCTTTAATGAATTATTAACATCATCTTGAACAGAACATACCAAAATAATTGTCTTTCCGATGATACATTATTAATAGTTGAAGGCAATACGAAAGCCTCAATACAATCGCATTGCAATGAATCTTTGCAACATTTTTCCAAATACTGAAGCAACTTTAAGCACACAATTTCTCTTCCTAAATAGCAAGTCCTCATCCTGCACCCGAAAAGGAAACACTTAAAATCAAATCCCCGAATAACTTTAGAAAATAATAGACTGAAGCATATTAAAACATTAAAATATCTCGAAGTAACAATCTATAGAGAAATGTCCTTCTTACCACATGTCAGACAGCTAAAGACAAAGATGATACCAAAAGTTCAGTGATTCCGCTCCTTGATCTCTAGAGATTGGGGTATTAAAATTAAAATAACTAAAGCAATTTACCTTTCAGCCATGGAGAAAAAGTTTACTTATAGCTCATTCTTGTGGATTCTATCCATGACTGATAGGAAGCAGCGGCAATTAGACAGTCTACAGTGCTACTTTACATTATTAAGCACAAGAAGTTACAGGACCACGTCCACAAATGCCTTCAACACAAAAGGAAGCCTACCACCACTTCACATTACTTTCATCCAGCTAGCACACAAGACTCGGGTAATGCAACTGCAGGAAACTACTGTGCTGGTAGACCAAACCCTCAGTGCCTCTGACTACGAATATCCTGTGCATAAAGACTGTGTTCATCTCTCAAGAAGACTTAAGGGGATACGCATCCACAATCTGCCCTTCAAACCCCCTTAACAGCACAAGGCCGAATCAAACTAACCACGCTTTACAATATCTATTCGGGTGGATCACATATTGACGGTAATACAAGAGCGGCAATAATATTTTACCATGAGGACAAACAACTTCTAGAATATAAATTAAAGTTTAGGAATCAGAACTTAGTCTTTCAGACAGAGGCCATAGTCATTTTGCTGTTAACATCATTGACGCACAAGGCCTCAAATCTGCAACCATTTGGTCTGAAAGCTCTTCATATTTGCATGCGCTCCTTGACCCACTACACACATAACCAACTAAACATGCCATACCGGAAAAACTGGCAGCAATCATACTAAGCTGGCTTAAAGCGCACCGAGAAGATGCTGGTCATCAGTGCGTAAACATCGCTTCAAAAGAAGACACGAAAAATGATGAATCGGTAGCATTAGTGATTCCGTATCCAAGATCTTTCCTCATCAAACAACTGAAACTCTTCATGCTTCCCAAATAGAAGTCTCTGTGGGACAATGCAATAACAGGCGGAACGACCAAACTTTACTCACAAAAGTCTCCAGCAAGCTGACGTATGATAAGCCAGATGTCAACCAGTTGCTAATGTTTCACGGCCCATTTCCACAGTACTTCCACAGATTCAGAAAGGCATCCACCTGTATCTGTGGAACCCAAGGGGATCCTTTCCACTGTCCAAAAGACTGAGAAATACCACCTAAAAATGAATTCTCAACAGACCAACATGCAGTTCCAGAGATTTTGCATGAATGATTGTCACCGTAGATCACTCTTTACAAAGCTGATAATTCATCTCAACAAACGAGGACTGAAACTTCGTCGGGATACATGCCATTCTCTGGCAAATGACCTAGAATTTTCAATAGACGATTCAGAAAACTATTCTTAAAGTTAATTCTTTTCCACAACTAGTAATGGCGCTTAATTGTTTTGTGAACAAATTGAAATTTATAAACTATTATGTTTCGAATTACATGAACGTCTTGAAAGTTATCAACCCGCTTTTAAACTTTAAAACTTTTTGATTCCTATAGATTTTTTTAATCTTAGAAACCTTGAAAAAGTTTTGAACATAAAAGGTTTTTAAAAGCGAAGATATTTATTAAATTTATATAAATTCCTCGCCTTTTTGTAAATAGTTATCATCTTTCTCATCATGCCCTATTTTTTTCTTTTTTTTTTCTTAATTAAGTATTTATACTATCTATAAAATTTCCTTCAATGTATATAATATATTGAATGCCATAACTACTCTACAAGTTGTTAATAGTCTCTTCATTCATTGTAAATTGTTTCTTCATTGATTGTTATGTCTGCCATCATGTCAAATTTTGTTTATAACTCAGAGAAAATATTGAATGCTATTGCCTGATGCTTAACAGTGTTTAAAACCCTTTGAAATTCATTGTAACTTCTTGCTACCAATTTGTAAACACAATTTGATTGCTTTTTTAAATGCCACGATGGTAGCACCTCAGGGACCTCGTAGAGGTGTAGAGCATACTAGGTGTTGGGAAAGCGGCACCCGTTTACCTTAAGGTACAGTTCGGGGTCTCTTCAAGCAGTTATGCATGTCTCTTATAAATAGAAAAATTTCCTATGCAGGTATAAAAGAGCGCTTCAAAGAATCCTGTCATTGTACAAATAAATTTCATCCATTTCTGATTTAAAGAAGTTTTTTACTTTCCCACTCTGGGTTTGTTTACTATACACGGAAGTTAACTGAACCAGCGCTAACCATTCGAATGGTAATCAAATATTCTACAAAAATGCTAACTTGAAGTAGGAATCGAACCCTTCAACTATTGAACAAAAGTCATTCACAATTTGTCGGCTAGTTAATACATTGAGTGATTTGGAAATTTCGGATATATAACTCATTTCTACTAGAACTCGTTAAATATTTGTGCAGGGTTTATTTTCATACTTTTTATATATCTTTGGTTCGGTTTTTTATCAGTTTATAGTCATCTTTTGCAGAAAAGGGATAATTTTTTCATGCCGTAAATTTGAAATAGATGCCAAACAACTACAAGCATTCCTAGTAGGATTCGAACCCAGAAATTAATTATTGGAAAATCAGAGGATAAAAAAAGGATATATATATATATATATATATATATATATATATATATACCCTTTTTGCTTAATTTCTCTAAACAGTGAGTGTTTAAAATTATATAACCTAGTGAACAAAAATATCGGTGATAAACAACCACTTGTGTGACATCCTGTTCTTCACATTTATAGGAAATAAAAAAGAACGACACAATATGAAATAAAAAAATCCATATTCAGATAAGCTATTTTTTTCTTTCGATTTTTCTAAATTAATATATTCTTCTATTCGGCTGCATCTCTTTGTTTACATTCAAAAGTTTAAAGAATTCTTTCTTTCTTTGTTTTGTCTGGATGGCGGGCGAGAAAAATGAGATGAAGGAATCTCAACGATTCATGTTTATTTTGTAAACAAAAAGATTCAGCAAAAGCCGCGGAGAGAGAAATGGTTACGAAAAAAAAGAAAACGCTTTTCATATTTTTTTTTGCGGCAGAGTAGTTTCTGTTCCTAAAACGAAATATTAATGCAGCTGAAAATGCATTTCATGTGACAAGAAAATTCAGAATATAATTCAAATCATACTTTAGATCTGAACTGCGCACTGTGATTTAATATGAACTCTTGCATATAAATACTCTATGTACACGCATATATATATATATATATATATATATATATGTGTGTGTGTGTGTGTGTGTGTGTGTGTGTGTGCGCGTTTGTATAGTAATATATATTAATATGCATTATTATACACACACACATGTATATATATATATATATATATATATATATATCAAACAACAATTTATTTGATTATTTCATTTGCCAATTCTCGATTAACTCCATAAAACAAGAAATTCAGAAAAGAGATAAAAAATATATTTAACATCAACGACTTTTTCATTATTTACTTATGGTTTTTGTGGTATAAATTCTTATACGTATGAGTGAAATTTGTTCTAAATATTTATTGATAAAATTTATATTCATAGTTGTTATTGGCATTTAATAGAAATTTCAAAATGGAGTTAATCTGCTTTCAAAATTTTATTAAAAATAAATGAAGCATCCGTATATGAACTATTTACCCAATGTAATTTATGATTGAATAGTTTTGCTCTCTTTATTTATAAAGTTATGTAAAAATTTCTTATACACATATAGTTTAATTTAAGAGTTTGCCGACCGATGGTTGAGTGGAGAGAAAGGTGTCATGTGTGAACTCGTCACCTGACAATGGTTCAAAATGACTACACGCTTGGTGATCCAGGACATTAAGGTGCATTCCGAGGCTTTATTGCACCGCTATGTCTGTTGTGGTTTCGTAGCAGGGCAGAGCTCATCGGGGCATAAAGTACCGAGTTCGATTCCAGACACTGTTGAAGAGTGGGAGATGAATGTTACACTTCTGTCTACTTCATACACATCGCCTCGGGGTGGGTGCTTGGGAATTTTCTGTGTTTTCTGCCTTGCAATACATGAATAAGGACTATAATGAATGAAATATCTTTCAAAACAGCAATTTACAAGGAGGGTATTAAAATGCTCTCGAATGATTTTCAGAAGTTTGGCAGTTCACTGTGCGATGGTCAAAATAAGAAGCTCAGCAGATCTGTCTTCTTGAGTATGTTACAGAAATAAGGTTATTAGCTTTCTAGTTTTGAGAAATAGATGGATTAATGGTTGAAATCTCTTGTAATGCATCTTATTGTCACAGCATAAATCATCTGCCTGGGGAACTGTAATGGACCGAAAGGGAAGTCTTGAGAAACTTTCAAGGGCATGCATGCAAAAGACAAAAGCATCACATCCATTTATCGTTGTTCAACAATAGCTGTGATAAAGCACGAAATCTGTAGCCCTGAAGAGGGATATCTTAGACGATGGGCAGTCCAAGGACAGTTGTTCAAGTGTTGACTGATTCACTTAAATTCGGTAGAAAATTTTAATAGGTAATTCATGTTCAGTGGTTATGATCAGTAAACATTGGTAGCTGGAAACATGTCAGTGTTCTTTCTATTTGTGGTACAGGAGGAGTTTTGTTTGACTTTATTTAATAACATGATAGCTCATATAATCTAAATAATATAACTAATATATCTCTTTTTAAAATTTCATAGGTAGATTAAAGCTACTAGACTATCAACTTACCCAGAATTACAACTATTAGACTATCAAATTATCCAGAATTACAGCTACTGGACTATCAAATTACCAAAAATTACAGGTACTAGACTATCAAATTATGCAGAATTAAAGCAACTAGATCATCGAATTACCCATATTATAGCTACCTACATCAAATTACCAAAATTACAGTAACTAGAGCAACTATCAGCCATCACATTTGATTGAAAAAGTGTATTCATCTCTTAAAGGTCCAGGGATGCAGAAGGATACAATTAGATTCACTCAAGCCATCAGAGAAGATATTCTCACGAACCATTAAGTCTCTACAAATGCTAAAAATATTTAAAGCTTATTAAAGAATCTAACAATTGATCAGCAATTGAGAAAATGGACTTACATCGCTGCTGAAAGAATGTCCCATAAGCAAATCTACTTATTTTTCGAAAGGCAGAGAGTTTTCCATAACACTTAGATAAGCAAATTACATGCATAATTAATTTAAATAAGCAATTTATTTGCAGAACGGCTCCATTCAGCGGAAGGATCTCTGAGTACTGAAATACAAAACAGATGCTTTAGAAATTGTGTTAATAATTCACTACACATTTCTGCTTAATTCTAATGTCTTAACTGAAATCTTACTCCTATCACATAATTCTGAAAATGCAGATTGTTGTAATGTATTTTATGATTTATGCTAATGACCCATTTTTTTAATGTTTCAGGTAAGAGAATCTCATTTCCTATCGAAAAATTTTTTTCCCGTGTAATAAATGACAAATGCTGTTAGGTGAGAAAGATTTTTTTTATTTATACAAACTATATTGTATAAAAAACGGATTTTTGTAATATTTGTTAATTATTGCAAGTAATAAATGAGTTTAGAATAAGTCTTAAGTTCAAATTATAATTTTTTTTCTTGCACCAATTAAAAACAGTAAAAAAGACATGTTTGCTAATGACTCGAAAAATTACTTCTTGGAAGTTATTATGATTCGAGTAATATTTATCTCCTAAGTCATCTAGGAAATTTTGAAGCTCGGAAGATTTTTGTGATAAACCTTTTCTTTATCATACTTCATTTCAATGTTTTTATCTTGTTTCAGTTATCTAAGTCAGAATAGTAACATATTTCCGCCAAAGAGGCTATCTGTGGTTTATTATTTATCATGTTATTGGCTCGAATAATCGATGAAACAGGCAATTTAAACAATGAAATGAAAATTATTGGATTATAATGCTAGAAAAATTTTTTCTAAATCATTCAAGTCAACATGACTCAAAAATATTTGTTAAAATTAATGCCATTTTTATACTTGAAAATCCTTAATTTATATTTAGAACTTAACAGTAGCAATTAAACTCATTGAAATTCTTAGCAGTCTCCAGCGAAATTAAGAAAACATTATATATATATATAATTTAATATTCTTTAAATCAAATGCATTTATAGGTTTTTAAATTCTGTAAATTTATGTCTTTATTATGTATTATTTGGAGTTATTTGTAATCATAACTGTCTTGCTCTATATATTTTATATTATACACTCACAAGTTATGAATTGCATGTATAAAGGTTACATTGAATAAAACTTTATTTACATAAAAAATTATCGTAAAAGGTGATAAATATTTTCAAATTGAAGTTATATCGGATTTTTATATTTATAAATTTTTAAGTATCTTTATTTTTTGTTAGAAGATATATTTAGCAAATTGAAAAGATGGCAATAAACATTAGAATGTCATTTTATACATCCGTAATGTACCTTAGCCACAATCTTATTATTGTCGAATAATTTTGGTATGTATTATATATATATATATATATATATATTCTTATAGCACACACACACACACACATTTCACATTTATTTTGCTCTTGTTAAATTTATGAGATAATGTCAAATAATTTTTATAAATTTTTTTTCTAAAACTTTTTGAATGCATTTCTTTAATAACATTTGTTCTTAAAAATTGTCTCAACAAATAGTCTTTGATTTTGAATATCTCTCGGAAGTTTTACAATTTTAAATTAAAACTTAATTATTATGTTAAATATGTATTTACCAAAAATAATGAGTTATTATTTCCCATCTCTAAATCTATTTGAAAAACATATTCGAACAAAAGAGTTTGTTATGAAGGAAGCACATTTATTAAAAATGATATATTTTTAATATTTAAGCCTTTTTCTTGATAATTAAGTTCTTGTATATTCATAAAATTATTTTCCCGTTAATTTTTTTTTTTTTTTTTGTCTTCGGTATGTATATTATTAGTTTTAGCAAAGTTCACCTTTTATTTTAATTTGGGAACGTTCGCATAAACTGTTAACTCCATATCTCATTTTGATACGGCGTGTAGCTCAAAATTACTAATGATTTTTCCCTTTAAAAATGATGAGGAAAATGAAAAATAGACCTTCTTTTTAATTTTCTCTGCACACACTACTGATCAATATTGCTTTTTTTAGTGTACAGAGCCTTGGCTGATTGATAGTTAGCGAGAGGAATAAAATAAGAAATTGGCGACTCTTAAACGTTTTGGCGGCGCCAAACGTTATTTTTTTAAGAGTAGGCGTGTACAGAAAAAGCTAAGTGTTACAATTTTTATTTTATCGTTCACTTCATTAAATTGCATTATATTTTTGGACGTTCAGAAGAAAAAACTGGGGTAATTTTTTAAGTTCGCATTTACTTTGATGACCTTTACGTTCAAATAATTTTCCTTATTTAATAGCTCTATGTTTAAGGACGCACAAATTTTTTTCCACAAGGTTACGAAACTCTGTAAAGTCACGCAAAGCTATAAAAGATGTACTTTGTATCTATTAACAAATTGAATCACTTTTATTCATGTACGGATTGGATGAAGAAAATTACCATTAAATTAAAAGTAAGCATTTGATTTTTCAGACTCTACAACTCGTTTTTTTTTTATTTTAGTAAATCATAGTTCTTATTTTTTGTAGAAATCTTTATTATGCTTTTCATAAACAAGTATTCTTTGTAAAAATGAAAAACATAAAACGCCACATAAAACCGGCCTGTCCTGTTATTGCAGAATATTGCGTTTTGCACAATCATTTGTTTATACTAGTACATTGTTTACATTATATTAATACATTTTTTGTGTTAGTACACTGCGCTTTTGGCAACAAAGTTCCTGTATGAGGTCCATGAGGTTCTATTAGGCGATAGTTAACACTGAATATCATTTAAAATTCCTAGCGGAGTTTTAATCAAACAACCCAGAAGTTTCAGTTACGTTATTTTCAGCAAGATGGCGCAACATGCCACAGATCATATCATAATTGTCCCGTTTGCATGAGATGTTCACACCTGAGAAGACGATCAGTATATGTGGTCTTCTCGGTCACTTGAGACTTTTACTTGTGAAGGCAGTTAAAGAGAAGAATATACCACACACAGTCGAGATCAGGATCCAGGGTGTAATCAATAGCACCACAATGCAAAAAGTGACGAGAATAGTATATATAAATCTCCTTAAGAGTATTTCCATATGAGGTGAAGTGGGTGTTGGTCAATGTCTGCAACTACGGTGCAAGGATTCATCCTATTTAATACACTACATTTAATTTTATGATTTGAGTTTACAGGACGTATTTTACGTGCCACACAATATTGTTATTTCCATATAATGACACTGTTTCCGAAGAAGGCATATGCGATTTCGAGATACAAGTTTTTTATATTGGAATGTTTAAAATGAAACAAATACACCACGATCATAGCGACATTCTTTTCCAATTTCTTCCAACGATACTTTTTCAAACTATTAAGTCTACAGATATGGAAATCACATTTATATCAAAATGTCTTTTAGCTGAAATTGCATTTAAGCTGGTCATTGATTTTCGGACAGCGTTGGTAATTCATTACGTATATCGTCGAGTAAATTATAAGAAAAGTAAATTAATAAATATTTCTTAAGCTGACATTATTATAGAAGAGAATATTTTAAGAGCTTCTGTAAAACTTGCTAATTTACAACTGACAATGATACATCAACTGTTATTTTTGTCATCTAAAATGTTCTCATATTCTAAAATTTACATTCTATTATCAATACAGATGTTAAAGATGTTTTCTTTCTCAGTGGCCCGAAAACCTTGGGTAGGCCCTTGTCTCCTCAATCCTCTGTTTTCGGCTTCCAAATGATCTCTCTAAAAATGAAGAGATCCCTTCCTACTCTGGTTCCTGAGGGCCTGCTCAAGAATATTTTGTGTGTTGAACTTTCTTTGCTCATTCTGATAACATGAACATTAATTCTTCGGATTTTTATATATTTGATGATACCCGGTTCTCTGAAGGTAGAATCGAGTTTTGAATTTGAGCATCTGTACCGTATGTCATAAACTTGTACACCTACACATTTTTATTGATGTTTAGTAATTTAGAATGTTTAAAAATTAGTTTAATGAGAAAACAAGGAATAAAAAAACTTACATATATATATATCAAATATGCTCTAGGTCATACATAGAGTTTTTAAAAATAAGCTGTGTATAACAAAAAAAATATATTTTAATGATATAAATATATACTTTTTATAAATAAACAAGATATGATTTCCTAATAAGTGATTTATAATTTAGTGGAGTAAATTCCTGTTTATACATAGAAGTCTAAATTTCAAAAACATTTAATTACTAATAAAGAAGAAATGATTTAATATGTAAAAAAAAATTTTAATGATTTTCTAAAAACAGTTAAATTTATATTTTCAAAATAATTAAACTAAATATTTAATAATTTAATTTAATAACTAAAAATTAAATAAAACTTTAATAAAAACAAATCTTCAAATTACAATAAAGTGAATAATTTTATTATTTCTCATGAACTATGTTTATATTTCCTATATGCATAAATTGTTCAAATGAGTTTTTATATTACTTTGTTCTCTTAATTTTGTGCATTTTCCTAGAAATCGGTTTATTAGTGGAGCAGTTAAAATCCCAAAGCCAATCACGAATTTACTACCATTTTCCTTCGATTTTGTTTCCGCTACTGGAATTAAAATGTCGAATTTATATTCATACAAAAATGATATACATTTAAGTAAATAGAGTTTTATTCAAATGATTACAATCATTTCTTAAGTATGTTACTAAAAAGGAAATTAATTTTCGAAGGAAGAGAAACACACTGCAGTTTCATACAAAATCATTTTTCAACAGAATGACAACTTATTTATTTTCTCACTTTGTCATAGAAAGGTTTCATTCATATTATTTTTGTTAACAGCTGACAGCGTTGTTGGTTATTCCGACGAAAAGAAGTAAAAGCACGGAGCTATGTCTTATTTTCATCAAATATGATATTTGGCTCTCTGCCAAGATCACTGACACAGCCTCTAACAAGTCCTGTGGCTTTTTCTGTTCTAGTGCTTTCGTTTCTAGTTCATTTTTTGTACTATTTCTTGTGAATTAGATGTCTTGTTTTCGCAGACAGATGCTCGCCACACATGATTACCTTCCTCACCGTTAAATTACTCCAGTCGCTTCGATTTCACATCCAATTTTTACTTCCTAACTGATGATCTCTTTACCAAAAATTCTTTTTTTTTCTTGCCTTCTCAATTTTATGTATTTCAAGAGCATTAAGTTTACCAGAAACATTTTGAAAACCGGACTTGCTATCAGCAGTAGCCAAATGTCTTGTTATAATCGCCACGAAACTCCAATGAAATTACCAAGTTATTTTATTTATCAAAATGATGTTTTATGAAGTTAATTTATAAACAGAACTTTTTTATCTAGTGATTTGTGGTTACACTTCAAATTTTCTGTCAAATATTGCGGATTTGGTGGTGCCAAAGCCTGATTCTGGTGAGAGAAAATAGATACATACAGTGTACAATGATAGAAACATTTGCGTAAAAGAATAACTGCGAAGACTGAGAGTTTATATGTAGCCATTTAAAACTTATAATTATTTCAATTACATGCTAATAACAAAATATAATAATAATTTTGCCATGCTACCTAAATATTATTCTTTTCATCTATTGAAAAAAGTCTTTTTACACTTATTATGTTTTAACAATAACAATATAAGGGTGCATGAATGTCGTCTAGAAAAGTTGGATATTGTCGCCAAATTGATACGAAAACTTTTCACGTTGTTCCTTTAATAATTGCATACAGTATAACATTAAGGTAAAATTCATTATTTTAATGTTAATCAATAAACTTTTCAAATGGAAACAATCGCATTTTAATTGGATGGTCAAAAATGTTTATTTTGTGTTGTCTACTTTTACAGAAGAATTTTTTTTTTATTTAGGTGATATGTTCGATATAAAATAAGACGTATAAACATTAAAGTAAAAATTTTACATAGACATATAATTAAACTATTTATTAAAGCTTAATAATTAAAGCACTTGAAGAGAGATAACAAAGTTACATTTTAATACGTTACATACCAGATTTGAAGACAAGTTCTTAGAGAACAACTAAAAAGATAGCAAGACCGCTTCATTCATTTTCTGCCTCTATGGCGGATTCATACACTGTGGATTACGACAACTAGAACTGAATGTTCGATTAAGAAACGCAAAGGGTTTATCAAAGTAAACAACATTGTATTTGGAATACATTTTCCTGTTGTCAGCGAAATAGCGTGTTGCTTTTTTTGGTCAGCAGGATTTTCTAAATGTAACCTAATACATATAAGCAAAAATAGCTCGGAAATTAATAACTTTATTTTTAAAGAAATATAATCACGTATTTTTAAATAGCTTTCTGAGAGAAAGAGATGTTTTCATTTACGAGAAAAAATTTTTTATTCATTGAAAATCATAGTTTAAAAATATTGCAAATTATGATCAGCTTTTAAAACGTTTTAACTTTAGTAAAATGTCTTATGCCGTATTGTTTGAAATCAGAATTATTTCTGGATTAATTCTTTAAATTTGTTAGCTAGTCTATAAAATATGACTTCACGTAAATAGTATTAATGCAAAAGATATTGTAACTGTAACGAAACAGTTGGAAAGCATATATCAAAATGGGTTTAAAGCCAAGTCCGTTTAAATTTCTCTATGCAAAGGAATTTAACACATCAAACTCGAAACTATACAAATGTGGCTGGAATTGAAATTGTAATTTGTCAATGAAAATACGTCTGGGCACGAAGCTATTATTTGGGGCGAGACAAATTTAATCAGGCACACATGCAGAAAGTATTTTCTTGGAAACTCCAACTGCCCCATCGCATATGTAGTTACTAAAACTAGTTCAAAGGAAATGAATTTAAACTCAGACAGTCTTTTGGCACCAACCAAAAATTTTTTTACACAGTTCTTCTTTAAACTTTATTACAGCAAACTTTTAATTCAGAAACTGAAAACAGCTGTTTATGAAAGGAAAACGATAGTTTTTTAATTTGTTTACCACACACAGTTCCAAAACTTGACTTTTTGCAAATATTAATTCAACAAACTTATAAATTCCATAAAACAAATCATGAATTCATAATTTCTGAAGAATTTACTTCTATTAAGAGAATTTTAATAAATTTGTAACATTATAATTTAATGGAGTAATATATAAATAGAAGCTCGGTTGCCCAATGGCACAAGTTAGAGGTTCACTCATCCGGTGGGCATACTGTAAGTGGGTCGATAAAACTGAGTACCAAGCATGAGAAATAAATATTGGTGATTTAGGCTAACCGGGTAATGTTTCGCGCCCCAATTCCATAGAAAAAACAACAAACTTCATAAAAGCTTGAAGTATTCTCTTATATGAAGCTGTTTCGGACTTTCACCAATCTTTTTCTTTGAAACCAAATACTTCCACTGCTTTCCAGTAAACGACGGATTACATATGTTAAGATCTTCCAATCTCAGACGTATTGTATAGAAAATGCCGCAAAGAGATTAAAATAAGCTTGGATTCTTCATTTGGTGACATAAAGGGTAAAAGTGATCGAAATGAGTCATCACTAAGCACTCGTGACTCCACTGGGAAGTTAAGCCATTGGTAACTCTACTAGCTTTTATTTCAGGGGCTTGGTAAAAAAAAGTTCGAAATGGGATCATATTGAAGAATATTTTGGACTTTTACCAAAACAGTTTTATAAACTGGTAAAAGTAGGATTCATCAGACTCTCTTCGAGATTTTGCAGTAATATATTTAGAGCGATTTGCTAAATCTTCGATTTCCAATTTTCATTTCACATGATGTGACCTTTTCTTTAATTATTCCTGGAAACAAAAATATTTTATTTGTATCCAATCTTTTCGTTTGTTGTTGGGATATTTTTCATAACGTGATATAAGTATTATGCAGATTCACTTCTTTTTTGAGGAAATATTACATTTATGTTTACAATCATATATCCAGCCTTCTGCAGTATATATTTTTAGTCAAATTTTCATTTTATGTCTTTTTCTCTCTCCTTATGCATACCGCAGATTATAATATAGATCACAAACGTATATTTAATCTTTCTGTGATATTTTTACCATATAATGCTGGTTAGCTTCGTTTATTAAAATAAGCAGCGCCGTCTATGAGCACATTTTAAATTATCTGGGGTTTGGTGTTAAGTAATATTTAAGTTACTTAATATATTTATTAAAAGCCGGAATTTCTAAAGAAAAGGAAACGAAGATAAATCCTAATGCAATTTAAATTCGACAACATAAGATTTCTAATAGCTATATAACATATTTCTTATAATTTCATAATTTTCTCAGTTTCATATTCTTCTCCAAGATCAAACACATTTTCTTTCAGTTTGATGAAAAATATTTTGTTACGAATATTTAATTAGCATCTAATGACTGAAATGCATATTTAGTAAATAAATTGCAAGTTATTAAAGTTATTTTCGTTAGAATTATTGTATTCCTTTCGTATTCTTAAGATATCGTAATATTCTGTATTTTTCACCAGAATTATGTACATTTAATATCAAATAATCCACCAGATCAATAAAATAGCTAATTCTGCAAACTATTAAAATTGTTTCAAATCCAGACTAAAAGTTAATTATAAAATTATTTCTGCAGTTAATCTTTGCATCTCTCTCTGTAAGGAATCTTGTTTCTGTAAGTGATAAACAAATATTTAAAAAGAAATATTATTAAATTATTATTATTATTATTTTCAAATTGAAATTTGTAAATATCGAATAATAATATTTATTAGAAATGAACTGTTGCATGTACATTTAATATTTTCATTTCTTGTTTTCTTTAGCCTTATTATTTTTCTCATTGTTCAAATTTATGTTATGATTTTTACAATAATCTTGTTACTGGCAACATGCTTCATTTTACTATTGAGTTTGTGTGAGGAGCAACAGTTGTTCATGTAGAATACTGGAAAATACTGAGCTGCAGGCAAATCTTTCTGTTCAATACTTCATGAATAAAAATATCAATAGAGTTTTTTTTTATACAAAGCTGATGCTTTTTAGTTCAAGTCAACTATAAATGATAAAAAAAATTTTAAATTTTTATATAAGAAAAGAAATTTTTTAATTTAGAAAAATTGCATATTTTTATTAATTTTATTAATGGATAAAAATTGCTTAAAAAGAAATTCCAGACATTTAGGCGCGAATTTCGATAAGAAAACAAATGGAACAATAAATTAGAGAAATACAGAATTAGGTAAAAAAAACTACTTTTTAGCTGTTATTTTATTAATTGAGCAATATTAATGACAAATAAACTAACATGTATGCAGTAAGACTTATTTTAACAGTTGCGAGTAACTCAAATGATACTGTCCAAAACTCTTTGTAATTATCAAACTATTTAGTTTCACATAAAAAAAAAGAAACCATATTTACTGCATGTAATGAGTAGGAATAACAATGTTTCTTCAACAGCGACATAAAATTCAGCGAAACAAATGCATTTCCTTCGTTCCGCAAACGTTGTAGACATAACCGTTTAGTTTATGTCAGCTCATTTTCATTGTAATGGCTCTTTCCAGGAAAATGTCCTCATCTTCCTTGACATTCTTTCTATCTCATCAGGCAGATAAAATTGAGTTTCTTTTATCAAAACCAGCTGGGTGTAGTTGAGAAGAATATTTTCATAGGGATCACAAAGCAGAAAATCCGAATGGATGTGTTTGGGTGAGAGGATCGGGGTCATACTCATTTTTTCAAGGCATTTGCAAACTTGGCTAAGTTTGGAAATAAAGGTAAAGAAGTTTATATTGCCACCAGAAAACTTTTGAGAGTTGAAATATACGTGAAACGATCAGCAGTTTTTCATGTTTAAAACAGGGATGCGATGTAAAAAATAAGAATCGAAAATAAATTTACGAAAAATGTTGCAATTATTCAAACATATCTTTTGATATCTTGAAAAATTAGTAATTAATAGAAAGACTATTTATAATTAATAGCATCTCTACAGCTTCGAAGGATAAAAAGATTTTATGACCTTTTCATTTTCACACACACACACACACACACAAGTCATATACAAATTTGCTGTAGTTAAAATATCAGTAAAGAAATTTTTTTCCAAAATCTAATATTCGATGGGTATATAAATAAAAAAATAAACTTTTCCCTTTTTACGAAACTAATTAGCTCAAAGACAAATGACAATTAAAAATAAATTATTATATTATATCTTTTATATTCAAAATATATGATTCCATAAATTGAAAATTCGTATCTAATGTTAATAATTACTCTTGTTTACTTTATTAATAGTAATAATGTATTAATTATTTTTGCCATCACGTTACTATTGAGTGTGGAAACATATATAAAACAATAACAATATTGTACCGCGCTTCGGGGATCGTGTCGGTTGAGAGTTGAATAAAGCAACTACTTAATGAGCACAAGTCTTTTACTCGCAAAAATTCCACTAGGTATACCAGCTGTAATAATCACAATTATACAGCTACAATTCCTCAGATACAATAAGTAACAGCTTCTAATCACAGGTCTCAAATACCTCAGGCAGAGAACAGTTTCTCTAGACAGTCACGACTAATCGTCTTCACAAAACTGACTGTCTTTTCAAATCTGCCTGTTTTCTTCTTCTTTGTTGGTGTAAAACTGAGTACCTGTCCTAAAGCATCTACTCATTCATCTCAATTGGTAAGAATTAAATGCAAAGCTTAAAAATTTGAACGTAATTAAATTAGGCAAAAGCCTTAGAGAGTATTGCGTCCGATGAGTAAAAGGCAGCAATAGGTCTGACTTGGGCAACCCCAGGGAGAATATGAGCATTAAAAAGTTTATTGAAATCTCCAGCAGTGCACTTGGATGCATGTTTGTAGAAATTAACATTCAGCTTTTGAATATGTTGACAAAGTTCATCTAAATTAAGATCCTTTCTAATATTTTTGTTACGAATAAAATATGGAGCATTTTGAGACAATTTTTCTTTAAAGTTTATTTTGAAAAGTGCTTAAAAGTATATCTTGATTTGATAGAGAACACCAGGCAGGGGAAGCATATGTAATGATTGGTCTGATTATGAAAATATAAAGTAATCTTTTCAGCTTGAGGTTTAGTTTAGATTGAGGTCCTATATGAGATCTTTAATTTTAAAATATGAGTTCCAGGCAGAAGAGATTTTAGATTTAAGATGTTTAGTCCAGGTAAGTTTGCTATTGATGAGAAGTCCAAGATATTTAGTTTTATTGACTTTCTCTATTTGTTGACCAAATATATAGAGAAGATTATTGAATTTATATTTCCGTGGTTTTCTGCTTATGACTCTTAGTTTTAATTTTGATGCATTTATAGCTACATTCCAATTACTACACCAATCTTCAATATCAGAAATTTTATTTTGGATTTTAGATATGGCAAAATTTGGGTTTTATTGATCTAACAACAATACCAGTATCATCTGAATAAAAGGCTGTAAGGCTTTGTATATCATTATTTACTGGAAAGTCTACTGTATAAAATAGATAAAGAAAAGAACCTAATATTCTTCCCTTTGGTACTCTTAGATTTATTGGTCTAGTTTAAGAGACACAGTTATTTAATTTAATACGGAATTTTCTATTGGAAAGGTAGCGATTGATGATGTGAACAATATTATTCCAAGTTATAATAATTTGTAAATAAGGCCTTGGTGCCAAACCCTGTGAAAAGCTTAGGCCACATCTAACCTTAAAAATGCTGAGTGTTCCTTGAGGTGGAAACTTTTGCCTATGAATTCGCATATTTTAATGAGTTGCTTGGTGGCGGAAAGCTTTTGTCTGAAACCATATTGTTCAACAAGAAGAATATGTAAGTATGGTTTTAGTCTACTGCAGATTATTCTCTCGAATATTTTTGATAATGTTGGTAAAAGGCTAATGGGCCGGTGACTTTCTGGATTTGTAGGGTTTTAGCAGGTTTTGGGAATAAGATAATTTCGGCTTCTTTCCAAAAGTCCGGAAAATAATTCATATTTAGGCATGAATTGAAAATATTAGTAATATGGGAAATATAATTATCAGGCAGATGCTTGAACATAATGTTGGACATTTTGTCAAAGCCAGGAGCTTTTCGTTCCTTTAGTTAGGAAATTACATTTCGAACTTCATCTTCAGTAGTATTTGCAATAGTTTGGTCTTTATGGCTTTGTAGAAAAGTTAAGGTATCATTTAGTATTTCTGTAGTGAATGTATCATTGATAGGAGAGGGATTTTCACAAAATTGATTTCCCATTGTATCGGCAAATATTTCAATTTCTTCATGATTTGTGTATACAAAACCATGCGATGCTAGAATAGCTCCATTAGTAATTTTGTCCCTTTTTAATACTCTAGTAAAAGACCAGAGAGAGAATTATCTTGAGTGCTTACATTAATAATTTTGTCTTCCCAGTTAACTTGCTTGAAAATGGCACGTTTTTCTTTTATTTCTCCATTTAATTTATTCATCTGTGTTTCAAAGGCTGGATTTAAAGTATTTGATAATATTTTCTGATTTTGTTGCGTTTCTTAATTAAATCTTTAATATTTTTGGGAAAAGCCGTATAATTTTTAAGGAATTTGTTTTAATTGAAGAATTATTAAAAGTATTAATAATATTAATTGTCAGTTTAAAAAATCTGATTATTGATTTCATTTGAGTTGTTAAGGTGTAGTTAATCTTCTTTACAGGTAAAGAGAATATTGTGAAATAGATTCCAGTCCGTTTTAATGATTTAACGATGAAAGTCTTTAAGTGCGATACCTGCAACAGCAATAACAGGTGCGTGATCTGATGATAGAACTGAGAGAACATCAACAGCAAGGTTAATATTATAGTTTGTAAGGAATAATTCCAAAATATCCGGTTTTCTATTGGTAAAATTAGGATAATAAGTTGGTGGGTCAGGAGCGCTTATGTTAAGTTTCAATAAGACTGTGAAGGATGTATCCATTGTTGTTATTATTGTTGCAACCCCAAATGGTATTTTTCGAGTTAAAATCATCTCCCATAATAATAGGATAGTTATAATGGAACAGTTGTTTTAAAATATGTATCGGAATACAAACATGAGTAGAGCTATATATGCTAGAAAATTTTAAATCAAAATTTGGAAGACATAAAATGATAGTAGTAATTTCCGTACAATTTTGACTGTAAGTAGAATGTAAAGGTGAAGAGAGAGAATTTTTAATAAAAATAGCAACTCCACCACCAAGGCCTTGCATGCGATCACTTCTATAAATATTGCAGTTAGGAATATTAATGTTCTTATTTGCAGTTAGATGAGTTTCTATGACCAGGCAAATATTTATATTATTTTCAACAATAAAATCGTTGAATTCATAAATTTTTTGAGTAATCCCGTTTGCATTCCAAGTGCATATGGATAAATGTCTAAAACTTCATAATGTTCTTATCCATTATGTGTTTGAGATGTGGTGATTGGGGTGGCTATGTGGCCAGATCTGATAGCATTGATTGATTCTATTAAGCCAGAGTTTTTAATCCAATTTAGCATGTTTTTTCATTCTTCCAAGACATTTTGGCTTCAGATATATCGGTAGAAATTTATTTTTAATGGCATCTGAATATGAATTATTAATAACTGTTTTGTTCATGATAATTCAGTCGGAATATTTTAATTCTTTTTTCTTAATGTTACCAGCAGAAAGTGGATTTTTGAGACATCCTGAGAAGTTAGCAGTGTGATTACCATCACAATTTGCTCATTTGGGAGGTTCTTCTTTCGTTTTTAAACATTCATCAGTTAAATGCTGTCCAGCATACTTGACACATTTTGGCTCATGTCTGCATGAGTTTTGTGCATGAAAGAACTATTGGCATCTGTGGCACTGTGGTGGGCATCTTCCCCCTCTATAATGTTCAACAGTAATACGAAGTCACATTAAGTATTGTATGTGATAGATATCTTCTGATTTTTTGGTTTTAGGGAGAGTGACGAAGTATAATGGCAATTTATTTCTTTCACCATTTTTATATGATGATAATTGCACAACAATGGTAGCCATAAATCCTAATTTAGTTAGTTCTTGCTGAATTTCAACTAAATCAGCATCATAAGGAAGACTTCTAATAACGACTTTAATGTTCTTATGTAGGAAGGAAATTAATAATTTTTATCTTCAAATAATTTGGTTGTTTTTCTGTGCGAATCAGGAGAATTAACTTTGATTGTAAATGTATCTAATCCATTGATTTTAGCCGTGTATTGATCAAATTATCTAATTCTTTGCTAAGTATTTTCTAAGTAACCTTGGAATCTGATAATAATTGGAGGGATTTTAGTTGCTTTTTTGTCAAATTGAAAGCCGGAAGTATCATTTAGTTCTTCGGTATTTTCGTTTGTATTAATTATGATATTTGATTCTTCATTTACACTAGTTTCCATTAGATTTGGACTATCATTTTCATTGTTATTAAAAATATTTGAGGATATAGTATTATTAATAGTAATTTCTGCATTTATTTTCCTTACATTTTTTGATTTCTGTAAGATTTTGCGGCGTTTTCGATTCTTCTTTTTCTGACCAATGAGAGTAAAGCCTTGTTCCTCAGTGGGCGGGTCTTCGATCTGAGAAATGCTTTCATATGAATCGGTTTGAATTTCCATATCCTTATCTACACTGGGTTTACCCAAGTCAAAATTATTATTTTTTGAATTTTGATCAAAATTTTTAAAAGCTATGCCAGATAAATTGCGCATAGCTTCTCTGTAGAGTTTATCTGATTGCGCATAATCAGGATTTTCTGAATTTTCAATATCATCAGTTTGTTTAAGAATTTTAAGATAGTTTCGGTGAGCTAAATCCAAATGAGTAGTGTTGTTTGCGTTGTCATGTGATGTCCTAACCGTGGTGGGATCAGGAGTGCAGGATCCCGCACCATTGACTGTCTGCAAAAGCAATACTAAAAAGGACAAACCACCAGAACAGTCGACGGGCGCCTGTGTTGGAAAATCGTGAGGGGGATTGCCTTCGCTCATATTCGAGCAGTAGCTGGTTGAAGAAGTAAGCTGAGAGGTTAAACAGCGCAGCGTTAAGGTATTTTGAGATATAGAAGATCTCTAGTACTCAGACACGTCTGCACTCAATGACCAAGTTAACACGAATGGTGAATGAATCAATGATTGCTAGCCTCCAAAGCTTTTTTAATCTTGATAAATCTTTATATGCTTAACTGCTTCGTCTTCTATGTATAGCTGCGGTATTTATACCTGACTTGGCGGAAAAATCTACCAGTTTCGCCAAGGTTCTGGAAGCTTCTAGGCTATCTTGCTAAATATTGGTCCTAGAGCTCAGGTCATGGATGTTTCCAGAAATATCTATTTCTCGCCAAGTCGCCAAGAATCTTGCCAACTGTCAGCAAGTTTTCTCGCCAAAACATGGCCAAGTCACCAAATCATTAGAAATCCCGCTTTTAACGTATAACACGTCTAAATATCGCAGTTTTTGCCCAAAATGTGAGTATTTCTGATATGTCCGAGATATTTTAAGGCAAATACAATAATTATTTATAAATTTGTAACAATATCTATAAGTTACGCAACAGTGTTTGATCAACCTGTGATCGTTGATTTGGTAACGTTAGCTTTGACTGAAGAAGGATAACATCTCCGAGGTGTGGGAGCCAGTTGTTCTTCCTTACCTTCAGGGCTTGCCCACAGCCATATTTTAACAGGGTAATGCGTGACCACACGTGGCACTCATTGTCCAAAGGCTTTTAGTCAATCGCCAGATTGAATTGCTTCTCTGGCCGGCTCGCTTTCCGGATCTTTCGCCGATAGAAAACATGTGGATTATGATTGGTCAATAATTGACCCATATTACATTCCCAGCTGCCACACCTGATCAATTTTGGGCAACGTGTGGAAGCTGCTTGGTCTGCTGCATCCCAAGAATACATCCAAAGCCTCTTTGAATCATTGCTGTGGCATGTGGCAGCAGTGATCTCCAACAAGGACGGCTACTGATTTCAGCAGGAACCACATTTCATTAAAATCTATAAATTTAATCAGTAGATGCTTGGTCAACATGTTATTCATGTTGACCAAGCATCAAATAATTAAATGATTAACAAATAAATTTTGTTGTGTTATTCCTTGTCTTTCTTTGTATTGCAATTTGGATAGCCAGCAGAGCACATTTTACAGAATGTAGTTTTTAAATAGAAAAAAATAAATGATTACTTTTCCTAATTTTCATCAATAAAGCGAAAGTAAATACTGTTTTTTAAAGTATGAATCCTATTTTACCTGTGTTTCTAATTATATTTATTCATGTTGTTTGTTTCATTCTAAATATTTTAACATTTTATTTATAAGGAAAAATTAATTTGATAAAAAAATCTAATTCATGATTTTTCTATTTTACGAATAAAATTAATGAAATGTAATTAATGAAAATTAATGAAAATGAAATTAATCTCATCTTATTAAGATGAATATAATTATGATGAAAAGAAATACTTAAATATTCATCAGCATTATTTTACAGTAAACTGGAATAAACACGTTATTTCATTAATATCATAAAAGCGCATTTTAGCAAACATCTTTCAAATGTTTTTATTTATTTATGTTTAGTCGCAAATTTTCATAAGTTGGTTTGAAATTTCTGAAGATTTCCGCCAATTTTTGTCGCCGTTTAATCTAATTTCATACATCTCTATTTCCTGAATATAAAATTTTTTGACACGAGAAATCGATTATAAAACTTAGAATATTAGGAGTAAAATTTATTCTTAGAGTAAAAGCCATTTTCCCACCTTTTAAAAACGCTTTTAAGAATAATTTCAATATAAAACCATTTAAGGAGATGCACTTCCGAAAGTGTCATAATTTTATACTGGAAAACTTAAATTATCTGCTAAGAAAGATGAAAATATCTTAAAACGGTTAATAAATACTGCAAATATTGTGCATTTGAGTCGATAAATCATAGAATTTCCGGCTGCGCCTAAGCTTGGCTGACAGTCTGGGGATCTCATTAAAATGTACTAAGCCTGAATTATGTACTTGCAGGAAATTCTTATACAAAGTTTTAAATGATGCATGCATTTTTACAACTCCTAAATTCCTGATCAGTAAATTTTTTTTTTTTTACATTTATTTATATTTAATTTTATAACCATTAGTATCGAAAATAAACATAATCCATTAAAATAACATGCAAACACGACATTAAATTTAGCTATTACTATTTGAAAAATTATATGTCGCCTAAGACCTATAAAATAGCAAACACGTTTTGTTATTTGATTGTTTACAAAATAATGAAACTATAAACTTCATATAATTTATTTATGGAATTATTCATATAATTTTTATATTCCACAGACGATCTTCTTCACTCATTTATGTAACTTTAATGAGCCCCACTGGCTTGGTAACTGCGCGCCACTTCCCATGAAGATCAGAAAAATGAAGCATCATTCGTCGCGGTCAGTGGTTGGGAGGGTCAACCTATTCCCCTTCATTGGGTTGCTGGAGCTCCGTGAGTTAGGGATGAGTCCACATTCAGGTGTGACATCCGCTAATGCGGTGGAATGTGGGGAGGAAGGTGCCAGCTCAGGTGTGACCTCGTCACCTGACCTTGATTCAAATTTACGAGGCGCCTGGTGATAAAGAAATATACCAAATCTATTAACTTTAAAGTAAAGTTACGGCTCCTGTTTATGTAAGTATATGATTTTAATTTTGGATACCTTACAGGATGCCAAATTCTGAGTTTGGTGATTTTTTTTTTTTGCGGATTTTCTTATGCATCTGGCAATCTGGTTTTTTTATTACGTCATAGTATGGGGATCAATAAAATTATACATAAAATTCTATTTTAGCAATCCTAGTATTTACGTCAGCACGAGATGTCACTTGACCAAACCAGCCTTTCTATCCTACACAAGCTCAAAATTGTCTCCCTTCGGAATAATATCTATTTTCAATGGATCCCATCTCACGTGGATATTGGTGCAATGAAATAGCAGACACTTTAGCAAAGGAGGGTTCAGGTCATCCTGCTCCTTCTTTTTCCTCACTTACCTACCTTGAACTCTTTTCCCTGAGAAAAGCCCAGTTTAAAACCGATTGGCAGGTACCTTTGACTCCCCATTTCTACTAGGTTGAAAGACGGAACTTTCTCTGGCACTTTCTTGTGATAGGAAATCCAGCACTTGCCTTGCACGTCTCGCCTCTGGCTACCTGAAATGCCTCACTATTGTAGCGGGTAACAAACCTTCCCCCCCTCTGTCCTAAATGCCCTGGACACCAAGCTTCTCCTGAACATATCTTGAACTGTATGAATATACTATGGGACGAAATCTATACTTCTCCCCGCCTTGTATCGATTTCCTCTCCGTCAACGGTACAGTCTGATTTGTACCGCCATATATGTGTCTGTGTATATGCATAGCTGATTACAATACAATTGTTCTCCCACCTGGGAAAATGCGTCACTTATCTTCCTTAATCTGAATTCTCTTCAAGGTTTGTAGAATATTCAGTTTGACGTTGTATGAAAAGCCATTAATGGTTCACTTGTTCCTAAATATCTAATTTTTTTAATATCTAAGGCATAAAACCTTCATAGAAAGCCAATGATCGATTCATCGTCGCTTTTTACGATCCGCATTAGGATCTCAGAACCTAATAAACTTCGGACGTAAAACGAGAACAAAACATCTCACAAATTACCACTGTGCGTCGGAGGTTAGTTGAATATCAAATTTAAAACCCCTGCCCCGTATCCACCACTCACTAACTGTAACTGTTATGCCCCATCAATACAAAGTCGTAAAAATGCAATTAAATATTTTTTCATGCGGTAAAAGCACTTTTATAGTAGTTGAAAGAAAGAAGAATCTTTGTAATATTGCACAAACGGGAAACGAAAGTTTGCCGAAGTATTCCCCAAACGGGAGAGGAGAGCAAAAAGTTGGGCAATTTCATTACTTAACTTATGTATCGTTGGAGGTCTCCCGACAGGAAAGCGTTCAGCTCCTGCTTCTGAAAACAGTTTAATGCTTCTCTCGCTCAAACTTCTAAATGATAGAATGATTTTTTCCCGAATACTAACGGGAGTTCCCTCGCCCAGAAGGGCTGCTGTTCATCCGTCAACGCCGTCTTTCCTGACAAATTCAGGGACTGGAATGGGGCACATGATTAAGTATTGAAATACTTTAATTGTTTTTATAGTTCTAAGTGAGATTAAGTAAATACAGAAATGAGATTGAACACACTGGACTTTCATTTTGTTTTGCTATTGTATAAGCTATTAACATGGAAAAAGTGAACAGATCAATTGTGTCCGCGGACCGCAAGTTGATCAACGAGGAATTTTCGCTTTCCCCCAGAAAAATGTGGCCCATAGTTACTCGTCACTTATGTTTGAAGATGCATTGAAAGCTATAATTCAATTCATAATAATACGTGAAAAGTTATAAAATTGCTATTTCTTAGAATAACGCTATGGTAAATACGTCGTTATGCTGTAACTGCATTGTTTTAGCTACATGTTTTGTCTCGTTTTGTTTCGCATTCTTCTAATGTTTCACTCTCCTGTACGTCGCATATGTGTATATTGGCTTAAGCATTTAAAGATGGGCTTACAGAAGTTTTGAGTTGAATATAAATTTTATGCAAAATATTAGTTGGGTTATTAAGGAAATTTTGTGTGTCTGTGTCACACTCGCAAAGTTTCCTTAATGAAAAAGACAAAACATCCCCTTTATGAGTACTTCAAATAGACAAAGACGATTAAATTTTTTTTTACATTAATTAATGATATTTTTAATTAATTGTGATATTTGTAAACATTTGCCACGATCTCTCTACCTTTGAAGGAGAGATCACGGCAATTCGCTTGGCTCTATTTCAGCTACATTGCCACATAGATCAATTTAAAAAAAGCTGTTGTCCTCTGTGATTCAAGAGCTGCTCTGCTGGCCATTGTATCCTCTAATAATCGCTTAACACAGGACATTTTTAACTGCCGCCAACATCTTGACAACCTGGCATCCCTTGAGAAGACCATTATCCTCGAGTGGATCCCTGCCCATTGCGGAGTCACAGGTAATGTAAATGCAGATTACTTTGCAAAGAAGGGCGCTTTAATTACGCAGACTCCTACACGCGCTATGCCCTTCTGTTCTATTAGATATCTTGCCAAAAGAATTCTTAAATCCAGAACTCATGAAGAGCTTACTAACGCATTTCTCTTAAATCTTGGAAGAATGCCATCCTAAATCTGCGCAATAGAGCAAAACATAAAGCGGTGACTGAATTCCGCTTTGCCACCGAGCACGACTGTCTGCGGAAACATCTGTATAGATTTGGTATCGTTCCTTCTCCGGTTTGCACTCTTTGCAACATTGGTGAGGTCATGAACGCAGCTCATCTTCCTTGCTGCCCTGCACTTCATAAGACGGCTCTAAATGAGCGCTATTGGGAAGCTAGAGAGATGTTAGATTAATAGACTTAGTATGCAGTATCTTTCTGTGTTATTGTTCTATCCTTTTTATTTATTTTGCTATAACTGTCTACAATCTGCCATTGGAAATAAAAAAAATATTTGTAAACACAATCTCTTTTGAATCCTTAGACTATTGCCTTGTTAACGCAAACATTGAAAATTTTCTTTTAATTATTATTACTGAAATAATAAAAAGCAGATTCGTAAAACATGGGGTTAAGGAACACTCACTGATCACAGAGGAGAAAATAAGCAAGGCCACTTTTGAACAGGTGGATCTGCAAATGATCTTGTCCGGTAATAATTCTAAAACACGTGAGTCCTACTCTACCGGAAGGAAGAAAATTGAATACGTCTCTAGCTATAGAGTAGGCAGACCCAAGATTTACCATCAGCTAACCCTGTATGTCGAATTTCGTACTTGAGAATTTTCTTGGCATTTCGAAGAGGAATCAGGAGACAATGTGGAAGAAGCATCTCAGCCTTTTTGGCTTTCTCGTTGACTTGGTCATTGCCATGTATACTGCATTGGGAGGGGATCCACTGAAGTTTGACCTATCTTCCAATGCTGAGGAGTGTGTCAATAATTTGCTGGCATTTTTGTTTGAATTCTAATGAATAAGGATAGCTTTAATATCAGCCTAGGAATTTGTGAAAATGACAATATTCTGTTAAACGATAGTAGCAGTAGATCTAAGAGCCATAAATATTGCAAACATTTCATCCTCAAATTAACCGCATTAAAGTGTTTCATAAGACTAAAGAAGCCAAATGAGTTGTCAGCAGCACCAGCCGCAACAGATCCATCCGTTTATTGTTACAAATTTATAAACCTCATTGAATTTGTCCTAAGATATCTCAGACAGTTCGGAAATATTCAAGAAGTGCTCCATTTAAGTAGGTTTTCCGTTAAAAGCGTCATTTTTAACAATTTGGAGACCTGTTGGCGAGATTTTTTGTAAGAATCAGATACTTCTGGAAAAAAAATCCATCACCAAAACTCTAATACCAATACTAAGCTATATTGCCTACACCTCTCCAGTAATTTGGCGAAATTCTTTAATTTCACACCGAGTTAGGTATAAATACCACCGCTCGTTACAGACGAGTTAATGAAGACGAACGTCTTGAATACTAGTTTAGTGCATAAAAGCTGTTGTCTGTCTGAAATATTAGAGATTTTTGTGATTTATTGTTCTTCCTGTTGTGTCAGCTGTATTGAAAAAGTGTAACTGTTATTTCTACAGATGTAATGTCTTGCATTTAGTTGAATTTGCTACGTATAAAAGTCATATGATCTTTAAGAGATTGTTTTATCGACTCTCAATGAAAACGAAACCCGAAGCTCGATACAATATATATGAAATAAGTCTCCTGACCTCTCAAACTACACGGCTGGACAACTGCTAAGGATGGATAACACTATCATCCATAGAAACCACAAAATGAAAGGAAGCAAAATGTGGAAAATAAGAATAAGTGCGGGATATAGTAAGAAGAAGTATGCGTATGTAAATTGTTTTCCACTTCTGTTCATCACGTGATAGAATTCATAAGAGCTTTAAAGATTTTGACGCGTGTGGACAGTTGTTGTTTCAAGTTAAAGTTTTACAGGAAAGATTTAATAGGCGAACATGAAATTTTCGGTATGTCTTCCCGACATCACTTAGATAATTTCATGTGTGGCCGAATTATTGGAAAGATCGAAGAAGGGCGAAAAATAATAAATGTTACCAGGGAGTTCGACATCGTTCACAGCGTTATTTCACGGCTGTGGAAGTTATTTAAAGCTACTGGAATGTGTAATAGGGGCACGGGTGAGGTCGTGTTAGAAGTACGACGCCTGCAGAAGACAAATATATCGTCCTATAAGCAAAAAGAAACAGGCACACCACAGTTCAGCAGGTGGCAAATCAGTTTCTTGCTGCCTCAGGAAGGCAGATCTCCCGAAAAACTGTTGTCAGACATTTGAGGGGAGGAGAACTAAACGCTAGCAAACCTGTTGTGTGTGTCCCATTGACCAGACAGCATCGTACTGCCTATTTTGCAATGGTGTCGTGAGCATCACACTTGGACTGAACAGGACTGGGTATGCGTACTATTCTCAGATGAGAGTAGGTTCAGTCTGTCATCGGATTGTAGACGCCAACTGATCTGGTGCGAGAGTGGTACTGCTTATCGTCCAGAAAATATCCAGGAAAGGGACCGATATCCGACACGTAGTGTCATGGTGTAGGCCGGCATCATGATCAATGGCCGCACACTCCTACATGTGGTTGGGAATGGGACTATGACAGGCCAACGATACATTAATGAAGTTCTACTTCCTAATGTTCGTCTTTTTCATGGTGTTGTCAGTGATAAATTTGTTTTTATGGACGACAACGCAACATGTCATCGAACACTCGCCGTTCAGGATTATCTAGACAGCGAGGGTATTCAACGCCTCGTATGACCAGATCGTGTTCTCCAGATCTGAACCCCATTGAAAATGTGTGGGATGCTTTGGGGAGGCAAGTTGCTGGTCGAAACTATCCTCCGATGAACAAGAATACCTTCATCCGTGCACTCGCAGAGAAATGGGATAAATTGTCTCAACAGCTGCTGGATAATGTCGTGCAAAGTATGATACGACGTGTGTAATGTTGCATCACACTCCACGGTGGACATATCCCGTAATGATACCTTTCTTGAAGGTGCCTGCTGATTTTTAGATGCATTATTCCATTTTTCCGTATGCAGCATCAAATGAACATTTTTTTTCTTTCAGATGTTTCAAAGCTTTTGTACTTTCCAGAACAATAAATATTCTTTATTCTAATGTCTGAACAGTGTGGCAATTAAAATTTATCCTATTAGGCATCACGCCTCGCGTAATGTTATGCTGCATTGCAATTTGTGATTCGTCTTTAGCAATTGTCCAGCAGTGTAGCAGACTGAGTTTGATACATTAACATAAAAATGAGTTTATACATTAACATAAAGATACTTTTCCATCTCATTACTTTCCTACCCGTAAGTTTAATCTGCTTATTTCAGTTGCAGAATGTTTTCAAAGTGGATCAGTTTTCGCCAAACCATCGATCGTGAACTACTGGAAGTGTGCTGGGGCATTTTCCGTAGATTGCATAAACATTCTGCTTGAATAATTTGTCGATGCACTGAAATTATCTCAGATTATACTAATGAATTTCACAAGCATTTTCATGATTTCAAAGAAAATTTAATAATTGCAGACTATTAGACCGTCTTTTATAGCGATTGAGATCCTATCCATTTCTTTAGTGTAATACAGAAATATGATTTTCAAGAAAATAAGTCAATGGAGTTGATAATGGATAATTTTCAAAATTATTTATATATAAATTAGTTTTTTCACGTTCTGAAAATATTTAGCTTCTTGTTCATAAAAATAATATCATGCGAGAATTCTTCTTTCCGGTAATGAATTGATTAAAAAAAATAAAGATATAGAATCACACCAATAAACACTTGGACAGTTGTTCTCAAATTGCCACCATTCCGTCCTCTCCCAACGTTAAGAGACCTGTTGACGACAAAGAAAGACTTTAGCTCTTATTGAAATTAGTAAATCTAATAAATTATATATTGTTATAATTGCGATTTATAACTACTTTCAATTTCTTTTGTTTAACTCAATTTTATTTGGCTAAATACCGTTTTGTTAAAAATAATTTAATATTTACTAGATATATAAATTTACAGGCAATAAGTAAATTCAAAATTTTTTCGCCTGCCGATGACTGAGTGTTTTGCGTTCTTGATTCCTATGCTGTCGGTCCGGGTTCGAATCCTAAATCCGGCAACGTCTGAGCTAAATAACGAATTTTCGATTTATCTTTGGGCAGTTTAGAAATATTTATAAAATTGATTATTTAACACTATTGATTATTTTTTCCTACTTTTCTCAGATCTCAATATTTTAAACTCGATATTGAACTTTTTTCATTTTTTTAACTATTTAAAAATAATTACACAAAAGACTTCTTTACCATTAATCAGTTTTATTACTAATTACCAATTTCAATAAATTATTAACTACATAATGCATTTTCGTAAGTTCAGTGTAAGTGTAAAAAAACACTTCATTTGTATAAATATCTTGAGAATATGATAAATATGAAAGTACAGGAGGCAGTTATTAGTATTCTCTGTAAATAAACAGAGAGCTGTTCAGTTTTCTCAAGTTATATATATTTATTATTAATTCAATATCTTTCTCCTCTAAAATTCCTTTTCTTAATTTTAAAAGATTTTTGATAGCATTGAATGGATGAAAACATAGTGTTTGTATTTTCACTATTCAAAATATTTTATTTTACATTAGTTGATTATAAAATGTGTTGTTTTTTGCTGTAATCTATATTTAGAAATAATTTCATTTAAAATATAGAAAATATTGTTAAGAAGTAATAAAAAGAAGCATAAAATAAACATGAGATGAAATAAAAGAAAACAGAAAAGGAAATATATTATAATTGCCTTGATAAACATGGAAAATTGTTTAAAATGTAATTTTTTTTATCTCTTACGAAAACTGATTTTGCGATTGTTCTGAATTTTAAACATATCTGATGTTGAAAATCCACGCACGATAATATGAAAAATATTCAGATATCACGCTGCAAATTGACTTCATAAGCAGAAATAATCCGTATGCTGCCGTTTTTATGATGGAACAAAGAATATTCTTCCTGAGAACGAATGTAAAGCACGTTCGAATGATTTCTTCGCGTTTCCGGTTGCATGTGACAAAATTTTAAATTGAGTTTGAAATGAAGCAAACTGTACGGCTTATATCTATCTACATTGACTAGTGTTTGTTATAAAGAAAACAAATGTTGTTTTCCATATAACAAACTATTGCAAGGTGGGGGGGGGAGGATATGGGTTTTGCCCGAGAATATCATTTCCTGAAAACCAATTTCGATTCAGCAAAGACACTGCAAGTGCAATAAAAAACTGTTTTTAAGATTTTTCCAAATGTAAATATGCCGATATTATATATTTGTCTTATTGGTTCATAATTAATTCCTAACTAACGATTCACATTGTATAAAATGAATGAGATATCAAGTCTTTAACTCTAATTGCCAATTATATGGATACTTTATTTAAACGAAGTAGTAAAAGATACATAAAAAATTAGCAATGAAGTGAATAAATTATTTACAAAAATGTATTCTCTAATTTACTTATTAAATTTCGCGTAAAGAATTAAACTCACCAACTTTTTTAACAAATTAAATTTAGAATGATTGTAACCATATTTATGAAAATAATTATGTTTTTATTAAAGGGTTTTCAAAATAAATGACAGTTTTTATGGTTTTATGAAACTGTAATGCGTGATTTTAATTAAATCTCATTAATATCATTTCAATTTTATTGAATTAATTTTTTCATGGAGTGTATATTTGATAACTAAACATAGCAAGAAACCCGTTGGCTGAATGAGTGATGTACGTTATTAAATAGTAAATAATATCTTAATGTGTGTGAGGTTCTATATTTAGAAATAATTTTCTTAACACACGTTTTCCTACAAACATTATTATGTTTTGAGTGATCAAATTGTAGAGTTAAATTTCTTAGTTACCATTAAAATATTTTTTATTATTATTTATCATATTTTATCATCATCACACATTAAAACCAATTTAAAAATTATATATGTATTGCAAAATAAATTTGTTTTATTTATGGTAAAACATTTGTGTTTTCTTAAAACTTACATTTCTGATTCTAATCTTATATTTTATTTATCTTATATTATCCAAAATTCTTATGCTTTAAAGTCGTATATTTAAGAATTATGAGTGTGTTGCACAATACATTTCTCTTATTTATGATGAAACATTTGATTTTTCTCTGTCATTTACAGAATTTTTGATAAATAGCTGGATTTTTTTTAAAATTTATGTGAGTATATATTTATTTATATATATTCAATATATACATATAATATCCTTATTTAGAAAATGAACGATTAACACTCGTTTACTAAGTGGTTTAACAAGCTAAACACACAAAAAAAATTTCTCATTTCATATATTAATGCATGAAATTTCAACGTCATGGTGGCAACGGGAATAAAGTATGTATTTCAATATACGTCTTATGGTTTCAATTTTAATGTAATCACTATCAAACGAATGTCATAATTACTTGCCATTTTGTGATTTCTGCAGCATTCAATGAATAATTTTCATTTTTCTGAATTCAAGTATTGCTCCTTAAATTGTCACACCTATTTTGAACATAAATTCATTTCATAAGAGGATTTTCATTAGTTTTTTTGTGATATCACACAATTTTGACATCATACGATTTGTAAAAGTGTCACTTTTAATTTGATGGGTACGATACTGATCCGGTATCGTACCCATCAATTTCAAATATGGATGTTGCTATGGCTACAGTTATGTTTTGAATATGAGTGTAAAATTACTGTTTTAAAATATGTTATAGTTTAAGTATGTATGTTGTACATGAAAGAGTTCATGTTTAATCATTTGAATACTATCAAAATTAAAAGGTACAAAAATTGGAAATAGTTAAAGTTTACTGGAGAAAAAAAATATCTTTAAATCTTATTAGAGTATCATTCTCATCTCATTGAACGATATTATAAAATGAAAGTAATTCAGTTAATGATCTTTGCTGAAGCAGTAACATATTTGAGTAGCTTGAAATATATACTGCAATAACTTCAATACTTATTTTAGGTTCATATCGTCTGTGGAGAAGGTTGTCTCAAAGCATACATTTGAATTTTGTAAAATATTTAGGACTCGAAATTAGCTAAATCTTTTTTTCCATTTTAAATATTAACAATAGCCCTCATATGACAAAAAGTACACGGGTAAGTTATAGTTCACTTTTTCTATTTGAAAAATGTCTCTTTCTGTAAACAATGCGAAGTGCGTTTGTTTGCTGTACTTCGGTGCTATCAATGTACTAATTGATAGTACCCAATGTATTGATTATGTGGTATGAGGTTACTATACAATATTATAATTTATTGCAAGTTACAAAGGATTAAGGCAATCACATATCCTCAACTAAAATATGATTATTGCTAAATTCCCTTTTTGTTTTTTATTTTTAATCAATAATTATTTTATAATTTCTTTTTTAGAAAAAAATTAATAATCTAAATAAATATATTAAAAAATAAAATATAAGGGATGTATTATATATATATATATATATATATATATATATATATATATATATATATATATATATATATGTTGAAATGATATATCTTAATATTTGTATGCCTTCGGTTCAACATTTAGTAGGTTCAAATCCCACCCTGGATGTCGTTAGTGGTTTAGAATCTCTATTTTGGGCCTTAGGTGCTGGTTAAATCAGCTGTCATGTGCAAAAAATTATTACTGAGAAATAAAATAAGTTAATTATTTACATAATTATGCATAAAAATTAAGTTAAAAAATTATTAAACAATAATGCTCAATTATTTTTAATTTTTTAACTATCTTTTTTTATTTAGAATTTGAGGTACACTTTTATTATTAGAAATGAACAACAACTTTGATTCATGATCAAGTACTTCACCAAAATTATTTTACTACTTTTAGGAATTGTTAAGGCAAAAATGATAAACTGCATTCATTTGCACAAACCCAAAATAATCGAAACAAATGCAGAATAATCCTTTTTAAAAGCATGAACTATTCAAATTCTCTCATAAAGTCTAATGACAATGTGATGAAAATAAAGTTAAAACATTAAGTAGCTTGTTTTTGTGAAAGAGTCCCAAAAATAAGAAATTGTAGAGCATATATTTTGAAGAAAAGAATGCCCTAATCTTTAGTGGAATAAATCACAATAAGTTCACCAAAGTCCTCTCTCAGACTATGTTTACTTCGAACTCATTCATCTTTACTCATTTCTTCTTTAACGGAATTCCTTTGGTGCATTCTTGCAATAGAATCGTGATTGTGACAGGTTTCAAAGATTACATTATGCCTAAAATCACCGCCTATTACTCAGATTTCAAAGAGTTTTTTTCCCCCAACTGTGCGAGGGAATTGTGGTGACGTTGATTCTGCATCTGCTTTCATGACAGAGAGAAATGCAAGACTCACAATCTCTCATTAGTTTGCTTATGGTTACGTTACGCATGTGCGTTTTTCGCGCATATAACCGATCAAGGTTGTCTGAATAATTTCTTTACTAAAAATCAGCGAATATTCCGGGGCAATCTTGTTTGAAGAATGCATATCATTCTAGTGTATAGTTTTTGTCATTTAATGCACTCTGAACTACAGAAATCGTTTGACATGACGCTGTGCACTGGTCAACACCCTAAGGCTGTTGTAGTGCATCTTAACGTCCACCGACTGGAGATTCATAGATAGTGGGTGGTATTTACGTCTCGTTAAGGAAGGAAACTTGCAATACATCCAAGCACCTACTCCAACAGGCATGTTTTCAGAAGCACATCATCCATTTTCTGCTTTTTAACTGTGGCGGGGATCAAATTCTGCACCTTGCTTTTCCAAAATCCTGGATTCGATATCTGCTACTAACTATCACTATGCCATGGCGAACCCTGATCATTAACAGCAAATATTCGCCAAATGGGAGCCCAAAAGGCTCAGAAACTTCACTCCGATTCCCGTTAGGATCAGCAAAATGAAGCAATATTTGCCGCATGTGAATTGGTATTGGGAGGGTGAATACGAACACTCTCTCATAGAGCTGCTGGAGCTCCGTGGGATTGGGTACGTGTTTACGTCATTTATGATGTTCAAAAAGCCCTTCCGCTGACTTGGAGTAGATGTGAAGAGTAGGATAGCTTGCTCAGGTATGACCATGTCTCCTGACTTGGGAGCCAAAATGGAAAGGCCTTTGTTAATATCCGAACCCGTTAACATTAAGCTACAATTCGGGGCTCGCTTGCACCATTATGCTTGCATTTATATCACCTAATGATTACGTTTTGCACTTTATGACTCATTGGACTGTTACTCTTTTCTTCAGTTTTACAATTCATTTGTTTGATTCCTTCCTGTAAATTTTTGTAATTGTTCAAAACAGTCTTATATAGGTAAGGTTTCGTTTTAATCTTAGATATGTAGTTCGGTGTAGAATCGGGTACCATTTGGTTATGCGAATATTTTAGAGTTTAATTTCTGGTAATCCTGGTAACCCTATCTTTTTGTGTAGATGCCATCTGGTTAGTCATACCTTGGTGTCAAAATATCGCCAAAGAATCAAGATGTACGTAATTGTAAACTTTTATTTAATGAATTTGCTGTTTCGTATGTGAAAAGACCCAAAAGAGAGAAATGAATTGACGGCAAATACAGATTTCAATAAATTCTGAACCACACTAAAATCCATAAACCGGAACTCGAAGAGCAGCATTTATGCTCTCATCAGTCAGTTCAATCGAGAGAAGGGGTGTAATACAAATAATCCTATAATTAAGACTCTTCAAGAATTTCAAACACTTATTTTTAAAAAATAACTCATAAGTTTTCAGTGATTGGTTGGTATATGTATATGCAAATTGATATTCAGAATAATTAATTTATTTGCAGTTTTGATATGGGAACAACAGAATTCCGATAATAATTAATAATGAGAAGAACAATAACATATTGACAGTAAAATTTTCCTTTGTCGGCCTTATTTGGCATGTAAGAAATGATTTTAAAATATTTTTTTTTATCTTACTTAATATTTATTTATGTAATCTAGTAATTTATAAGTAAAATTGTTTGATCTGTGATGAGATTTTTTAAAATTTTTAGATAATTAAGGAAAAGATATAAATTTAAAAAATTAAATTTGTTAAAAAAATCGTCTAGATTTTTAAAAAAATAGCAATTACTTAATTAATTGATAATAATAAGTGAATATTTAAATGTAAAATAGCGAATATTTAAATGTAAAATATTTTATTTTAAAGAAACTATTGTACATATCCCGTATAATCCAGCATGCCAACTTCTGAGTTCGATTTTTATTTTTACAGATTTTCTTCTTTATCTGGCACTCTGCTTTTTATTATGTCAAAAAGACTTTATAAAAATTATGCAGAAAATTCTATCTTCTACTATCTAACATTTTTTTCTCTCATATAAAATTAATATACCTATTAATATCAATATCACCGTGAGACGTCACAATATGTTATTTTGTCTACATTTTTTCTTCGCCAAAAAATTAAGAATTTGGTATGCTGCATTATACGACAGCTGCGTCAAAATTATTTCAGTCTAATCTAACATTTCTCATTAGGCTGACCATCTAACTGGGAGATTTTCTTCGCACCCATGGGCCCTCAGTCTCGTAAGAAGTTATGGGCACTGTAGGCTACCATCCTGCTGAAAGTAACTTAGCTGAATCTACTGCTCTGGAATTCTTGAATAAAACTCTTTTAAATTTCCCAATTCAGATTCACTGATCACTGTTGTCTAGAATATGGTAGATATGGTAAGTCTAGATATTCCAAAAAATATGCCCCCCCCCCCACCCACACAACTGCCAAAAACATTTTTTTCTGTCTTTATATATATATATATATATATATATATATATATATAAATATATATATATATATATATATATATATATATATATATATATATATATCCTGTGTAATACAAAATTCCTAGTTTTGTTCTACTGTTACAGTACTAGTATTGTCTATAGAGATAACCATAAAATTATTATTGCTGCTACAATAAATAAATTTTTAGTTATCTCTATATTTTTGGATATATGTGATTTTTCTTAAGAGAATATTTGTGATTTGAGATACTTACGTTATAAAAAGGAAAATATATCTTTGATTTTCGAAAAATATATTCCAAAATGATGTTTTATACCTCAGTGTAATTATTTCAACTCAACTGAAGTTGATTTTCTTAAGAAATTTGTGTTATCGTAATACTTCTGATGATATATTTTGGAGGATTGCATTTAATTGTGTCATCCCTTTACATGCGATTCGTAGATAATATTAATAAACCAATAACAAAAATATTTCATTTCAGTGATATATTTCCTATCAGTCGATCATAAAGTCAGTAACTTATTTTTAATTGTTCTTTGAACATTAATAAGATAAGCTTAAGTAAACAGTTTGAAACGAGTGTTGTAAATTAATATTTTAAAGTATACTCCATCAGCTTGAGATAGCTAGCTGATTCTCCTTTCCTAATCGGGCATCAGTTAGCTTAGATGTAACACCAACGCCATCTTTTCCGACCTATTGAAATTTCCAATCACACTGAAAAATGGGAGACGCACATATTTCCATGAATAATACTTATGGAAATGACTTCATCGACTGGCATTCCCCTCTTTATTAACAACGCCAATCGAAAATTATGTGTTTCCTAATCGCCAAAGCATTTATTAAGTATTTAATCAGCGTCTGATGCTTTTCCGAAAACGCCGGAGCAAATGGTAGGGGAAAAGATCGAGACAATGGGACTTGGCGAAATTAAATTACTTCGTCAAGGAAGAATTGGAACGGGGCAAGAGACTCAGCGCAATATATCACTGACTCCCGAATCATTAAGAGAAAAGCGGCATTTTCTTCCTTCAGGGAAAAGGATGGGCGAAATATCAAAGTTTCAGGAAAACAGGAATCTCATTTCAAGTGACCCTTTCGACTTCAGCCGAGACTGAAATGAGGGAATCCATCGTAGCGCGACAGAACCTCCACCACTTACACAAAAGAAATTGTCCTTCCTAGGAAATAAGTTTGTGTGACTCGGCCAAAAGGTGTGGCATATATTACACACTGAACTACGCTTAAATTTCTTTAGTCCTTGTCAATGTTTTAAGCAAATATAATTTTTCTTGAATTTCGATAGCTTTTATTTTTATTTTGTAGTTGTCAATGGAAGACTGGTGAAGCGATGAAAACGAATAATGAAATAAAGATTTCTTTTATTTAATTCCCGTTTAATGTTTATTGTTTTCATACACTGGTGATTAAAAAACACAAGATATTTCTTAGATTTTAATTTAATTTATATCAAAACTTTTTTATTTTAGAAACTTCGCGTAAAAATGTTTCAGGAGAAGTGTAGAGGAGAAATAAAATTATTTTTGGATTCTCACCTAAAAATAAAATTTGTTACGAAAAATTTACATTTTGTAATTATGTGTCTCATTTCATTCAACACGACGTCCAAAGAATTTATGTTTTAATTTAATAAAAATCAAACGCTCTTAAATCTTACAGAAATATTTCAACAATATATTTTTTTATCAAATGTTTCCTTGAAGCAGTATAACTGAATAGATACATCGTGGGGATTTCCTATATTACAGATAAAGTTTTGAGAGGAAAAGACCGTAGTTTCAAGGAAAATGCATAAGTCCAGTAACTTCTATGTAAAAAATATGATTTGAAAAAATAACCGTATTGATTTTATTACTATGAAGGTAATTTTTTTTAAACAATTATTATGATGATATTACTTGAAAGATTATTAAATTGTTTTTGGTGTTTATGAAAGAGATGAAAAGGATTTGTATAACCAGGACATTAAAATAACTATATTAATTTCCAATTCATTCATTATTTATTGGCTTTGTTCAAAATGCTAAGTTGTGTACAATAATAAGAACAAATATATTTTTTTCCAAATCATTCACTTTTATTGGCTTTGTACAAAAAATTAAGTTGTTTAGAATAATAGGAATAACGATATTACTTACCGATTCCCTCACTATTTATTGGCTTTGTTCAAAGCGCTAAGTTGCGTACAATAATAATTTATCATAACGATATTACTTTTCGATTTATTAACAATTTATTAATTTGGTTCAATAAGCTAAATTGTGTAACACGAAATTCAGTTTCACATACAGATCAGGTGAAGAAAAATTAAAAAAAGGTGTTGGAAGCTAAAAATGTCTATAAGCACGAAAATATTGGATCCGAAACTCACTTCTTGAGTGCATCTCCGATTTCCAGAGGGTTGGGAGCTGGAATAATCAGCACTTGATGATTATCAAACACGCTATATACACATGCGTTTTGAATAAGTATTTGGTTCTGATGCAAATTGTTTTGATATTAATAACCTTAGAAACGTATGTTGCTATACAGCATAATTATTTTCGGTTAATATTTAAAGCCTTATAAAGAATTATTATAAAATTAAGAAATTGTACATTTGACATTGCCCCCAGTTAAGACATTTATTAAAACCTAATTTAAGACATTGTTTTCTTATGAATCGGTTGATTAATATTGTAATTATATTCAATGATTCATGATTAGAATATGTATTCTGGAATATAATTACACTTACAATATGAGTCAGGAGGTAACCAGTAGGTTTTGTAGCTCCAGACGTACTTCTCTCATTTAGTCAAACGGTTTTAGCTGGCCATAATAAATTAGCTTTCACTCCAAGGATGACCTTACAGGGAGCAAGCACCGAACGTTGTTCACCAATTCTGTCCTGAAAAACCGTCTGTTAATTCTCAGTATCGAATTTCTAAAAAAAGTTGAGCCACGTTCTCGATTCTCCTGTTTAATCACGTTGGAAGAATTCTCCAGAATTCATTTAAACAACAACCTTTCTGCTGTTATCAATAAAAAGTAAGCTTTGTTAGACCATCTCAGAAAATTACCGCTGGAAATCATAAATAAAATCCATAAATGTGACAGCAAGAATTTCACTGATGCAGCAAAATCCAGGATTTTGCAGATAGTGAAAATCCAACAACATACATTTACAGTGAAAATCCAAATTTTCTGTATGTAAGCGCAACCTAGACTTCTGCTCAGCTTTCAGAAGTGAACATCTTGCGATAAATGCTGGTAAAAAATTCTAAAAATAATTATAATGAACATTCTATTCTTACTGATAGCTACAGCTCTGTGCAATTTGATAACAAGTGGGGACAAAATAAATAGATATATAATGCAAGCTAAAACTCATTTCTCTCTTCAACATGTCCTTTATTTTCAGTGAATGTCATCTCACGTTGAACTTTTCAATAATGAAGTGGCTGGCAGTCTTTCTAAGGTGAGTTTAAGTCGTCCGATAGAGCATGCTTACCTTTTATATTTCTTCCAGAAAATCCCTAATTAAGAACTATCTGGTGCTCGTTACTCACCCATCGTACAGGGGTTTTAGTAAACCATGTCTATCTCTAATACTTTCATGAGACAGATAAACCTGCACCAGCCTCTTGTCAATGGCCACTTAAAATGTCTTACATTTTTTAAGTGAGAAATCCCCCCAACCTCCTTTGTTCAAAATGCCATCAGACCTCTGTTAAACCTATTTTGGAAAGTTTGAGTCTCCTTCGAGAAGGTATTAGCTTTTACTTTCTTCTTGTCTTTGACATTTTTAAAGTCAGAAGATTCATGGATGTGATTTAACTTCGTCCCACTTGGTTGGAAATGAGCAACGACTACCACACTTACACAGTAGCGCAAAAATATTATGTTAGTGATTGTAAGTTATTAATTCAATGTTGTACTGAGATACTTCTGCATTTATAAAGAATAACCTCAATAATCCTGTAACCCTCAGGTATTCTATTGAACGGTTTCTGTGTCTCCTTCAATTTCCGGCATGTATACCTGTAGGATGCCGAATAAATTACTGAGTGTAAAAAGTGACTTGGCGCGGCAATTATTCTAGAGAATCACTGTTTAGGCAATACTTAGTGATTCGCTTATTAAAAACCTTCAAAATAAATTGCCGCACTCAAATGTCCTCTTTTCTGGTTATATCATGTTCATCATGATGAATTAATCAATGGAATAACGCAAGGGCGAGAGAATTTACCGAATTTATATTTAAACTTTAATCTGTATGCAGTATGCAAACTGAGCAGGCGCTGAGAACAATGTGAATGATTTAAGATATATGTTTAACAAATCTAATATTTAACCATAATTAAAACTTTCTTTCCCTTTTCGTACTTAAGTTGCTCGTCAGACAACATTATTTGAACAGCTTTATTAATCTGAAAACATAGGATTATCTGAATTCCTTGATTAGAATGCAAAAATCGAGCTTATTATTCAAGAGGAAACTGTTTATTTATGTTTCTAAATTAACAACCTGCTGTATTCCCAAGCGATATCAACTTCCAGAATTCAAAACTTCAAAATGTGTAGTTTAATTTTAGAACAAGTTCATAGCACTCGATAGCTTAATGAAATTACTGTCCAATATTTAATCTTATAATAGTTTCAAACATGCATTTTGTTTCCTCCTGAAATGTAGGGTGAGATTATGTTCCTCTGCGAGCCATGGTATGCTAAGGTTTTGATTTAAAATCAAAATTGATGGCAATGTCTTGCTTCTGAGATCAACACATTTCTTAAGATATTATTGAATTATTTATCAGGTTAACATTAAATTTATTTCTCAAGTAAATTTTGGTTTAATGATAATGGTATTAATGAAACAGGAATTTTTAATTTATTCTAAATTTTCTATTTTGTGCTCCCCTGCTGCAAATTTACATATTAGAGGTTAATCCTGGTATTGAAAAGTGTTTTCTAAGATATTGACAGTAAGGAATGCATTTAAAATTAGTTTTATGCTGTCACTTAAATACAATTTCCTGTTTATAAATAGCTTTCTAAAAATTGAAAAGTACATATTTTATGATGATTATATGTATGTTTATAGATATGATAATTAGAATTTGAAATATTTGTGATCAAAATTCCCTCATTTACATATATTTGATCGATATTTATAAATACATTTAGAAATAGAAGATATCGTAACTACTTAACCGTGAATGGCTGCATAATTTGCTGTTTAATAAGTTCAGAATTTGTCAGAGGTCAAACAAGCAGCTGAATCGTTCTCGATTTAGTTCATGGATTCAATCCACACTTCCAAAAAGAATGCATGTAGAAGTTCAGAAATATACTTTAAATCATATGACCAAATCAAAATATACTTGGCATATAAAAATATACTTTTAAATTCTATTTTTTATTTAGAAACCTGACCTATTTTCTCTAAAAAAATTCTGCCAACTTTGCCAAGCTGGTCACTGAATGGACAGTGCCTTGACTTTCAGTCAACCTCTTATGGGTTTCATTCCCATTTATAGCACTGATGTTATAAGTCGACCAGAATCCATTTTATATGACAAATCTTGGTTATTATAAAAAAATGACCGGAGAGACCAAATAACAAATATTTTTACAAGAAATTTTACATTCACAGCAATTCAGCATATCATTTTTTATTATGAAGCAGATAATAATTGAAACAAGCAAAAAGTAAATATGAATTTCAGTTGTCAGCTTTTGATGTTCTTAACAACAAAATATTTCAACAGAATAGAACTTTATGTTTCTTTCTTTTCTTTTCTTTTTTCTATTTAAAAACACTGACAAATTTTGTTATTTATGGATTTATTCAAGATAACGTTTAAAGCTTTACACATACTAAATCCGATATTAGATATGCATTATCAAGGTAATTTACATATAGATTCAATATATTTTCCAATATTTAATTATATATAATGGAATTATAGTTCTATGCTTGCTATTTTTCGTGGAATTATGTATAATTGATTCATCAATAACCGCGGGCAGGAAGTAATGCCACTGGGTGATTTCTTCTTATAAAATTATTCAAATGAAAATGGCCTAAATTAAAACAAAAGAAACATTAAAATAAGAGAAGCAAATTATACCCAGTATTCTCCTTAACGTAGCTTGGTCTCAATAACTTTTTTGTGCACATGAGGGCCAAATAGACAGGGAAAGTGATTTCCAAACCACTACATAAATCTGCGCCCAACTTGGGAATCGAAATCACGAAACTGTTGAATCGAATAAAAAAAAGAACTGACCATTAGGCTGACAGCTCCCTCCTCAATAGCATGAAAAGATCTTTCGTGCTTGGTATAATTAGTACATTTGATCACGTGCCATTAACTTATTGAATAGTAATTAATAATTGAATGAAATAACAAATGAAAGAATTTCCCTATTATAATTGCGCAAATTTAAATTTTACGTTACAAAGGCTAAAAAAGCAGGAATTCCAGATTTAGCTCCAAATCTACAGTTTGCTGTATTAATTGGCTATATAATATATACCTGAAAAGAAGATACTCCTTTGCTTATTTCTAGGTTTTGCAAAACTCTCTCAAAAAGTAGAAATAATTTGTAAATACCTTTTTGTCTCTTTGAAAAGATCAAATAAGACTGAGTATAAAAGCTGTATAAGTCAGCGAGAGACTATACAGTTAGCATAGCTCTACAGTGTTTTACTGTAAAGCTGTTCTAACTGCTTAGCCTGGTGTCGCTAATTGTTTTTGTGCTTACGTCGTCTGTATAAACGTTTTTGACATTTTTTTATGTATTTTTAAATTAATAACAAATAATGTGCTTTGTGCACTCGATGCGAATATCTATCCGTATCTAGTAACTTTATAGAATATATCAAACTTGATGTTTTATTAATTGTTATAATTTTAATTCAATTATATTTCCATTAAAAGTTTAAACTTGAAAATAAAATCATAAAATTTTACCTGGTGTAGTAAACATTTCTAAAATTAAACTAAATCGACAGCCCCGGGGGCTCAAATGTTTATAGTGCCCATACCTGTTTTCGTGATAAAGGGCCCTGCGGTATGAAGTACATGTACCGGGTAGGTGGTCAGCCTAATGCGAAACTCCCAATATTTAGTTCTCAAACATGCCTGATACTCAATTTCATGAACCCACTGAAGGGATGAAAGGCAGCGTCGACCTTGCTAGCCTTAGGAACGAACCTTGGACCTGGGGCTTGGGAGAGAGAAGCTCTGTTACTAGTCCTGTGGGGATCATACTATACATTTCACATTACAAATTCACTCTATATTTTAAATATAAATCTCATTTCAAATTTTAAATAAATCACCTCTTTTTTAGGATAAAAAATAATTTATTTCTCATGACAAAATCAAAATTTTTACTCAGCCAAGTCAGAGACAAGAGTTTAACATTCCGAAATAAAAATATAGAATTTCATTATCATAATTAAAATGACGCATTTCCTAGAGCGCTATCAGATTTCATATTATTCCCTCACAATGATAGGAAATGGAAGTTCCAAAATATATTTTGGAGAAAGGCGAATTCCGTTTGCTTCCTCAATCATCGACGAGTTAAAGATGCTCGCTAAACATCCACATGCAATTCGCTGAGCAGTAAAACGTGGACGATGCTTCCGCACTTCACCCAAAGGAAGGGCATAAAATGATTTTATAGGCCTTACCGATCGCATCGTCAGGATTTCCTCAGAAATATTCCAAGCATAACTTTTTTATTTTATGTGGATTTCCCGCTTAACATGATTTGGAATCCTGGTTATAAAATTTCAAATAGTTATTTAAAAATGTTGATTAATTTTTTTCAACAATTTAAGATTCTTTACAATAATGATGACAAAAGTAATATATGCTGGCGACTAAATGCAGAAATTGCGCTATCATGGTTTGAGGCCATTGTGTACGATATCAGGTCACTTGTAGTTCGTATTCACGGCAATATGACAGCCGAACTTTACGTGGATGATGTGATGTGGCCAATGATTACCTTCAGGCGGTTCCCAGTGCCCCTTAAGATCAGGATAACGCTCGATAGCACATTGCTCGCATCAGCCAACATGCACAGCGAATTTTACAGCTGCTTCCCTAGCCACCGTGCTCGCCAAATCTTTTATCAGTCAGACACGTTTGTGATATGATTGAATGCCATTTGCAGACCCTGCCTACTTTCGAAGAAGTACTGTGGCAAATATTCGACTGAAAAAGGATAGCCATTCGCCAGGACGCCATCCATACTCTCATTGATTATATGCGTAGACATGTTACTAATTGTATCGACATCCACGGTGGCCCTACAACCTACTGACCCAACCGTGTTCTCGAAATCGTTTATCGAATGCAGATATATTGCATCAAAATCATATCATTTCGAAATACGGATCCCTTTTTGTTCGTAGCTGTCTCTCTCTTTTGACTGAGTTTTGTCACTTTCTGGCAACTCCTTCTTCGTGTTGCATTTTCAGTTTAAGGCATTGTAAAATTGGTATAAGATGTAAACAATTACGGTGTTATTGACGATAATTCAGTTTAGAGTAATCAAACGTAACTAGAAAGTGCAAATGAAATTATATATATGTGGAGAATAATTTTAAGTTAGTAAAAGTATGTCAGATATCTAGAATGTTCAACCGAGGCACCAGAATATTCTCTCCTGTCTCCCAGCGTCACAAAAATTTTAGGTTAAAGACCCTTAGCTAGTTTTAAGAGTATTTTTGCAGGTGATTTATATGCTTTAAGAAAATGGTTCCTGATTGAAAACTTAACGCAGGGGTAATAATAAATGATAAGCATATGTATTTAAAAAATTTTATTCTTGACTCGTTAGCATTGATGAGTTACACAAGTAAGAAAAACGCTTTGAATAGGGAATAATAATTTGAGCAATATTTGCATAGACTACTTCTCATCGGCCAGGACTGTTTTTAGAAAGTCTTTTGCTTTAATATTGCTGTAAATTTTCCCTAGCTGATCCGTTAACTGTAGATTCCTTTATCAAACCCCTATCATGCGTTACGCATTAAAGAAAATACTGCTATCTACTGATGCTGATGCCCCATGTAAGCAGAAAATATAGCCCATAATTTTGATCAGATTGAGAGCTGCAATGTGATTATCTTTGAAATAACCGCGTGCGCGTGCGCGAACAGCCTGATTCATTTTACTTTACTTGAAATACTATAATAACATCTTCTTGCTTCCACTGTTCTCAATTTGAATATGAATGCTCCTTAGAAAACACAACTACCCGCAGGACTGGTGAGACAAGATAATACGCGATGACAATATAATTTATTTGCTCACCATCACTTTTCTATGGTTTTCAGTTTTTATTCCGAATAGCAGTAATTGACAAAATATTCTAAATAATCTTTCCCAATTAATTCATTTTTGCTCATCTATAACAAAAAATTTTCATTTTTTATTGACAAGAAGTATACCGGGTGGGACCCTTGGATTTTGTCTATGAACTGGCAAGCATATCTAAGAGAGGATTTATTTATAAAATATTTGTATGAATTGATATTTTATTTTGTGAATCGGAACAATTTTGTTTGTATTAAATTTATATAACTGTAAATGAATTTTCAGTTGGCAAATTATGATACGGACTATCTATTTTTCGGCACTATTTCATTTTTACAGCTATAAATCGCAAAATAATAAAAAGAAAGCCGAAGTAATCCGAAAGAAAGGCAACTGTAAGTAAGACTTACTTTCAACTTCTATTAGTATTGTAACATTAGTTAAAAATTTCTCGATTATATTATTCTTAGTTAAATTCTACAATTCTTCTGTGATTTGTTAAGGCATTTTCATTTTCGATTTCTTTTTGTATCCTAATATTGGTTGAAAATTTTCTGTTATTGGTTATAATTTTCAGTTATTATTATTATTGGTTAAGATTCATTATTCCTCTATTATTGCTCAATATTTTCCATATAAATTGATTTTTCACTTCCAGTGGAAAACCTACAAATCGAGTAAAGATACCCCAAAACAACTAAATGTGAAGAGCTATCATCAAGATTTTTCCTTTCTGAAACTTGCAAATCAAGTAAAAAATGCCCAAAAACAACTAAATGAAGAGCAACCTAAATATTCTGCCTTTCAAATTCTGTTTGCCACATGTGAACTATGTGGCACCACAATTTTTCTATTTTTTAGCCTAAGCATTGCAAAAAATACTTATAAGAAGCCTTTGAGGTTATTGAGAGGGATGCCAGACCAGCAGGGCTTGTTGTTAATCAAATTAAAACTAAATATTTCCCTGTAGCTAGAACCTAATTTACCTAAACTCATCTACTCATTGGTGATTATAAATTTGAAACAGTTGATAAATTTATCTATCCTGGCTCAATTGTTACAAAAATAATGACATTCTCCCAGAGGTAAGAAGACGTTTAACTGCAGCTAACAATGCTTTTTATGGTCTAAAACATTTATTAAAAACTAAATTTTTATTACGAAAAACTAAGCTACATATTTATAGAACGCTTATCCGTCCCGTTTTGACTTATGCCTCGGAAACTTGGACTTTGACTTAAAGAAAGGAGAGGCTGTTGGGCCTATTTGAACGCAGGATTTTAAAAAGTATCTTTACAGGTACGAAAGAAAACGGTATCTGGCGCAGAAGATACAATACAGAAAACTATCGAATGTACAAGGAGCCAGACGTTGTGCATCACATTAAAATAAGCCGTCTCAATTGGGTTGAACATGTTATTAGAATGAAGGACAATAAACATTAAGAGAAATTTTTTAAAAAAAAAACCATCAGCGTAAGAAGAAGAGGAAGATCCAAGCTGAGATGGGTGAATGCAGTCGAAGAAGACTGTAGGGTCCTTGGAACAAAAAATTAGAAGAGTTTGGCTGCCAGTAGAGGTGGCTGGAAGAAATTTGTTCAGAAGGCCTTGGCCCATCCTGGGCTGGAACGCCATGAATGATGATTGCAAAAAATATCGATAAATTTTATAAAGTAGTGAGCAGTGAAGAATACATGTTTCCTTTCCCCAGGAAAAGTTCTTTCATCTCGCAATCAAATGCGTATAGAAATGAGCTGATACGATACTTGAGCGAAAGTATGCAGAGTTAAAACGTGATAATTTGTAAGAAAAAAGTATGAGATTCATGCTATTGTTCGTCCTCATCTTGCAGGATTCATGTGGCGCTAGTTCTTTAAAGACAATAACCTTTTAGATGCCCGTACTAAAAGCGACTACAGAGATACAGTTTTAAACTACGTGAAATTAGTTCTAATTTGCTTCATTGTCACTGTGAGACCATCAAAATCTAGCAATACCAACTTTTCTAATTGCAAATGTTACGAAAAATATCACAAACGCTGTAAATCATAACATAGAAGATCCTAATTTATAAGAACATTTACTCTCATACATTTTCAAATAAAGATCGAAAGTCTTATCACTTTTTAATTCTAAAAAAATTCTAGACGATCTTTACAAAGAATTTATTTAACTTTTATTCTTTTTAAATGAAAATAAAAATTCAAAAAAATAAATAAAAAATAGCAATTTTCGATCTATTTTAAAATGGGAAGTTATCGACACGTGAGTATTTAGTCATGGCAAAAGCGAACCATTTATCTTCATTTATTCAGCAATTCAGCCACACATCTTTATATAATTTGACATGTTTAGAATGAGAGACTCATTCATTATTAATTTCTTTAATTAAATGTGTCATTTTCTTACTCATTTTTGGGCTTTTTGTTTCACATCGTTGCTAACCATTTTGCTCCCTACTTTTTCTTAGATTAAAACTACATGTTAAGACTAAAAAATTCTTTTCTTGCTATCGAGATATTGTGTTGAATGTAGAAATAAATGAGTAAACTAGATTTTTTTATAATTATTTTACGCTAGTGTGATGTATTGGTAGTTCTTTCTCTCCCAATTTAAGCCCATCAGTTGCGTTATTTAACGCCGCCTAATACAACAAATACTCCTCTGTTTGTACAGTTTACTTTTTTAACTAAACACTACACGTTTGCGAACAATGGAAGGTATTTTACAGTGATTATTTTGATTAAATAGAAATTTTATCACCCAAAACACTACTGAGAGTCTTAAAAACTCATTGGTTTCTAATAGTAAATTTTTGTTGTTTTACTAAGTTGTCTTTATAATTTACTTTAATAAAAGTAAATTTAATAAAAAGAGTTCTTTTCAAACCTCCATAAATTCTTTGATTGTAAGATGTGATATTGAATAGGGTTACAATGATTTTGGGTATAAACTGAATATAAGGAAACACTTTGTTGACTAATGTGCAATATGTAGGTCTTTTAAAATATGAGAAGAGAAAAAGGGCAAATGAATAAGCAATAATTATATGTATTTTACTAGCGATACTTCTCAACAATGGCATTTTTTCGGGAACTCCATTAAATACCGTGTTTTAAGAATTGGTTATCATCAAGATTTTCTAAAGAACCCCCCCCCCCCCCGTGCATTCTGAAGAGGGCGACATACTTGTTTTCACTCAAAATTGTGCATAACAGAAAGGAATTTAAGTCTATAAACCACAATTTTAAGAAGAAAAAATAATTAAAGCATGATTAAGAAACAGGGATTTAAGTTGAGAGGGTATAATTTTTAAAACATTCTGGTATTTCAGCCTCAACGATTAGTTTTATGTAAAGTCATCGCGGAAAAAATAAAGAAAAATGGCAGAATTTTATGCGATTCATTAGAGAGGAAGTTTCTAATCTGAAAACCTTCTTCTGAAAATTAAAATTAGGAAAAGTTATAAAAGGTTATTCTTGAAAATCTATCACATATTCTCAAATACGCTGGCTACGCTCCATCATTCATCGGCATATTTGGCAATATATGTTAATGAAAATTCTGAGTAGACCGCACAAAACGATAGTAAATGTTTTGACCAATCTGTTCAAAGGATACCTTTCTGGAAAAAAAATTGTCTTGAACACGTTGTAGTCTGATATCTTCCTAAGAACTCATTCCTTGCTGCTGTGTGAAATAGGTCTCGAGTCTCCCATTCCTGATAATGTGCTGGTTGGGGTACATAATCAAAAGTGATTCAGGTGTAAAGTTTCATTGCAGTTGGAGTTACCATTGAGGAATACAACAATACAGATCATCACGCTAAATCATGAAAATAGTATTTTCATACTCAAATATAAGAGTGCTTCATGAATCAAGTTCTCCACGGCTGTGAATCCATCTGTTGCTAGGTTGGCTTATACAGTGGGCGCTTAATTTTCGAGCTCTTATGGGCAATTAAGATAGTTCTTAAAGCAGACATTTTATAAAATAGAAAATCTGGAAACTATGATTGTAATAAGCTTCTCTCTTCATAAAGTTCTGTATGGAAGAAAAGCCACTATGCACCATTAAAAAACAAGATACAAAATAAAATATAAACCATTTCTTAAAGTTTACATCATTTCAATTAAATTTGAATCAATTTTAATTTGAAATCAATTACTCTTTTTTCTCTTTCAAAATTAATTTTTAAAAGCATACTTTTTTTCATTTTTTTAATGTAAGAATGGCTTTCATTATAGCTTTTCACAAAAATTTATCTTGTTATGTATTCATCTACTTGTTTTGCATGCAGTCACAGAATTACATGATTTTCTTGTTTGGTATTTGAAGGTTCGTTTTCCTTTTTCTCGTTCATTATGTTCTATAAACCATCTGATACTTTTTATGTCAGAATTACATTTGAATCCATATTCAGAAAATTCTGAAAGAATTTTTTTTTGGAGGGGAGTCTACATACATACAAACATAGCGGTACAGAGTGTACTTTAAGTTTAACAATACTCTCACACATCACCAAGCACCTCGTCATTTTGAAATACGGTCTGGTGACAAGGTCAGGTCACACCCGAGCTGGCACCCTCCTCTCCACAACCCCGCCACACCAGGCGAAAGATCTTGGATATCATGGGTTAGTGCTTAAACGTCCCCAAACCACAGAGCTTCATCAACACAGTAAGGGAGAATGTGGTCATCTTTCCAATGACTTCCCGTGGCAAATAATGCTTCACTTTCTTGATCTTAACGAGAAGTAGCCGAAGGCTACTGAACCACAGGAGCAATTTCGGATAACAGCGATTTCTTTGTGGAATGCCATGAATCGATACCAAGTCATGGTTACTCTTTGCAAATCACGATATTTGCACCTGAAGTTGATAATATTTTGACACTAGTAAAATGAGGCGATATAAATTCCACGTAAATTACTTTTTAAAAAACCCAGGGTTTTAGCACTAACACAGTTAATTATCCTTAATGCTAAGAATGTATGATTTTCCAATAAAAACGCCGATTCAAATTTCGTAAAAGTAATAAAAAAAGAAAAAATTATCAATAGGTGATAAATAGATGTTTCAAAATATGGATTTATAACTGGAGAAAAAACATCATTGGGATCAAGTTAGGAATCGGCCAATTATTCATAAAATCGTAAGGGTACATAAATACTATATTCGTAAGAACGAGCGTCGATACACTGGAGAAAGACACGCCGTGAAAAAGCACGTGATCACTTGTTGTTGAGGTGCACCTCCATTCCTTTGCAAATAGTGCTGCAGTTCCATGTCAATGATCCAGAAAACATAACCCTGCGAACATGCAAACCCACTTATGGGATTGGTTAGATAATATTCTGAGTTTGAATCGAACTCTAGTACACGTCGGTCCTCATAGTTGCAACAAATTGACGGTCAGGATATGGTTTCTAATCTATAGTTAGTGTTAAATACCGATCATCTCGTGCAGAGTTGCATACGTACGATCTTGTCCTAGCATTTGGCAGAATGTACCATTTTCGAAATCCCGAAGTTATGTATTAAGAAACGCTTAATGCTTCTGTAACGGATTGCGTTGGAACCGTCTTTAAATGACTCATAATCCTACAAAAAAGGAATTTAGCTCTGACAAATGTTTCTGAAGCAACGTATTCACTGTTACAAAAGTTCTTTGGTGTAGCAGTTTTTTTTATCCAAAAATAATGCAACATGTTGATTTCTTTCTTATTTAATTTATGTAATTTTCTACGTCAAACGCAAAATTTATGTAATTATAATTTTGTGAACAAACCACTTCAGTTTCATTTTTGTTTAAAGAAAACATAATAACACTAACAATACGTCTAATTTATGCTTGTGTATAGATATTCAGTTTTGTGTTCTTGAAAATATTAAAATACAAAATATAAACAATAATGTTTTGCATAAAATAATATTTTTACTATATTTATTTAAATTTCAGACAGGTATTCATTGCTCTCATTATTGATAGAAATAAAACTTTCAATTGCAGAATTGTTCACATAACATCATGAAATTCTGTACTCAATGAATTAAAATATAATACTCTATTTTAAAAATGTGACCATAAATATATTGACCGTTTTAGGAATTCCAAATCATAAATTATATTTTTTTAAGTTATACTCTCATATAATCCTAAACAAGTGTAAAATATTCAGTACACATACATTAATTTAAATCTTGCAGTAATATCGCTTTTATAATTTCAGCTTTTTTTAAAATAAATAAATTATAAATAAAGCTCAGAATTTAGTATTATATTTAATTAAATAAAATTTTATTTTCTGCAAAATATTAACTTGGCAATTTTTAAAACATATCGGGAATTTTCTTCTTTAAGCGATTGCTTAAGAATAATGACATCAAAGGACAATAATATATTTTATGCATCTTTCTTCTGTTAAGTGCCGTTTTCTCTCTCTTCAATTTTGTAGCAACAATAACTTCTTTAATGATTGCCTCATGGCTAATTCATTGCTCGTGTTAATCAACATGATTAGTTTTATAAAAATTCGAAGGGAAAGCAGAAATTTTCCAATTATAGCGTTCGGCATATATCTTATTAATGTATTGAATATGAAAAGTGTGCACCGTACAACGCATTAATTTGTCTGCACGACTTGGAAACTTGTACATGAAACTTTGGGAACCAGATATTACTTATTCATTATTATTTGGCTCTATCTTTAGGCTACGTGATGGCAGCGGTACTCCAATTATCAAACTTGGCTTATCTTGGAGTTAATAATAAAACAACTCCCACTCGCGCAATGCGTAAAGAATGTTTCCACTGTACGAGTGAAAACAATCCTTCTAAGGCAGCTGGAGTTTAGAGTTATTCAGAGTAGGCTATCTTATGTCTTACTTTTTAAAGGAATTTTTAATCGCATTTATTTTCCATGGATGAAACATATGATAAACATTAATGTATATCATTTTTATTCGGTAATTATTATTTAGGCGTTTCATAAAGAAAAAATTATTAGATCAACTGTTCCGGCAAATGAAAGAATAAATTTAGACTTGGTTAATTAGGGCTCGTTATCGGTAGGTAATGAGTTCGTATCCCGAACCAATCGAAGATCCGTAGCATTAAGCAATGGTCACGTTAAATGGGTCGTGTTCGTAATGTAATCCATGTGAAGTGAAACCTTTGCTTGGGTATTTTCTGCTCCTACCATTGATGGTACACCCACAGGCTGCCCGCCCCACTACGCGATATCTTTGCTGCCCCTTCAAAAGTGGACAACGACAACAAATGAATAAAATCTAACTTATGTCACAATACTACACAATATATATATAAAATATGTGCAACATATAATCTACAAATACATATATTTTTGTTTTTTCTTTGCTCATTTCTAACTTATGTATCAATTTTAGTATGTAACATCATCTAGTATCTATACTAATCATTTAGTATCTATACTAATACTACTCAATTTTATAAAATGCACTCTAAATTCTTAAGAAAAGTACTTGATGTAAGAATTTAATACAGAACTGAATTTCGCATGATAATAAAACTAGATATTTTATTTAATTATATTATTATATTGTTGTGAATAGGGAGATAATATATATATGTGAATAGTTCCGTAAAAAATTGGTAAATCTTTATATTATGCATAATTAAAAAAATATATTTTCAGTTATCATGTATCAAATAATTATATATGAATGTTCAGGGTAATAACTCCTTTGAAAAAATTTTCATGAAATGAGACTCAAACAAGCATATCAACTAATTCAAAAGAAATATTGTAGAATCCTCTCCCGAACACAAAAGGCGCACCCTCTCCGCTGCGCAGAGTGGGTCAAAACTTCATGCGCTTGAAATTCTGAGAGGGCGAGACTTAATAGACTGAAGACTTTGGACATGTAATGAGCCGCCCCTCTACAGGTAGCTGCAACGTTTATTTTAATGCTAATCTCTGCTGTGTGTGTGGGGGGGGGGTTAGACTAAATATTTCTACACTGAACACTTTGACCCTTTATTTCTCAAATATTTAGATAGCTTCCTTATAACATGGATTTAAGAAAAGTAATTATATGATGCTTTCCTAATTTTTGTTAGAAAGGGTCCCAAAAGTCTCATTTAGAATCATAAATAACACTGACAGATAAGAACATTGAAAATGATGCAAAATTCCATAAAAAAATATATTGCAGAAGAAGGAAATTGTGTTCAGTGTATATATGTGTGTGTGTGTGTGTGTCTGTCTGTGTCTCTGGGTGTGTGTGTGTACGCTATTGGACCGAAAGTATCCAGATTCCCAGTGGTATGGACTTAGAGCTTCTGGAGGCCCATATCAACATGGTGCTGGTCTTCATTTTGCATCGATGGCAGCCTGCACACGTCTGAGAAGAACTTAGCAGAAATTTTGATGGTGTCTAGCCATAGGGATTGACTTCCAGGTGTGCATGAGCTTTGAAGAGGTTGCTCGCAGTGAATGAGAACGCCGGCTCATTTCTGAACACTTGTTTAGTTAAACTGTGTTTGTGCAAGCCTCGATGATTGAATGGAGCAGTTATCTTGTTTCCAACCTTCGGAACTCATGGACTTAGGCCAAATGACGAGAAACATCCCCACACCATTATATATATATATATATATATATATATATATATATATATATATATATATATATATATATATATATATATATATATATATATATATATATATATATATATATATATATATATACATATATATATATATATATATATATATATATATATATATATATATATATATATATATATATATATATATATATATATATATATCTGTGTGTGTGTTAGGTGTGTTTTGTAAAGACAGATTCATTCTACCTATCGCATCTTCAGCCGCCATTGACTCTGTGTCTTTGTCCTGTTTCTGTTTCAATTTATGTTTCCGAGTCGATCCATTTCTATGCAGCCATTGTTTAAATGCATTTATGCTTCACAGACATTCAAATGCAATCTTCTATAAGAAGAAACGTTTTTCAGCAGCATTATTCTAGTAAGAGTCCTCTGAATAGTACGGTTATCGTCCGGGGCTTTTCTGAATAAGCCGCCTGGGAAGATGAATAAATTGCTTTCTTTTCCGTAGAAATTCGGTATCGATGAAACAGCAGGATGATCCTAGTTGAAGCTGGGCTATCCTACAGAATAATTTTATGATATAATGAATATATAACAACGACGTCATTGAGAAATAGTGAAGCAATGGGTTTATTTTTCTTTGCCATACTTTGAAAGTTTTCATACCATTTTCACGTTAATTGGTTGGTCAATTTAGTTAATTTATCATAATTAATTAATCACTTATGAAAATAATTTTATCACCCATCAGTGTTTTTAATTTTTGTAATTTTGGAGTCTACCTGGTAATGCAATAAGCCATTTTTTAGAGCAGAAAATTCGAGCTTATCTTCTGCATAAAAACGAGAGATTTATGCTCACTTCAACATCCACTTCTCTCAAACAAGAAAGCCTAGAAGTATTTTCCATTTCATCGCTTGTGATTCAGAAATCAGGCCCATTGTTTACGTAAAAAATTCTCGGTTGCGTAATGGTAACGCTTCGGTCTTTCAAAGCACAGATTCGAGGTTCGATCCTTGGACGACCGAGCTGGACTCAAACTTTCATCTGATCAATAAAACTGAGTATCAAACACGCTTGGACACTAAGCACGTTGGTTTCGTTTTAGACTGACCACTTGACCAGGATAGTGCTTTGCATGCCAGTGCCTTCTGTCATGAAAATATTTATGGGCACTGCAAGCCTTGACTCCCATATGCGGTGTCATGCCACTGAGTTTACTTTAATTTACGTAAAATCTTACCAGGAGACGAAATATCTATAATAGATATTTAAATAAATTTGAAATCGTTTTCAGCCATTAGGTTTCAAATTGCACGATATCAAAGTGATGTATGGGATTGGTACCCTTACAAAATTGCGTCCTATTTTAGCGCCATGGAGGCTCAACAGGGTATGATTCAACGCTCAAGGAATAAGAGATGGAAGATTCTGGGGGAGGAGAGAGCTGTTCCCAGTTTTCCAAGAAATAAACTCCATTGAAAGGACTGGCGGGACGTGACTGCTTACAAGGACATCTCTATAGAACTTGAGTAGTTTTGTGTCCTTGATAGAGTTCTATAGAACAAGAGTCACCAAACTCTGTTTCAGGTGATTGTAATCCACCAATGATTTTCGAACATTTAAATAAATGCTCTGCACTTTCTCAGAGTGAGGACATCATCAAGAATAACTGGAGCGTTCCTCAATTAGTGGCTTAAGCTTCAACTTTGACATTTGTAAAATAAATGTAATAATAATATGCATAAACGTTTTTTGAAAGAGAACCGAATCAACATATAATTTTGAATATGAGAAAATAATAAAAATAAAATAACATGACATTTGTTATGAATTGACAATTTTTTTAAATAGAACTTTAGGATATAGATTTCCTATCTATTTATATCCGAATTCAACTATCTGAAAATAGGTAGCAGAGAAATAAGCGTAATGTGCAGAAGGGCGTTGCATGCATCCGTCACTATACGCGTGTCCATGCACTTAAACGCACATGTATTCAAATCAAGACAACATAACTTTCGTGTAACAAAACAAGTTGCATCTCTAAACTATGCTATTTTTGTTTTTGTTTTTTTTTTCATTCAATAGAATATTTTCAAAAAGAAGATTCTTTTGCGAAACAAACAGACTTCTTTCTCACATGAATCGATTTATTTCCACGAATCTAGAATTTGGTCCATCATTTCTGCAGCATAAAAATCTAATAAATGCTTCAGTAGTCAATGCATTGAATAGAAAACCTTCCTGTTGAGCAGCAGAAATATCCCTTTCTCCCCAAAAGACTCGGTGACACAACATTCGGCTCCAGTATCATTTCTCCCTGAAAAGAAATCAGAATAGAAAGTCCTTTTCTCCCTGCGCATACAGAATTCATATTTTTCAACTATGAAAAAACTTGCCGAGATTAATGAAAAAATTAAGATTCGATGAGATTTCTTTTATTTATTATAATTTAAAAAAAAGATAATATTTTCAATAAAAATGAAACTATAGGTATTTTTCTCATTTTGTAATAGACAACAAAAATTATATTTTGGTTGAATGTTTTTGTATTACAGAATGTGTCACGTAAAAGTTAAGGCATAAAATGTAATTCATTAGATATGATTAATTTCTTTCACTGTATGCGCTGAAAGTGCTCTCCACCCCCTCACCACATGTGTGTGAGTGCACTTGAGGAGATTTATACATATTCTTGTGGCCGTAATTGCATAGTAATTAGGACATCGTCCTTCCGTCCGGAAGGGCTGGTTTCGATCCCCAATGCCGCCAAAGACACACCGAGTACATGCGATATACGTGCTCTTTAAATCTATGGAATCGAAAGGACTGCGGTAGTTCGTTGAGCAGTTACCATGGGTGTAATGCTCTGTAGAAAATTCCTTCTCCCCTTCAGATCAATGTCAAAACGGAGGGAGTGAATTCTTCGCTGATGCCATCTATCGGAGGAGATTAGAGCAAAGTCATACTTTCACCTTCGTGGTGCTCTGGTCAAATGAAAAATGCACCCTACTGACTTAGATTCGCATATCCAACTGTATAGCGAGCTTGCCTTGTCCACGTATCGAAAGTAACAACAACATACATATTTTTGTCAGTTCTTTTGTTGTGATGCTATTGATGCCTGCATCCTGCATCCAAATTCTGAGATCTCTTTCATTAATTCCACAAGTAAAAATCTCAAGTGGACAGGTAAAGTGACCGAGGTGACCACAAACCTGTGCTGATCACCTTCTCAAGTGTTTAACACCTCATGCACACGGGATAATCATGATCTGATCTGGGTGTGTTTCTCTTCTGGAATATTTGAATAAAACTCCTGCAGGATTCTCCTCATCGAACTCACTGCTCTCTGTCATCTCAAAGAACACGGGCTCCACACACAGGGATTTTGTTGCCAAAAACGTTAATCTGCAGCTTGCAATAAATCTAGTTTTTAGTTAAGAAATATTGAATTATTCATTCAGTTTTTTAAATTAAAATTTCTTTTTTGATTACAAAGCAAGGAATCATTTTATTTCTGTGTAGAAATCATAAATTATAGTGGAGAGAAATATTAAATAAATATATATATAATATATTTATTAAATATTATTAAGTTTTTCTAATTTTTTAAAATATCAATTTATTATCATTGTAATTATTTAAATAATGTAAAAATACAAAATATATAAAATACGTTCATATAGCTAATGTTGATACCATAGAATATTTTTTCCTTCTAACTATTCTCAAAAGATAAATGGAAACAAACATAATTCATAAATACAAGATATATATTTATAAAAAAGAAGTGCATGTTCTCAGAGATGTATTAGTAGCCCCAGCAGCTAAATGAGTCGGATGAAGAAGTGATACAAAACATGCAAGTGGGATCTAATTTTAAATTTTGTTGATTTATATTACATATAAATGAAATGAGTGTAATACGTGAAATTAAGTGTAAAAAGTGAATAAGTGTTATTGTGTTGCTACTTTTGATACTTGCACACGCCAAGCTCTCTGTGCCGGTGGGTATGCAAATTAAGTCAGTAACTTTCGTTTGACCAGAGCACCACGAAGGTGAAAGTACGACTTTGATCATCCGATAGATGGCACCACCAGAGGATCCCTTTCCTCCATTGTGACATTGATCTGAAGGGGGAGAGAAATTTTCTACAGAAAATTACACCCAGGGTAACTGCCAAACGACCGACCACAGGACTTTCGACTCCACAGATTTAACGAGCACGTATATCGCATGTAATCGGTGGGTCTATGGTGGCATTGCGAAACAAATCCAGGCCTTTCGGACTAACAACTAACTACTCGACTTCGATACCCTAACAACTAACTTACCATGTGACACGTGAATAAGCTTAATAAGCAAATAAATTTAATAAGTGGGAATATTTTTAAGTTTCAAATACCTCTCACTAACCCACTGCGACCTCGTGGTAGGTCAACCTTCTACAGAACATATGGTGGAGGAGGCTTGATCCCAGCTATTAAATAGCAAGGGATGGATATTGCTTTACTGCTCTCTACTTCACGTCTATTTGGCCTGGTAAGTTAGAACAATTAATATCGATTGCAGTGGTTTCGAATCCGAATCCAACCAAAATTATGTACACTAACTGCTACTTGGGCACTTAAAATTAGCGGAGGTCTCAATGCTCTTCAAGTGAAATGATATCTGAGGCAGGCCAAGTGTAGGGAGGTCTTCTGCTTGCTTTCTGCTTCTAAATGACGAAGACTGCCACCCGGCGGCGGCTTTCACTGACTGGTGGAGCCCGATTCAGAACTAGATACGGGAAAGTATACTGTTGCAACAATGTGCCTGTCTGTTGGGGTGAGTGCTTGGGAGATTTCCGGGTTTCCATTCTTTGGACACGAAATTACAAATACGGCCTACAATTTATGTAATGTCCTACAGGGGTTATTAACATACTGATTATTAAAATGCCTCTCAACGTTCTTCAGCCATTTGGTTGCCGACTACGCGTTGTCCAAATACTGTAGCGTACGTTTCACTGAAAAGATACATTTCTGAAGGTTGAGCAATAACTCACATTATTGAAATAAGGACAACAAAAGACACACATTTGCATTTACATTGAAATTCTCTGAAAAAATTATAGTTGTCCTGTCATGGTTATTAAAAGTTTTGATGTGAAATAATCATTATAAATACCATTCTCACAATTTAAATTGTCCAACAAATACTTTTCCAAAATACTTACAGTAGAGTTATTTGAAGAAAAAGCATTTTATGCAAGCTATATATATATATATATATACAGTGAAAAACTCACATCGAAATTAATAGACACAGTAAAGGAATTGGTAAACTTAAAAATATAATTATTAAATTTCTCATTTATAACACAAGTTGTATTTTTATTCGAAAATTTCTTAGCCTAGATTGATTTATTATCTAAAAATTAAATAAATTATTGCGAGTGATAATTTAAATATTTAAATCTAGAGACAAAATACACACTGCAATTTGTTTTAAACTTTTTTGCAAGAAATTATAATTATATAATATAAAAAAAAGCCTTCTTTTCAGAAATTTACTTGACAAAGCAATGTATTTGAAGTTTGATAATTCTTTCAAAAAATAATGATGTTCTTGCGTAAATACTAAATAATTGCCTGCAGAATCATTAAAACTTGTAAAAAAACTCATAATTGGAACGAAAGTACCTTATAAATAAATAATTCAATCTGCTCAAAAAATAATTGCTGCTAATGTTTTACAGCAATATTTTTACTCAAGTTTGAAAAATTCATAAAAGTTCTTGAAACACTTTCCTGAAATCGTAAAAGTTAGGGGGTAGTAAATTTTATTTTTATTTATAATTTTTTATAGTGAGATCACGAGTAAAATTGGACTGTCTCTCAAAAGTTTTAGTGCAGTAATTTGTTAAATAATTTAAAAGGGAATATTTGAAAAAAATATATGACCACATTTAATACTAAATTTCTTTAATTGATTGTATAACAGAGTATAAAGAAATGTAAATTAGCGCAGATAATCACGTAAAAACTGTTTACTCTTTTTCTGATCCATTAAAGATTTAACGTAATTGATTTCATTCTGAGCAGAATTTACAATAATCTGAACTTCAAGAGAAAGTTATTTATCTGAAAGAGACAATCCAAATGCATTTCTTTCAGATGCTTCGGGTGTCTACCTTTTGACTTTTGCATGAACATCGTAATTCCATTTACAACTGTCAAAACTACAGTCAGTTTTTTTCTTTATATAATTGAAAAAACTTCAAAGAACATCAAATCTCGAAACAAAAAATTATGGAATTTAAATTGTTTTCTTTACAGTTTCTTTGTACTTTGGTTTCTTCTTTACAGCATGCTATATAATAATGATATATCATTATCTATCTGAGTCATTCTTTTTTAGTTTCTATATATTTCCTTATATATATATATATAGAACCACTTAGTTTAGTTCGTTCGGCCTTGCAGCCGAAAGATTAGCTCTCTCTTGTCTTATGTTCAACATTTTTTGAGTTGAAACATTATGTGAAGTGGATCAAAATCCACTTGACATATCAGAACAAATCCTCTGTCAAATGAGACATCACTTGAGAAAGCGATCAAAGATGAAGAATAAAACTTATCCAACATTTTCATTAATGGTTAGTACTCTGGTTTTCAATTCAATAATTCGTAGATTCGATACCCGCATCGGACGTGGATATTTAAAGTAGCTTGGCTTACGCTTTGATCTGTGGATTCTTCTTAAATTAGAATCCGTGCATAAAATGTGTTAATAGACAAACAAAAACCCATGAAATAGCTCAGTATTTCTGAATTTCAGCTCAGCAGCTCATTGGCTCGATTCTCATATCGGTGATAGTTAGTTCACTGGATCACAGTATCCACTTAAATTGAGTAATTCGTATAGTGAAAAATGTGATCGTATAGCAACAAATGTACTCACAGCGTTCTTCGGAGCATAAGTTAGATCCCAGCCATTGTTAACAAACGGGAGAGGGATATTGAACTTCAGCATGCACATTCATCGGAGTGGGTGCTTGGAACTCTTCCGGAATTTCTACCTTGCAGCATGTGAATAAGGCGTTGCATTTCAGACAAATCAATCTCTAAATAATTGTCACGCTGGCAGCTTAATTGTTAGCCCTCTAGCTTTCAGTTCAGCAATTCGTGGGTTCGATACACCCTTGAACGTAGATGCCTATAGTGCTTGAAACCCACTTAAAACAGTAACACCCTATCGAATAGCTTAACGCAACGGAAATAATCGTAGAAAGTCAAAATATGAGTATCAAACATAAGGAATAATATAGGCTTAAAATATGTTCAAAATTGTGCTCCTAACTCCATTCAAAGTTTTTGTGTATGTGCTTCGTGTGTATCCGTATGAAACGTTTTACTGAAAAGGTGAGGGGGACACAGTGACACACTCCTGCAGTGTGACTAGGGATTTCGAGTTCTTAAGAATTACGATGCCTGAATAGGCATGTTCCTCTTGCATTAAACCGAGTCATAGAATCTCCTAAAGTTATGAACTGGTGATGCGTAAAATTACTATGAAATATAAAAAAGCAGAAATTAAAAAACACATAAATTCAAATTTTTATTCAAAGAAAAAAATGAGCTTTCGAGCTTATTTTTTTACTCTGAATAGATATAATAATAACTACTATTATTTTATAATCAGCCTAAAAATCATAATGCATTTTCAATTTAAATATCTATTTAAACAAAAAACCTAAATAACTTTCTGTTTCTAAGGCTTAGTTGGCCTGAGTAAAAAAGGTTTCAGGATCTATACCCGATTCACTCAAATATCTATCTTGTTCACTAATGGATCACGTAAAACAAATCTGAATCTTATTTCTAGCGGTTGTTTGCACCAGCATGTTTCCCTGCACTTTGCCTTGAGTTAGGCTCTACCTGTTAGATAAAACAATTGGAGTCTTCTTGATTTTGAAGCAAAGATCAATCAAAAGGCCCCCAATACATGGCTTGCCACCCCTAGAATTATAATTTCATTTGCAAGACACTACGACCACGCCCAGTTTCAAACGTGCCATAGCCACCTTTAGCGAACGCGACGGATCTTCGTTTAAGCCAAGATTCGAACTCATTTTCTAGGGGTGGTAGTTCAAACTTGCAGATTTTCTGATAAATTCTTTTTTTTTTTTTTTTTTTAAATCATAAGGAGCCATCTACTTTTATTCTGCGTTGGAACACCCCCTCAACTTAAGAAGCCATTATTTTTGACCCTTCTAATGCCAAAAGATTTAATGCTACCAAGAATGTCCAAAAATAGAAAATAATATCATATTTCATTCATTTTAAATAATATCACAAATAGAAACAAATTCTGTTGTGCAGGAGGAATGTAATTTCGTAAAAATAAAAACATTTTATTAAAAGATTAAACGACACTAGCTAGCGCTGATGGTACAGGGATCTGTCCTTTCTGTTTGCCGAATGGTAGCAAAGTACAATAGATAAAACTTTTAGTTTAAAAATAATAATGCCATTTTTAGATTACAAAATAATTCAAATTACCTGTTTAACAAATAAAAAATGATGTGTGCTATGAAGTACCAAAATACTTTAATTGAAAGAGTTTCGAAGTAAAAAGTTCTCTTTTATTTATAATGAGTCAGTTAATTGAGTCAGTACTGTGTATATTCTACAAATTACTCAAAATAAGCCAGTAAAATTCAGAGTTCTGTAACTATTATCATTAATTCCCCCGAATAATATTCACAGAATCGGAAATAATTTCAAATTCCTGAGATTATCAAAGCTGTTTAATTCAGAAGTGGCATTCAATCATGTTGAATTACGAACTACGAGCTAAAGTGTAATCCACTTTCTAACTATTAAGGGCCATTAATTTGGCGAAATGTCTCTTTGGGTGTGCCTCCCTAACAGGAGTTAATGGCGCCACTGGCGACAATCATTCTGGAGAACACCAATTAAATATTTCTCAATATGACTGTTTCGAATAACCATTAAGAGGAATTATAAATGCCTTTCCGCCGACGCAAGAACACACACACAGGTGATGCAGGCGATTCTTTCAGTCGGAAATGGTTACCGATGCATCTCGCCAAAACATGAATCAGGTTTGCAAAGGAACGTTAAATTACCTTCTTAATTGTCTTAAGCAGTGAACTTAGGATTTTGTTATTGTTGAGAAATGAATCATCCATTTATATGAAAGTATGAATTCCAAATAATGTTCTAGTAAAATAGGAAATGAAGGGTCAAATTTTATTCTCATAAATAAACAGTTTGTATCTATGTGTACACAAAATGCAATTTAAAGTTTTTTGTGATTCTTTTTTTTTTTTTCAAACCATTGGTTGGAGACATATAATTTCCATTGAAAAGTTTTTTCAAATGAAAGGAACTTATGTGTTATGTCATTTTTAGACTGAAAAATCCAACTGTTCAAAAATTGTAAAATCCAAATTTTGATAAAGTCCCCGGATCCCTACGACTATATTTAGAAACTTGTTGCCTTTCGTTATCAAATCAAATAAAAATGGGAGATATTTAGTTTCGAATTTTGCAATTTTCTCTGCCTACTTTAAGGCGTCGATTAAAAAATTAATTAATATAATTCTAGAGTATAATGCTTGGAAAACGACCTTAGAAAAAAAACAAATTTTTCCCCGTCCGTATATAATATATATTTACAGCCACCAGGCAATATGTGCTATGTTTGAAGCTCTGCAATGCCACTTAAAATTTAAGTGGCTTTAAAAATTGTAAGAAAATAAATAAAGTTACGAGGTATAAAATTCCACAACATTATATTTGTTTCGTTTATTCGATATTGATAAATTGCGAAATGAATGTACTAATCCTGTAAAGTGGATGCACTTTAGTTTGAAACGAATAACATAGCAAAATATGTGTCAATACTGTAGAGTGTAAAAAATCCAAATAAAGAAAAATACATTAAACTTTAGTAGTACTGCATATATAATCTTCTCAATATTTATAAATTATTAACATAAAGCTCAAATTGAAAACTTTTACAAACAGAATTTCAGATAAGATGAAAAAATATCAATATCATTTGTTGACAAAAAAAAAAAAAAAAAAAAAAAAAAAAAGCCAAGTATTCCGTTAGCGTTGTGAATGCTCAGATAGGTCGCCCTTAGGTGATAAGTACGTTTGCAGTCGTGAATACAGCTCTAGTTGCACGTCCGCCAGCGTCGAAAGAGTTCAGTTCTTGGATGTGAAAGAAATAGGCTGCCGAAAGTCAAATACACTTCTCGGTACTGATGTAGATATTTTTCTTTAATATAATCCCAGATTTAAAATCTGAAGTCCGGTGATCTAGGAGATATTCAATATTGTCCCGACGCGTGCGCCAAAACATTCTTGCAGAAAACATTTCATTTGTACAAGAAATGAGGGACCCCATCATGACTGAAACCACAATTGATGCAGCATTATATGCTAATGTCCTACAACAATATGCTAAATCGTAAAATATATGAAATGTATAATTTAAGCGACTTTACTAAGCTCTATTAAAAATATTCTCACAAACCCCTCCGTCTTTTCAATTTATTTATTGAAAATAAAATGAATGTATGAGGAAGGGAAGATTATACCTCTCCTGGATGAAATCACCCGAATCTGACTGATCATGATTCAGGCACAATTTCCATACTTAGACCCTGGTGTCCAAACAAAAGGTGTGTGGCTATATATAAGCATCATATATAATTTATTTCACTCGAAAAGATTGCTTTTCAGGAATTCGACTCTAGAATTACTGTAATTAACTCCCCTCAGGGGGTTTACCTTCTTTAGGTAAACACGGGTGTCACAATCCCGAGGTACCCTAGTGATCTTTCTTCATCTTTATTTTCTTCTCTCCTTTACTCTGCTGCTTTTTCTTCCTTTTCTCCCTCAGTGTGGTTGCCTCGAAAGAGGTTGAGGGCTCCCCTTGAGTAGCTATTGCCGCACTGTTGTTTTTAGCTTCTTTTGGGGACTAAATCACCCGCGTGTTTGCCGTGCGTGGAGACCCGTGTCCCTGGAAAGGAGGATCCTGGTGATTGAGGCTCTCAGAGACCAACACATCACTTTGGCCTCTGCTTCAGGTAAACGGGAGGTGTGTTGTGGTCCTCAGCATGCCAATCGGCTTCCATGGATCAGGCGATCATATATCTGCTGTGTGACTCGATAAGGGTGGAGGCCACGTCAGGGATATATCGAAAGCGTATAAGGTCTGGCTAGCACTGATGCAGGTATACTGCATCCCCTTGTTGGGCTCGATGGTGGGTGGTGCAGTCAGGCCTTGAAGTAATTAACCTATTCCTATGGAATGTACTTCTAATTCTATACTCCCTATGGATCAACAAATGATACAGGATCAGAAATATTTTGTTATTAAAGAACTGAGGGCAATTTTGACAATGTCTCTCCTTTCTTAATTAATAAGTGTCTTATTGGTACTGTTGAAAATGTAAAAAATGTTCGCAAGATGAAATCTGGTGATCTCTTAGTTGAAGTTTTATCAACTGAACAGGCCAAAGCCACCCTAAAACTAAAATGCCTTGGTAATATAGATGTTATGGTATGTCCTCATAGTAGGCTAAATTCTACACGGGGAGTAATTTCAGCAGATGATCTATATAATATTTCAGAGGAGGAAATTTTGGATAATCTTGTTGACCAAAAAGTACAACGTGTGCAGCGCATTACAATCAGAAGAGAGGGTAAAATTATAAGAACTAAACACCTTATACTCACGTTTGCTACTCCTATATTACCTCAATCTATTAAAGCTGGCTATCTAAATTGTAGTGTTCGCCCCTTCATACCAAATCCATTAAGTTGCTTTAAATGTCAGCGATTTGGCCATGCAAAAACTACTTGTAGGGGACATTTGACTTGTGCTCGATGTGCATCTGTTGGACATGACAGTAGTCAGTGTCAATTACAAGAAAAATGTGTCAACTGCAGTGGTGAACATCCTTCATACTCCCGATCATGCCCAACCTGGATATTAGAAAAGGAAATTATTACAGTGAAAATAAAACAAAACTTATCTTACCCTGAAGCCAGGCGAACAGTGTCATCCCGTACCCCTAATCAAGGTAATAGCTATTCACAAGCAGTTAAAAAAGTCATGAAATCTTGCAGTACCCAAACAGATTTCTTAAATTTTTCAGACTTATCCTCAAATATTTCTAACATAAATGTCTCACCAATTCCAAAAGGAATTTCTTCACTGTCTTTCGCAAAATCTAAGTCTCAAAGATCCCTAAAGTTAAAGAATGCAAAAGAAGGGCTTCATAAATCATATTTAAAGAGTAAAAGAAGCTCAAATGCCTCCAAGACAGATATAAAGAATGTAGACCCATCAGATGATGAAACACTCATAAGTGGAGATTAATCTGAATCACAGATGGCGTGCTCCAATGCCGGAGCATTCAGCTGAGCTTAATGGGTACCTTCGTTTCTTGGAATTGTCGAGGCTTTCGCACTCATATAGAAGATATAAAAGCAATTATAAATCTGTATAATCCAATTTGTTTTGCCATCCAAGAAACATTTTTGAAACCTCAGTACAGTTTAAAATTGCATGGATATAATTGTGTGAGGAAAGATGTTAATCATGATTCAATTTCTGGAGGTGTATGCATTCTTGTATCTTGTAATATTCCTAGCACTATACATTCCCTTAACACTTCATTACAGGCTGTTGCAGTACGCATACACTCTACATCTCTCATTACTATTTGTAGCATTTATTTACCTCCCCATGCGATCATCCATGAAAGCGATTTAAACAATTTGCTGGATCAACTACCTGCACCCTTTATTCTACTTGGTGACTTCAATGGTCATAACACCTTATGGGGAAGTGATAATATGAATCCTCGTGGCAATATAATTGAACAGTTCATTTCTAATAACAATATCTGCCTTCTAAATTCCACAGAAATAACCTATTTCCATCAACCATCAAGAACTTTTCATTCATTAGATTTAGCTATTTGTTCTCCATCAATTCTACCTTCATTAAATCTTAATGTTGATAAGGATTTATATAACAGTGATCATTTTCCTTTAATTATAAATCAAACTGGTATAAGCAGACCACAAATCTTCCACTCCTCTTATTTTTATCATCGTGCAGACTGGTCTCTCTACACTCATTTAGCAGCTATTACTGACAGCATGGTTAGAAGTGATAATATCAATGATGCTGTGCAAAAAGTAACTAATACACTTCTAGATGCTGCCAAAAACACAATTCCCAAGCGCTCCCCAATTCCACGCAAATATCATAAACCATGGTGGAATCGTGAGTGCCAAGTATCATACAAAAAACAAAAGAAGTTGTGGGCAATTTTCCTCAGGTGCCCTACCATGGACAACCTCATGGCTTTCAAAAAAGCTAAAGCTTTTGCTCGTCGAATACGGCGAAATAGTCAAAAAGAATCTTGGATAAGATATGTTTCCTCCATCACATCATCAACTTCCAGCAAAGAGTTATGGAAGAAAGTTAAAGCTTCCAGTGGTTTATATAGGGACTTCTCTATCCCAATACTACGCACAGGAGCTAACACAATTTCTTCTCAATATGATATCGCCAATCTTTTAGGTGAAACTTTTGCAAAGGTATCTAGTTCAGACTCTTATAATCCTAAATTTCTCAGATTCAAAGAGCAAGCTGAAAAGAAACCTATAAAGTTTCATGATAAAGCCATACATCCATATAATTGCAATTTCTCTTTGCTGGAATTGCAGAGAGCCCTGTCCCAGACTAAAAATACTAGTCCTGGACCAGATGGTATCTCATATAAGATGCTTTGTCATCTTAATCATGAATCTTTAATGAACATTCTTTTTCTATTCAATAGAATATGGAATGAACATGTCTATCCCAGTCTCTGGTGCAAAGCAATTATTATTCCAATTCTTAAACCTGGGAAAGATCCAGCTAACCCTCAAAACTATCGTCCAATCGCTCTTACAAGTTGCCTTGCTAAAACTTTGGAGCGTATGGTCAATGCCCGTCTTGTTTATGCAATTGAAGACAATCAGTACATATCACTTTATCAAAGCGGTTTCCGGAAAGGTCGATCTACTGTGGACAATATTGCATACCTAGAAACACAAATTAGGAATGCTTTTGTACGGAGACATCATTTGGTGTCTATAATTTTTGACATAGAAAAAGCTTAGGATAAGACATGGCGTTATGGAATTCTTCAAACTTTGTATAATTTTAATTTCAGAGGAAATTTACCCATTTTTATTCAGAGCTTTTTAAATTCTCGCATTTTTAATGTCCGTATACGATCTGTTTTATCTAATCCATTTATCCAATGTGAGGGGGTTCCTCAGGGAAGTGTTTTAAGTGTTATTGTTTTTAATATTTTCATCAGCAACATTCTTCATGTATTGCAACCATCTGTCCATGGAACTTTATATGTTGACGATCTCCAAATTTCTTGCCAAGGTTCCAATATACGACTGATTGAACGGCAATTACAAACTGCTGTCAATAATCTAGTTGCTTGGTGTAATGAAAATGGGCGTACTTTGTCCCCTTGTAAAAGCAAATGTATCCATTTTTGCAGAAAAACTGGCCCTCATCCTGATCCAGAAAGTAAGATATCAGGCACAACTATTCCCGTAGTTAATCAGGTATCATTTCTTGGGCTTATATTTGATAAAAAGTTAACCTTCCTACCACATATCTTAGATTTGCGCAAAAGATGCGAAAAATCACTAAATATTCTAAAAGTTCTCTCTAATACCTCTTGGGGTGCAGATCGTAAAGCATTACTCCGAGTGTATAAGTCAGTTATTCTATCGCGAATTGACTATGGTAGCGTAGTTTATGGATCAGCCAGATCATCAGTTTTGCGTAAATTAGACCCTGTTCATCACTCAGCTTTACGAATCTGCTCTGGAGCATTCCGGACATCTCCTGTCCATAGCCTTTATGTAATTTGCAACCAGTTACCTCTTGATCTGAGCCGTAAGCAACTCTCTCTACATTACTATTTTAAAATGCTATCAGTATCGCAACACCCTTTGAGATCAATGGTTACTTGTCCCTCTTTAAGAAGGCTATATAATGCACGACCATATAACATATTACCATTTTATGAACGTACAGATTCATTCCTGTCTTCATCCGAGTTTCCTGATTTACATGTTCAAGCTACAGATGCTCTAGGATTTCCTCCTTGGAATATTCCTGTTGTCAATATAATCAAACCCTTTACTTGATACAATAAATCAGCTACATCTCCCCTTATTTTGTAACAATTATTTTCACACATTCATTCTCATTATTCCTCCCACATCTCTGTATATACAGATGGCTCAAAATCAAGTAGTCATGTTGGTTGTGGTATTGTTGTTGGAAATACAGTTTACAGCTATAAACTGCATGCATCATATTCTGTGTATACAGCCGAAGCTGTTGCTATTAAACGTGCTCTAGAAATAATACATTCTGGCCCTTATCGAAAATACTGCGTCTATACAGATAGCATGAGTGTGGTCATGCAATTAGATCATTTTAATGATAAGTGTCATCCAATTATTATGGAAATATTGGATATATTAAATATATTGAAGAATAAAGGATTTGACATCTTGTTTTGTTGTGTTCCAAGTCATGTTGGTATTGCTGGGAATGAACTTGCTGATAATGCTGCTAAAAATGCCTCTGACATTTTGCATACTCCATTAACATTATTTGACATTAAGCAAATTATCAAAGATTTCATTTTCTCCCACTGGCAAAAAACATGGGACTTGCAGAAAAACAATAAATTATATAGTATATCCTCTCACATCCTTCCATTCCCAGTTGCTCCAATGCGAAGAGTTGATGTAAAACTCACACGGCTTCGTATTGGACATACTAGATTTACACACAAGCACTTATTCTTGTCTCGGAGTGCTCCAATCTGTGACATGTGTAATGTACCATATACGGTATATCACATTTTAATTGTCTGTCCTAATTTCAATGATTTACGCATTGTATTTTTTAATACCACAAATTTAATTTTATCCGACTTGATTGGGTTTAAACCACATAGAAATTTGTTTGCATTTTTACGTGCAATAGGTTTCTTGAATTCCATTTAAGATTTTTTATCCAAAATAATCTTTACATATGCTTTTCTTAAACTTTTTACACATTCCATTATATACATATGACTAGTCTCTTAACACAGAATTTTCACCTTCAGTTTTAAATATTGTGCGGTGCAGAAATGTCCAATATTGGACCTTGCATCAGTAAACCTTACAAAATCAATCAATCAATTACTGTAATTAACTGTATAAACGATTTCTTTAATTAGACCAAAAACTGCAAACATTGAAACAATATTTTGGTTATTTTTTATCTTATAGAATTAAAAGATCAACATAAAACAAATATAGATTTTTTTTGTTAGATTTGTCAGGCAAAGGACAAAATTTTCTTAAATATAGTCATAAATATTGGAAGTCTATATAAAAATTTAGATTTTTAACTTTTGCTTAACCGAATTTATAAATATAAAACTGACCTAACTTGAAAGTTCGATGCATGTGAAATATTTTTCCAGTAAACATTTTATGCTTAGATCAATATTTCAATGATTAAAATCCAAAAAAAATTACTGTATATATATATATATATATATACGTTATATTTTATATATGTTTATATATGTATTAATGCATAGTAGACTATTAGAGAAAGGAAGGTAGTTTCCTCAATCTACCTCTAAATTTATCTACCGGTTAGGAAACAAAATTAACTGCAGCGTTAGCACTCTTCAATCTAAATCATGAGTTTTAAGATCTTCAGTTCAAATGCTCATGGGCTCAATTTCAACTCTATTGATCTGTACACACTTAAAACCAATGGTTCCGAATGAATAATGATCAGATTGCAACCGTGAATCAATAATTCAATCAAATTCTTCTGCTATAAATTTTATTTCTGTCATAAATTGAATCAGTCTCAATAATTTGGTATTGAAAGGATCAAACCAGTAACCTTTTATTCGCAAACACGTCGCTTTTTCCATGGAGGATATGACAACGTTGTTTCATATATATATCAAATTTATTTAAGAATGACGCTCAAATAAATTTGATATTATTATGAAACGAATTTTATATAAAATGTTACCGTTTTTAATGAATAGTTCAAATATGTAATGATTGTTGGTATGAATTAGAATGATTTAGATAGCATGTTGAAATAATTTGAAAAAAATTCTGCGGTGACGATAAATTCTGTAAAGAGTATAAAAAAGATTAAAATAAAGCAGTATTTATTATCAGTCGAAAATGCTCTGCAAAAGTTAATGTGAAATTTAAAAATAAAATAAGAATAACCCTTTCGATAACAGCATGGAAAGAGTTCGCATTTTTTTGTGAAGCAATCATAAAGGCTTGCAGCCTCCGTTGACGAATCATTACATTCCACAGGAAATAGATAACACTTTCATTTACAGTGGATTTAATATATTTTGCTTCTTTTATTTTTAAATTGCTTTCAATTATATTTTACTGTGTGGGCCAACAAATCTTTATTTCTAACATTTCATTTAGTGGGGTGTTACTGTTTCTTTCGAATAAACATTACGATGGAATTGCACGTGAATAAATCAACTAAACAGAGTCGATGGAACAAAACTGTGTTTTTTTCGAGTACCAACAGCAGTTCAACTGAATTTGTTTTTAAAGATTTTAATTATAATAAATTCATCGATAAAAAGGATATTTTCACAATTGATTTAGTATTTGATTAGCTAAAATCATACCTACATACATGAATCATCAATTCCCTCTAATTAATAGGGTAATTAAAAATATAATTAGTTGTTAATTAACTATTTATTTTTAAAGTTAACGTTATTATATGATTATCATTAGCATAGTAAACTTTAGAATGATCTTTTTTGGCCAATGCTATGATTTCTTTTTAATCTCACGTTAATTTTAAAACAATTTTTCATTGCTAAAAATTTTGCTTTCAGGGAAATGTAATTTTTTTGTTTTAAAAGTAATTATTTTAAAGTAAGAAATGTTTCTCATTCACAAATAGTTTAATATGGATGCAATATTTGTTATTCTTAAAATGTCTCCGTATTTCAAGTTGCATAATTATGTTATCAACCAGTAATTTAAAGCTTATTGAAATTTTGTAACAATGATGAAAAATAAAGCAATGTTTATAGTTTTAATGATCATAAATTTTATGAAAGAATTAAGAATTCGTACAGTTTTCTTATCAATGACAATGAAATGAGTTATTCTTTTGTTAAATGTGTCTGGATAAAAATGTAATTATGGATAAACATTGCTTAAACTTCTGTTTTTAATGCGAATGTGCTTTTGACATTAAAAAATAACATATTGACATTATTTTAAATTGTTTAATTAATATATTATTTTCACAATATCAGTATATGTCCGGTATCAGGACATACAATTTTCTGCCCTAAAGAAGCAATTTTTAAGCCTTTGTGCATGTATATACCTCAAAATTTAAACTTTTTAATAGAAAATTTGCATCATTTTTTCAACTTTCAATGTTTACATATTTTTCCAATTCAATTGTTTTTATTTTTTTAACTCAAAAATGTGCTATTTTTAAGTCAAATAATGATAATAAAAATGTAGTTATTCAAATACATGATTTTTAAAAATAAAAACAAAATATATTAAAATAATAAAGATTTTTGTAAGTTTTTGAAAAGATAAAATATAAGACGTTATATGTGTTTTTTAAAAAAGATAAAGATTTATACTTTTTCCAACTCGTAATAATATTTATCATTTATTTTACCTTTATAATTCTATAAATAATTATTTTTATTTATTTTTAATTGCTTTTTTAGATAAATCAGCATGGCAAGAACTTAAGCAAAACTCTTTTTCATTAACGCTTACTTCTAGTTTTGCAATTAATGAAGATCCAAATTTTGTTTTGATTTTTTCAAAGATATCAAATTGTATTTTCCAACTTCTAAATCTCTCAATTTAAAGTTTCAGGATATATATTCTTTTTGATGTTCTTGAATTCTTCCCTTTATGATATTTCATTTTATTAAATGATTTTACGTTTTTAAAAATATTTTCTGTAGATATTTATTTATAATATATAAAGATGTTTCATCAACTAGATCAAGTGATTTTCCTCTTATATCCTTATTTTCAACTTTTAAATTAATTCTCTTAATTGATCAATATATTTCATTATTAAATCATCAATTCCATATCTGTCATGTATTTTATTGATTTCAATTAGCTCGTTAATTAATTTTGAATTCTCTATTATTTCTTCACTGATATCTAAGTATTTTATTTCTTCCATTTATTACAAATTATTTTTGAATGGATTTCTTAAACATTTCTTAAACATAAGCAAATCTACTACCATATTCGTCATATAAATATTGACTATAATTTTTACAATTTTCGTTACTAATCCAAAAACTTTTATCATCTGGATATCTTTTAAATTTTAGACCGTGAGTTTTATGGGTGCCTTTACGAACAATTTTCATTTCTTGTTCCGTTAATTCCCAATTGGGTGCAAATACTTGAATTGTTTCAGCAATTGGTTCTGTTAATTGCGTCCAACTAATATCTCACTGATATTTTTTTTATCTGGAAAAATAAATTCTTGAATATTGAATATCAATGATATATCAGTCATTTTATTTTAAATGCATTTTTATAAAATAATTTTAAAAAATATAAAATATGAAAGATGTAAAAAATTAGGAATAAAAAGCATTAAAGATAGAAACTACGAAAGATATGAAATATTGAAGATGTAAAATATGAAAGATATTAATAACCAAAAGGAACTGTGTTGTAATCATCCAAGATTCTACGTTTATCAAATCCAAATGTATATATTTTATTTGTTCTTATACTTTCTATCTTTTTCGATTTTAAATTGGTTGATTTCTACATCTAAATAACCTGTTTCACCAGTTATTATTTTCATTCTGTTATCAAAATCTAATATGGTTTCACTTTGATACGACGTTTTAAATCCTTTAACTTTACCACATATATCACCATTATTTAATTTATATCCGTAATCTTTACTTGCTCCAGCTGATTTTATGCATTTATCATTTCCCAATTCATCAGTCCATTCTCCTAACATGCATCCAGCTTCAATTTTGTTAGTTCCATCATCTATATAAACAATACCATCACTATTGTAGTTATTCTTTTCAAATTTATCTTTATATGACATTTCAACACAGTCATCATTCAAAAAATTCATATTTAAATCTTTAATAGTATCATCTAAAAGGATTCTATAAAAATGTTCGACTTCCATCACATATTCAGTTTGTTTCATATTAATTCTTTGACCAAATTCACCCCATAAGGAATTCAAACATACCTTGGCTATAAATCTCAACCCAAGATTTTTTTTGATTTTATCTAATTTGATACCTAATTTTTCTTTAACGACTTGCCTTTATTCTTTTTCATTAGAAATTGTTTTTCCGTTTATCACATTTCTCTAATTTTATTTTTAAAAATGTTTTAACATACTATTTAAATAAATTTTTGGTTTTATTTTTAAAATGCCACACTTCATGAATATTCAGTATTTTATATCCTTTTTTGATAGTTAATTTTATCTCATCAGTTGTCCATGTTCCAATTATACATCTCTCCTTATTATCTTGTTTACATTCAGAATTCCCTATCTTGTAACAGATTTCGTATTTTCTCTTTTCTAAAACTGTTTGAAATGATTAAATTTTATTGTTTCTTAACATTTTTTACACAAAGAAAATATTAACTTTTCAGCTTTATAAGGTAATACTGGATGATATAATTTTCTAGGTGGAAGCATTTTACATTTGATTAATCCATACCATTTTTTATTATATTTTTCAGGGTTAAAAATTTTATCAGGATGACCATCTGGATAATAATCAAAATAATTAACTGTTAGATATAAAGAACAAACATCAATATATATGCCTCTCATATTATCTTTCATTTGATATTTTAATTTAGTTGGTTCATATCCTCCTCCATAAAAAGCATCTCTTGGATTTAAAGGTTCAATAAAATCTCTTTTCCATTCTTTTTTCATATAGTTCTTTTTATCCTTATTATTATCAAAATCACATTCCCAAATAATAACTTATTCAAATCCTGCTTTAATTATCTTTTTGTTCAACTTTTTAGTTTTTTTTTATAAATTATTCATAAGCATTTGATTCATAGCATTTATTTGTGTTTTTGTGAAGCATTTAGAACATCCATGACAAAAGCATCCTTGAAATTGGAACACTGTATTATCATAAAATCCATCAACCTTATAATATTTTTTACCTAATTTTAATTTTTTCTCTTTATCACACACATTCAAAGCATTTTGTATATTAATATTTTCTTTTTGAGATATATAATCTAACCAAGCAATTGATTTTTTATTGTATTTATCATTTTGAATTACATCTTCATCAACAGCAATTGTATTCTCTCTCAGGAATTTAACTCTTTAAATTGCCATACATAAACCAGCTAAAGTTACATATTTAAAAGGATCAACATTTATAATTTCTAAGAATAATCTTCTTAATTCTAAACATCCTTTTCTCAAAATGTCTACACCAGATCTACAATATTTAATGAATTCATTTTTAAAATCAAATGTTTCATGTTTTACTGAATCATACCATTTATTAAATTTTTCCTTTCTTCTTTAATCATATTATCATATACATAGTAATATTTTTTAGGATATTTACCTACATAATTTTGATTATTTTCAGCGTTAAAAAGATAAGGAAAATAACGTTTTGCTAATTCAGTTAATCAAAAAGTTTTAGGAAATTTTTTAAGCGCACACATTGTAAAATTAATTGAATCTACAAATTTTATTTTATAATCTTCAGCACTCATAAAATTAAGCTTATAACCTTGATAAATTGTATATACTTTGATATTATTTTCGAAACAATATTTCGCTAAAAATTGGAAATCAAAACTTTTTTCATAATGAGCTATAACTGTATATCCATAATGATATTTATTAAATAACCATTCACAAAAATCATTTTCGTTATTGAATATTTTTTCATTACCATCAAAATCATGACATATAACTAGGTTGACTTTATGAGTTCCTGAATCTTGTGTTGTTCCAACATCAAAATATAAGTATTTTTCAGTATAATCATGTTTACATTAGACACACCAATCCTTTTTATTTTTTATATTTTTAACACAATTATCTTTTCACATCTCCTTTACAATCTTTTTTCTTCATAAAACATATGTGATCTTTGTTAACCCATTTCCAACGATTTTTACATTCGTATTCACCACATTTCTGATTATTTAATTTTCTTTCATATGTTTTTAATATACACTTACATTTTAAACATTTTCGAATTACCTTACAAACGCTCACTCCTTTATTATTTATTTGTTTATGATTATCGAAACAATTTTTTCCTTTAAATTTTCTAAAGCAATCTTTACAAAATATATCATCTCCTTTACAATCAGATTCACTAACGAATGATCTGTCACAATTTAAAGGACAATTATGTTTATTTGTTTTTGCATATTCAATTTTACAATAATAGCAATAATTATCCTTACCAAACAATCCTGTCATTGACGTAATTACATTGAAATGATTCTTATCTTTATACATAAAAACACATGTACATTTTCGTATATATTTACCACTATATATAATCTAATTACCATTCTCTCTACATACTACATTAATTTGAATACCTAAAATTTTTCGAATACTTTAACCTCTTCTAGGGTACAAATTTCTAATGGTATATTACATAGTTTATGTAATATTATAGCTAGATTTTTTTGTAATACATGGCCTTCTTTAATATACAAAATTTTGTTATTTGTTAACATTTCAGTATCTAATTCCTCGCTTAATAATTCAGGAGTTTGAATGGATAAAGCTACTATTATTGATTTAAAACTATTATAGCATAAATTATCATTATTTTTAATTTGTAAAATACTTTTCTTTTTAACTGGATCAGTTTCAGAATATAATTTTAAATATCTACCACCTTGAGGAAATTCAATTACAATAAAATCAAAAATGCATTCAGTTATATCTAACTCTTTGTATTCAATTTTATAATTTAATGTTTCTAAATGTACATTATAAGCATATTTAGTATTCATCATTACTGGATGAAAAGGAGTACTTAATTTAGGATTATAAACAATTACATCAACTTTACCGTTTACATTTTCAATAGCTGTCTTAAATATTTTCCTTAAAATATCATAATAATTTTCAGGTAAAATTTTAGATCCTGTAACTCTATATTACTTTTTATATACTTTATATTTTTTAATACATTCACCTCTAGATTCAATAATCTAATAATCAGGTTTAAATAACTCATTCAGTTTTACTTCTCTTTTAATTTTTCTATTTTTTGTTGGATCAAAATCTTAAGTATTAAATTTTTAATTATATGAATCCAATAATTTTTTAATATTTTCTCTTCTCTTTGGATATTTAATAAATATTTTCTTTTTACGATCTAAATAATCAGAAGTATCTAAATCTAATATATCTGTTAACACTTGTTTATAATTTCCAGTTTTTCTAATATATGATATTATGTATTTAATAATATCATTCTTAGATTTACATTTGCTTTTTATTTTTAAATATTTTATAACACTTTTCAACTTTTGAATACTCAAAGTATTCATAGCATTTTCAATATGAACAAAAGCCATAATTCAATAGAAATAAAAATGGAAGAGTTTTTATTTCTATTTATTGGAAAGTAATTTTTATAAAGGGATTTTTAAAATAGAATTTTAAAAAATTGACAATTTGGGCTATCAATTTATTTAGAAAGAATTTTTAAAAACGTTTTTGAAAAAGACGAAATAATTTTAAGGACATTTAAATTTAATATTTAAAACTTCATTAGTAGTCATTCTTTTTTTATTTTACAATCTCTACAAATCCTATCCATTTATTATGGTTTATTTTTTAAATGGAAATTGAAATTCTGATAATAATTTTAATGATATTAAAATTATTAATTTCAAAATTATTATTAAAATTATTAATTTTAATGACGCCGTATTTCACGGCGTCCATAAAATTATTGTTACTTCATTTTTTCTTCTTAAGTGATTTTTAAGTAGAAATACTTTATATTAATCATGTTTTGAATAACTTTTAAGAAGCCCTGGTTTGGGGCTATCTATAAAATAAGAAATTTCTAATTATTTAAAAATGCTAAAAACTCATTCCATTCATTTTTTTCTTTAACTTTTAAATTATTTTCTATTCCAAAATATTCACAAATCTTTTTCATGTTATATAAATATTTTATAGTTTTTTGTAATAATTAAAATCTAAATACCTGTAAAACATTTCATCAGCTTGGAATGTAAAATTTAAATCATGTTTTCTTTTTAAGTGTCTGCAAAAATTTAGGAATGAGTTGATGTAAGATAGGGCTCTTAACGTGGAACCAGGAAATAAAAAAAATAAAAAATAAATAAATAAATAAATAAAAACTGGATGACGAGATGTAAAAAGTGTGGTGGACTGAGTGGCCCTCTGGGGGTTGCTGGCACCCCCAAAATAAATGTTATAATTTAAGTTAAAGTCCACCACACAGAAAGGGCCGTTTTGCTATTTGTTTCTAAATTTATTAATTAAATAGTAATTATTAAATATATTAATAGTTATTTATTAAATATATTTTTCAAGTAACTAATTTTAAATTCTTAATATACTTATTAAATATTTTTGAAGTAATTAAAATACAAATAAATATTTTTCTTTTCTTATAATTTTTTGATTCGTAAAGTTTCTCTTAATCTATAAACCCAAACATCTAACAAATCACAATTATCTTCAAATTCTTTAAATATACCTTTAAATATTAATCACTTGAAATAATATAATTTTAATATTCTTTTTTATATGTAATTCCATTATCCTCATATTATCATAACTATCTAATATAAAATCTGGTCTTCCAAAAAATACAACTATGTGATGATTTCTATGCTTTAAATTATCATATTCTAATTCTATTCTAAATGTAAACAGATTGATATTCAATAGTTATACTTTTGTAATATGTTTTTCAAACATATTTATTTAAATATAAAATAGCTTCCTCTTAAAAAATTAATAATAAAAATGCAAAATAATAAATTTTAAAGGGGGGTATTAAACGTCCCCCCCTTTTATGAACAAATCTGCAGTATATATTTTTTAAAATAAATAGAATTTAATGACTTGAATTATTTTTAAAAAAATATTTATAAAATTGAATTACTGTAAATGACTTCTTTAAAAGACATATGCTAAGAACAAATTAAAGACAATTATTGGTATGGATTGTTTGGAGATTTTAAATTGATAATAGATAAAAAATACTGGTTATTTTAATGGTACTAAACTTTGTAAAACTGTAGACAAAAGATTTCATAAATGGATAGAAAATAAACAATCTAAAGAGTTAATTGCATATTTCATTAAAATTCTAGAACAACCGAATCCGGTTGTTGAGAATTCTGATAAAATTTTATATAAAGTGCATGGTAGTAAAGCAATTAAATATGATTTTAATGGTACCTGTGTTTCAAAAGATTTAATAACTAATATTGCCTGTTGGATATCACCGGAATTTTCTAAAAAGGTAAATGATATTGTTGTTAATTATTATACGAATGAGTTTGTTGAAAAATATGAGAATAAAGTAGACAAGATAAAGATATAAACTAGGAAAAATTAAGAATAAAAATTTAGAATTAAAAAAGATAAATAACGAATTAGAAATTGAAAATTTAGAATATAAAGAATTGGAAGAAGATATATCTACTAAAACAATTAATGAGGTAAAGAGACATGTATTTCTATTAATTGAAATAAATGAATCAAAATATAGATATCCATATTATGCAATGAGAACTCAAAGGAAATCTAAAAATCAACATGTAACTAAATTAAAAGAAAAATATCCAAAATTAAAAGTAATTTATGAAATAAAATATAATCCAAATTCTATTAATTTATTTAATCGGATTAAAGAGCATACAGAAGTATATTTCAATGGTATAAAACTTTTAAATAATTTTCGATATCCATTAGGAATAGAAGAGCTATTCCTAATGGATATCGAAAAACTTAATAAAATAAAAACTAAATATCAAAAGATAAATTCTTTGTACTTTTAATTTTTCTAGTTGATATTTTATCTTTTAATAACAAATTCTTGGGGAATGAGAATTCTCCATACCTAAAATCATCTTTTAAAGGGGTGAAATTAAATTAATTTGAATTAAATCTTTATTTTTTATAACCTTAATTTTGAATTAAATCTTTTTTATCTATCCAACTATATTATATTCTTCTAGATAATTTAACCACTTTACAAATAACTTGTTTCCTTTCTTTTTTATTATATTTTCAATTTTATATACATTATCTTTTTTATCATATTTAACTAATTCTCATTCTCATAATAAGTGCCTTTGATTTCTTCGTTGTTTAAATCTCTTATTCTATAAGTAATTGGCTCTGTTTTTAACACTTCAGATATTATAAAAATTTCACCTGTAAATGTAGGATGATAACCTCTTATAAACATTTCTTTATATTTTGAAATACTTACTTTATCACCTTCTTTAAATTTTAGTTTTTTGATTATCTTTTTAACATCCAAATTATTATATACAATATTTTCATTTTCTTTTTTACTTGCTTCTGCTGGTGTCATTTTAATAGATCTATGATAAGAGTTATTATAATTGTAAACTAATTTATTTAATACATCTATACATATTGTTGTATTATTAGCTGCTAAAAATTTTCTTATTTTTACTTTTAAAGTTCTATTGAATCTTTCAGCTACGGAGCATTTAATTTCTTTATTATTAGTACCAAACCACTGAATATTATTTTCTGAAAACAATTTTTGTGTTAAAGAAGATAAGAACTCCAAACCATAATCAGATTAAATATTTAACGGTTTTCTCTCTTTGAATATCTTTTTAAAAGCATTTGATACATCTTCACCTGTTTTTCTTTTAATTGGAACAGCCCATTATTATTTACTATATACATCAATAACAGTTAATATCTAATTGATACCATCATTATATTTACTAAATGGTTTTATAAATAATAAATCTGCTTGCCATTGATCATCAATATGAGATACATAAATCCTTTTTCTTTTAAATTTTCTATTAATTGGTTTACATCTTGTATACTCATCTTCAGTATGAAGAAAATCAGTAATATCTTTTTGAGAAAATTTCGTTTTTCTTGAGAAGAAAAAACGAAATATACAAGACAAAATAAATGAAGCCGATTCTAACATGAATGGTTTAAAAATGTATATAAAAGCATTGAATACTCTTAAAGCAGGAAATGAATATATAGGCAGTGGTATAAACAAATTAGATCATAATTAAATAAAAAATTATATAATCAAATAATTATTATTCTAGATAAACTTTTAAAACAAAGAACATTAACAATTGATTATGTAAAAGAATATTATAATTTTTTTTACTTTAAATAAATGTATGTAACAAAAAAAGTTTAATTGAGTGATAAAAAATCAAATTTCAAAATTAAAATCTGGATATAAAAAAGGGGAAGAAGTTTCCTTGCAAATAGATAAAAGTAAAACTCCTAATTATGATTTACATCTTACCAATACACAAATCAATCAAATTTCAAAAGGTAAAAGAATTACACTTAGTAAAACTCAGCTACAAAAAAAGAGAAATTTTACCATTCCTGATTCCTATTCTACCATCTCTAGGTCTTGGAGCTGCTAGTGGTGCAGCAGGATGGGGTACTAAAAAAATATTAGATGCAATTTCAGGATCTGGGATTAAAAAAAAACGTTGTGGAAAGGGGGTTTATCTTCCCTCGGAATATTCAACAAAATAATAGAAGAAAATATGAAAAACGAAAAAGGATTTAGAGGTACATTTACTATAGATATACTATCTAAAAATATAAGAAAATTTGAAAACGGAATTATTAATTTAGATGTATCTACAGGTAGTGGAACTCATTGAGTTTGTTATTATAATGATCCACACAATATATAATTTTGTAGAATATTTTGATCCCTTTGCAGAATATGACTTTGAAAAAATATAAATAAAAAATGAGCTTTTTCCTAAAAATATAGTCAATTATTTAAAATCTTCAGGAAAAGAGATTCGTTATAATTCTAGTTTTTTTACAACAACCTATATCTGTAAAAGGTGGTTTATATATTGTATGAAATATATAACTGATATAAATGATAAATTCCCTATTGATATTTTATATTCATTTACTCAAGAATCTAGTATTTCTAATGAGAAAATTGTTACTTATAAATAAATGAATAACTTCATTTTAGATTCTAAAAATGCTAGTAAATCAGAAGATTTTACAACTGAATATTTTCCAACTCTTTTAATTTTAAGAAAATAGCTCTTCAGTCATTTTCTATGTACACTTCTTGGAATCATATTACTGACAAAAATAATAAATTTTCATATTTTGATGATAAGAAATGGATAGAGATTTTACTATTCCAAATGGTCATTACAGTATAAAAGGTTTGAATCGTTACATGGTTAAATACTTTGGAAATGATCCTCCAATATTATTTGGAATTATAGAAGAAAGACAAAGAGTTGCAATTAAATTGAAAGATCATTATAAAATTGATTTATCCAAAAGTGAATTGTACAAAATTTTAGGATTTGAAGCAAAAATATATGAAGATGCAGAACAAGAAGGTAAATATATAGCAGATATAGCTAATAGAAATCATAATATTTATATTCATTGTGATATAGTAAATGGTGCTTACATAAATCACTTTCAATCTGTTGTGATTTACTCATTACAACTACAAATCCTCCTGGAAGTTTATATTCTAAAGAATTTGAGAAACCTATATTTTTCCAGTTAAAGCTGATTCCATACATAGAATTAGAATGAAAATTACAAATCATCGAGGTGAACTAATTGATTTAAATAGACAAGAAGTACAGTTTAGATTTATAGCTAAATAAATGAATAAACACAGATTGTACAGAAAGAGTAAGAAAATTAAGAGGAAGAGGTTTCTTTTATGATTTAATAGAAAAAGCTAAATCTATTATATAAGAAACATCTAACGATTTCATAATAGAAAAAGTAAATGAGATTTTATCAAAAAAGAAAAAACATGGTGCAGGATTGAAAATTTTTATCCTAAATAAATGAACAAAATTTACGATTTGATTGATACAAGTTATTATTATAATAACAAAATTGAAAGATTTGAATTTAGAATCAAACATGAGAGAATTAGAATCAAACATGAGAGAATTAGAATCAAACATGAGAATAGAGATAAAAACAATTCATATGAAAATGCCACATATAATTTCTTTATAAATGATACAAATGCTAATATATTATATTCTGAAGGTTATCTGCAACAAGAAATTAAAATTGTAAAAGTTGATGGAAGCAATATAAATAATGAAAATATTACTTTTGTAAATGGTGGTGGTTTAATTAATTCGAGCAGATTAACAATAGGAAATACTGAAATTGAATCTACTATTAATTATAAAGCAATCATGAATCAAGTATTAGGATTGATAAATTTCACACCTGATTATTCAACATCGGAAGCTACGAATATGTTTTTCTATATGGATACTCCTGAATATGCTGACAGAGATAATTTCAAATATAATGAAACTTTGGTTGATGCAACTAAAATTACTGATTTTTATAATAACTTCAAAATGAATGAAAAATATAATGATGGATTTGCAAAGAGATGGAAATTTACTAAAGGTAGTCAAACTGTAAGAATATGGATACCATTAAAATATATATTTGATTTTTTTCAGAGAATATAGAAAAGTACTTACAGGATTTCAAATCAAAATAGAAATTCAAAGAAATGATAGTAAAAATATGTTATATACAGATATTCAAAATCCTGATTTCAAAGCAGTTGTTGAAGACCTCTCTCTCTGGTTACCATTTGTAAGATTTAAAAATTCAGCTGCTGTAAAATTCAATCAACTAAAATTATCTGATACTCCAATAGAAATAAATTGGGATCATTATAATATTATCAAATCAAATTTATTTAATAAAAATTTTAGTGGATCTTATAATATTCCTGCAACATCTGATGAAGTTTTAAGTTTATACGTCATTCCTCAATATGATGAAAGAAATGAAAATATGAACCAAAACAACATGATGTTTGATAACTTGGATATGACAGAATGCTGGTTAATGATTAATAACATAAAAGTTCCAGCAGTAAGTTATTTCATGGACTTCAATAAAAAAACATTATAATCGAATATATGCAGCTCTTTTAGAAGCAGGAATGAACAATATAAATGCAGAAACAGGTTGCATGATAGATTATTCAAATTTTAGTAAATATCCTATAATTTGTTTCAATCAAGAGAATCATGAAGATTACACAAACCTTAATAATTTAATGATCGAATTTAATTGGAGGTTGAAAAATAATACCACCAAAAATTACTTTTTCTACTTCATTTTGAAAGAAAGAAACAAATGCTCTATGAATATGAAATCTGAAGAAATAACTATGATTAAAACATTGAAAGCATAATGAGTTTATTACATTAATAAATGACATCTTATTATCCTTTGTTTGATGATGAAATAAAAGAAGGACCTCCAGGTCCTCCAGGTGTAGGATTTAAATTAACAAACGATGGAAATTACGATATAGAAAAAAAAGAATTTAAGAAATGTAAATGAACCAAAATTATTGAATGATTCAGCTACAAAACCTTATGTGGATAGAATTCATGAACATTTTAAAAATGTTGTTAGAAATTTATCAGATGCTTCTCTTATTCATTTACAAAATGAAAACTATAATGCAAAAAATAAAAGTATTTCTAATGTGTCAGATCCAAAAGATTTACATGATGCAGCTAATATGAATTATGTGAATAAAATTGTACAAGAATTAGAACAGAAAAGTTTAATACATTCAACTCAAGGTAGTTTTGATGCTAAAGATAAAGTAAATGGCAATATAAAAGATCCTATAAATGACAAAAATGCTATTAATAAACGTTACTTTGAAAACAATGCTTTAGTTTTGAAAGAAAATGCTTTTGATGCTAATTACAAAAAAATGATTAATATTCCAACTCCTACAAATAAATACGATGTATGTAATAAATATTGTGTAGACAGAAAAACGCTCATTAATAATAAAGAGAATGATAATATATTAATAAGAGATAATGATGGATTATATGTACCTTCTTTAATTAAAAATGGTATGTATAATTTTGGAAATGTAAGATTAACAAATGTTGCAAATCATGTTATAAATAAAGATGCCGCAACAAAAGAATCTGTCGATTCTCAAAATTTCTATGCTACTATTAAAGAAAAATATGCAACATATCATACAGGAGGTTTTAGACCTGTAGAATTCAATTTAATGAGCTCTAAACTACTAGAACCTGATTTAAAACTAGTAACCAATATGAATATGAAATTTGAAAATCGTACACATAATCCTTTAATACAATTACAAATTGGAGAAGAATTTATATTTACTAGACCTTTAACAACTGATACTGAATCTGTTACATGTTTTACGTATGGTAAAAGAAACGATCGTGCTAAATTATCAATTGGTAGTGACTTAGACTCATTGGAGCCTAGAGCAGAAACTTCCTTGGGGCCCATTCTGCTTCACAACAACAATTTTTCTCTTAGATTTAGAGCACTCTTTGATGTGTAGGTTCCTGGCAATTGTCTCGTCTGCCCTTGCCTTAGTTGTTGTCTGAATATCATTTTGTTTCTAATCGATTTTAGAGCATATTTTAAAAACATTGACAGGAGTCGTGGTTGAAGAATTCTCTGATTTCCTGATGACAACGTTTAACGTAGTGGAAAATTTAGCTGATGCTCGAAAAAATAAAAATTTAGCTGTTGGAAAATAAATTACCTTTCTTGCATATAGAAAAAAAAAGATTTTCTTAAAAAAAAATTAAAAAAAAAAAAAAAAAAAAACACATACAATGGCTTATATCTTATTTTTTTCAAAAACTTACAAAAATCTTTATTAGTTTAATATCTTTTGTTTTTATCTTTAAAAATCTTGTATTTGAATAACAACATTTTTATTATCTTAAAAACATTATTTTCTTGAGTTAAAAAAGTAAACAAAATTGAATTGGAAAAATATGTGAACATTGAAAGTTGAAAAAAAAGGATGCAAATTTTTTATTAAAAAGTTTAAATTTTGGGGTATATACATGCAAAAATGCTTAAAAATTGCTTCTTTAGGGCAGAAAATTGTGCGTCCTGAAGATCGGAAATATACTACTCACAATATGCGAATTATAAGTCATTTTTTTAAATTCTTATCTCTGCGTTTTGGCATTTATAAATATTGATGTTTATCAATGTATGTTTCATATAATACTGTCTCTTCTGGTAAAATCACATAAAAATTAATAATAAATTAAGTGCAATTACATTACACATAATTTACTATGAATTTTTACAAAAATAATGTTTCTTTGTTTGAGGGTGTACGCAATCGTTCAGTTTCAAATCCTATGAGCTGAAACAAAATGAAACTCTAACGCTTCATTCAATTCATTTAACAATATTTACTAGCTTTTTATACGATTATGTGAATGCAATTATATGCATGCATTTATTTTTTCATTTATTTTATTTTTTTTATTTATTTATTTATTTATTTATTTTTGTCTTGTGCCAGTTAGGCTGACAATATGGGGTGAGCTGCTCCACTTTTTTATACTGAACCATATTTGGTGTGGAGTCCAACTGCTTAAGTACACACTTGCCATAGGAACCCGTTTATAGGGTAGGCAACCATTCACACCTCATTCATACACAGAAAGGACAAATAGAGAGAGAAAGTACATCCATGCCCGAACCGGAATTGGAAGCCCGGACCTCCTTATCCGCAGTCAGGCACTCTGACCACTGGACAGAGCCATCGGCACATACAATTATAAAAACCAGTATAAACTTCACCGATATGATGTACCAGGGAAATTGACATCACTATTGAAATAAATATATTATAGGGAAATATTTATATTTAAAATTTTCAACTATGTTAATTCATTTAAATAAGTAATTATTTCATTTCTAATATTTATTTAAATACTTTTGTAATATTTCGAAGACAATGTTCATAATATCACATGCTCGTAATCGGAAGATTTTGATCCCGTTACAAGTTAAGCTTGCCAATTTATTATTGCCAAGAGAAGTTACTCTCGCCAATTTGTACTCACCAATTTCAGCTGTGGCTCAGGTGTTTTTCAAGATCGAAAATTACAAAATACGATCCCTAAATGTGGCTCAGGTTGTCTCCCATATCATTGCCAAATTCTCAATGCATAATTCAAATATTCAACATTAAATCTAATGCAATTTTCAATAAATTCTCCATTTTCTATTTTAAAAAAAACTCAATATTCAATAATAAAAAATTAATTCCCTATTTAACAGATAATTTCTTTTTTTAATAATAATTAAATGTTATTCTTCCTAAAAATTATCACTTGTGGGAAAATAATTAATTTAAGGAATTATTTGAGAATCTTTATAAGTTCTTAAAACAATTATGATGCAATTATTTTTAAAAAAATGTGTATACAGTAGAATGTTTACGATAATTATAAAAAATTTCATCTCACATAGAAAGATATTAGCAATAACTAGAAATTAATAATATCAACAAGAAATTAATCAAAATTAGATATCTCGGCAATGCTAATAAAAATTTAAAACTAATTCTAAGCCATTTAGTATTGAAAGCTTTGCAATCTTTAAGTAATGAAATTTTGATGCGATCATTTGAATTACATTATCGGTATCATTTAGATTATTTCTATAATTATTTTGTCTCCACAGAGGAAGGAAATAATTTAATAATAAATAGTATTAGAATTTAGAACATAACAGATGAAACATAGTAATATCGCCAAGGACTGACTTAGACTCATTGGAGCTTAGAGCAGAAACTTCCTTGGGGCCCCTTCTGCTTCACAACAACAATTTTTCTCTTAGATTTGGAGCACTCTTTGATGTGTAGGTTCCTGGCAATTGTCTCGTCTGCCATTGCCTTAGTTGTTGTCTGAATATCATTTTGTTTCTAATCGATTTTAGAGCATATTTTAAAAACATTGACAGGAGTCGTGGTTGAAGAATTCTCTGATTTCCTGATGACAACGTTTAACGTAGTGGAAAATTTAGCTGATGCTCGAAAAAATAAAAATTTAGCTGTTGGAAAATAAATTACCCCTTTCTTGCATATAGAAAAAAAAGATTTTCTTAAAAAAAAATTAAAAAAAAAAAAACACATACAATGGCTTATATTTTATTTTTTCAAAAACTTACAAAAATCTTTATTAGTTTAATATCTTTTGTTTTTATCTTTAAAAATCTTGTATTTGAATAACAACATTTTTATTATCTTAAAAACATTATTTTCTTAAGTTAAAAAAGTAAACAAAATTGAATTGGAAAAATATGTGAACATTGAAAGTTGAAAAAAAAGGATGCAAATTTTTTATTAAAAAGTTTAAATTTTGGGGTATATACATGTAAAAATGCTTAAAAATTGCTTCTTTAGGGCAGAAAATTGTGTGTCCTGAATATCGGAAATATACTACTCACAATATCCTTAGTTGTTGTCTGAATATCATTTTGTTTCTAATCGATTTTAGAGCATATTTTAAAAACATTGACAGGAGTCGTGGTTGAAGAATTCTCTGATTTCCTGATGACTACGTTTAACGTAGTGGAAAATTTAGCTGATGCTCGAAAAAATAAAAATTTAGCTGTTGGAAAATAATTTATGTCTATTGAAAGAAAAGGGGAATTCATAGAGTATGAAAAAATCATTTGTGGGCAAAAATTAAAACAATCGAGGTAATTTAAAAAACAAATAATATTATTCGGGAGTTTGTACTTATATAATAATTTAAATGACTTTATAATTTAACAAACAAAATTTTTTTTCTTCAACTAAGTTTTTAAAATTGAAATTGATTTATAAACTCAATATTAATTTTTTGTCTAACAAAATGCGATTGTATGATTGATTTTTTAAATAATTTGTATAAGCCTTATTTAAATAATTTGCATATATAAGTTGTTTTGAAACAACCTGTGATGAAGTTTAAATTTTAAAATACATTAAAATGTATAAGCTGAACAGATATATAATTTTATTTCTTAAATTACGCATATAAAAGTAAAGTATTAGTATTAAATGAGGAAAATATTATTTCTCAATAAAATCAGAAACATTTAATAAAAAAAAACAGATTAGCAGGATATAAATATGAATGAAATAAGTTTATATAAATTGGATTGGATCATAATTTAAATATTCTTAAAAAATTAATTTTTTTTAAGGAAGTTAGTTCCGAAACTTGTACATAAATATTTTCCAACTAGAAAACAACTTTTTCAATATAAGTACTTTTTCTCAAATTTGAATTTATATAAGTATAAATTGCTTATAATAACTGCTAAATAACAACAAAAATTTACTTAATCTCATCAGTGTAAGAAAAAAATAAGTTTTTGAATATCAATGAGATCTTAAAGGTAAGTATTAAAGTTCTTGCCGTTTTCAATCACCCAAAGGAGCAGGACCTACTGGAAGTGTAGCCTATTATTGGTCCTCAAAGTTACCACCGCCGGCTCCTTCTGCCAACTGTACAAAGTGTCCCTTGCTCGAGGATTTTGGACGCAAAGAAGTCCGGGAGTGCTTGGCGCAAGTCAGCTTCATTGGTGAAGGATTTTCCTTGAAGATGAATCTCCAGGGAATGGAAGAGGTTGTCATCTGTTGGTGCTTGGTCAAGTGAATAAGGAAGATGGCAATGAAGTCGCTGTATAGTATTCCTGACCACCCGCGTAGTGTGCAGCCTCTCGTTATCGGCCAAAGATAGTGTACCCTAGTGATGAACCAGTGCTGCCTCCTTCTCTTGCAATGCATGTTGCATAGTTTCCATTTACTTGGAAGTGGTAAAGCAAACAGACCGAAAGAGCTCCTTCTACACGTCCATTTCTCTTCTCTACAGAACGAGTAACGATGGATGAATGTGAACGATGGATGGATGATGGTGTACAGTGGACCTGCTTTTATAACGACTGATATTCCTACTCTCGACTGACCGGTGCCTCAACGTCGTCATATCTTAATTTGCATGCCTATTCTCACTTCATTCAATGGCAATTTAAAACTGGAACAATTTTCTTGTTTGTCTGATATTTAAAATGAAGTATTTTATAATTTAGTTCAAATTTTTGTAAATTATTTAAAAACTGAATTTCAACGTATAAAACACCCCTTTTCATTTTAAAAATCTATTCTTCAAGAAAAAAAGTGCCTTTTCTTCTCATGACATATTGGTAATTATAATTGGGATTTAAAATTTCCTTAAACGCGATATAGATTTCTAAATATCAAAATAAAATTTTTAAGGAAAGTCAAATTTGCTTATGGTTTCATGAAATAAAAATTATTAAATTTTATTTATTAATGATTCTAAAGGGACATTTGCTTCCTGAAAAGATCTGCTTCTTGGTTGACGTCACATGTTTTGCAGCAATACAATACAGACACTGAAATTCTTCTTGTGAAAGTGCTTTGGAATTTGTTCTAGAAACATTTCAAAATTATCTCTGCCTCTCTGCCCATACATCAAAAGCATGGAATTTATGAAAAAAAAAAAAAAAACATTTGAACTGCAAACTGATCACTGGAAGTTTTATTCTATTTTTTCCATTTTTGAATAATATGTAAGTTAATATGTAAGTTACTATCTTGGAAAATGGAAAATTATATATATATATCTATATATATATATATATATATATATATATATATATATATATATATATAGACAGATAGATATATTTACTGTCATTTGTCATTTCAGTTTTATTATCTGAGTTATGTTTAAGTTATTTCAATCATGTTACTTTTATACTATAGTTTTAATGTTTGGTATTCCGCCTACAGTTATCTTCTAATTTGCCATTAGAAATTAAAAAAACGTATTTCCGTAGATTGTGCTCAATGACTAACATTAAAATTATCCATTTCATAAGATCATCTCAAAAACTTTGCTTCGTAATTCAATAACATTTCCTCCCCAGAAAAGAAAACTTTGAATCACGTGTGTGTGTGTTTTGGTTTCACTTTTTCCTCGATAAAATCCTTAACGAATGCAATGTTGATAAATGATATATTTTTCCCCTTTATTTTTTTCATCCGTTTCTGCACGTATTTGGAAGTTTTGATTTAGTTTCATTTTTTCGGCCGTTTCTACACATATTAAAAAAACCTGGTTTGGTTTCATTTCTGCACTCAATTTTCTGAAATCTTGATTTGGTTTCATTATTTTTACCGTTTCTGCACTATTTCAAAACTCTGGTTAGGTTTTATTTTTTTGGACGTTTCTCCTCGTGTTTGGAAATTCTGATTTGGCTTAATGTTTTAGCCGTTTCAGCACATATTTGCAAACCTTGGTTTTATTTTTTTCACCCATTTTCGTACCTATTTGAGTTTCCTATGATAATAACATAATAAAAGGAATACATTTTTTGCAGATGAGGATAAATCGCTCTACAACTTTCTTCAGCGTTGAGTATAATTTTAAAATATTGATTTCTGTATATAAAAAGCTGTTTCAGTTTAAATATGCTCGAACACTGATTCACTTTTGTGTCCATCGATCATTGACTGTTGTTCATTTATTGTTGATAACTTAATTATTTTGTTTCGTTATGCATTTCATCATAGTTTTTATCAATGACAACGTAAAAAAAGAAAAAAAATTCAGTAAAAAGTTATTCTTAAAATATTTCCCCACCCCTTTATTTTCAAGTTTTCATCTAATATTCGTGTTTAGAATATTCCTAAATCATTTTAAAACACTGTGTTAATTCATCTGCTTTACCATAATACTTCATTAATATGCATTCTATTTTCTTTCATTTTCTATCATTCTTCTTTTTATTTATTCTATTTTACAATAATAACTCATTTAAACATTCTGTTTTCTTCTATTTTCTTTCTTCTTTTTATTTATTCTATTTTACAATAATAACTCATTTATACATTCTGTTTTCTTCCATTTTCTAACATTCTTCTTTCCATCGAGTCTTATATTTTTTTCATTTTGATACATTAGAGATAAAATAATAAAAAAATATAAATTTCTTAAATTTTTTTTAAAAACTGATAAATACACGATTAATATTATTTCGTCGAGAAACGTTTGAAGAATTTATATTGATTTAATCCATTGACTCGTTCATTTTGGTTACGATAACAATATTGTTTGGCTGTCACATTAATAGCGGAGGAGGGCTCATGCGTCAGATAATACAGTTGAAAATAGATTTGCGATTTCTAAAAGCAATATATTTAAGATAAGAATCGAACTGATACCCTGTTGAGTTGAAGTATAGAATGCTCACCACTGGCTGTCATCTATGTATGTAAATATTAATAAAAACTTTACGAGAAAAATTATTCAAATCTAGAAAAAATTGGGAAATACATCTTAATTTAAAATACGATTGCATAATGAATTTCAAAAAAAAATATATATATATATTCGTAAAATTAATTCTTAATGTAAAATATTCTTTGAATGTGTAAAACCTTGTGATTGATTCTTAGACGAGATTTAAAAAACTGTTAAAAGATTCAAGATTACAAATTGTTATGAAAAAATTCATTTTCAATGAGCCAAGGCAGACCTGATCCGCTATCTGAATCGTGGATGCATTGTTGTTTTGGGTCGACTGTAACCAAGCGCAGTACCCATTGCGAGTAGAGCTTTTCTCATTGGCGCATATATTCACACAAAGGGGTAAACGCACTACTTTCGATATCTTTAAGATTTTTATTATAACACACAACTTCAAATTAAGATCAGATAAAATTGTTTTCGAGGCTTTTTTTTTCTGCAACAACTGTCCAACTGGATTGAATAGGGCATTTAATACTATTCATAGTTTTACAGCCGCGTTTCAATTCAATTAACTATTTTTCTTTTATTTATCTTCTTAGAGTTCCAATAACATCTCATTAATTTACTTCAACAGTAATATTTTTCCTTTAAAAATTCAATTTTCCCTTTTCTTTTTTTTTAAATTATAAGAATAACATCATTAAAAGTCGTTAATTTATATTATCTGTAAGAGTTTCCCTTCCACATTGGTGTCAGAAGCTCAACAGTTCCAGGAAAATGTTCAGGCTTTTCAAGTGGCCACAACAACAAATCCTTTACCTATCATCTGGGAGAGATAGATTTTTCGGAGTGTCGTCTGGGCAAGGCCTCCCCTGACCTCAGGTGATTGGGTTTATGGTTCCCGAGATTTTAAAGGACACTTACTTGTTTCCCGAGTTTTCAGAAATTAAAAACAACATGAACTCAAGTTACCTATGCGATTTTAGCTGAGACCAAAATATAATGCTCTCAGGATATAAAGGGCAATTATATATCTGTGAATGTCAGACAATGAAATGGAACTTTTGGTTTCGTTATCTGCCAGAGGGGGAGATCAGATGGAGTAAAGCGAAGAAAGATTGGTTGGTTTGTTTTCGATTTCCAGAGAGAGCGGAAATCCCACTCCCGGTTGATGGAAACAATCCTGTTGTTAAGGGCCGAAACAAAAACACAATTCCCAGGTAATGTCTAAATTAAAGTTTGTATGTTAATGTGGTTTAAGTGAAAGTGTTAGTCAGCTATCCTGGAAGCATGACAATATCCTCAAGCTTAGCCCTGTGTGAGAGTGCAATCATTTAATATGTAAGATAACATTCAAAAAACTTATGTGAGAATGGCCTTATGCTATTAGAATATAGAATACAACTTTATGCTTCAAAATCGTAATTCTGGATGCAGAATGTATGTATAGCTCTCTAGTTTTTAATTGAACGTTTGTTGACACGTTAATAACATAGTTAACTAATTCCCGAGAGAATAGCACTCGCCTATTAGGATTTACTGTATTACTAAATGGGAGCGCAAGTTTTGTTTATAGATGACAACATGGAAGGAAACATTAACAACAGTTATTTAAATCAAACAGCACTTATCTCTTTCGACATTTGTATATTTTTCAAAACACAACGGTTACCTTCGTTCTATCTTTTCCATCTCCCGAACAGAGAAACTTTCTTCTATAGACCTCCCATGGAGTTTTCTAGTGTCGCTCACTGTGTAAAATATGTGGTCATAAAGCAACAGCATTATTAATAATTTCAAATTATATCGAGCATTTGATATTTTATTTGAATTAGTTCAAATTTAAGATAAATTCAAAACTTTTCATGAATCCTATTTTAATTAGAAACAAAATAAAAATACACATTAAATTTTCAATTAAATGAAAAAGCATGTAATGTATTGTCATTATTTATCAAAATTTAATTAATATGATTCATCTCGTAAATATATGTATTATCATGAATCAAATCCTGTTTTGTTAAAAATAATTAATATTTTTTTTCTAACTAAATTTTAATATATTTTATACTTTATTAAATTTACATAAACCATCACAATTCTTAAATAGGAAAGTGTTGTCATCTTACTGGCTTTCTATAGAAGTTTTTTTACTCAGTTTTTGAAGGAAAAAAATGTATTCAATATTATTATGAATGTCTAATATTTATTTAACTACATTCAAAAGACTGTTTCTCACTTACAATAAATATATTAAACGTAGATCAGTTTAATCAGATCAAATGAAGTCTAGGATTTCAGAAAATTCAGTTTTGTTGCGAAGCTACTAAATATTAAACTTGGACTGCTTCCATCTACGTTCCAACGCATTTTTGATCAGAGGCGTATTGAGAAAACCAAAAACACTTTCTGAGCTATAAGCAAAAATAAAACGTTGAAGGATCAGAAAAATGTAGTGAGTAGAGTCATTTTTTTGAAAACTGTTTTTATATTGCATAGAGTAGATCTTTTTTTTTATCCTCTGCGGTTGTGAACGCATGAAAATTTCAAAATACGTGGAAAGAAGCACGTGGTTCCGCTCTTAAAATGATCAGAGTGGCAGAATGATTCACATGATATGTAAGTTACAGTGGCTTGAAATCAATGTTGATGAAGGTTTAAATTAATTAAAGATCTTTAATCAAAATTTTGAAATAAAATATAGTTTGTGATTAAGCTAGCGATGCTAATCTGTAGGAACAATCTGAGAAATCCTGATTTCTGCACATACAAATTTATTTTGTGTTGAATATCAAAAAATCACTTTTGTGAATGAAGAATATTTTCCTCTTCGCAGACATAGAATTGATACCATTTACATAAAGTTGGAAATGGAACATCTTTTTTTCTTTATTTTACATAAACAAAGGTGATATAAGAATATAAAATTGAAAATTAATTTTTCTCCTGTTTTCATTAACAAAAAGATAATATTATCAAGACGGAGTTGCAAATGAGATATTTTTCTTGTTTTTTGCAAACATAGAATTGATTTCATTGAAGAATCCCATTACAGAAAATTGTGAATGAAATAACTTTCCTTTATATTTCACAAACGCAAATGTGATATACGAATATAGAACTAAATATGAAATATTTTTCTTTTGTTTTACGTTAATATAGACTTATTATTATAAAGGTGGAATTGCAAATGAAATTTTTCTTCTTTTCCCAAATATAGAACTGATATTATAAACAGAATTGCAGATGAAATTTCTTTATTATTATTTTATTTATTTATTTGCATATGTTTTTGCAAACATGAAGGTGATATAGGAATTTTCAACGGTATTAAAAAACTGAAGCTAAAGGATTACATAAAAACAATTTTTTTCTGTTAGCAATCTTTTTCTGCTAACTGGTACATTAAAACTGTTCACTAATAGCTTTTACATTAATGAAGTGGGTATTTAAAAATTTACTTCATTTTTTGCTTGAAAATTTTTAGATTAATAACGTAATAACTTGTTATCAATATATTTCATTACTTAATCCATCCAATTTAATTTTATATGATGAAATTCTTTAGCATTATTCTATTGATAAAAAATCTAAAAATAACAAAATATTATAAATTGTTGAAAGAAGAAACCAAAATTATTTTAAATATTATATGACACATATTTGCTACAATTTACAATGTAATTATTAATGTAGTAAGTAGTTAGAGGCTGTGTTTCTTTTAAATACGACTTCATTATTCATATTGTGAATCAATTTCCAATCCATAATAAAAAAAATGCTCCATAAAAATTGTAATTAAAGTCTAACGGTTTTTTTTTTCTTTTGAAGTTGAAAATAAAGGTTACAATTATTGTCAGAATTTAATGAGCAATATATTAAGTTTTTTTTATATATAATGAGCAGAGTGTTTGGTTACAAAATGCATTGTTTATTGAGGAATGGCTGCTATTGAATGAGCTAATACTAATGGCATGATAAGGGGGGGGAGAGTATCCTCTCCCATTGTCCCTCCCCTTTTGATGAGATGGCTATCGATATGAATGAAAGACAGGGGACGTGCTCCCCTCACTTTTAGAGCTAATGACGTCAATGGCCGTTGCCAAGACAACAAGAAGATTATTTCCTTTATTCATCTAGTGATTCCAGCGATTTCACGTTGCCACTCTTCAGAAACAAAACTTCATTAGGATTGATTGAATTCGGCCCAAATGAGCTGAGCAGTTTAGAAACAAATGCAAATAAGTAAATTGGACATTAAGTCCAGCACACTGGCCATTTTCACCGTCATTCCGATCAAAAACAAGATTTCAAGGATTTTTCTAATAAAAGTTGAGGCCTAATGGGCTTAAATAGCCATTTATACAAATGAAAATGAGCAGATGCTAGAACTGAATCTAATGAGCTCGAATGTGGCCTCTTTTAAGATAATTAACTTTTCTTATTGAAGACAGCATTCTGAAAATGCGCTTTTTCAATAAATTTAAATTTACATAAAGTGACTTTCGTTTATCTAGAGGGAATTATAGCATGATATTTTCTTTTCTTACTTCCTTTAAGAATAACCTCAAAATATTTTTTTCTTGATTTTGCTATGTTGGTTCCTCTATATAAATTGGAGTCTTTGATTTGAAGTCACAAATTCAAAATCTATAAATATTTGGTGAATAAGGTGAAAAAATAACTGTGTATGAAAACAGTATGAACCTAACTAAAGGATACTTATTTCAAATACGCAAAACCTTATACTTATTATTAATTATCGAACTACTCAATACGTATTGTGTGTGTCCTCATAAGTTCAATAATATTTTCATTTCACGAGAATATTATAAGCTAAAACATTATAGTTTTTTTAGTAGTTGTAAAACAAATTTTCTGAAATATAAAACTTTTTAGCAAATGCTGCTTATCTTAAAAATATATCTTGGAAATCATTCAAAAATAACGCATTTAGTCTGTTTGCGATTGTATTCATAACTTACAAAAAAGAAATAAATTGTAATTCAGTAAATGAGAGAAAAACAAAGAAATTTGTTGCAATAGCTATAAATTCATTAAAAATCAAATTAAAAAAGAGTTCACAAATTTAAAACTATAATTTTTTTGTTAATTTTGCTTTAAATATGTTGGAAGTAGGGTTGTAAAACTAAAGCAATGCGTAGTTTTTACAAATGTAGAACAGCCACCCAAGCATTTAAATTTTTATAAGAGTCCTGAAAACATTTATTTTATATTAATTTCGTAATTTTTAAACTACTTTAAGTTTTAATTTATCTTATAATTTTTCTGTTTACTTTAGGCAATCAGGTCTTTAACTCAAATTAAATGAATAAAGGTTTAGACGTACTGCATTTGATATTCTCTTTGTTAGGATTTGTATGGATTGCTTTGATATATGTACATCGTTTGCTGTATTGCTTTGATGTTTTCTTTTACTGATTTGGGTTTGTGTATGTTCATTTGATCTGCTGTATTCAGTTTCAGATGCTTTATTTTACTTACATACAGTGTTCGGGGTAATCAGCCGAATATTTTTAGACCTTCGTGCCTGACAGAAAGGTGTCTCTTATTATTATTGATGACTGGCTAGTTTCTGATAAACACACGTGAAACTTATGTTTCTTAATTTCTTAATTCAATTTGCAAGATTTTATATTATGTGTAATTAACTTTCAAGCTTTTGTCTTTTTTGTTTCATATATTTTTCAAATTATCTCTTACCTTATTTATATTCTTGGCTCATCTATAGCTACTTTTGCCCTAGTTGAATTGCTAAATATATAGTTGGTGCCATGGATGATCAGTTAGCGAACATTATCCAATACAAGGCAATATTCGTGATCCAAATTGTTCATTAATCGATCATAGATTTACCATTGATTTTTTGTGAAAACAGTTTATTCGTTCTGGAGACTTTAAAAATTAAATTAAGAAAAACAAGTTTATTTCTTAATAAGTTTATTAAAAGAATAATACATGTGTGTATAATTTTGCATATTAATCAGCCTTTTTCATTTTCTGTTTATGGGCCAATAAGGAACATGTCGAATGTGGATTGCTTTTCTTTCTTTTTTAAGACTTTTAGAAAATGATTAATAGAATTTTGGTGCCAAGATTCCTAACCTTTGTAATACCATCTTGGTTTAGGTACCATTCTAAGACCAATACTCTGACATCTTCCCACTTCTTTAACAAATGAATGAAGGGGATGCTCTAAGTGAAATCAGTTTCAAATTTGAATGAAATCAAAACTGAAACTGATGGTTTACTTTAACTATACATATTTTATGGGGAAAAATTTTTTCCAGTATAGAACTTTGAAGCTCTATAGGCAAGCAACATGATTTTCGGTCCTTTCAGTTTAACAACCCGGTTCATTATGCTTCAAAAGCCGATAAATTTTTATTAGAATTCATTTTAGTTCCTTTTCCGAATAAAAAAAATAGTGTTCGTCATCCTATTTGTTTCACAACCCGAAATGTATGTTAAGCGATCACCCATTGTATTGTATTCTAACTCTATCTAATATGATTGGGCTAGTTTTTTATATAAAATTGTGAATTGTTTCCTACGTCAAAATATGTTCATTAAAAATGTAGTCTTGAAAGAGAAAGGAATTACGTGATTAATTAGCCTAGTTTTTCATCAGTATAATGTAAAGAACTCTCTGTTTTAGTATGAATTTTATTTTCTATGTTTTTCTCATAAATATTTTTCTTACGTCATTTTATTCATAAAGATAAATCAGTTTGGTAAAATAATTATTTCGAAGATCTAATATTTATACATTTTTGTTTTAATATATTTTTGTTTTATGAACATTCCTAAAAGTTAGCATGATGAATATATAAAAGTATCTATATTTTTCCTATATATATATATATATATATATATGCGTATATATATATATATACGTATATATATATATATATGTATATATATATATACATATATATATATATATATGTGTATATATATACATATGTATATATGTATATATATATATGTATATATATATATATATATACATATATATAATATATATATATATATATATATATATATATATATATATATATATATATATATATATATATATATATATATATATATATATATATATATATATATATATATATATATATATATATATATATATATATATATATATATATATATATATATATATATATATATATATATATATATATACATATATATATATATATATATATATATATATATATATATATATATATATATATATATATATATATATAAAGAGAGAGAGAGTATGCGTGTTGTCTAATGGAGATGTTGACGTCAGGGTCCCCATCCGAGGCTGTCACAGAACGGGGAATGCAGAACAACAGTGACTGCAAATGTCTCATCATCTGATTCATACAAGTCACATTCTCTTCTTGTGGTTGTTCTACTGTCATAAGCACCCTCTGCAGAAGTTATAAAGGGAGAAATTAACAGTCACACTGACCATTACTCCACCTTCCATTCACAAACTCTTTTTGGCGGATCCTTCTTACGATAATTTAAGCAGGGGACAGTTGTCATTTAAGTATCTGATAAAATTTGATTTTTTATAAAACCATTTTATCAGGTTTGGAAATTTTATTCAATAAATTTTTAATTTATTATTTTGCTTTCTTTCATAAATTGTACAATGAGCTTAGATACTTTGAAAGAATACAAGCATAAGGTACGTGACAGTCAACTACAAAAACAATAATTATTTAACAAAAAATAATTCACTCTCGCAAACGGTCGCGAATCGATTCAGTAATAGCATTTTTGTGCAGATGGTAACTTTCCCATGCGTGCACCCTGGTGTGCCTAGGATGCTATTTAAAAGGATAATTTCACAGCTCCAATGGTATGGTTTTAATACATTCTCGACGCAAACAAGTTTTACTTGTCCACAATATATTTTAAAATTTTAATTAGGTTCTCTGATTTTGCAAAGGGAAACTTACTGTTATCCGATTGATGTCAAACATTTTATTTTTTAATCTTTTGTAAAATAACTGAAAAGTCCTTTTTGAATTGAAATCTTGCTTCATCATAAAAATTTTCGATCTGGGGAAAATTCAAATCCCTTTCCTTTTTTTATACTGAATATCTTTTCTTTAAGAATTTGTAACTAACATTCTGTAGAGTAATACTAAATAAGCTCTACCATTAATTTTAAATCGATTCATTGGCTTGGATTTTTGTTTGTCGTTTAACAGCTTTTTAGTGCATATGTCTTTCAATAGTCCAAGGCGCACAGTTTTAAGAGGATTTTGAATCACCACGAACACCCACGCTCAAAATTGAGATGGGAATCAAAATCATAAACACTTAAACTGAAAGGCAAAGTGATAATTATTTGACTGCTGATTCTGCTCAGTTTTTTGCATTTTTTTTTATTCAAACCAAACAAATCATTTTACGTAGTGAATGATCTTAATTTCTTTTTATCTGACGGCATCCAACCCGGGGGAGTGACCCGGATGAATGACACTGAATCTTGAAGCTGCTACTCATTTATAGTTACACCGTACAGGAAGGAAGTGAAGGCAGATTTCACTCCGCCACAAAACCGCTTCGAGGTTGAGCCCCATTCACTATTCATCTCAGAAGAAAGGACAAAGAAGCACACACAGAGAGAGAAAGGAAGATCCATGCCTGAACTGGGATTCAAACCCTGAACCAGTAGTGTTAGGAACGCTAATCACTCAACCATCAACGGCTAATGTTAAAATATCTTCACAAATAAATCTGTGGTTACTGCATATTGAAGTAATTAATATAATTATATAAAAGTTAATTTAATTCAATGAAATTCTATTCATATAATTAACTAAGAAAATACACGAGTTGATATTTCGTTGTCTATATATCTTAATAATCACTATATTTTGGTTTGTTTCCAAAAAAAATATTACAAAGTATTTAATGTAACCGCTTTAAATGCATAAAGAACACAGACATTAACGTAAGCGCATATTGTGAAACTCTATTTCCTTTCTATTCCAAGGTTTTTAGTCCCTTATTGCGGTGAAGAAAGTCACACCCCCAGCTGAATGGCTTGACTCATGGCCGAAATATTAATAATTCATGTTTACTTTATCGGGTGCTCCATCACGAATTTTAAATACAATTATTTGCATAAAAAGCTTTGGATCCATCGATTTCAGTTCTTAGTTATTATTTGCATCTCACTTTAAGAATCAACAAGTTCATTTCATTTTTGTAATGTTTACAAAACTGAATATTAGTAAATAATCATAAAATTAATTTCAATAACTAATTGCAATGTATGAGATCCAAAAATCTTTCTCCACTTTTAAAATTGATTTTACATTTAAAATTGCACGTCCAAATGGACTTTTAAACTAGCATTTCAAAAGTGACTCTTGAATGCTTTGTTATTTTTTAATGAATTTTATTGATGGAAAAATTATGTGATCTTAATATATTCATAGTATTTTATAATTAATTGGTTATATTAACAGGCATTAAATTTAAACACATGAAATTTAAGAAAGTTATGATCGCTAATACCTAATTTAATGAATTATTCATTTAACATCACAATTTAATAATAAAAAAATATCAAACTTGATGCCAATATTTTATCAAAATTGTACGATTACATATAATTGTGTTCTTAATACATAAAATGCATGTGTTGTTAATGAATAATATTTACAATTAATGAATATTTTTTTCAAGAATATTGGTTTTCGTTTTGAAAGTATCTTTAACATTTATTCATTGGAGCAAATGCTTCAGCATTCATTTTAAATACTTTTCCTTAGTATGGTTTTTATTGCCTTGATTCATTATGAAGAATGTTTATGTTCATAGATTTTAAACTGATGAGGAAATTTACATTCGCACTCCATCTATACAATGAGTTAGTGAAACTAAATCTACACTTTAGTTTCCGACTTGCCTAACAAGCTTCTAATCCTTTTTGGAAAGATTTATCTTCTCATTATCATAAATAATCCTCATCAGCACACGCATTGGTTGCTATCAAGGCAACTTCTTACCCAGAGATCGCGACTCCGTTCATGGCCATCAACCGCCCCCAAACGATGAAGCTTACTCTATAATGAAATGGAATATTATCTTCATCAAAGGTAATAATTCGTTCTAAATAAAAATTTTTGTTTTAATTTATGTTTACCCTTCAATATTGTTTTGAAATTATTTTTTAATATTTATCTAATCAATCCTACTACTGGATACAATTCGAATTGGAATCAATTGATTCCAACTTTGAAGAAGCAAATAGAATTCATTCTCCACTTTTATATAACAAATTCGTCCTATTCTGACGCATGAAAAAATCCCTAAAAGTCCCCCCCCCCTCTCTCTCTCTGTTGAGGGAAAAGACGTAAATTGAAGAATCATGGAGTGATAGTGCTTTTCAAACAATCCTGCGGAATAGCTGAGGGAAAGGAGAAAAAAAAAAGCATTATTCAGAGTGATCTTCCCTAGGACCGATTCAATGGGTGGTCGAGGATATTTTGGTCCGGGAGTGAGGCTATATTAATGGAATCGACGCTGTTTATTGCATTAAACACTGTGGGAAGCGAGATATAGTAAATGGGGTTACCACAGGAAGCTTTCCGGGAAAATGCGCAGCATTTAAGCCGTAGAACAATAGAGGGCGCGTTATGAAGCCTGGAATGGATAGGCACGTTCTTTAATATTTGAATTTAAGCATTCGAAAGAAAATGGAGTCATAAAAAGTAGGAAGGCTTCCTTTTGTTAATATAAAATAAAAATATGATTTTTATCGATAGATAAGAATTTGTAAAGTTAGAAGAAGAATTTATACACTTTCTTGGAAACCAGAAATATCGAATCTTAATTTGTGATTAAGTTATTTCAAACTTACATAATGTAATTTTTAATTGGATAATTTAGAAGAATATTAATTTTCTGATACTTAATGAAGAATAAATTGACATATATGTACAAAATCATCTAAAAAATCACAGTTTACATTTTAAGTAGTAGATTTAATTATTCATTCATTGTCGATTTTGATATTTTTTTTAAAAAAATAAAATATAATTTCAGTCACCTTAACGTTTATATTAAAATATTTTAATTTAAGAATTGAATTAAATAATTCCCTGCTCTAATTAATCAGGAGAAAACAATCTCAGCAGTACTTTCAGTTGTTGAATCATCACTATCCTGAGTTAATATTTAAATGATTGATTTCTCTTAGTAAAGTCTATTTAATTAATTAATTGAATTAAGAAATGTACACTTTTTTAGGTTTCACTGTAATTTATAAGTGTCTCTTATATGACTTCATTAGATTTCTGATTGTTTAAAAAGTTAATTAATAAATGCATATATTTTAGAAATAACTTTTCTAAATATTAATTTCGCTTCATTTTAAATTGGCGAAAATATGACCTACAGGTTATATATTACGAAATCATTTTTCCCTCTTTCTTACATGATTGCAGCTAGAATATATATTTCCTGGTAATATGATAGAGTGAACTATACATCTGTGGGAAGTACTCAAAAAATAAACACTTAAGTGTAATTTAAATAAATATTTGAAATAAAAAATTATTGTTATGTAACAATAATTTGTTACGAATATGACTGAAATCTAATTGATTGACAGATTTAAAATACGGAAAATAATTTTGGAAAAAGAGATTGTTCATTTTAATCTAATAATATATCAAAAATAGCTGATGAAAACATAATTTTATAAAATTTTCATCATAAACTTGTACATGGTGAAAATAAATTCAACAAAGAAACATGGACATACTTTGTTAAAATTAAAACAACGTCTTTTGTTTCGATTTGATTAAGAAACAAAAAGGGGAAATATTTAATTCGGAAACAAATCAATATTTATCTTGTCCGAGAAATGGCACTTATGAATTTCATAACTTAAAAGATAACTGATAAATTCAAATTATGAATCATGCTTATTGATTTCTTAAAGAGTTTGCAAATTTGAAGCCAAATCTTAATTAAATTTTGGGTGAATTCCTTAGATAATTGTTTAATTAAAACGTGTTTGTTAAAAGTTGGTACCTTAAGATTTATATTTATTGATTCTTTGTTAGAAATGTTTGAATTCTGTCCTTTAGAATAAGGATCAAAACTGAAGAAAATTAAATAAAATGCTGTGCTACAAAGATTTTCACTATTGAAAATATTGTAAATATTATGTAGTTCATGCATCAGATATAGAATAGTCCCAATCATTAAGGTTCGATATATTTTATAATTTACAAGTTAGATTTCTTTTTCTTTTAAGCTTAATGTCAGAATATGAATATTTGCTGAAAAATATTTAAATAGCATATGGCCTCTATCTATGTTTTCACTGACTTTTAGTTGTACCGTATATAATTTAATAACTAAACTTCACTAACATTTTATTCTGAAAATTGCATATTTGCTGCTATTCGCAAAAATAATGGTTTTGAAATATTACATTATTTTGTGTGCATAAGGTTTATGAAAGAGAATAATCACTTAATTTTTATCGTATCGTTTTTTCTTTGAGACCCTCTGCCATAAAATTCCTTTTTTTTATATTTTTTAAAATTATTTGCTTTCAACAATTTATTTCTAGACATTACTTCATGGTCCGTAATATTTGAGACCAATGCATCCTTTCAAACTTATGTAAATTTCATAAAAAATCCAGTAGCTATTGAGAATACGTTTAATCCCATATGAGAGGGCAGTGGTTGTCCAAAATACGGGCAAGATTTTCTGAAAACAGTGACTTTTTATGCCACAGTAAAAAACTTAATTCAGTAATTAAGATTAATTTTTGCACTACATTGAAGCTTACAGTTTGTAAGTGTACCATACATCACTACTTACTTAATTTGGTTGTTTGGTTGAAGATGAAGTGGGAGACCTGACAATGCTCCAAACAGGGGAAGCCGATTTTGTCGTCTTATTGGTTATCACAGTTGCACACCTGTTGAGAGTGTCTATAGGCACCCTGTCGACTGTCATGATAGAGAGTATACAACGATCAGATCACAATACATTGTTGCTCATAATTTGTCAATGTACTGTACACCACTGCTTACTTAGTTTCCTTTTGTGGTTGAAGATGAAGTGGAAGACCTGTCGGTGTTCCAAACAGGAGGAGCCGATTTTGTCAGTCCATCGGTTATTACAATGACATACCTGTTGAAAGTGTGTATAGGCACACTGTTGAAAGTCATGATGTTATTCAATAGTCGTGGCAAAACATCTGCGAACCAAAATTGTGGAGGGAGACCCATACTCACTGTGAATGTCAGGAGGCGAATTCTGAAGAAGATGTCGAAAAACAGAAGGAAAACTTTCTGTTCACCGAATGAAGATGCACAGAATCCAAAATTAATACATATAAAAAACAATCATTGCTGAAAAATGTCTGGGGGTGGGCTGCCATTGCAAAACATTATGTGACAGGTTCAAATCCAAGCCAGTGAGTGCAGAGATGAGAAGATCATAAATCGGGATTACGAATCAACAGAACCTGTTTTCCAATGAATCCAGTTTCCTCACTATTTCTCACCACGTGATGAGTTTACGTGCGATTAGACCCTGTTGAAGACTGTGTTCCGTAAGGTTACGTAGTCAAAGAATACGTGTTTAAAAAATTATGAATAATTATAGTGGTTGACCGGTACGAAAACCTTAATTGTTCTGGGTATTTTAAGCATTAAATTTAGAAAGTTTTGGTGAAACTTTGGCGTCTTCTATATAATGAAGAGAATATATATATATATATATATATATATATATATATATATATATATATATATATATATATATATAATATATATATATATATATTTAGTACATAAAAAGCGTATATATTTGAATGTTAAAATTAAGCAACACTTCATCCACAGGGACATTGAGAAGAAAGGTTGATTTTACAGACTTTAGACTTGTATAAAGTTTAGTGTGTGAGAAAGTGCTTACATTCAAAAAGAAAAATAATTAAAGTATTTATAAATTTCTATGCTTTGTTACACTAAATCTAAGAATAGAATTTTATACTTTATTTGCCAATATATAATCTTATTTTATGCATATTTTTTCTCGCTAATCTGTCATTGTTAATTTTTGATTTTTATACAAGTGTTTCAGATATAATTCAGCAATAACTTTCTTTATCATTTTATATGGATATATTTTAAATTTGTATACATAGAAAACAAAAGCTATCGATTTGGCTTATTTTTAATGTAATTTAAAATTGTTTTCTTAAATACTTTAATTTTGGAACTTTTTTTTCATTCTTTAAATTTTAATTTTAATTTAATTTAATTTATTAGTTAACATTTTAATCACACTAAAAATTAAACTACATAAATAAATAATTTTATTTGTATATATATATAACTATTTTTGTGTCACTGAATCTGAAAATAAATTTTGTATTGTAAAGCTGCACTTATTCCTAAAATCGGTAGTTGAAATAATTATTAACTTTTTTAAGGATATCATTAAATTTTAAAAAGATATTTGTTTATATAAAAAAGATTTAATAAAATTATTTATAAAAAATGAAATTTAAATGTGTGTTGAATATTTTTTTTTAAATTGACGAGATTATTTTTTTTTTCCCTCCACAAATGACTTTTATGCTGCCAATCCCACTTTGTTCAGTCGAAATAATTTTTCCAACAGCTAAATTCTCCTCTGTTATGGCAAATATAAGCTAAATATTACCTATACTAAGCGATTTCATAACGAAAAAAATCTGTATTTAACCACAATAACTATGCCATACCCTTCACCCACTGTGTATCACTTTGATTGTAGAAGGACCCCTTATCTTTTTTCATGGACAAGTCACTACCGCTAAATACATCACTCTTTTGGGCGATGGACTGCATTCTGTGCTGCAGGTGTTGCTTCCGTCCGAAGCTTCCACCCATCAAGAGGATAATTGATGGGTGGTCCTGCAGAGTCCATTCATGATTTAAGGGACACCAGTACTCAGGTGCACGTTGTCTGCTCAACCACCGGACCTTAAACAACATAAAGATCCTGGAGTTCATTTTGGAATAGGTTGAACTGATATGAACATAAAGACTTAAATATAAAAAATATTTAATTAAATTTTAAGGCGTATTAGTTTTATACTTGTGCAAATTTCCATCAAGTGTGTTTCAATAATAGTCTTCACAATGGTAAAGCTAACTTAATTTTTCATTCTAAATTCAGAATTCAGTTACATTTATAAAATTTTAAATTTTGTTTAATATATAATGGTTTTTTTATCCAATTATGATTAATTTTATAAATAAATAATGCTATTTCTTTCATAATAGAGTTGATGTTTTTTTTTATAATAGTCTTCCTAATTGTAAACTAATGTTACTTAATATTCTACATTCTATAAATAAGTTATGTTAATAAAATATTCAGTTATATATAAAAGACGAGTTTATCCAACTGTATTCTTACAAACAACTGTGGTTTTTATAGTTGTCCTTATAATTAGGAAATTGTAATGTAACTTTTTGCATTCATTAACTCAATTCTATTCATAAAATCTGCAAATTTTATTTCCTGTAAAATATAGTTTATTTAATAGTAGATAATTCTTTTAAATAAGTAATGTTAATTTAAATTACAATAAGTAAAGTTTTATAATTGTCTCCTTAATTAAAAAATTTATTTTATTTTTTTATACTTATAATTTATTTATTTCTATTAATAAACAATCTTTAAATTTATTTCCTAAATAATGTATTCCATTACTGATCATTCTTACAAAAATGTGATGTTAACTTAAATCATAATAAATAAAGGTTTTCATAATTGTTTTCTTGATTGAAAAATTAATTTTACTTTTCACATTCATTATTTATTGATTTAGTTCTATTAATAAAAAAATCTTTTTGATTTCTTACATAATATTATTTATTCAATTGTAGATAATTCTGTTAAATAAATTATGTTAACTTAAATCATAATAAGTAAATGTTTTTTACATTTGTCTTCTTAATTGAGAGATTTATTTTACTTCTTGTGTGAATTATTGGTTGGTTCAGCTTATTAATAACTCTTTAATTTTATTTCCTATAATATAGTTTATCCAATTGTATATAATTCTTTCAAATAAGTGATGATAACTTAAAAATCATAATGAGTAACGGTTTCACAGTAATCTTCATAATAGTGAAGTTCACATTTTAAACTAGATTCAATAATTAAGGTACATGAATAGAAATCTTCAACTTTGTTTCGTGCTTTGTACGAGTATTTTTAATTCTTATAAATAAATTGTGCGTTACCGCTTTATAAGCGATACAAATTTTGACTCATCTTTAAGCTTTGCCTCATTATATGAAACTGCAAATTTTTGGAACAAAGAGGAAAGAAGGCAATTAACGCATAATTAAAGGATATTTTATTCATGCAGGAATTTTTATTCGGAACAATTTTCGAGTGCCCTGCGAAAGATAAACCTTGCAGTTTGCACTTTTTGTAATATAACCAAGTGCTCGCCGCTGCGCCACTTCACCTCTTTCGGCACGTGACGAGTGAGGTTAACGAAATTAATTATTTAAGTGCTTTTATTCTCAGAGCTTGCTGGCGGAGGTCAAAAGTTAAAAGCTACCGAATTATCATACTAATAGGGTTTTGCATTCAGTAGAAATCCCTTTATATTTCAGTCCACTATTCGGAAAAAACTTTAAAAAATGACTTGTGTTTCAATTAATTTTGTTTCGTTGAAACGATAATAATTATATTCGGGAGATTTTTTTTAACATATTTTAGTCAAAAAATGTCATGGTGGGAGATAATTTCAAATCTTGTTCTTTATCTTGTCAAATCTTGTTCTTTATATTCATTACTTTTAATATTACATTTAAATTTTTTAAAAAAAATCATGCATAATAAATAAATGTAACATATACTTTGACATTTTTGAAAAGGTAGCGTATAAGATAGCATATATTATCTTAACTATCAAAGATATATATTTATATATTAACCAAGGCGTACGTTATTATGACGATAAACAACATATATGCTCTTGTTTATCACCACCATCATATAATGGATGATAAACAAGCATATAGTAGGAAAATATATGCTTATCCATTATATTATGGATGATAAACAAGTATATATAATAAAGGAAACACATATCTTTTAGATAATGTGTATGTACTTTGTATAACAATCTTTTTAACATTTTGGATGCTATGCATCATTTATATGGATTACAAAGTTTAATATACCAACTTATATCTGGGATGATTAAGACTTGAACAATTTACAAGCCTATATGTTTGATAATAAAAGATTGGAAACAATAACTCTTATTGCATAATAGCAATTGGACGCCTTTAAGGTGCATTTCGATTCATCTGTAAATGATTTCAGGTTGGTGAGTGGACTTCTGTTGTCGTTTCAGGTTCATGAGATCTAATTCCATCAAGATCTTCAATTTAAGTCCGAAATGCTAGTAAAATTTACATCTAAAGGGCAATAGAATTAACTTTTGAGCTAAATGCTAGACTTTCTGACCATTCGGCTGATATCTTAGGCTGTCTTTGCTTAGTAAGAGTCTATCATATCAGGTTTTTAATTCAATTTTAAAGTTTCGGTTTATCCTCATTGATGAAATATTTTATAACTACTTTTCATGAAAAAAGAAAAACCACGAGCAAACATGGAAGAAAATGTTGCTTAGAGGATAAGTTTCGTCTTTCTGTCTTAGTAATTTCTTTTGAATTTTTCACGTTTTCTTTCTTGGGACATACATATATATTGCCCACGGAGTGGAAAAGAAAAACATCCCCAGGAGACAACTTTTGAAATATGTGTTCAACTGAATATAGTCTATTAGACTATTCTCTCCACTTTGCAGAAAATATATCGAGGACATATTAGGAGCTGGTGGTAGGAACTCACTGCCCAAAGTAAAAAGTATCGGGATCGATACCAGACAATGTTAAAGAAAGAGAGGTGGACTTTGCGTTTCAACTTTCTGCCTACACTTTCATTGTCGTATGTTCTTAAGAATTTTATAGGTTCCTCCTTTTCAATACGGTAAATAATAACCGAAATATCCATCGGAAGAAAATAAAACGCGGTAGTAATTGAAAAATTTACAATAGCTATTAGCAACTAAAATGTCAAACGCAAATGTTAAAATATTTTTTTAAAAAAGTCATCTTAACTACAAATTTATTTAAATAGCCCCTATTATTTCTTTTAAATTAGCAAGAAACATTAATTATAAAGAAGCAAAGTATACATTGTTATTGAAAATGCAATTTGTTATATGAAATATGGTTTTATATCTTTGCATTATACGGCTACATTTTTAACTTGTAAATTAAATGAAATTATAAAATATTTGGTAAATTAAAATAAATCAAATGAAATTTGATACCCAATGTTCTGGATTCTCTTAAGATTTCTCCATGCTGGTTATATGCGTGTAATAAAAAAAATTGTTAATAAAACACACATTTTACGAAATCTATTTATTTGATTGGTACAGGAAATTTTACGTATTTTGTAAAAGAGGAAATAAATCTCCAGTGCTCCAGCAGCTTCCCGATGCTTCCCTTTAAAATCAGCATACCAAAGCATCATTTACCGCAAGCTGTGAATGGGATTGTGACTACATATTATCCCTCACTGGTTTGCTGGAGTGCCGTGGGTTGGGCACGTATCCACGTTTCTGTGACATCCAAAGTCTTTCCATTGGTGAAAGTAGATGTTGAGGCCATTCAGGTGTGATTTCGTCACTTGAACGTGGTTCAAAATGACGAGGCGCTTGGTGATGGGCGAGTATTCCAAATCTTAAGTTGGTACAGCCCAGTTTTCACTTTCGTTGCTGTGTATGTATGAGATGAAACTCATGCAAATATATTTGTCTTTCACTTTTAATATAGTACTCAAATAATGTCATAAGCTTTTAATGAAAACTTCATAATTGCACACATGAACTTAGTGGGGACAACTTTTTCAGCATATTATCTGACCATTTCACCAAGTAAAGTATCTGCAATTCACACTGGTAATACGTTTCACTCATCAGTTTCCTTGTTTTGAGTTTTTTTCTTCAGGACATTAGATTTTAGTTTCTTTTCTCTTTCTTTTTTTCGTAAAAGTAGAGTTATTGACCATGAAATGGTTGTTTGTTTAATGTGCATTTTAATGTGTTTAGCACTATTCTGTTTCTAAGTGGACAATCTCTTTCACGTTGATTTGGCCACTTGTACATTGGTTGGAGCCATTTAAATGTAGTCAATTGACTTTCTGCGTTCAATTAGGATGAAGAATTGGTGGAATAAGCACGTTTGATTGGAAATTGTTCAAATGAAAGTACCGGAATACATAAAATGTGAGACGCGAATACCATAACCATGTATCCCAAAGGATACCTGCTGGATTTAAGCCATGCGTTAGGTTGACAAAACCCGTTTAACTCTTGTCCAATAATTGCGAATACATCAAGTTGATTTTAATTAAGGAATAGATGGCATAGTGTTATTCGATTTGAAATCCAGAAGCTGTTGAGATATATTCTAAGACACTGATTTTACCACAAATGCCAACACCATGGTTCCCAAACCAATTCAAACTGATTCGAACCACGCGCATATGGATCAAATGGCTTTGAACTGATTTCATCCATTTGCTTGATGACCCTGAAAAATCAACCTGTTCAGTTCTAAGCCAAACATTCATCGAAGTGCATTCTGCTGGAATACTTGAACCCTTTTGAGAGTGCAAGAACCATGGTTCTAGAAGCTATTTCAAGTTGATTCCAACTATTTGCACATTGGCAATAGAAAAAGGGAAGAAAGATAAACAATCATTTCATGGCTAAATTTCCACGTACAAGAACAATTTAAATTGTTCCTTTTTTAGAGTTGTTTTGAACTAATTAATCTATGAATTGAGCAGGTTCCTCACAATTTGGTTCTAAATTTCATTCTGTTTCGGTAATAGAATTTTTCGGTCATTTAATTTAAAATTTCGGGTTTTCGTTATTCTACATTTCATATTTCAATTGCACATGTTTCTTTTATTTCCCAAAGTTTTCTCCATTAATATTTTGCGTTTAAAAAGACACGTGTGAATACTTGTGTTGGATTTTAACAAGCACAAGTAATGAACTAATAATAAAAAGTATTGCGGAACTAAGAACATTTTTGTGCAAGTCACAAATTCAAGACAATTACATTGAAACAGTTGATAATGAGCATTTTTGTGCAAGTCACAAATTCAAGACAATTACACTGAAACAGTTGATAATATCTGCCTCGCGTCCACTACAGTAAACAGCTTCATATCAAAACGCTGCGTCGTATATTTCTTAAGCTCATTCTAACTTCATCTGCACCGGAATGCAGAAAAATGTACAGTGAATGTGTCTGCTTTCCGAAGCATCCCAGAAAAATCTTGAAACATTCCTCGAAGAAGCTTCCTATATGAGTATGGGTAATAAATAGAAAAGGCCGTGGATTCTTACTGTATCGCCAATTTTGTCACCAAGATGGTCATTTCACGTAAACTCTGGCAAACTTGCTATTTATCCGTTTTTTTTTTTTTTTTTTTTTTTTTAATTATAATTTCTTAATTTAAAAAACAGTTCAGTTCATTCTTTTCCGAAAAATTTTGAGGGCGAGCAAAACTTATTGTAAAGGGACTGCATTAATTTTGCCAAAATATTGTTACCAATTATTATGCCAATTTATTAAATTTAAATTTTGTATATAGCTGAAGTGATTTGAAATTGAGAATACAAAAATGAAAGTATTTAGTTTTTTTTTTTTTTTTTTTTTTTTTTAATTTATAATTTCTAACAAAAAGTGCAGCTAGTTTTATTACAGAAAGAGTTTTATATATTCTAACAAATATTTTGTCAATTTAAGAATAATTTTATCACTGATATTTTTATTTACAGAATTTTATTCAAACTTTTTTCAGCAGATGCAGATAATTTTGGTACGAATTAATATAATTTCTGATTTTTTTTTTTAACCATAAAATGGTTGTTTCCTTTGTTCCAGAAGGGATTATGATTACTTCACTTTATACCAATTCCCATTTGTTTAAAATAGCCATGAGGTCAGATAATATTTCATCCACTTCACATCGTATTAAACGACGTCTTCAGTCCGACTTGTCTACGAATTTGCTGCCCGCCTTCGAATCGCATTCTTCGAGCAGCAGCAAGCAAGATGAAATTCGCCTTCAAATGTCTGAGAATATTCTCGAAGTTCATTTTGTTAATAATACGATTTCTTACATAAAGACCAAAGCATCGGTTCGAGAAGCCGTTTCCATTGATTCAAGCCATTAATGCGTTGACAATAAAACAGAAGAAAAAGTAGACTGAAACAGACAAGACAAATCATTCACTTTATAGTTAGTTTCAATCGGCAAGGACGATTTAAACTTTTAAAAGATTCATTATTATTTTCGGTTTCTTACTCTAGTGAATTTTTTTTAATTCGCTTTTATCTTTTTATTTATTTTTTGCTTCTTATAACTTATAATTCTACTTCCCTTTGCTCGTTTTATGCTTCTTTTGTGTTTATTAAATCAATAAGTTATAAGGATGAAGGGGAAAAAAACCGAAGCATGTTTCGGCCATTCTCTCGGTTTGACAAGCAGCGCCCTCTAAAGAGAAGGTAAATAATGATTTCTAGAAATTGTTGCACTGAAAGAAATCTATTGACACATAGATACTTATTTTGTTCGGTTGAATGGAAAGGATAATAAAAAGCATTTTCGGCATACACTGAGAATTCTATCAGAAAAGAAAAGGTTTCATTTTTTTCTGAAAATATTATTTGTTAGTCGATTAGAGAAACGTTAGACGACAGTCAATTCATACCCTGACTTTTTTCTTAGTCTTATTCTTAAATTTAAATCTATCATTATTGTTATCATATTAATTTAAGTACTTACATTATTAAATTATTACAAAAATCTAACTTTAGTGATAAGAATACGTCATAAATATCCCTATATCGCTATATGAATGAGATTTCCTCGAATTTAATTCAAGATTTGAATAAAGATTTGAATAATGAATCGAAAAGAATTGAATATTGCTCACTTTATAAGTGATCTCATCAATGTAAAATAAATTGTAACTCAATATAGTACATTTATAAAAAGAGAGAAAAACATTTAAACATTTTATTTCTAAATATTTTAATAATGCTTTTATGAAAAGTAAAAGATGTCAGATTTTCTGTGTGTGTGTGTGCGTGCGTGCGCGCTCGATCGAACACACACACATAAGCACTATTGTGCAAAACTTAAGCAACAGGTGTTTTTGCCATAACTCCACGAGAAGTGATCTGAAGGGCATTTAACTCAGAAATGAGAGACAGAATTTTTATTGTAAGCGATTAGAAAAGTACAGTGGCACAAAACTTACTTAGATATATACGGTATGAAATCAAGGAAAACAATGTTTGTTGTAATCATAGTATCGTTGCTTGTGATTGTCTTTCTAATAAGAAGAAGAATGAAGAAGATGATCTTTAGAATGGGTGAGATACGTCCTTCCCTTTCTGCAATGATGCTTCGCACTGTCTCTCTCCATACTCATCAATAGAATGTCCAACATTTCTTGAGGGAGATATCCCTTTCCTCTGTAAGCATCCTTTTCAGTCATTGGGTGTTCTCTGGAGCACATAGTCATGCTGTTTTCCCAAAGCATCCCATACATGTCCTATGGGTACTCTGGTCAGGATCAGCAAGAGTCTGGCTTATCCGCGGTTGTCTATGAAAAAGAAGTTTGCTCCAAAGGCTCCATAGAGCTGGCGCATTTGGAAGAGATCGCCTCTCTACAACATTGATTTCCGGTTACAGATCCTCTATTCAAAACATGAGGCTTAGTCAGCCCGTTCAGTGTAATGCCTCCAAAGACGACAATTCAATGGCTATCATAAAAAGCTTCTTTTCGTGATGTTGTCGAGTCCCGATCTTTGCCCAAATCAACTGACTTTGAGAATCAGTTGTGGCACTGAAACGAGGACATGACTCCATTGTCGAATTTTAGTGCTCTTTGTATCGCTCTAAGAGGCGATTTTCAAATGGATGTCTCTTTCTGTACGGAAAGCGTCTGGATGCAGTAATTTTTCTCATTATGTTGCCAGGCACTGCAGGTGAGCACTTAATTACTAGTTCCGATCATTATGGCACTAAAAGTCGATATATCGGTCATCCATTGCCATTTTTACCTGGGGCCCTACTACCAAACCTTCTAACATGCATACTTATGGCTTGGAAGGCGCGAAATGAAAGTTGCCTATCCCAAACTCTTCAGCAATATTGGTCATATTATACCCCTTCTCAAACTTTCCAATCATTCTCCCACGCATAAATCCTTTCCGGTGACATATTCGAGCATATTTTTTCAAATGAACTCACTTACATTTGTAACGAATGTCTTTGATTGCGTCTTTGTCCTTTCTTTCTTACATGCGTTTTGAGCACTTTCGCATCCCCTGTGATATTTTGTCCTTGCATTTATTTACATGCACACGAACATTGTACTGAATTTCGCATTCATTGTATTGATTACGAGATCATTTTTCAGGGATTTCTGGATTATCTAATTGAAATAAATACCGTCGCTAAAGTTTTGCACGTCCCAGGGTGTGTATATCCATACTCATATGAGAATAAACAGCTCAGTATAGAATATATATACCTTACTGATAATTTCATTTACCAAACAACTAATTATACGCACAGGGCGTTTTTTTTTCAATTAAATTAAAAAGTGATTTAGAAACATACATTTAATTGTAAATAATTAATTAAAAGTTGTAATGACGTAATTTTTGTTTTTGTTTTAAAATTCATGATCAAAAGTTACACATTTTTAAATTTATAGAGGTTATATGCCTATTGAAATTTGGGTGTTTCTTTTATAGGGATTTAACCTTTTATTCAAATTCACTATCTGGAAATTCCATTTATTGTTAATCTGGCGCAGATTAATAGCGCCGCGTTAGGTATGCAATATTCCATTACCTGAAAAGAATAAAGTTATATATTTGTTGTTTTGATATATAAAATTTTGATTTCCCAATGTACTTTTTCCCTGTATTTGTCCATCTATTTTGATTACCAAAGACTTTTTTTACAAGTGGGATGATTTTTTGTACCAAGTTCAAACGATGAACATTTTAGATGTCCACTTGAGAATATGGCAACTTGAGTTTGGGATTTTCGGTCGCATTTTTTTTCCAGAAGAGTTCCAGGAGATGTTTTAGAAGTACCATTGTTGCGTGGGTGGAATTTGCTAGATTTAATGTAGTTTAGATTTTTCATTAAAGCTCCTGATATGTAACTGATAAACCAGTGGGTGTACATTACCTTCTCCATATACATATAAATTCGAATTGTCTTCCGTCCTTGATAAGAAAAACAAACTTTTATTTCAGTCTTTTTATCAACGTGAAAATTATTATTATTTTTATTTTTTTTTGCGCTTTCAATTTTTAATTTTAGTGGATGAACAGAACGCTAACTGCTCAGACGTCTTTCAGTTTAACGATTTCCCATCTTAAATAGGAGTATAATGTTTTAGTATTTTAGAGTACATCTTAAACTGTAAATCTTAGTCAAGTTAGTTTTCATGTGCTAAAAAACATACAAAAAGAAAAGATTCAGCTTTCGAGCGCGCGCGATTCCGTCTACTCATTAATAACTACCTGTGTTCTGATGATATTCATAACTGTAACTTTTAATTACTAGGATTTAATACAAGTAATTTAACAATAATTTGTGCTATTGAATAAATTTACATTGAAGAATATTATTTGTTACTATTGACAATTTGCTAATAATTAATGTAATATTAATGTTAAAATAACAAGTGTCACTGAAATTAATTAAGAATCGTAGAACAGTTGAAATTTTACTCTTATTGTAATCTCAATACTTCAATACTTGTGCCCCTGATGATGAACTTTCCATTTTTATTGGAGATTTGTTAAACATTTATTTGTCTTTGAAGGGTTTTAACAGATACGAATGGAAGATTGGAGATTCCTTAGCAACCGTTCAGCTGTTACATTTTGAAGCATCTCACTCACCAAACCAGAAAAACGTTATTTATAAATTTAACTTTGCTTATTATTTTGAATAAATTATGTATATTTTTCATAATCTAAAAAACATTATTTTACAAAAGAATTATTCTAATTTATATGCAAAAATATTTTATTTATAAGATGAATTGATAGTGGTTCTCCAATTGAATATGAGAATTCTATCAGGAGAATTCAATCATCTTTTATTTCGACAGAAAAAGGGCTAAATATAGAAACCATTTTCAGCATTACTTGTACTATAAGATGAAAAATACAAAGCATTTTGATTGTAAATCACAATTTTTATTAAATTTATCATATTACGTTTTTTTTGAAGAGGAAAATTTTTACTAACTTTATTATACTTACCCTAACTATATACTTTTATTAAAATAACGACGCTCATTGTCGCAAACTTAATTCATTTTGTAATTCATTTGTATTTTATCCGTAGATATCTAGAAACACGATAAAGGAGTTGAATTTCTTTTTTTTTTTTTATCAAATACATATTTCCAGTTAAAATAATTCAAAGTAAAAGAACTTTAGTTCGAAAGGAATTTCCTGGAGTATTGTTCAAGAAGTTCAACTCTTATAGTTAAAAGCTACTCTCTCTTTATATTTTGAACTATGATGTACGATATTATTGATGTACTTCGATATTATTAAAATGGATAATGTTGTTTTACATCAGCACCACGAATACTTTTGATAAAAACTTAAGGGTATATCTGCATAAATTTGTCAGCAAAATTGATACAAATATTATTATAATACTGAAAATAGAGTACTTACAAAATTTTTACAAAATATTTCCGATTTATGTATTAGAATAAAAAATATAAGTAATTGTAAATACTTTGATTCAAAATTTGTTTATTTTCATGTTTTATGAAATACTAAAAAAATTCTTATTTTTTATTAAAACTTATATACATAAGCATATATATATATATATATATATATATATATATATATATATATATATATATATATATATATATATAATAATGAGTAATGGTACTTAATGAAAGTTATAATATTATTATGAATATATTTTACAATTTAAATTTAAACTTTTAGTTAAAATAGTTAGTGCTCGGAGATGCTAACAAACAAAGACGTGACACTTTTCAAGATCCTGGGATTTTGTGGAAATGTGCAACATTGTTTTTGAAAAAAAATCAGATTTTGAAAAAAATATTTTATTTATGATTATACCGGGTTTTAAGTATGTGAACACAAATAAAACCAATTGGTGTAATTTTTTTTTATTTTATTTTATCGGCTCTTTGCTGTCCGTCTTCAAGAAGTATTATAATGGGGAAAAAATGATGAGTTTCAGCAAAACGTTTGTCAAGTCGCAAGATTTATTGTTCATAATGATTCATTTTATGTATGCATCTCAATAATATACGATGGCGAGCTCCTCGGGCTCAGCAGCTTCTCGCCTCTTCCCGCAAATTCAGGAATGTGAAGTATCTACCATGGGTGGTGATTGGTCCGAACTCTGGTACGGTGGGGATGTGTGGCCTCGTCAGCTGACCAAAAGGGCGATGAGCTTGGTGATGGGGAAGTATTCCAAACCGAGTGGCATACCTGTGCTTGTCTATTTTAAAGAGTGACATAAATAGAATGATTATTTCTTTAAAGGATTTGCATCTTTCTCTATTTCATACATAAATATAACGATTCTTGTTTTTAATTTCACTTGCTTTGTATGCATTAAAAGATTTCTAAAAGTACTTCTATGGGTTACTGTCTTATGTATATAATAATAATATTCTCATATTTCTTTAAAAAATTCATTTAAAATTAATCTTGGACAAAATTTTATTCAATTTAAATTTTATTTTATATTGTGCATGCGTATGTTTATAGCATTCCTATAAAAAATAAAAATTTTAAACCTAGAATTTTTATATTCTTACATCTTAAAAATTTATCTAATTTAAAGCATTTTTTGATCTTTACATACATATTCGTGAAACTCTTAAAAAATTGCCTAGTTACTTATAATAAATCCTGATTATTGTTTAAATTTCGAAGAGCTCTATTGCAAATACAATTTAAAATTAATCTTAGTAATATTGTAATTAATTTAAAACATTTTCCGAACTGTGTTTGTGTATTTAAAATAATCTCATCGTGCATTTTTATAGAATTTTTAGAAAATAAACTTTACTGTTTACTTCGATGGAACTTTTACCAAATTTAAAAGTTTTTCCGAACTATCTAGCTATTGTAATACGCCTTTGTATAGTAAAGGCTGTGTAAAAACTAAAATTCACTTAAAAAAAAAAAAAAAAAAAAAACATTAATACTTTAACTTAAAATTATTCTTAGGTAAAAATTTACCTAATTTAATAGATTGATCTGGACTACATGCGATTGACTTCATTACTCTTATGAGGGGCTATGTAAAAACTAAATTACGGATATTTATAGTAAACCCAGTTTAAAATTAAACTCAGACAAAAATGTTTCTGTTTTAAAATATTTTCTAAATTGTGCATATGTATAGTTAAAAACTAATAAAAAGAAACTAGACAGATAAGTCTATCTGTATACTTTTAATGGAGTTTATTTAACATTTTTCCGTTAACCCTTCATAGTGCCTTTTCTATTAATATCATGTTAAATTACTTTTGGGGATGAAATTGTTTTATAAAAATTAATTCATTTAGCTTCGTTTATTACCTCCTTTTTGATTGATTTTTAATATAATTTTATTGACTGGGCAGTATGGTTCCTATCGGCCACTAGGAGATATGCAAAAAAGTAGACCATCTTTCATTTTGCATTATTTTTTATCTCATTGCATTTATAAAATATAGTTTGCTAATACTAAAAGCTACAAAAATTATGAATTAGATAATTTCGTAATTAAAAATTTAAGAATTTATACCTTTTACTTACCATAAAATTAAAAAAGAAGCAAGCATTAAGAAGCAAGCATTAAGCAAGCAAGCATAGTAGGTAAGCTGTACAAACGTACCTTGTTCTCTTGTCAAATGCTTTATGAAGCACAAACGCTTACGTCGATATGTTTTTTTTTTTTTTTTTTTTTTTTTTTTGTAAAGTTGACATTTGTTTACTAACTTTAGTCTACCGTACGTCATCCGCAACCGTTTTCTTTCGTCTCAGGATACCAAAAGGTCTTTCTTAACGCTCACGGTTTGAAATTCCACAAATCAGTTGTCGTGCTGGCCGGAGTCAAAAATTGAATTGCTCTTGCAGTCCCAAATCTCTCTTACTTACAAAATGGAAGGAAAACGGTTTCCCATGGATATTTAAAAACTAATGAAGTGGGCGGGAAACACACTTGCCAGTGTCTTATCAAAAGAGTTAAAGATGATGTATTCATAATGAAGGTTCGGTTTAGTTGTCACTCAACGGACATTTTTTGCACACAAGGACTAATTAGACCGGAACCTGTGGCTTAAAGTGGATTCCGAACCACTACAAATATCCATGCCCAAGGCGTGATTCGAACCCACGAACTGTTGAACCGAAGGCAAGAGCGCTAACCATTCGGCTGCAAGCTCGGCGTACCCGTAGTGAAGGGTACAACATCAAAAACAAATTTTCCCATCCTACAGTTCCCGACTCGTATAATACGAATGACAGAAGTTTCAGAATATTTTAAAATACGAACTTGTGAATAAACACTTTAGTAAATTCAATAGAAAGAAGAGGTTAGGGTCTTGTTAAAGCTTCGGTGATTTCAAAATTCTGTGACGAGTCTTGCATACATTAAACTTATCTTGCTCGTCCTTGAGCTTCGGAAAATCAAAATCAAATAGTTGAAAGCATTTCAAATATTTTATTCATAACTTTCGCTTTTAGCCTCGATTTCCATAAAGGAAATTACCATATGTTAGGAAATCAATTACAGAAACCCTGCATTATATTTTTCTATTTTTGTTAGTGGAAAGTTCGCTGCAACCTTTATTGCATATGCTAAGCAGGAATGAAAAAAATTTCGAAATGAATATATATATATATATATATATATATATATATATATATATATATATATATATATATATATATATATATATATATATATATATATATATATTAAACTGTGGTACAAGTTTAAGTACTTTTATAAAAGATATAGTGCATAGTCAATGTTATTGTTTCTTTCTCCACTTGTGCAAATTTATTTATTTCATGAACATTTTTTTAAATGTTCTTAAGAAAATATTGAATTCTAAACATTCGAAGAATTTTTTGATATATTTAAAACAATGCATTATATTTTTTGGAAATATGAAAATTATTTTGAAATTTTAAGATTCGTTTAGAAAAAATTATGAATTATTATTGAGATTTACATTTGATATCAAATTGCACGAAAGACATTGGTCTAACTTTTGCCGGTGAATTAAATTATGTGTGGGAAATTGTTTTCTTTTTCATAATTACTTAATTTGGTCCTTTTTAATGTAAAAATAGATTGAAAGATATTTCAGTTTCATTTTGAATTTCAAACATAGTAGGTGCTACCATCTATCGATGAATTGGAGAAAATAACATTTCTCAATGAAAGAAGCGAGTCTTTAAAAACACCATGTTCTGTTGAATTTAAAAATACGCGCCAATTTGTTAACGCACATGCTTATACTTCGTTTATAAGCATATTTAACTTAAAACAAATTTGAATAATTTATTTATATAACTTAAGCGCTTTTGGTAAAATTTTGAATTAGGTTTTGTACATTATTTTAAGCAAATCTTTATAAAAATTAAAAATTACAATTTCCTGTACCGATATTTGCTGTTAATATTTTAGCCATAAGCAAATATTTATTTAACCAATTAAAATTTTAAAATAATTTAAATTTTGCTTTTTATATATGCAGTCTGTTTTACAGTGAAGTAAGAAATTTTTATTACATTTCATAGCACCACTTTCATCAAAAAATAAGAGTATGATGAAAATATTTATTAAATAAGAAAACTTTGCATTTCGCTTACAAGCAAATTCAAATTACAAATGGATTTCAGGATTTAACCATGACTAATTAACTAGCAGAAATTTCCTTTTAATACTTATTCTAGATTAATTTAAAAAAAAAAAAAGAAGAAGAAGAAGAAGAAGAAAGAAACCTATTCCAACAAATCCATTATAGCAAAAGCTTATGACATACAATTTTTTAAAAAGAATATCGAAACTTCTGATTTACAAAAAATAGATTCTTTTTAATACATTTGGTTGGTTATATTAATTTTACTCACTAAAATTACAGATAATAATAACCTCATTTTTCATAGGAGAAACTTCGCACAAACTGATTCAGGAAAAAAAATCTTTATTTATTATTATTTATTATTATAATATTTGAATCATTTATGGTCAGATAATTCTACAGTCATATATTTTGAAAGCACATTGAAGATTAGAAAACATGTATAAATAAGTAAAAAAAAAAAAAAAAAAAAAAAAAAAAAAAAAAATTTTGAATTTTAGCTATTTTGTTTTTATTTTCAGGGATAGTAAAGTAACAAATTTATGCTTATGAACTGATTGATTTAATTTTTGAAATGTTATGCCTGATTTTTCAAAATCTTATCCATCATCATTGATTGTCCGCTTAAATTAATATGGCGCGTTAGTTAGAAAATAATTGCATTATTTCCAAAAATATGAGTCCTTCATTTTGAGGTTTTTGATAAGATTTACAATAATCGATAAGATAGATAAGATAAATTTTGCTGCCGATAAGAGTTATGATAGACTAATTAAATATTTTTTCTGTCATCACCTTTTTTTTAAAAAAAAAGAAAAAAGATGAGAAACAAAAGGATGATTATGAGATACCATGTATGATATTCTTTATGTGAAAATCAAGTGCTTCTAGTATTCTAATTAATGGGAAACCTTAGAGACAACAGCAAGACAATATATTTCCTCCATTTTTTCGCTAGCATATTCTTTTTATTGATCAGTGATTTGAATATAAATTAGATTATAAATCTTAAGAAAATATAATAAATTATCTAAACTCAATAAACTGATAAAATAAAAGTCGCAGATTTTTTAAAGGGCCTTTTAGAAATCTAATCAAATTATTTAAATTAGGATTTTTATTGTATTTTTGCGCTATCAAGACCAAATTCGTTAGTATTTCCGAATTCCCAAGATACTCATAGAATGTTTTTTATAATGAGCTTAAATAATGTAAGCGTATAAATGTGATAAACATTTAATGTAAACTCATTTTAAGAGGAAATTAAATAAATATCATATCTTGCAAATGGAAGATATGTTTATCTTTATCATGAAAGTCGCTATCATTTTCGTGATTATCTTTTTCGGTACGAATTTTCCGCCAAATCCTAACGATTTAGTGACATTTGAATCCGATCCTGAAAGAAAAAAGCACCAAAACAATTAACTTGCAAAGATGTGACACTTTGGTGTTTACTTTGGAATTCTTTTTCCTTGCAGCGAAACTGGACTCGGTGAAGACGTACATGCGGATGCGGAAAGTGCCTGGACAGCTGTTCAACAAAGTCATCAAATGGTTCGATTACTTGTGGTTCACGCAGAAGTCGTCCGACGAGGAGAGGTCGGTGGGCTGCCTGCCGGACAAGCTGAAGGCCGAGATAGCGATCCATGTGCACCTGGACACGCTGAAGAGGGTGGAGATCTTCCAGAACACGGAGCAAGGCTTCCTGCGAGAGCTTGTCCTGAGGCTGAGGCCCGTGCTCTTTAGCCCGGGTGACTTCATCTGCCGCAAAGGTGAGACCATTCCGCTGACCAGTTGCTACGCACGTCTTACATTAGTCATTCCGTGGATTCATTTCATGTACTGAGCAGTTTGACCTTGAGAAAACTCAATCAATAAGTGATATACTTTTCATTTCGCTTACAATAACGTCCGCCGAAATTAAAATATATATATACGTAATTGCTGTTACTTGTAAGCATAATTCAAAATAAAGCAAGTTTCTTTCAACTCTCACTATCTCTAAGCCTTTCTACATGGCTTAGGCTTTTGCCCATGTAACTGGGTTGTTTGTTTGTCGGGTTAATTTTCAAAGAAAAAGAGACAATATAGCTCCGTTTTTTTTTTTTTTTTTTTTTTTTTTTTTGTGGAGATTTTCTGAGTTGGATCGCTCAAGTATGTATTTGAATTTTGAAAAGCACTGTCGTTTCAAACTTTAGTGGTTCACTGATGTTAGAAAAATGAACCATTTGTGATACTCTAATCTTATTAACATTTATAAACTAATTAATTTGTATAAATTTAATTTATATTTTAGCTAGAGCCTTTAGTTCAAACAAATATATTTTTTCCAAACTGCCAAAAATGCTGTTTGTTGAAAGAAAAATAGATTTTTCTTGTTATAGAAACAATTCATCAGTGTTATCGTGCTTCATTAATTTTCAGATCTTTCGTTACATAACTGAGAAGAAATCATTCAAAAAAGATCGATCTTAGCTATTTCTTAACTACAGAAAGTGTTAGCGTTCTCAGATTCAGATCAAGTGTTCCTGAATTCGTTTCTCACCTTGGACATAAAAATTTCTAGTTATTCTGAGCACAGCTTATATAGTTCGGAATAAAATTAAAAAGAAACTAAGTGAGCCCCCGTGTTTATATGAAGTGATCAAATAAGCTTAAATTGAGCACAAATGAACATTATGATTAACGTTGGGTTTATAAATATTTTATTTTCCTTTTATTAAAATAAATAAAAGACATTTAGCATAATAAAAAAAAACATTAGCCAAGCAATAGCATTATGACTCACTTTGACCATCTTCAAGCTGAGCAGCACTCGATATGTTTTTCTTAATCACTGTTGCCAAATGATTTTCTAAAACATTTAGAATTATGAATCTTATTTTGCCTACACAGTTCTTGTTTTAACAAAACAGCAAGAAAAAAACAGCAAATAATAATAATAATAATAAATCGCTAAAATTTGCTTACATCTTTCCATTTCCTAAGCGATTAGGAATTAAGTTAACTTATATTGCAACTATATTCTCTCTTCTGACTTATTTATTTATTTTATTTATTATAATAATTTTAATTCATAAATCAGGTCAAGTAACACATAATATAAAATAATTATAAGACTTTTAATTTTGTGAAGATAAATAATTTATTTAACATTAATACGAATAACATTTAAACATGTACAAGTATGCTTCTTTTTGTTGCGATAATATTCATTCTTGTTTCCGCAGAAAAATATATGCACTATTTTATAACTTTCTTAACTTTAATTAAGATCATTAAATTTAAATTTAAAAATGCTATACTTACTTTTACTTTTTATTACTTTTCATTCCACAGGAAATAAGAGTCCTTTATTTAAATAATAAATCATTTCATAAAAAATTACTAAACTTAATTATATATCAGCAAGAAATGGAATCTGACAATACTGAAATACATTTCCTTTGCTGCAATATAATAATCGTACACATTTTAATAAAATTAAAATGATGTTATTTTATTAATCTTATTACTTTAATAAACTCATTGAAGCGTACAAAATTTTAAAACTTTAAAATTGGAATGTAATTTTTTTTATTTTGAGGAAATTAAGATTAGAATGTTTGCAGGAATAGAATTTAAAATAAAGATCCAAAATACTTTCTTTGTTGTAATAGTATTCACACCTACATCACACACTGCGATAGAGTGAAAAGGAGAGGAATCTGCCTCCACCCAATCGATTCACTCCATGAAATAGAAACATAGTACATGTCTATTAAAACGGAAGCTAATCTTTCTTATCTAAATATGGTTTTTCTGATGCTCATTCTTTTTTAACGAGGAATTTGTTAGTAAAGTTATGGAATAAAAATATATATAAAGCTAAATATCATACACACTTTTTGCTCTAAAAATTTAGTAAAATTCAATAAATAGTGTTAATCGATTTGACACATGCGAAACATTCATATTATATTCTGATATTTATAACTGTAATATAAGATCTTATGCTTAGTATCAATAACTTTTTAATTTACATGTTAATAAAAAAAAATGGACTTTAAGCTTACAGCAATGGTTTTACGCTTCATAATATATATGCGAGAGAATTTTATTAAAAATTTCTTTGCTTATTTACACATTAGTAAAGAGTTTTTATTTAAGATTTAATAAAATAAAAAAACAGTTAACTTTCATTCGGCTCTAATTTAATTTCTAAGACCCAAGAAAAGCAAGTAAGACTTTTCTTTGAGAACGGACATCCATCAAAGAAAATGAGTTTTGGCCCTTAAGAGCTCTAAATATGTGAGTGAAATATTAGAACTCGACGTTTATAGCCTTTTCGCGTTGCCAACGTATAATAACCGGTGATAAGAACTTCTGACTGCTTCCCGTTCTTAAGGATTATTTTTCTTCCTTGTTCTTTTCAATGTTTCTTAAATTGCAAAAGTTTTTATCGTGCTAAAACATTTCGGCTACAATCACTTATAAATCTTTATAACACATAAATCGTGACGTAGGCAAGAGTTACTTCCATTTAAGTTAAAATCGCATGTATACTTAAATCTGTATCGTTTATTGGTGAAAAATCACTTCAATTATTAAATTGCATGCAACATTAGAAACGTTCTGTCATTAAAACCATTCATGACGTCTTTTCACATGCTTCCTCAGAATGAATAATTATTTTGTTGCATTCATTAATGAAAAGCTTTCAAATCAATTATTTAAATACATTTGTGTAAAAAAAGTTACAACAGAAACCATTTTAATTTTAAAGTTCTAATTTTCTTAATTCTATTTTTATTCAACTAAAATATTCTTAATTCAATAAATAAAATTAAGATTAATTAATTTTATTCAATTATTCTAAAGTTTATTTATGATTAAATGGAATAAAATAATTATTTTATTTTGTGTATTGATGGAGTGCTACAAACTAGATGATATTATTATATTTGAAACTAATATACTATAATTATGACTTACACTATAACTTCTCGTATTTTTTCAAGAATATAATTATTTTATTGCCCTCATAAATAGATTCAAAAACTATCAATTTAGTTTTAAAATCTAGTTATTAGAACTATTCACAACGTCAAATTGCTGAATTTCCTGCGATTCTCTTGTAGAAGCCACTAATGTTGAATTAGGATATGAATTGTTTAATGCACACTTTTGATAAGCAAATGCATTTTATTAATATTGTAGCTGATTCCATAAAAATTGACTTTAGATAAAAGCAAAATGTGCAAGAATAAAACTAATCTTGCGATAAAATTATTTATATTAATTTTTGAATGATTAATTTCTAATTCATGAATGTTTCATTTTCTATAATCAAAATATATTTCAAAAATAATAATGACTGTATTCTGCTGTTTAGATTCAGTACATACTTATCAAAATAAAAATGAGATATTACAATAGCAAATGCAAAGCGATGTGATTGAAAAGAACTTTTTTTCATAAGAATATAGTTAGAAAATATTATCTAATATAAGACCACAATAGCGCTTTTTTTTTCAAGCTATCAACATTTAATAGAATCTAAATACTTTTTTTTACCTCAAACTAAACTGTGAAGATCATCCTAAGCTCTTATTTTTGCCTTTGAATATCCGTGAAACTTGGATGAAATTCCACCCACTCACTCGATGTGAGCGAACAAATGTAAAATGACACGCTGTTTCAACCCAAGAGTGAAGTCTTAGCATAAATACATGATTATTCAGTTGAATATGTTTCTTGTGTTATCTTCTTGAAAGGGCATTATCAAAAATACTCTAAATAACTGATTAAAAATAAATTTATGAATCATTATATAATTTATTTGTTTACTTACAAAACAACAACATTTAGCTGTTTACTTAGTGGTTCTTGATGCATTTATATGCAGATTGTCTTCAGTTTAGACATCAGTAGGTTCTACATTCATTTGGTATGTATATAATTTAAAAAATCAACAATATATTATAAAGAAATGAATACGATTGACCGTAATAGGATCGAATTAATTATGTATTTATTATAATTTTCATAAGTTGTAAGTATAGTCAAGCTATTCGTAAATTTTCTACCCCCAAAACGTTTTAAATGAAATCTGTTACCTAATTCAACACTCAGCGAGAATCATTTTCTAAAAATAACCTTTTTATATTTTTTAAAAAGAAAGAACAAAAAAAATCGTTCCGTTCATTTATTTTTTCTTATGATAGTGTGTTGTTTTTCCGGGCATTCGGAACAAATCCCAGTGGCATTCTTTTTCGTCCCTGGAAAACTTTAGAGCGCTTCCCTCCAGACTCAAAGCATTAGCAGAAACAATCTTTGCACTTAACCCTGGGGAATTTGAAACTCCTTCTTTGATAAACCGTAAACCAGTTCTGTTGGAGGGGAAATTGTTTTCACAAAAAACAGTTCGGGAGTTGGAATGAAAGTCTTAACAGGCGATAAGAGAAAAATGATTCCGAAAAACTGAAACGAAATAAACATTACCTTTGCGTAACGTATTTCGGAAATTCAATAATGAAATACATGAATGCGGATTTTTAGAAACATATTTATCTCCGAAATTTAGACAACGTAGGTAAATTTGTTCAGGAACCTCTTCAATTGCGTTTCATTGGTTTAATAATAACTGCATTATATATATATATATATATATATATATATATATGCACAAACGTATATATATATACACAAATGTGTGTGTGTATATATATATATATATATATATATATATATATATATATATATATATATATATATATATATATATATATATATATATATATATATATATATATATATATATATATATATATATATATATATATATATATATATATATATATATATATATATATATATATATATATATATATATATATATATATATATATATATATATATATATATATATACACACACACACACGTTTACGGGCTAGAAAAATATGGGGGGGATTTAAAACTAGCTCGGAACATGTGGCTCATATCTAGAATTATTTTGATCAATCATTTGGGAAAAGAATATATATATATATATGTATATATATTGAAGATTCATCGTATATACAGTTGTATAAGAACAGAGTTTTATTGTGCTATTGGTAAAATCTATGCTGACACAAATTTTTTAAATAGAAGTAAAATAAGTGATCTTTTATTTAGCAATGCTTATGATAAAATAAATATATGTACACAACCTCTTACATATATATGTATATTTGTATGTATATGTTTAACCTCGCATATATATATTGTACATATCCCATATTTATTATACATAAATATTTATATATTATGTATGCACATTATCTGACAATAATAAAGCTAAAATTGAAATACCATCGCTCAAAAGAAAGAATATGTACTCTTTTTAACAGAGGGATGGTACATTATGCATAGCTATTGGTATTTGTCGACATTTCTTGGGCAAGAATAATGTCTATTGTAAAATTTTGTGTGGGGTTCTTTATTTCATAAGCGTTTTTATAACTCGTCCAGCAAATATTGTATAAGGGGGGTAAAAAAGTGAAAAAAGCCTGGGAAGACTTGTTGACAAAACTCATGACATTGGTGATTGAGAGAGACTACAACATGACACACGAATCACTACCACTGAAAAAGTAACATTTATTAACAGTGTACAATTGTTGGAGAATAGGATTAACGCTATTGTTAAGTCCTTCATATAAGACACTGTGTATATAATATCAGGAAATACATTCAAATTTCTCGAGTATATCAAACACCCAAATGAAATCTACATCTTCGAAACCTAACTTAATAATTTGAACGATGCACTATTGAACAAAAGACATTCTTATTCCAGTCACAACACCCAAGCTTATTCATTCAATTAGAAGAGAAAACGCGGCCATGGTAGCCTAGTGGTTAGGACATCGGAATTCCATCCGAGAGGATTGTGGTTCAATTCCCAATGCTACCAAAGACCCACCGAGTACATGCGATATACTTGCTCGTTAAATCTGTGGAGACGAAAGTCCTGTGGTGGGTCGTTGAGTAGTTACTATGTGTGTAATCGTCTGCAGAAAAATTAATTTCTCCTCCAGATCAATGTCAAAATTGCGGCAGAGGATCCTCTGGTGGTACCATCTATCAGAGGAGTCTTAGAGCAGTCGTATTTTTACTTTCGTGGAGCTCTGATTAAAGGAAATACGCACCCTATTGATTTAAATTCACATAACCAAAGGTATAGCAAGTTTGGCTCGTCCTTGTATCATAAGTAACAAGAACAACAAAAGAGAAAACAGAGTGATTAATACCTCCATAAAAATATTTGTCATTGTTTTCAATCGTGGCTGCAACGTAATCTCAATCAATAATCATGAATATCTTATTCATATGTTGAATAGATTGAAGTTTGGTTTGTGTGAAGTAGAAAATCCATGGATATTGAAAGCGTGCTGCTCTGAAAAGTACTGAGATGTGTCGAAAACCTGTTGATAACCATTATTGATGATTCATAGGAATTATTTGCTCACGCTTGAAAGTGAGACGATGTCGTTTGGTCAATTTACGGACCTATCCCCTGTACACCGGTTATGTCTCAAATTTCAATGTTTTATAAGGTCATCAACTGTTGATAACGGCTAGGATTATTCAAATAACATATATTGACCATACTGATAAGATTTTTAGTCAACCCCACAACAGAACATTACAGAAAAATTTAATCATCTAAATCAACAATTATTGAGTGTAAAAGGAATGCAGTTCATTTGCTTGTTCAGTAAATTCTTACTAATTAGACCATAGTGAAATGTTTTTTTTTTTTTTTTTTTTTTAAATCCTTTAAACAAATGACATTTTGTCGAAGAGAAAGTAATTTAGTAATATTAATATAATAATTTTTATGATTTTCATATAATTTTTGTTACTTTAATGAAAGGGTAAAAACCAATTAGTATCCGCAATGAGGCCGCAGTGGCTTGGTTGGTTAAGGCTTTCGTTATCGGAAAGATAATAGCATGTTAAATAGGTCCTTTAGCAATGACCTCCAAGTAAAATGATACCTCTGGGGATGGCAGGCCAAATATAGGGGTTTTCTACTTGGTCTCTGCTTTTAAAATACGGAGGCTCCTACCCGTTCTATTTAACTACAACTCGATACTGATGCAACAAGAAGAAGCCTATGTCATCGTAGTTATATAATTGTGAAAGAAAACACGAAGACAATTTTGTGTGATACGAAGGCCCACCCACTGAGTCTATCTGTATAAGGTGCCATCATTTCTGCCATGCCTTGCACCGTTTAAAGGTCGAAATCCTGGCAACCGGGCATTATGCAACAGAAATTGGAACCAAGCCTATATTTTATATTTTGACAGTTTATTTTTTTAAAAATAGTTTTTAAAAATAGGATGGTATAGTATAAAAAAATAGGAAAACAATGATAATTTGATATACTTTGTGCACATAAGAGTTCAATAATAATTTTTTGAGATAATTTTAAATGTAAAGACTTGTTATTACTTGTACATTCAGAAGATAAATTTTTTTATTTATGAAGAATACAAAATGTGTTGTTGTTGATAATCTCAGATGGTTCAATTCCAATATTAGATTAATCCAGAAGCCGTCAGAAAATCCACAAACAATAAAGGGCTTTGAAGAAATATCTTTCAAATCAAAATTCAATGAGCTCAAGATATGCTCAGGCGATGCCTGTTCAGCTTTATATTTTGTGCACAGACTAAAAGTCCACATATTTGTGGCCTCCTAGATGATCACTAGAGAAGAGTGAAATACCAGTCTGTTGGTCTCCAGTTCCCTCAAAAAGCAAGGCACCTGAATGGCATTTTCTAGGATACCAATTATGAGTAGGGAGTACCTTCCAGACACATCCATAAGCGTTTTTTTACTCTCCGTAAAAACCTCATTAAAGGCGGATGGTGAATCAGGTTGTGAAGGGGTTCCAAAGAGACAACCTTAGCCAGCGAATCGGTAATTTAATTCCCTTTAATGGCGATTTGTAATGGGATCCATTGAAAATGAAAATGAATCCCAAAATTCTTTTAAACCCTTCAATATTGAACTTCCTCTTCTGTCGACAGCCTCCATCCAGTTGCTTGGATTGAAGACTGGCTATATCAGTCAGAATCCATACATGCTCAGAACGTAACTCAGTCCATTTTCAATCGCTATAAGCTCCGATCAAGGCAAAATTCAGAATTTCTGAACTTGAGACTTTGGGTAGAGATAGGAGCTGTGATAAATACACCAGAGTCCAATACAAAATGTTCTTTTATGAGATGATGCAAATACTTTTATGATTGTTTTTAGGGCATAATTCATTCATTAATACTAATTCATAAATGCATCATATCTAATTCATAAATGTATCATATAAATAATCATACTAATCAAAGGGACGTTTAATAGTATGAGAAATTCCCACAAAGATTCAAATGCTTAAATAAGGTTAAAATATGGTACATTATTGTAACAAAGAATTTTTTAACAATTAATGTAATCAATGGTTAAATATTTGCCTGATACCAAACTTTGGACTGCATTTTAAAAACATTAGGTGCCTTCCGACAATTTAGCACTTAAATGCTGAATAACATTCGCCAAATAACGCTCTGAAAACCTGCGCTTTTCCACATATCATAGCCCCTGCGTTGCTTTAAGGGATAAGGCACTGTTTGAGACAATTTTATGGGGCGTTCATTACTTTTTTGTTGCCATAGAAACGCGTACTCATTTTTGGATGCAAAGAAATGTTGTTTAATGCATTTAAATTTGCTGGGACTGCGAAGCGTAGAAAGCCGCCGCCAGAGAATTTTTCTGTCAACAGCAACTGCAACAGCGGAATGAGGGATAAGAAGTGGACCTCAACATATTTTTATCTCCAAGGCAAAATAAAACTTCAATTTTCGTTTTATATTCCTTGCTGGAAATTTCTCATCTTTTTCCTTAAAAGAACTGGATAGTTTTTATATCTATTTGTTTTGAAATAGAAAATCGTCTACAAAAGGAAAAAGTTATTATGAATGCTTGAAATTTACTCATATTGTAAGAACCAGATGTTTTGCTATTACAATTGAGAATATTATATTTAATATCTAGTATTTAGATGCTGTGTAATTGTTGCTGTAAACTAAAGTATGTTTAAATTATTTTTAAGTTTTAAAAAAACGGTATAATTTTTTTATGCAAAATACCAGATATCTAAATAAATTTTTTATCAAAAGCAAATTTTAAATATGATGGATTTTTCTTTATTAAACATTTGGATACCAAATCATTTTACATTATAACGCATGCTGGTGGTTGGTACGTACGTTACTGCCGATTCCATAGCTGAATCCTTTGTGCTCTGACTTCACATGAATATGAGTTCGATTCCCAGGTCTGATGAGGATACTTGTAATTGTTCGCCATAAAATTTAAATACCCAATAGTTTAATCATCTCGTGCAAAATTTTTGATTGACTTTTTTTTTTCACAAATTTCGATTTTATAAAAAAAATATATAATTTTAAATATTATAGAGATTATACTAATGATTTTATTTTATTACATTTCACTTTATTATATGAAATAATATTTTTTGAAATTATCTTTCACAGAGTTAAAACAATTTTATTTTATAAAATTTCAAGTATATAGATAAATAGGGAAAAAGTTCTTTTAAACCGTGTAATATCACTCAGATAAAAGTTTGCAAATTTTAAGTAAAAAAAAATCCTTTTATTGCTTTTAAAATAAATATATTGAGTAGAAGGAAGTTATAACATGCTAGAGTTACTGCAGCCTCTTTTGTCAAATTTATGAGTAAAACCTTCGCCACTAAAATGCAAAATATAACATTTGAGAAGCAATATGAAATCTTACTTTCGGTAGAACAATAATGCATATTTTAAAAAATTTTAGTCCATGAAATAAATTTAAAACACTGAATGTGGAAGAATGGGAAGATATTTTACTTGCCAAATCAATTTCCTTCACTTTCGGAATTTTATTAAATTTTAGTTCCTAAGTTATTTATAATTGCAAATAACTAGAATAAATTTACCTTACAATGTGAATTAACACCATAAAAACTATACATATATATATTATAAAAATGTTAAGCTTAAAAATTTTATATACTATTTTTAACATTTTCCTCTTCTTGTTATATGGGGTAAATCGATGTGGGGTATCAAGCATTCTGGTGTAATCTAATCTATTCCTGACATATTAAGGAAGGAAAGAAGAGAATTTCTAAATAAGTAAGTGCGCCCACCACGCTCATAGGACAAATAATTCATCACACCTTGTGTCAAGTCTGTTTTGGGATACTAAAATAATAAACAGACAATAGTTTTTTTTAAGAAGTATAATATTATAGAAACAAAAAAGTGGGTATTTAATTCACATTACTTTTATATTTGTTTGTGTGTTTATGTAAATAATTACAGGTATTTATTGATATACATACATACCCCATTTATTTATATATATATATCTATATATATGTATGTATATAATATATATATACTAAGCGAAGAAGAACTAAATAAATAGACAAGAATATTTAAATATAGCGAACAGAATGTACAACTAATAGACCAAGTGAAATTTAAAACATGAAATTTAAAATTTTGGCAAACACACTCACAATTAGAACATACAGCCAATAGAAAAGGTAAAATTTAAAATTTGGCAAGAAAATAGAACATACAATTAATAAAAAGTAAAAATTTAAAAGGAGTCATTTAAATAAACATGCAGAATAAAAGGGAAAAAATGAATAAAAAAAATTGTAAATAAACATATAGTGTAAAAGAAAAGTTTTCCTTTTTTTCTATTTTCTTTATTTATTTAAATTATTCACACAAATTTTAAATTTTTTCTTAGTTTCTTGGTTGTATATTTCATTTATTTGCCATATATAAATCGTCGTGTATATATACTTTTGTGTTTGTTTTTTGTATTTGTTGTAAGTATTAAACAATCTTCAATTATATATAAATACACACAAAACAAATTCATTTTACATAAGAACTTATAAAAAATGTCTAAATGATTCATTTATAATATCTTGTATTAGAAAATTTGGAAAATAATGTTTATAATCCAATACAATTTTGCCAATGCAAGAAATTTTATCAAATTATGTGTGATTACCCATTCTCTTCATTTATCAGAATTAATCATTTATTATTATTATTACGTTATTTTTAACATAAATTGTGTTAAAAATAGCGTAATAAAGTCATTTCATTAAATTATTATGATATTCCACAAAATATTAAATTATACGTAAAGGTAAAAGGAGGAATTCATATTCTGTATTAGTAAAAAATATGGAAATTGTCATTTATCATTGGATGAGGACATATTAATAAATTGTTGGTATTCATTTTCCAGATTTATCAGGACGGATAATTTAATACCAAACGTAAAGTTTCCTTTATAAAGTTCTTTAATTACAGCAGCTAGGATGTATTGCAATATAATAAATCATGCAAAAAAGCAAAACATAAAGTAACAGATAGAGTTTAAATAAAATTATTACGACGCATTGCAAAGTAAAATACAGAATCGAACATTCAAATTTTCTCATATAAGAAAATATGAAAATCTATATTTTATAACTCAATATTTTTTTCAATGCTGAACATTTTATCAAATATTATCGTTATCCCTATTTTTAATCTTAATTAATATAAAAACATCAGTTGTGTAAAAATTATTTAACAAATTCATTCAATTACAGTTATTACAATTTCAATTTGAAAAATTATTTTAATAGAGAGAGAAAATATAATCATAAAATATCTGAATATAAATGACATTTGCCAGAAAAAGTATGCGCACAAATGCACTGTAAACTTACTACAGAGAATAAAAGTACATTATGGTGTCAACATCAATTCAATTTTTATATAATGCTTTTCTTTAACAGTTCCTTAAATATCAGTAACAGTTTCAGAAAGATAACTCACATTGTTCCGAATTAATAATAATAATTAAAAATTACATAAAAAGCAGTCAGAAATTGTTTGTGTACAGATGAGAAAAGTCTTTAAAAATAGCTTTCATGTGTTGTCAATAACTCTTTAATGTCTGGTTGGAAACCCTTTATGTCTGAGAACCTTTTCGAATCCCTTAAGCATAGAGTGATTTAGCTTGGGGGTTTCTGTGTGTGAAATATTATTCTATTCCATTGTAATTACTCTTTTTGGCATATCTTTAGACATTTTGTTCTGTTTCCTTTAAATGTTTGAGGTTGTTTAAGTCCGGCGATTGTGGAGGTTTGGGAAACTGATGTTTGATATTGTACAACAGCCAGAGCCTTATTTTGTGGACAATGTATTTTGGATCATTGTCTTGTTGAAACCAAAAGTCATCGCCATGGCTCATATCTTGTGTACTCTGCTTCAAATTTTCTTTTAATATATTTATAGGTATCCCTTATGATCTTGTGTGGAGTCTATAAATGTTAATCCATCAATTCCATTTGCTGCCGTGCAACCCCAAATCCTTACACCACCTCCACAATGTTTAACTGTAGACACAAAATTTCACTTCTCAAAAACCGTACCTTGTTTTCTCCACACCAGTTTACTCCCTTTGATGTCAAAGATACTGAACGAGCTTTCATCAGAGAATATTACTTTTTTCAAAAAAACGCAGATGGTTTATTAATATACTTACTGGCAAAATTTAAGTGTTTTTGCGTATTGGAGTATAAGCATATGTCTTTCTACGAGCTACACTGTCCTGATCACCAGATGTTTTCGTATAGTACCTTCATGAAGAGATTTAATGAACTTTTTCCTAATATTAAGTGCTATTTGAGATACAAAAATCAATGGTTGTAAGTGTAAAAGTTTTAGGATATATATCTTTTCTCGTAAAGTCAGCTAAGATGGTCGGTTACTTCGATGTTTTAAGATAACAAATTTTGGTTTCTAATTATTGATTATTCTTTGGCTAGAAGAATGAGTTCTTCCAACTGTCTTTCCAATTGCTTGCAGAGCTTCATTCCTTTGTCTTAAAGTGATTTTCTATTTAGCCAGAACAGTCTCTTTTCCTTTAGAATCCATTTTAAGTCTACTTGTTTGCAAGTTCTAATGTATGATGTCAACAAAACAATGTTTTTTATTCTGTTTGTTGTATTGCCACCAGGGTTAAAATGAATAAATGGTAAAAAAGGAAATGCAGACAATATTTCACTTTATACAAGCTCACGGAGACTAAAAAAAATTATATTAATTTCCAAATATCTTTGTGATTTGTACTTGTACACAAAAGTTTTCTTATAAGTTTTTACGTAATTTTTAATTATTATTATTATTACTTATGAACAATGTGTGTTATGTTTCTGAAATTGTTACTGATATTTAAGGATTAGTTAAAAATGTTTTATATAAACTTAGAATTAGTATTGACACTATAATGTATATTCATTCTTTGTAAAATGTTTACTGTGCGTTTGTACGCAGACTTTTTCTAGCAAGTGTATAACCGAGATTATCTAGAAAAAATTAAGAGAAACAAGAGCTATTACGACTTGATTATTTTTACTTATTTGAAAATGCATTTTAAATATATTTAAATCAAGATAGAATTTTTTGGTAAAAGAAGAAAAACGTTTTCAATTTAAATACTTTATTATTATTTGTTATCTTTTCGTAAATAAAGTGACGTTATTCGTTACTTTTACATTCTACAATGAAAACTCATATTTGCTTTATCGTTTTCTTTATTTTTGAATAAAAATGAAAGATTTATTTTTACTTTAATGTTATCACTGCACATATATTAAATAGATCTATGTATATAAATCGACTTAAGATAATATGAAACTTATTTATTCAAAACTATTTTAAATCCTTTTCTGAAAACTGTTGGTTTTAAAGTTATTCTTGAAGCAAAGACGATATTTTAATCACTAGCAAGGAACTAATCTAGAATGTTTTCCACTCCTTTGATTCCTGTCATCCATGAATGTGATGTTGGGTAGTCACAATATATTCTTTTTATTTCCATGGCAGGAAATCCAGATAGTATTTTCTCACCCATTTATCCAACTAAAGACGAATAATGAAAGCAAAAGTTACGAGCAGAATCTATTGTTAGGAAATGCATTGCTGTGCTAATTGTAGATGACAGAATTATCGTTTTGTTTGAGTTCTTGCAAGAAGAAAACCGTAAAATACAAAATAATTGCAACTTTTCATCACACTCTCAGTATAGTGCTTATCTCCAATCTGTTATTTGTGTCTAAAATAAATAAAAACTGCTTTAAACTATTGATAGAAATCCCGTAAGCTAAAATAAGAAATCGTATCTTTTAAGGTTTTACATAAGAGATAAAATTGCGTTGTTTATAACTATGATTGCATTTTTTCATTGATTGTTTTGTTTTCCCTCCCTTTGGTCTTATTCATCTAATTCCTTTAGATCTATGTGAAATCAAGACTTCATGACTCAATAATTTATTTTAATGCCTCAAATTTTCTCATAGTAATTTATTGATGAAAGAAATTTTTTGCATGAAAGCGTTACTCTAGGATCCAGTACTTTCCACGTATATTTTGGAATAAAATAATGATATCGATTTTTTGGAGGAAATATGATCGACATACTATTCCCAGATTCTTAAAATTTAAGTTCTCTCTGTTCATTTAAACAAACTTGCTTACGTCAAATAACAATAAAATAATATTCGAAAATTGCTGAGATAGTAATTTCATTTAATAGAAGATTTTAGAAAGAAAGCGAAATTTTCTGTTAGCATTTCTTAAATTACTAATTTTAAATATATACTACGAATATTCATTTGCTTAAAATATTAAACGATTATTTAATGCTATTTCATTTCATAGGAGCAAATCTTGCCAAAATAATACTTACAAAATTTAGACTTAATAATTCGATGTAACAAATTTGAATAAAATAAGGTAAATAAATTGCTCCAAAGAGGGATAATAAAAAGTAAAGCCAGGTGATGTTTTGTTTCAAATGGATATCAATATTTGGCGAGGCTTTATCAGTTGCTTCGGTGAAATGGAATAGTACAAATTATTTATTTATTTGCCTTGCTTAGAGATGAATTACTTTTCTAACATTCTATTAATAAAAAGTCACCAATTTTATAGGATGTTTCTCACCAAGATTACAAGTAAAAGCCCTTTCTTTTAAATGGGTTCTTATTTGACTAATATTATAGTTTCTGGTTGATTTAAAGAATGGAAACTAACCATTAGGACAAATCCTAGATATAAAAAGAAACATTTTGTAGTCTACGAAGCAACTAAGATCAGTTTACATTATACCGCAAAATGGTCGCCAACTATTTTATTTTAGAAACCTCAACTTTTATTCTGTTACAGTTAGATATTAAAAATGAAATGTATTTTTTGCAGGTGAGGTAGGGAAAGAGATGTACATTGTGAATCGTGGTCGCCTTCAAGTGGTCACAGACAACGGAAAGACGGTGCTAGCGACATTAAAAGCTGGAAGCTACTTTGGCGAGATAAGTGTTCTAAATATGGGAACAGCCGGTAACAGAAGAACCGCTTCAGTTCGCTCTGTCGGCTACTCAGACCTCTTCTGCCTCTACAAGCAGGACATGTGGGATGTCCTGAAGGATTATCCGGCTGCCAGGGTGAGACTAGAAGCAATTGCTGTGAAGCGATTAGAAAAGTATAAGAAAGAAGATAACAAAAAATATGATCCTAAAATAAGTTTCTGTAAGTATTTTGTCCTAGAACAGTTTTTAATTCATTGAAGAATTTTTGGTTTTAGAGCGCTTTAGCAAAGTCTATACATGCTTTGTCGTCATCAAAACAACCTTTATTTACATATTAAAACACATAGATACGAGAAATTTTGATTGTTTAAACTGAAAGCCGAGAAATATTCTATTTGATTTTAAAATTAAAAACAAATCAATATTTTTTTATGAAAAACTTTTAGAATTATTTAGAAGTTATGTCAAATTCCTTTGGTAGATTATTATCTGCAAATGCTAATTATAATATAAATATTAAAAGTACAATGATTGACACGATTAATGATTATTTATCACAACATATCCTTTAAAAATGTATCTGGATCTTAGCTTAAATTTATTTTGCATTTTTTATGTATTCTGGATTAGATCTATATATTTTACTCTGACTTATTATAAACTGTTTTACTAGTTTCTGATTAAAACTATTTTATTTAACAAAGGAAACATTTCTATGCAAAATAGAAGCTAACGTATCCAATGCATAAATATAAAATGAAATAATTAATTTTTGGCGACATCATTGAAATAAATTAAATGCTTTAAATTTCTCTTAAAAAATAAAGGGATTGAAATAATCTCTCACTGCGAAAATAAAATTAAACAAAACAAATGCTCATAGATACGAGAAATTTTGCAGTTCTTTATAATATAATATGATTATTTATTCTTTTATGATAGACTGTGTAGTATCTACGTATATTGATATAACTAATGCAACAACATTGAGCAATTCCTATTAGAGCATATTCCCTCTCATATATGTACTTTTATACAAGTTAGATTATAATGCTTTGTATTATTGATGAATGGGAAAAAAACTCTTTGTTTTCTCCTTTCAACATACAAGCGCATCCAAAAGAATATTTGGAAGTTAAATTAAAGTTATTATTAACCATAATGTGGTTTTTTCTTTTTTTTCCAGTAGAGACCATGTTTACGCCACTTTATTACAATTTTCATTGGTTTGAAGTATAATTTCCGACTCAGCAGCATCTCTTGTGTCATTTCATGTTCTCTTGAAATCCGTCAAAGCTTCTCTAAATCTTTATTATTATTATTTTTGATTTGATAAACATTTTGTGCGTAACACATTGATTGTCACTAGTATCCGAAACCATAACTCCAGAAGTTGTTTCCAATCTCTGAGCCGAATGCCCCCTTAACAATAGTGGAACTAATTTGGATATGACCCTATCGAGTAACGACTCTATGGCTTCAAATCGTGCGAATCAAAATTAAAAATAGTGTCAAAGTTCATTTTGTTAATTAACCGAATTCTTATATGGAGACTAAGCACTGGTTTGAGAAGCCTTTTTCCATTGATTCCAACCATTAACACATGGACAATTGAAGAAAAGAAAAAGCAAAATGAAAAAGATATGAAATAATATCAACTTTACAGTTATTTAAATCGGCAAGGATGATAATTTTCATATTATTATTTTCATATTCTTTCATAGATATTTTCAACATTTTTAAAGTTTTCTTCAAATTACCTCATTATGTGTCAATGAAGTAAAAAATGAATGTCTCTTCAAAACAATTATTTATTTTAATGTGTACTTTAATTCCTAGATTCCATGTAGTAGGGACAGCAAGTGATCGAGTTTGTTAGATTTAGCACCAGAAGCCGAGGCTTCTATTCCTAAATTGATACCTTGCACTTAACAGATGATATGCGCTTACCTACACCAGCGAATCCCAACCACTTCGTTAACAGTCCAATAACAATATATGTTATGAGGCCGTCCCAACCTTAGGTATTCGGCAGCGAAATGACTAATCGCGGACAGCAATCCGCCAGGAGAGCTCATGGCTGATCAATAGTCGGTACTCCAGCTACCGATCCAAAGTCAGCAACAATATCTGCGCTGGCCAAATAATCCATGACACCATGGTACAGTCCAGGCCTTACACGCAGACTGGCCTTAACAATCCAATAAAACCAACACAGCCCCAATTCGATGAATGTGAAAAATCTGGCAGGCTTCTACTGTACCTACCTTGGTTGTAATTACGCACCTTTGGCAATATGTATTACTCCTCTTAAAATATTGTTTTTACGAGCACACTACTTTCTATTCCAATACTTCCACTCTTCTATCTCTAAGTGCGCGACAGGACTCCCTTGGGCGGCACATTGATATTCCATCATTGTAATGTCAACCTACGCAATGGACATGGTATTTTTCAGATTCTATCAGTTACGCCAGTCATAGATGGTACACAAGTTTTTGTTATTGTACACTAACATGCTTTTTTCATCGTCAGTCTTAGAACAAAACAGCACGAAGTTAAGAGAACCTCCAACCACTTTGCATGAGCAACATAACTCATTAACTAGATACACCCGCTTTTGAAGACACTCCAGTCACTCGCCACTTGAGAAATGACGGCATTTCCAAATGCCCTTTTTTTCGGACACAGTTTCACTCTTCACTCACAGTTTCTTTCGGACTACTTTTCCCCTTTCTGTTGCCATAAACGCAGTATTTCATCCTGTAACATCTTTAGCATGCAGGACCTTGGACGTGACAGTCCGTGATGATTCTGTTAGTCGTGCAGCCTCCTTGGCCAGTTCAACTTTCTCGTTGCTGAGGGTTCTTCTAAGTGTACACACATAATGTAAGCGCACAGTTAGAGACTTCACATTAAGATCTTTTCATTTCATGAACCAATGTATTATGGTTGTTTGGATACGTCAAGGTATACTGAGACAATAGCTAATCACTAAAGAAGTTACGAGCGTCCCTGCCTGATCTGTCTCAGAGACAGTCAGGAACCCACCCTGAGTCAACACCTTCGCTTCAAAGACGGAATTATCATTACCGAGTCTGGCGCCAACAGAATAAATTTCTGTCATAAAGTGTGACACAACGAATGACATTCCTTTTGTAACTCTGTGCCTTATCCATCTGTAAATATCTCATGTCCTTCACTGGTTGTTCCTTCGCTATTGAAGGGAATGCTCATTTTTTGCGCTAAGTGATACATACTAAGTGAACATGAGATATCAATTTCATATTCTACATCTTCTGGCCTGTGTTGCCTTTTATAGAAGAAAGCTAGCCTATGTTCCACCAATACCCTGAACTTAACATGTTCTTTGTCTGCCTTTATGTCCAGTGGTAAGACACCCTATAGCATTTACGCAAAAGTTGTTGAGATAGTCCTGTAGAAACCCATAATTGGAAATAAAGGGTGTCTCTTTACACAATGAACTGGGTTATAGAAAGCTGTGTAATCCAACGTGAGTCCATCCACTGACATTGAATAATTCATTTAAGTAATTCAGGTTCTTCCCAGAGAAGACTCTCGTCGTATGCTGGAATGCCATAGTCACAATGACTACGCTTTATTTCATTTTCTTTAACTGACTATTAAGCGTAAGAGCACAGTCTTATGTGACGCCCAAAAAAGTTCGACTTCTTGACTGACTTTATGGAGGATCCATAAAATCTGTAAATCTGATCTGAAGCATCTAATCTGGAGAGTCTTAGTTTGCGCTTCTTGGTGATAGTCAATGATGTCGTCTTGTTCAGGTTGAACATTTGCTTATAAATCTACTCACATTTGTTGATCCCATTGAGGGCCATTTCAGTGTTCCGCTTCAATTTGACACAGGACATACCCACTATGACCAACAGCATGTCGTCAGCAAACACCATGAGCTTCATTCATCCAAATGCGAAAACCCAATGCTCTGTCTGCGACCTTTCAAAACAGGACTTCACCCAATAAATTTGTCAGAAAAAGAATATAACCGTCATATTTGCTAAAGAAAACTAAGACATGGCTAGGAAAGACTAGTGAAACAAATAGTGATCGCAGTGTCTTCCAAATTAAATGGTGTATTTGTGAGTAAGCTAGCCATGTCTGGGTGGTTTTCTGGTTGTTTCTGTTTTCGAATGGTTCGGATACCTATCTTCAGAGTAACAATGGTACATTATACGAGATTCCGCCATTTCCTACCCTTGCATCAAATGGCAGGAACTAAGGACATGATCGACAACTATCCGGGAATTTGAAATAAATGAATGGATAAAAAGTCGGTCTATTTTAAAAATCTTGTCTGACATGCATAAAAATATTTTTTAAAATTTGACATAAATGAAATTGCAATCTATCATGAATGAGCCCATTTATTATTCATAAGAATATTAGTTGATATACTATATTATAACTTCGAAAACATTTGAAAGATACTTAATTTGAATAAAATATTGCAATCTATCCTTAACTAATATGTTTTATGCTAACATATATTGCTCTGTGCTCTAGTGACTTCACGACTGGCGACACCTGCTTCGGCGGCCATGGCCCGCAGCAAGAGTACACCCGGTCTCATCGAATCCCGCGGTAAAGTGCCTCTCGAAGAAATGCCCATCCCCGACGATGACAACCAGCCAGTCAGCAGCTCCATCGGCGATCCAGACAGTTCCGGAAGCGCCAGCAAGGCGGCGGTCAGGTGCCACTTTCACCCCTCCAGTTACCTGTCACCCCCTGTCCCTTACACTGTTCAGGGGGCCTCCAGCATGCAGTCGTGCACTTCAGATTCACCCCACGCCGCTGACATGCTGCGACCGACGTCTCGGACGAACATCCACCTCATACCGTCCTCCCCCCACCGGACGCGGTCACCGGCACCCCCTAGCCTAGCGGACTTCGCTTACAACCTGGACCAGCAGAGCTGGTTCGCCCCGCCACCGTTTCCCATGTCCTACAACAGCCTGTACCCGGCGCGGGAGACCCTGCTGGCGGAGGTGAGCCGGCTGCGGGAGAAGCTGGTGAGCCTGGAGGACGACAACGCCAAGATGAGGATGCAGCTGAGCCAGCAGCAGTGGGACTTTGAGAACAGACTGACCGGCCTCGAGCTGCAGCTGTGCTCCACGACGGGTGGTACCACCCCCACCAGCATGCCTAGTCTCGAGAAGGAGGAGAACGAAGAATCGGTGATTTAACGAGTGAAGTGATGAACGAAGAATTAGCAATTCATTCACCATTAAAATGAATATGTTTGATTCAGAGTTGGTTCATACCTGAAACATGCAAGGATATTTGAATACGTAGGATGTCCATTAATTTCTCATGTATTATCCACCCTTCATAATAGCTTGCGATAATCAGCAATTATTTTACCCTGAGTGAACAAAGTAAGAAAATTAATGAAATATGTGAAGGAAGCTTCATTCAATATGAGTTCTAGGAATAAATATGACCGATTCAGTATAAATACATTAATATCAGAAAGATATTTACATTTATAGGATATCTATTCATTTCTTGTACATTCATTTAACCCACAAAATCAATTATTATACAGTAGTTTGCCGTCATATGAAATCTTTTTGTACCGTCAATGAATGAAATTTATGTGTAATAATTAAAATTAAAAGGAAATAAAGAGCGGTGATTTACCAGTTTCATTCAGTATTAGTTCTATGCATTAACATATATATAGTTGAATCAGAATAGATTTTTTATCTCGTAGCATCAGTGAGACATAGGATGTCCATTCATTTCTTATCCACTCATTTAACCAGCATATCCAGTGATGATAGTTTCGGATTATCAGAAATTATTTTAATAACTGTGAACAAAATAAACCTGTAATAATATGATTCTAGAACATATATCTTCATTTGGTATGGTGATTTACAGAAAACCAATTAAGAAAACATTTCGTAAGCTTAAGGAAAGGTGAGAACGTTTTCAAGATGATGTGGTTGTTGATAGGAGTTTTATTTTATTTTTCTCAAAAGCACTGTCCATTAAAAGACCGAAAAATTGCAATGTTTTCAAACATTAAGATATCGGAAAACATTTCAAAACTAGTCAATAAAATATTCGAAGAAACAAGTATTAAGTTAAAAGGAAAAAAAACTATTTTATGAGCATAAAATATTACGTTGGAAAAAAATAAATCCATTATTTTTACGTGAATTTGATTTTACAATGCTTAAAATTATCACTTTTGGTCACAAATATGCACTGTTTACTTCTATGATTTGTTGGATTTTTAGAGATAGCTTCATCATGCCTCGCTCATGAAAGTCTTGGTTTCAAATGGCGAAATGTTTCAGTAGTAGATTTTTGCGCTTTTCCTTTGGTATCAGTTCTTTGCCACTAAATAACATTAAAAAACGATCGTTTTTGCAAAACATTGTCGTTTACTGAACCCAAGTCACCATCCGCTTAAGAAATAGGTGGGTTTCATTTCATTTGCCAAAGACTTCCTTAATATAAATTGAATGCCTGATATTTTGTTATTGGTAGGGCACCCAAACATCAAATTTCTTTTTTAATCAGCTTTGCGTAAGTGGGTTAAAACTATTTTAATTCCTGGACTGCTAATTAACGTCTCATTTCTGCTAATTTCGAAGACGGGAGTATCTGAGGAGGTGAATCTTTAACAACAAAATAGAGTGAGCCGAAATTGCTCAGAATTGGCTCTTAGAATATCAAAATGATAAACACCATTCACAATTTTAGACGCTTGACTTGAATTTTCTTCTCCTTTATCAAAGAAAAACTGTAAAAAGTACCGGACTTTCTCTTTCTTGACTTCTATTTTTAACACCCTGTAACTCACAACTAATTGGATTAAATAAAAAAACAGCAAAAAGATTTTTTAATGCGAAAAGTCAGCTTTCTGAAGAATGTAAATCTGAAATGGATTGATTGATAAAGTATTGGATTGATTGATACTTTATAACACAATGATTAATACAGCCATATACCTAAAAATAATGGATTTCTCTTTTTCCCATCTTAATATTATTACATTAGTTAACGGAATTATATCCAATGTGTGATTAACTTTTTTAATAAATATAGATCAAATATTTTTGTTCCATAATATTTTTGTTATATATCTTTTATTGCAGTTCAATATATCTTTTACAACATACAAATATATATCTTTTACAACAGTTCGTGGGTTCGAATCCCACCTTGGGCATGGATGTTTGTAGTGGTTCGGAATCCATTTTAAGCCGTAGTTCGCAGTCTAATTAGCCGTGGTGTGCAAAAAATGACCGTTGAAAGACAAACAGCCTTTTATTGCAAAGGAAAAGTTATCTTTTGTTAAAATAAAATAGGAAGAAAAAAGAACTTTCTAGTATGTTGTGAATAAAGTGGTTTCTCCTATTAGGGATTTTCTGAAGTTGATATATCCTCATAACACTTTACTTCGAATATCCTCTAGAAGCATGATTCAAAACTCGTGTTAAAATGTTTTCACTCGGAATTAATGTTAAAATGTTATTATTACAAAATCTTTGAGCTTTATCTGGAAAATATTTCCCTAATAGGGATAACAGGGTTTTATTTTTTATTGTAACTGAATTTTCAGTTTTCCTTACCTAAACAGCTGTAACCAGTGCTCAGAAGTATAGGATTTTTTTTTTTTTTAATACGAACTCAAAAAATATATAAAAAGGAGTGTTATTGTGAGGAGCGAGGTAAAGCTGCAACGTATGACAAATTTTGCATGCTTGGCTCCAGACCAGTATCTAAGAGTTTCATTCACTTATAAATAGCATTTTTAATCTCTAAATGTTAATTTTGATGATTTTATGTGATGATTAAGGATCTCAATGCATGTGAATATTGAATGAATTGATTTTCAGTGAAGTAGAGCTCATAGCAATTGGTTTAAAACCCGCGACCCTCTTCTCACCAATGAAGCTGAATGAGCGATCATTCAGGATGGTGAAATGATTCATGTTTTGCCATATTGCATAAGAATATTCTCGCTTTTACACCCATGAGAGTAAATATTAAGAAAAACAAATCCTTGAAATGTGAAAGCAAATAGCATTATCAGAATAGTGTTAACAATGTTAATATAAAAAATGTAAAAGTACAAGTTATATATTTATATATACAAAATAAAGATACATTTATAATTTTAAGTCATTTATTATTTAATTTCCTTAAAAAGTCAGTTGTACATGAGAATTTTTTGGACATCTGTGCGATGATTAAAAGCATTGGCAACGATTCTTCTTCAAGGAAGTGTAAAGAAGTAAACACATTGATTCAGTTAAACAGGCTCACTTATTTTAATTTTTCTGTTATTACTAAATTTTTTTTTTTTTTTTTTTTTTTTTACAAATGTACCTAATTTTAAAAATAACCAATAAAAGTAATTTCAAGCTGTATTTAGTAACAATTTTATATATTCAGTAAACTTTTAAATGAAAAATTCTTAATTTATTTTTATATCGATGAATTTTATCTCTTTTAAAATGTTTTTAATTTAAGAAAAAACTTTAAACTGAAATTATTTTTATTTCTTTTTGACCATATTTTTGCATATTTCGATAGATGAAGTATCGGTTTAAAATATTTTTTCCATACTATTAACAAATTTTATTTAAATTATAAAACACCAAGTAAATCATGGTACATTATATTCGTTAATATAATTCTAAATAAATTTTAGATGTTTAATAATAAGTTTTAGTTTGCATTTTTAACTCTCATCCGCTTTAAGAATAAACTTTATTCTTTAATTTTTTGAATTTTTAGATTTATAAGCTAATTACTCAAACTATATAATCTGATTCCTAAATCGTTACGCTTATTTAACATGCTGATTAAAGTATTATTTAGTTTATAAATTAACATTTAGAAAACTATTCAAGCATGTCATTGATATAAAACGCATCAATTAAAACTATAATCTAAGCATTCATACATAATTTCCTAATTGAATGATAATGTAATCATCGTGGCATTATTTTGTGTTATTTAAAATGTTATATTTTTGATCTTTATATTTTGAATCTAAAAATACTCATAAAAGAAAATTGTTATGATAGTGAAATCTAAAGCAAAAAATAATTTCCTAATTTAATATAAATTTTAAAAATTTTATTTTTTTGATTTCTATTAATATATGGTTTTTAATTTTATATTTAAAATATATGATGAAAAATAATCGATTAGGGTTTATATCCTACTATACTTATTGGTAAAAATAAATAATATCGGTGATTAAAATGTTATCAGGTAAAAGCACATTCTATGGAAATATTTTAATCAATGATAAATTACATTTTTATTTTTTGCAGCCACTAAAATTTGATATTCTAAATTAAATTTAAATGAAATGTATTGTTTCATATTTTAATTTCATTGAAGTATAAAAGATTTTCTTTAAGATTATGTTTTTTATTTGAAATATATATATATATATATATATATATATATATATATATATATATATATATATATATATATATATATATATATATATATATATATAATATCTTAAAAAATAACTGATTCACTTTTTATATTTTATAACGATTTGGAGTGTAAAATTTAATAGAAGCCATTTAACAGTGATCATTATCAAATAAAATGACATTCTTATTTTTTTTCTTTCGATTTTCATCCATAGCTGGATTTAACACTTCTATTAAAATTTTAATTTAAACTATTGAATTCAGTATATTTTTGTATTTTTATTTTTCATAGGCATTTCTATTGTAAGGAAATTGCTGCACAATTGTAATTTTTGCAGTGATTTTTCACTATGGAGATTTATTTCTTTTTGAGGTTTTTCTGGAATTTTATTTAAAAAGTTGAGAATTATTTTTGCGGCTAATGTTACTCATCGATGTATTTGTCTGAATTGTAATATGATTTCTAATGTCTTTTAATCGCTCTCAATTCACAAGTATGCTTATCTGTAAACATAAACTGTGCTGCACGGGGCTTCTTTCAGCTTCTGCAGCAGACCAAACCATAAAATCTACAATAAGATCGAAGCATCTTAACGATACTTTATGAATCCCAATATTTTAACACCAGAAGAAAACGAATGTAATTTGCTAAATATAGTGTTAAAATATTGGAAATAAGGAATATTGGTAGCATTTGAAATAAATTATTATTATGTTATATATATTAAATTAAGTATTACCTATTTCAATAAATATTTCGTATAATACATTTATGAATTTACTTATTATGAAATTTTCTTTTGTTTTCACTTATCTTAGATAAATGAAACGTTTATTTCTTTTATGAATGAGTTAAGGCATTGTTATATTTTAAGTACCTATGTTTACTCACTATCACATCTTTAAATTTAAAAAAAAATCATTTTTGATTGCATTTGTTTTTTGTCTTAGTTTCTACTGTGCTAGACAAATCACTTATTTCGTTTTTCAAATTCCTCTTATCAATTCCTCTACTTCTGAACAACCAGAAAATTTCAAAATAATGTTTTTGAATTCCTCAAGTGATACGTCATTCTTATTGTCTTAATTTTCTTACCTTTCTTTTTATTGAGTCTTTCCTTTTTTTCCTCCTTTTCTTCAATCTAATTAATTTTTCTGATATTTAAAAAGTGATTTGAATAAGCAGGGTTCGGATAGTTGGCCTTCTACTGTATTTAGAAATCATTCAAGTTTGAGTAAAATTTCACTTAATTTTTATTAATCTTTAACATTTAAGTTTTAAAAATTATTAATACATTAAAGTGAGATTTCATTCTGGTTCCTTTCATTTTTTACGTTATTGGCGACAAATAATTTTTTACTAATTCTTTTGGTAAATAAACATTTTGCTAAGCATTTATGACGTCAAAGCTGCTTTAAAATTTGCTTTTTTCTTTCATTTATCCATTTTTTAAAAAAATGAATGTCTTTCATTTTTAAAAAAAAAATGTATCTCAGATTTTACAACAATATAGATAAAAATCACAATTAATCTTTCTTTATTAACACTCCTGTTTTAGAAAACACTTAACAAAATTATTTAAAAACTCGGATGAAAAAGTACTAGTTTGGAAAAATCATTTCTAGAATAAAACACATAGGTTGAGAAAAATAATAATAATTGTTTTTAAATAAAAAAATGTATTTATTTTATTTACAGTGTGATAAAATATGAAGCATCAAATTTTATTTAGACTCCATGAATTAAAATTTGTTAATAAGCTCATTATCGAATGAAATATTCTATAAAAATGTTTATAATTATTCAATAATATGTCAAACATATGTATGAAAATTGTGATTTCAATTGAGCTGACACAGATTGCTGTAAAACAGCTCATTTTGAAAATTTGAGCTGATGTTTATTATTGAATGTTGTAATGGTATACGAATGTTATATATCATCACAAATATTTGATGTATTTGAATTTATATTATGAACTCACATTTGCCTCGATATTCCTAGATAAAAAGAGGAGTTAAACGTTTCAATGAAATGAAAACTAAAGTATCACAACTATTTGTGAAGTTCTAAGAAAAATGGGAAAAATAGCAAATTTAGTTTTATATAAACTAAAGATAAAGTTTGTACAGACGCTAATGTTTCTGCATGATGTGTAGTGTTTTATGACAGATTGCTGATTGCCTAAGATGGGCAGCTTAGTATACATTTTTTTCAAAAGACTTTTTAAGAAAATAAATTTCATAGAATATAGTATTCATAGCTGTTTTATAATCTATTCAAATGGGAATAGGAAAGAAGAATAGAGCAGAAAAATAAATTTTCAATAATATTGGTGCTTTTTGATGTATATATATACATATATATTACATAATTTCTAACTATTTACAGGGTAAAGATATATAAGTTACATAGTTCTAATTAATAAAGATTGATAAGAACTTGCGTTAAAAACAAAATGAATAATAGCTTAGAATTATTCAGGGGTCTTGTGAGTATTAAAACTATTTCTAGCGCTAAATCACAAAAAAATTAATAAGAAATTATTGCATAAATATTAATAAATATTTAATAACAAATTAAATATAAATTTTATTATAAAATTTAAAAATAGATCCTTGCATAAGCGTCTGCAAATGGCTAACAATTAATTTTTCATTTTAAATTATAACTTTAACGTTAAGGAAGGTTCATATGAATAAGAATTATGATAAATTGTAAATTTAAGTTTCAATAAAAAATATTGATGAAAAATTGTGTGTCTTGTGAGTATTAAAACTATTTCTAGCGCTAAATCACAAAAAAATTAATAAGAAATTATTGCATAAATATTAATAAATATTTAATAATAAATTAAATATAAATTTTATTATAAAATTTAAAAATAGATCCTCGCATAAGCGTCTGCAAATGGATAACAATTAATTTTTCATTTTAAATTATAACTTTAGCTTTAAGGAAAGTTCATATGAATAAGAATTATGATAAATTGTAAATTTAAGAGTTTCAATTAAAAATATTGATGTATGTCGCCCATTTTATAAACCCAAGAATTTAAAAATTCTATTTATTCATTCTATAATGCTATGAAGAAATCGGTGTAAAATTTTATGGAAAGTATTGGGGGTTTGATAATTATTTTAAAAAATATATGCCAATTCATAAAATGTTCTGACATTTCATTCTGCTGAGATTTAAAAAAATTATTCACTTTCAAAATTTAAAAATATTTAACATAAAGTTTTGATTTATGATTCGTTGAAAAATTTATATATATATATATATATATATATATATATATATATATATATATATATATATATATATATATATATATATATATATATATATATATATATATATATATATATATATATATATATATATATATATATATATATATATATATATATATATATATATATATATATATATATATATATATATATATATATATATATAAACAATCTAAAATTATATTATTTTGATAGTTGCGCTTTAATCCAAGTTTAGTGAAGTGTACACTGAAATGCGACAGCCCCGAGGGTAAATTCATTGGAATTGTATGAAAGTTAAGTTAAAAGTAAAGAAGCATCAGAAAGTAATTTATAGGTAAGTATCTAATGATATTAACAAAATGCAAATTCAGTCATAATTTATCGAAAAAGATTCGATCGGTGCAAAGACATTCTCCAAGGGAGGAATAATAAACAAAAAATTTAATAAAAATTTTAAATAGAAAGAGATGCTAGCTTGCAATAAGGAAGTTCTTTTAGTTCTCGAGTGGTAATAAAAATTACTTTTTAAAGAACATTTCACACACACTAATTAAATTCTTGGTTGCAGTATTAATAAATGAAACGAAGGGTAGTTTTGTTTTAAAAAATGAATAATTGGTCGAGGGAAACGAGAACAACATATTGAAAAAAAAAAAAAACCCTACCAAACATGCGAAATAAAAAAATTTTCAATTGACAATTTAACAGCGAGAATTTTTTTCAAAATCTTGCTTACTGTTATAAAGCTTACTATTCCTAATTTAAAAAAAAAAAAACTAATTATTTCCGCATTTATCATTTATTGAATATTTCATTATTTAAATTTAATGCCATTTTTATTGAAAATATTTAATGATATCGCAATATTTTACAGTTATTCTTATCTTCTTAATATTATTATTTCATATATCTATATATATATACGAAATAATAATATTAAGAATAATTGTAAAATATTTTTATGATATTATTAAATTTAACAATAAATATTTTTATACCATATTAATTATTGTATATAAATATATTAGTACGATTATTAATCATAATTGGCTATTACTATTTCCTAATTTTAATTATTGATTCAAATTAAATTTGCAAAACCTATTCATCCAGTATAAGAATTATGGCTCATCTAACTCTCAAAAATATTTTAAATTCGCTATTTATAGTTAAATAAATTTTGAAAATTATATAAAATAAACTTTTCTACAAATAACTTATTTAAATTAAAATATGTGTTTACAAATATTAAACAAAATAACGATTGAAGCTATTTATAACTTTATTGGTAATGCTGTGGTAAAATAATGATCTCTGGCTTAGATTTAAGACTTAAAACTATTAAAATTATGGCTGATAATTTTTATTTCACGCTTATAGAAGGAATATAGAGAATTCGTAATTAAATTGATTTTTTGTTGCATGGTTTTATCATTTAAGCTAACAAAGTTATTTGATATATATTGTTATAAAATTGTTTATATATACTAAATGAGATTATATTTCTTTACAAAAATAATCTCTTTATAAAGTAAAACGGAAATTGATTTAACTGAAGGCAATTGTCCACATTTTGTACATGATCATTATAATATTTCATTTTGTTGTATTTCAAAGATTTAAAACACCGAATCAAGCATATTGTATTTAAGTCTGATTTGGAATCAGTTGAACCATAAAAAATATTTAAATTAATACTTAGTTTATGATGAACAACATAAGAAATGTTCAGTATATAGCAATTATATTGATAACAATATAAAAATATTAAATAAAACTCGATATTTAGTTTGTGCAGTGCATCCATAATGGCGCATGTATTACAGAAATGTCTCATTAAATGTCTCTTAATTAAATTCAAATTTTTAATGAATAAGAATATAAATGAAGCCTAGAAATTAATTTACGGCTCCTCCATTCTGTATTTTGATGAATGAGTCATGAAAAAGTATAATTTTTTACATATTGGTTATCATCAAGAATATTCTTAAGCAGTTAAGTGCGCAATTAATGCATTCTACTGAATTCCTTTTCACGTTTTGAATATTTGTTATGAAACCGACTGTAATTATTTTCCATAATATTTTATTGTGCTATTTCTAATAAATACTGTTATTAATGCATATTTGTTTGAGGTAACGTGAGCACTTTCATTTCTATTGTTTGATGTTCATTTTAAATGTTTTTCAAATATTTATCTTCTTTCATGTCATACGAAAAAAATGTATTGTTATGCATTTTGATTGATGAAGCCATGTGTGAATGCTGTTAAATAAAACTTATCATTCTATTATTAATAGAAAAATAAAATTACTTTTACTGCACAATACTTCATTATTAATTTTGATCTTTAACAATTATAATGATTTGTTAATATTTATTCGAGATAAAATTTCCGTTATGTGTTTATTTTAAAGGCATTTCAAATACTGTCTTGTGTTTGATGAATGTTTTGTAAAATACTTAGGACAATGAAATTAAGTAATTACTTTGAGTAAAGTACAATGTTCAATTAAAATGTAGCAGATAAAAAGTGAAATTTAAGCAATAATGGAAATGCTAATTAAAAATATATTCAAATATTTTATGGAATAACATAAACCAATTGTGTGAAACACACTGGCATAACCTGTAACGACTTTCTCTTCCTGTTGAGACACCTGAATGTTTCGGTGGCATTCTTCACAGAAACCATGGCTGTAACCATAAGTGCTACATGGCTTCCGTCGTTTAACGACACTTTATCGCCTCTTCTGTACAATAGCACAGATCTTTTTAACATTTTGTAACTAAATTTTAATTTACTTGCACCAAGTCGTGATCTAAAAAATGGCGGAGCCAAAAACTGTAGAAAAATGTAGATTGCACTAATGATTTTGTTGCTATTATTTTATTCGAATGATTTTAAACCATTTTACGACTTTCCGGAATACTTTGAATGTCCTAAGTACAGAATTATTTTGATAGCTGAATCTACAAAAGGACCCCAGAGTCTAACTGTGCTACGGAACTGAACTGTTATACCACTGTATAATATTTCATATTCTCATAAATAGCAAACTGTATAATGGAAATAAATTGTATTTTCAACTTGCCGTTTCAGTGGTCTTCTTTCACTTTAGCCCTCAACATTGAGTTTTGCGAAAAGGATCATTTGGTATTTGAAATATCTGCTATAGAAACCTACAACCCGAGGCAGTTTTCATATCTAAAGGAGGTAGGAAAAGTAGAAAAATTACTGAACTAGAATAAACAAGATGGGTACTACCCAAAATATATTCAAAAATAGGATTACCAGACATTAAATTCAAGATATATCGCCTAACTTTTCTCCAAACCAACCCGATGAAACACAGAACCTGCCTGAAAAACAACCGCTTAAACAATATATTGAAAAAACAAGAAGAAAATATAATATATTTATAGAAAAATGTCATTTAATAATATTACTATTTTACATTCATTCTATTATACTATTTTACATTCATTCCGCGCATCGTTCACTCACCCTGACTGCAATTCACATTCTATTTCTTGTTCTGTAGCTCTGATCGGTTTTATTTCACTGGACATTTCTCATGGTTAAAACAAATTAAAAATTTTATAACGACCCTACACATATCCGTTTAGATAGTTACACCTTTTAAAGAACACTTCAAGTTATTAAAACTTTTGAAGAACATAATTTTCAATATATTAAACTCAACAACAAATAAAATCAGCACAAAAAATACAAAATGTGATCAGATTTCTATTTTTTCTAAAAACTTTAAATTGGGTCAAAATGACACATCTTGTAAACCTACTATTAATCATAATAGCTAAATAAATATACACATATTCATAAATTAAGAATGAACTAAAGGTGCAGAAGTAAGACAAACGTAACTTGTTTATAATGTCCATGTAGTAAACAAATGGGAGAAAATAAAAAAAAGTGTATGTATGATACTACACAAAAGATTATAACTCACTATACACCTCATATCACTGAATCCTAAGTTCGATTATATATACACAAAATATCTACCATAATGACGCATACAACTCCAAGGAATGCTTAAAATCCTTTTAAAAATCTGCCACCACAGGCAGACCGCTAACTCGCGAAGCTAGTGTAAGGCAAAGAGATGTGAAAATACCAGCCCGCCTCCATCCTGGCAAGTAAAACACAACCGTTCTCAGGTGAGTCATTGCTTCGCATGGCCGATATTCTGATCTGTCCTCCAAAAGACGGTGGATTAGACACCGGAACAACCCACACTTACCACGTTTATTGAATCTAATAAAATTACATATCAAATAAAAGACGCCAGGTGAGGACCACGCAGTAGCATTAGCGGGCTGGGGTCACGTGACCTCTTGTGGAAAGATACATTCGCGTGATGCTAAAGGAAACCTAGAAAACCTCTAGCGCCCACCACGAGCTGACAAGCAACTCTACTGCTGTTACAGGGAAAGCCGCAGTCCGCAATTTGACGAGTGTCTTTATTATGGGTGGTATACCCTTATACTCTTCTTATCTGGGGAGTCGAGTCTTTGATTTTTCACTGTAGTTGAGTTGGGTCATGGTATAACATTTCCAAGCCACGAAGTAGTAAAGTTCGCACTTATATAAGTCACACAGAGCTGCCACTTAGGGTAGAGCACGTCACTCAATAAGCAATCCAGGGTGTGATATTGCACTAATGGATTTTTTTATTCTTAACAACGAAAAAACTCAGGATTCAATTTATTATTTCTCTCTGCGGATTTACACAGACCTGAGAGAGGATTATCTATCAAGAGGTGACAGAACTTGATTTTCATAGTCATGCTGCATCCGCTAATTTACTAATGGCACTCAATAACGTCTGGGGACGTGTGCAATTCCTCAAAGAGCAGCGAAACAGTCGTAGCATAAGACCATTTAAAATGTTGAGCAGCGGTGCGTGATTTGGCACTCTGATGACCTAAAGGGTATAAAACTGGCTCCTTACGTGATAAATAAATCAGCCAAATCGTGTGAATACATTCTTTTAAAGGAATACTTAAATGAATAAACCGTATAATATATTGACGATAGTGGCATGGTTTTGGGTTGTTACTCTTGTTTAGTGCTTGGCACCTTAATTTTATATAATTGACAGTTTCATGACTTCTATGACAGTATTTTGAAAAAGAGTATGCTTCCGACATTGTGGATACAGCAGCTTGGAACGGATTCTTTCCTGTAACAATTACTGTTTCGATTCCCATACCTCATTTGTTTAGTCCTGATTTGTCAATAATCGGGTTGAAGCGTTATTCTGGCTAACCGAAGAATTTCATAGAACAAAGTTTTTTAAACTATGGTTCATGAGCCCAGTTAGGGTTGTAAGGTCACCAAGTATTAGTAGGTTCCACCAAAATTTTAAGCAATTTTGATATTTCTTCATTTTGTTATGATAACCTTACAATTAATAAGTATTTTTACATGATATATATGAAATTAGATTAAGGAAATGCAAGTAAACGAGGGACAAAAATTGGCTTTTCGACGGGTTTTTTTAGAATAGAATAGAATAGAAATGATATTTTACTTGATTTACAGTCTGTTCTTCAAAGCCCTGGTCTACAAAATCAGTCTTTAGGTAGAGCAATTGGACCATCTTTGACTTCAACCTTCAAATTCAGTAGTGTTATAAGGTCAGCGAGTGTTGACTAATTTACCAATATATGATGTACTATAATTAAAAATAGACAAGTACACATTTCCAATTAATACTTAGGCTTTGCTTACTTTTCTCAGCAGCAACCTTCGAAGTGGCTGCCACTTACTGGAAAGATTCTAACTAATACTTGCATTTATCCAAGTAATTAAATATTTGCTATATTATATTATGCATTTCAGGTTAATTATTTATATTTAAAAGTTTTTACACATTATTCTAAGTTTTAAAAATTAATGATTTGAAGCTACAGCTACTAAAACAGTAAACACTTCGAATGAAGAAAATGAAATCTCCCCCGTGTTTCTGTCATGATCGTGCAGTGCATATGAGATTCCCCTAAATATTCCAAAACAATAAGAAAATCGCCACAAAAATTTTTGTTTAAGAAACTTTGATGTGAGTTAGAGTGGTGATTACTTATTAGATCTATTCGCCAAAAACCAAGTGATAGCTGTTCATCGTGCTGAAGGATAAATGAAGGAGGATTTCTCCAAAAATCATCATCTTCTCGACACTTCCAGTCCCATTTTTATTACACGACACCCAGCAGAATTTTCAGTTAACGTAAATATATTACAGTCAGTTATTTTGCCCCATCTAATTTTGAACACGCTACGTCCTGAAAACGAGAATAATCTCGTTTCTCCCAATGCTACGACCCTTTAAAAAATTGGTTTTCATGTAAATTGATTTGGAGTTAAGGCTAACATTATCACGTTTCGCTACTAAATGTTCCTCAATTGTAGATTCACAATCAAGAAATATTTTCTAAGTGCCTTTCTCTCATTTGCTGCTCTTACTGATTACTGGTGTGAATACTTTTTGCAGCTGTGGTATCAATACTATTGCTTGCAATCTCACCGTGATGCGTTTGAAATATGAGATTATTAAATGAGTGCTCATTCCATGTGCAGTGCTTTGAATATAATTATAAATTAGTGTTAACTGCCTATCAAATGTATCTTAGTTGTTAGAATAAAAGTAAAATTCATATTCAAAACGCAGTTCATTTAATGACATGGGGCAGCAGAGCACGTAATTCGTTATTTATGATTACTCCGGAGATGAACTCATATTAACTCTAGCTACAGTAATAATAAATCTGACAAAATCTTTGAATTAAGAAATTTAATGAACCCATGAGTATTACTGAAATTTACCGTCAATCACATACAATAAAAATTTAATTATAGTTTAATGTTAATAAAAACAACAATTGTCACAAAATATTTTTAAATCGAAAAATAGTATTTTTTTCTACATTTTTATAATGATGTTGTAAATTTAAAAAAAAGTTGGCAAATTTTCTGAAAATGTTTTTTGAAAATTTAAACGAAAGCGATTGGCTGCGTTTATCAGGTTGTTATTCAATAAAACTACTCTAAAAATTGGAGTGGAAGACGTAATTTGGTGAAATCTAGAAAGTTCGATACCAGATAAGATTGAAAATCAACATGCTGTAATAACTCACTTAAATTAATACTGTTATAATGTCAAATGACCAAATATATTTGTGATATATTGAATAGAAGGCCAACTGAAGTGTCAACTTCGCACTAGGCTGTAGTTCAAATGACGATTATGATTGGGTGAGCTCATCAGCCGTCGTCAGAAACAGGCAGCAGCAAACATTCAACAATAGCTAAACATAATTTATTTAAACTTGAGCGAATCACTCAGTATTTCCATTATAACCTTTGAAATTAATGATAGTAAATGTTTTCCTATATATTACAGTCAATTTTTATAAATAATTAATAGAGTGTAAATTATAATTAAGAAACAGTTTTTTTTTAAACAAAAATAACAATGTTTTATATATTTGACTTCTCTAAGTTCGGACATTAGTCTTTCGTAATAAGAACACTTATGCCCTTATCAATGTTGTCTTAAGTTATAAAAGTTTTTCAATTATATAAACTTTCATAAAATTTGCTAAACACTAATTAAAGTGTTGTTGAATAAATTAAATTTTATTTCTAAGCTACTGTAATATAGAGAGTAAAAGCTTCATAATTAAAAAAATATATTTACTTTAAAATTTTTAATTAAAGTATATTTACATGACTAGAGCCTCGAATATCCTTAAATCTAATTAAGCTCGGATATTAAAGATTATTTCGCTTCGAAAATTTCGAAGAAAATAAATTTTTCGTTGTCATTTGCTTCAGTTTCTAGTATAATCAAAATGCATTAAACGTTGCGAAGTTAAGATTTGTTGCAGTAAATGGTGTCATTTTTTTCTCTGTGCGCGTTATTTTTGTCAATAAAATTAATTATACTTTATGTAGTCAAATATTTATACACACTTACTATTAAAGTAACTTTCCTACTATAAATCAATATTTCATTAGTTCATTGTTAATTAAATACCATTTATAGGAAGGTAATTAATATAATTTGAGCATTTTACAAGACAAATACTGTTTGAACAATTGATTTTTTTATCGCTCAAAAGAATAACTTTTGCACAAAACAGCTAATTATACCGAGAACTACAATTTGAAGTAGATTCTGAACCACTACAACCACCACGCTTAAGTTCGGATTTGAACCCACGAACTGTTGAATAGAAGCCAAAAGCGCAACTCATTCGGCTACTAGCAGGCAGTGCGCAACGAGAAGCAAACCGATTTGTTCAGTGAGTATACTTTAAAAAAATGGTTAGCGATTATTTAATTAAAAACTTAAAATTCAAATGCTTTTAAAATTCTTTCATGGAATAAAAAAATTAAATGAAAGAATTTCATTAATAACCCCTCTTAATATACATTAATAAAATCAGTACAATATTTTCATGTGTACGCTCAATTGCGGACAGCTACTGGGAGGCCAGGGATCTTATAGATACATAGACTATTGTTACAGCGGATTTATTTTTCATTTTTCTTGTTATTTGTATTTTTGCTGTAATTGTCTTTTTATCTGTGCCATTGGAAATAAAAAAAAATATTTTCATGTGTTTGCTCTGTAAGTATTTTCTATTTTTGAGCTGTACACACAAATGTATTTCAGAAGAATCACAGACATTCTTTCAAATGCACGTGAAATAAATCCATCAAATATCAATCCACTCACGTGATATCCTGTTGAGGAGAGTGTTGAATTTTGAAATGGATACAGTTCTTTGATTCTAGACCGAGAATTTCCATTTTTTATACATAAAACTAGATTTTTAAGTATTAGTATCTCTCTCTTAGTATAAACACTTTCTAAAAGATCAACAGTGCTTTATGATTTAATTCAGTTCATTTACATAAATTCGAAATATGAACCAGGGGACTGTAAAAGTACCGACTGTATTCACATTAAACTTTTTCAGAGACAAAAGATCTTTATCTGAAAATACAATCGTCTTTTTACTTGGTATCATAAAATTGTTATTGGTTTCGGGCTCTTTTAACGTGTAGGATGATATATCGGTCCATCATTATAGTTGTTTTCCTGGGATAGACAACACCAACATTTCTAGCATCTATACCTGTGATTTGGATGGTATTTCTAGCTCGTGAAATGACACTTTTGTTGCTTCAAAATTCTTGAACCCACTCCGCTCTCTTCAGCTTACCAATCTTTTCTCCACATGCGAAGTTATGTGGGAGATCTCTTCCACACATATTTCAAGACAGAAATCTTTCGAATTTGTGGAGAATATCTTTAATTGTGTCTCCGTCTTCTCTTTTCTTGCAGTCTTGACTTCCAAGCGCTAATCTCACAAATTTTCCATAATTTCATGAAGAGTTGGTATTTTCTTCTTGACGCAACGTCCTTCTCCTGAACTGCATGTTCATTGTGCTGACTGCAGTCCCATAACTTTATATATAAAATTAATATTTTCGCTTCAGGTTAGCACACCAGGGTACACATGTGTAGATACATCACACACACACACACACACACACCCATATATATATATATATATATATATATATATATATATATATATATATATATATATGTATATATAAGGGAACACAGACCTACACGAAGGTATGCAGTACGTATATATTGTACCGAGCTTCGGGGTTCGTGTTGATTGAGAGTTGAAGAAAGCAACTACTCGATGAACAAAGACTTTTATTCGAAAAATTCCACTAGAAATACCAGCTGTAATAATCACAATTATACAGCTACAGTTCGTCAGATACGATAAGTAACAGCTTCCAATCACATGTCTCAAATACCTCAGGCAGAGAACAGCTTATGAACAGCTTTGAAAAGTATCTATTTCTCGCCAAGTCGCCAAGTTTTCTCGCCAAAACATCGCCAAGTCACCAAATTATTAGAAAACCCGCTTTTAACGTATAACACGTCTAAATACCGCAATTTTTGCCCAAAATGTGAGTATTTCCGATCTGTCTGATATATTTTAAGACATATACAATAATTATTTATAAATTTATAACATTGTCCCCCTCTCAAGGACTGCACGTTCCGGGCAGTACAATTCCCTGATAGGAGGCCAAATTTAATATAAAAGAATTTACATTTTAAGAGGATACAGAACACATTACATACACAAACAATTAAAAATACAAATACAGAAAAATAGAAAATAATAAAATTATCTATACTATTTACAAAGAGATTATGGTATACTAATTTTTACTTTACATTACGATAAGGAGCTAATCTATCATAATGTACTACCTTTGGTTTTGAAGAAGATGATTTCCTTATACGAACCACGACGCCTATGGGGTGTATCAGTCTTTTTAGGACTGAGTAGGGACCTTCCCAGTTGGCTTAAGACTTTGGAGAAAGTCCTTTACGTCGAATCGAGTTCCACAACCAAACTTTATCACCTTCCTGAAATTCATGTCCTGTCACTCTTGTGTCATACCTTGTCTTCATTCTTTCGATCGTCAGGTTGATTCGGCCTCGAGCAAAGTTATGGACATCTTCAAGACGTGCCTGAAGGTTTCGAAGGTATTCCTCTGGCGATGAAGATGTATCCGGTGGACGACCAAACTGAAGATCACAAGAAAGACGAAGAGCATTTGTGATGGGGTGTATTCGGTAGTCTCATGGACAGCACTGCGATATGCAAGCAGAAACAGCGGTAGCTTAAAATCTCAATCTTGCTGATTTCTGGAAACCATAAGTGAGAGATTATTTAAGATGGTACGGTTAAACCTCTCTACCATGCCGTCCGATTCCGGGTGTAATGGCGTGGTCTGTGTCTTGTCTATTCCGAGAATTTGATACATTCCTTTAAACACAGCAGAGATGAAATTTGTTCCTTGATCTGAATGAATTTGTAAGGGTGCGCCGAATCTGGATACTCATTGCTACACTAGAACCGCGGTTACTGTAGTCGCTTCTTGATCAGGGATGAAAAGGCTTCAGGCCACTTAGTAAAGTAGTCCATGACAACTAGGATGTATTTGTTGCCATTTGAAGATCGTGATAAAGGACCCAAAATGTCCAATGCTATCCGCTCAAAAGGTGCTCCTACATTCACTGCAACTTTCCTCGGCTACGTTTTTTTGGTCCCTTGAGTTCCGCACAGTCATCACAAGATTGGTACCATTTCTCTACATCTTGTCTATTTTTGCTCCAATAGAAGCGCTCTCGAACTTTCTGTAGAGTATTCATTAAACAGAAGTGGCCACCAGTTGAGCTACTGTGCAATTCTTTCAAAACATCTGAAATTCTTGATTTTGGAAGAACAAGCTGCCATTTGAAATTACGTCCATCATCGGACTCCAATTTCCTGTATAACACGCCATTTCTGATATGGAGTGTGTCCCAAAGAGCCCAATATTGTTTAATAGCAGGACTGTAGGTGGAGATGTCCTGCCAACTTGGTCTCATAATGGAAGATTATTTTAATTCAAAAATTGGATTTACATCGGGGTCTTCTTTTTGAGCTTCTCTAAGTCCTTCATTACTCCATGGGTCTGGTTTCGATGGCGGTGAAACAGTAACTTGGCGACCGAAGGTTTTACTAATTGATAGTTCTTCTCTACTCTAGAACAATATCGGCAGCTTCCATTAGATGGTCTCATTGATAAAGCGTCAGCATTTCCATGAAGAATGCCCTTGCGATGACGTATTTCAAAGTCAAACTCCTGGATTCGTTGAATCCATCTGGCTAAATGTCCTTCTGGATTTTTAAAATTTAAAATCCAGGTTAAGGATGCGTGATCTGTCCGAAGCAAGAACTTTCTTCCATAGAGATAATGGTGGAAATGTTCTATGGCTTTAACGATTGCTAGCAGTTCCTTCCTGGTTGTGCAATAATTTCGCTCCGATTTCAACAAACATTTACTCCAATAAGCAATGACATATTCTTTATCATCAATCTCCTGCGACAAAACAGCTCCTATATTTTCATTGCTAGCATCTGTGTATAAAATGAATAATTTTCCTGGCTAGGGATATGCAAGAACGGGCGAAGATGTCAACGCCTCCTTCAGTTGTTTAAAAGCTTTCTCACATTCATCTGTCCATAGAAATCTCTGTTTAACTTCTGTCAACTTGTGAAGGGGTCTGGCAATACTTGAAAAACCCTTAACAAATTTCTTGTAATACGTGCATAGTCCAAGAAAACTTCTTAATTGGCGGACATCTTCTGGACGACTCCAGTCCTTAACTGCAGAGATCTTTTCAGGATCTGTTCTTACACCTTCAGCAGAGATAATGTGTCCCAGATAGCTTACTTCACGTCGAAATAAATTACATTTGCAAGGATTCAGCTTCAAGTTGGCCATTTTTAATTTTTTTTAGCACCTTTCGGATGTTTCTCAGATAGTCTTCGAATGTGCGATATACAATGATGATATCATCCAAATATACAAAACAGGCTTCGTAGGAAAGTCCTAGTAATACTGTCTCCATCAGGAGTTCAGACGTTGCAGGTGCATTGCAAAGCCCAAATGGCATAACCTTGAACTGCCAAAGTCCTTGTCCTGAAGTGAACGCAGTCTTTTCCCGATCCTCAGGATGTATCTGTACTTGCCAGTAACCACTCTTGAGATCCAAAGTCGAAAACCATTGATTTCCGGATAAAGAATCAAGTGTATCGTCAATCCTAGGAAGAGGGTAACTATCTTTTTTAGTGATGTTGTTTAATCGACGATAGTCAACGAAGAATCGGGTAGAACCTTCTTTCTTCCAAACCAAAACAATAGATGAAGCCCAAGGACTCTCTGATGGCTCAATAATGTTATTCTGTTGCATTTCCATCAGAAGATTATCCACCTCTTCCTGCTTAGCGAATGGTAGTCTTCTCAGATGTTGTTTAATGGGTATGTGATTTCCTGTATCTATTCGGTGCTGCGTTATTTTGGTTCGCCCAACATCATTTGATTTCTTGGAAAAGAGATCTCCGAATTCTAATAATAGATTTTTTGCAGCATTCCTCTGTTTATCATCTAATTCTGCATTCTGAAGGAGTTCATTAATTATAGTGTCAGGAGGCTCAGATAGTGTGACTTGACAATTTCTGTTAACACAGGTCACTGGAGTACAAGTCGCCAGCACTTCTTCTTTTATTAGTTTTGCCTTATCGCTTAGATTAGCAACACTTACCGGGATTACATTCCGTGAAAGGTCAACGAAAGAAGAAGCCACTAGTACTCCTTTAACGCTATTGTCAGAATCTGAATATTCAATCAATCCATAGTGAAAATTATTATCTTCTGAAAGAGCTCCGGAAACTATTATCTCAGTTCTTGGTGGTAATGTTGTTTCACTCTTTGCAGTTATATGAACTGTTTTAATATCTGAACATTTCGTCTTAAAAATCGTTATGTCTTCAGAACACTAGTGTAGTTTATTATTTTTAAAATCTAACTTGAAACGGTTTCCTTTGAAGAAATACAATCCGAGAATTAATTTGTCATTTATATCAGCGACATATGCCATATGATGATACACGGCATTACCAAATGCAATGTTTAGATTGACTTTTCCCCATGCACTTTAATCTTATCACCAGTCACAGTTTGGAGGGTAATGCAGGGCGGCGTCCAGATGAGTTTCTCACCAAGTTTGCGAGCCAGATCTGTCTTAATGATGGTTACGTTGGCTCCAGTATTGACTATCATTCTGCAGGGAACTTCGTTGACATGTCTCATAACGAAAAGTCCGTTGTCTCCCCCTTTTACTGAAGAAATGTAAAACAATTTAAAATGGGGCTTCTGACTCTCTGGACATCTCAGCCCCGCGAGATAGCCACATATTAGTATCCCTGCTGTGGTGGAAGATCATTTCCACCATCTTTTGGTTTCGGGCAGTCTCTACGGACGTGTCCGACTGCACCGCAAGTCCAACACTGAATTTTCGTGTTTCTATCACCTTTACTCGCAGATTATCGATTCCGCCGAAATTTTAATCCCCCTTTTCTTTCATTATCGTTTCCGCCGAGGAGTTTAACCCCCTTTTTCCCATACTTATTGATATCGCCGCGGACAAGTAAATAGAGGAATTTATGATACAACACATTTGGCAGCTTATCCATCCCTTTGTCTATTGGAGGGCTTGGCGATTATTGACACCACCGTTAAATTATCTACATTGATTGGTCAGTCTTTAAAAATGTTTCAGGACTTCAGGAAAGTTCAGGAAATGACTAGCGTCTACCGAGAAAGAAAACGCTGAGGTATTAATAAACAAACTCATGCGCAGTTACTTAGAATGGTCACTTATTAAAGAATGAAAATGTTGAGGTATTAATAAGCAAACGAATCATCCAACGCATGCGCAGTTACTTGAATGGTCATAAATCTTCGTATGCTCTAATGTTTTAGGAAAAGCGACAGTGGGTTTGTTTATTTATAGCTGAAATATTAATAAGTGTAACAGAATTAATAAGTAAATAATAAATTCACACTATTTAGAGCTTTATATTAAAAATATTTTTTCATGAAAATAAATTCCGTTATGAGCTGTTAATTAATAAAAGATACTTACAAATTCTTTTTCTCATAAATGTGAATTTTATTTCTTTTATGTATGGAAATAATTTGAAATAGTAATGAGATGTTATGATTTATATGAATTATTTTGAAATACTTTAATAATTATTTTTAGGCTTTGCCTCAAAGAAAGTAACATTCCCTTATGAACAGACTCTCTATTATTTATATAATGATAAAAATCATAGAAATTAATTAGTAATGCTAACATTCAAATGTAAACAGTTGATAAAACAGTCAACAAATGTTAAAGTGAACTGTATTTAAGAGAAAATTTTATACGTAAATGACTAAATGCTGAATTATGATGTGGTTAGTTAAAATATTAGCTATCTAAGATAATATAGCCTTAAAAGAAAACTACAAATTAGTTATGGAGGAAAATAAAAATTTTGATATTTGGAAAACCTAAATTTTTGATAGAATGTGCATTTTGTTTCATTAAGAGAATGCTAGAAAAACTGTGTGAATAGTTTTCTGTTAATACAACTTTTTGAAGAGATAACAGAAAGATAGTCATAAATATTTTTTCGATATGATAATTTGCCAAAAATTAATTAAAATCAAAGTCAAATTTAAATCAAGTCAAAAGTATAAACACAAATAATGGCGCTGAACTCCGTAAAGTCCTGGATATGCGCAAAATGTCTGAAAGTTTTCTTTCTCTCTCTAAGTGACCATTCAAAGTAACTGTGCATGCGTTTGTTTATTAATACCTCAGCGTTTTCTATCTCAATAGACGCTAGTTTCTTTTCGATATACGCTAGTCACAGGAAATGGGACGCCCAGGAAATGTCTCTCTTCAGTCACTTTTTGCTGAGCAACCGTAGAGTGAAGTCGCGTATGCGAGGGACTGCGGTCAGCAGATTTTATCGATTTTTTATACTGATTAATTAATTTTTTATTATGGATGTCCACCTCTACACCAGCAAGCAAGAAAAAATCTACTTATTGTAGATGGCTATACTTATTATGAGAAAAGAAGACTAAAAAGCGGTGAAATCGTATGGCAGTGTAGCAGAGAAAAAATGCACTGCAAAAGTGTATACGATGCCGAACAAAACATCTATCTCAAGGCTTGATAACTTGCATTGCCATGAAAAGGATGAAAATTTACCAACGAAAATACTTAATCAAGCCGCTAAAAGAAAAGCAGAAGATATTTTAGAGACCCTCTAAAATTATTCATACAGTAATTGCTGAAAATCCAACTTACTTAGAAAACATCACTACTAGGAATGTTAACAACTTGAAACAGAGTATTTATAGGAAAAGAAGAAAACAGATACCAAGCCTTCCGAAGAACAGAGTAGAAGCAATAGAGAAACTACTAGAAATGGAAGTGAAGTCAATAAAAGGCGAAGAATTTCTGTTATATGCTGATGCAGATTCTGGAATAGTTATTTTTTCCTGTGGTTCCAATCTGGAATTTCTTATCAAATGCAAAAAAATTTACATGGATGGAACATTTAAGTACTGTGCAAAGTTTTGGTTACAACTCTTTACTATTCATGGTATAGAAAATGGCAGGTATGTGCCCCTGGTTTTCTGCTTATTGCCAGATAAGAAAGAAGACACTTATGCAAAATTATTCAAGACTATAATCGAGAAATGTGTTGAACGCAATCTCTGTTTCCAACCAAGCCATTTAGTGGTTGACTTTGAAATTGCCATTCATAGCGCCGTTAAAAAATCTTGGCCTAATGCAGCAGTGCAAGGCTGCAAATTTCATTTGCACCAAGCTTGGCATAGAAAAATTTTCAGTCTTGGTCTTGGCAAAGAATTCAGGTTGGCTGAATCAAATGCAGTTGGCCAGTGGTTAAAAAAAACATTCGGACTGTCCTATTTAAAACCGAATGACGTTGGCGAGTGCTTTGCATTAGATTTGGTTGCAATCCAACCTACAGATGACAGAGTTTCGAAGTTTGTAGACTATTTAGTGGAAAACTATATTGATGAACAAGAGGCAAAATTTCCTCCTACAATGTGGGCCAAAGCCGATGCTTCATCAGAAAATACAACTAACGCATGTGAATCATTCCATTCACATTTTAATGCTTGTTTTTATCACACACATCCTCACATTATTCATTTCGTGGAAGTTTTATTGCAGAGCCAGACAGATTCTTACATTCGAATGTCTAGTACGAAAGAAGAAAGATCAGTGTCAAAGACAATCCTCCAAAGGCGTGAAAATTTGCATAAAGTGATTAGTAAATATTTGGAAGGCAGCCTTACCAGGATTGCGTTGGTAAAGTTTGCCAGTCATAAATTTAAACCAATATCACCATAAAATTTTCATATATTTAACATGGGAAGGATATTGTTCATTTTACAACTCTCAACAAGAATTATTCTTTTAACATGTTTTAATTGCTAATTTTAATAAAAATGCTAGATTGATAATGCTTTATTTTATTTAGCATAATATGAAAAATGTCGCCGATTTATTTAATTGCTAATTTTAATAAAAATGCTTGATTGATAATGCTTTATTTTAATTAGCATAATATGAGAAATGTCACCGATTTATTTAATTGCTAATTTTAATAAAAATGCTAGATTGATAATACTTTATTTTATTTAGCAAAATTTGAAAAATGTCGCCGAAACGCGCCAAAGATAAATTCTTAATCCCTGAAACGGCGGAAAAGTAATATCTCTGGAAAAGGGGAAGAAAACATTCGGCGGAAACGATATGTAGGGGTAACTACTGATAACATCTTCGGGGGGTTCAGGATACTCTGCGGCGGAATCGAATACTTCCCCCTTTACTCAGTTCTAAGCTACGGAAGTTTCGCTGCAGACCTTCAATTCGTTTTCTTAGATCATAGTCTGTATCAGTAGCAGAGACGGCTCTGATTAAGTGCCAGTCTTTACGCGCGGCCTGCTGGGCAGCCTCTATCTTAAGTGCGTAGACTAGAGCAGATCCGACATCTTTGACATCGGCGAGTCTAAGTGCTTTCTGTATCTCTTGATCCCGCACGCTATCGATGAAGTGATGGAGAGACAGATCTTGACGTGTCTCAGCTGGGCAGTCCGAAAATGCTAAATAGGAAAGTCGCTGAATATCGGCAGCCAATTCTTGCAGACATTCACCAGCTTTTTGATAGCAGGATTTTAACTGTAATCTGCTATATTCCTTATTGCTCTTTTCTCCAAACCGAAGCTCAAGCGCACTCGTTAGGGCTTGGAAATCGTACCTTTGCTCTTCCGGAAGCGTCTCGAGGATATCCGCTGCGTCTCCTCTTAAAGAAGCCGCCAGGTGAAAAGCTTGGGCCCGGGGATTCCATCCATTATCTTCCGCTACCATCATAAACTGGGTCTTGTATACCTGCCATCATGATTTTGCATCGAATATTGAGAGTTTAATCGTGGCCAGGGAAGGCATAACTGCCACATTGGGTTCCTCATGTCTGTTTGACATCTGTTTCTTCAAGCTTTCAATCTCTTTATTCATATTGTCTAATGCTTCTTCAACGTTTTCTTCGATCTCCAAAACCTTAGTTTCAACTGAAGTTACCTTAACTTCCATTGCATTCATCTTCTCCTGAATGATGTTGGCGAATTGTTCTTTAACACTTACAATGTTCTTCTTAAGTTCCTTTTTAAGCTCCTCTTGTCCAGATTTTATCTCTTTCGTCATCTCGGTTTTAATCTCTTCTTGTCCAGCTTTCATCGCTTCTTGTCTAGCTTTCATCTCTTCTTCTCCAGCTTTCTTCTCTTCTTGTCCAACTTTCATCGCTTCTTGTCCAGCTTTCATCTCTTCTTGTCTAGCTTTCATCTCAACCATCTGCTCCGTTAATTTTTCTGGAAGACTTTTCATTAAATCCATATCCATTTTTCTTGTGACACGCTGCATCAATTCTTCAATCCCACTTCTGACACCAGTTGTACCGAGCTTCGGGGTTCGTGTGGATTGAGAGTTGAAGAAAGCAACTACTCGATGAACAAAGACTTTTATTCGTAAAAATTCCACTAGAAATACTAGCTGTAATAATGACAATTATGCAGCTACAGTTCGTCAGATACGATAAGTAACAGCTTCCAATCACAGGTCTCAAATATCTCAGGCAGAGAACAGCTTCTCTAAACTAGCAATCGCGACTAATCGTCTTCACTCCCTATCTTCACAAAACTGACTGTCTGAACAAGAACCTGCCTAACTATGTCGGGCTGCGGTATTTATACCTGACTTGGCAGGGAAATCTACTAATTTCGCCAAGGTTCTGGAAGCTTCTAGGCTATCTCCATAAATATTGGTCCTAGAGCTTAGGTGATGGATGTTTCGAGAAGTATCTGTTTCTCGCCATTTCGCCAAAAATCTCGCCAAGTCACCAAGTTTTCTCGCCAAAACATCGCCAAGTAACCAAATTATTAGAAAACCCGCTTTTAACGTATAACACGTCTAAATACCGCAATTTTTGCCCCAAATGTGAGTATTTCCTATCTGTCTGAGATATTTTAAAACATATACAATAATTATTTATAAATTTGTAACAATATATATATGTGTATATATATATATACATATATATATATATATATATGTATGTATATATATATATATATTATATATATATATATATATATATATATATATATATATATATATATATATATATATATATATATATATATATATATATTATAAGCTTAATTTAATGTATATGAAAATTCGCTTTCAGAATAATCAAAATTATGAAGCTGTTGTTGCTAATTGCTAATCTCTGGATTATCTAGCAGATCTAGACATTCCATAAGAATCCGAAATATCCAAAAAACATTAAGAAAAATGAAGGGGTCTCGCAAAACCTTGTCTTTGCTAAAATTTAAACACACCAAAATAATTCAAAGTTATTCCTAAATATTTATAGATATCAAAAAACATAGTATAAAATTAGGGAGGAAAGTAATATTTCATTAAATAGCTCCTGAATTTTGTTTGATTTACTTTTTACAGACTTGCTCGACTCGGTGAATTAATAAATGTTATAATATCTCACTTTTTAGTTAGAGGAAAATTTACTTCAGAAAAAAGGCTGACATCATCCATAACAGAATTCTCTGAGGAGAGCAAGCAAGATCGATTGATCGGAAAATTGGGACGGCAGAAAAAAAAACCGTTGAAAAGAAAAGAACTGGCTTATAAAAACAATTTTGTTTTTCGTTTTGGGACTGGAAAAATATGTGGAGGGTACTTAAAACTAGTTCGGAACATGTGGCTCATATCTGGAATCATTTTGATCAATCATTTGGGAAAAGAAAGTGTATATATATATATATATATATATATATATATATATACTGCAAGATTTGATAAAAACACATATACTTAGTAATACAGTGCAAAAGCAGCTAAAATAGAATTACTAAAATATAATCAATAGAGTATATTTTATAAAATTAATAATCAAATATTAGATGTGTGTAGAGAATAATACATTTAAAATACCAAATGGAGAATAAAATATATTTATAAAGTTAAATATTAGATGGAGAATAATACATTGAAAATATGAAATATAGTAAATACTTAGAAAAATGCTAAATATATATCTTAACATTTCAAAGAAAATAAAGATCAATACACTGAAAATATTACAATGAAAATACGAAATATAGTAAATAGTTGGGAAAGTGTTTAAAATTTCAAAGAAAAATATAAAATGGAACGAAGTAGCAACATGGCCAAATTCGTCAGGAGGTGTTGACCACTTTGGCTACAAAGTATGGCCCATATGAAGAAGCCTAATGGCTTCTTTAAGACTACATCTTAAGTGATTCATATCTTGAAAAGGTAAACTGTTCTTTCGTATCTTTTTTGACCAATCTATACGGGGTGATACACAAGATCTGTTGTCACTTTTTGATTAGCTGATGTTCGTATCTTTTTCATATCCCTCATGGTTCTGTCGATAAAAAAGGGGATAGAATAAGGGTTCTAGACATTCTATAGAATAAATTGCAACAACAGGTATACTTAAGATTTACTAAGTGGTACTTTGGTTTGTGTTCATCTACTGCCGATTCACAACCACTCTTTTATAACAGCTGTCATATTATTTGATTCCAAAAGTTCACTTCAAGCCCTATTGAACAATCAAAATGAAATATAAAGAATTTTATAATGTATTACCTGGATCACTAGCATTAGCACTAGCAAACAAAATTTTACTCCAATAGAGTTCTGCCCATCTTGGAATTACGAACAATGAAAAAGCTGAATCATTGACTATGTATTGCGCTTTGATAGAACAATGTATAGAATTCTCTGTTTCACACGATTAAATTTTTATCAACCAGACTGTGAGAAAAATTCTGAAACAGGGTATGATGCAACGCACAAGGAATAAGCACTGGAATATACTGGGGGTGGATAAAAGTATTCCAGTTTACCAAGAAACATTGCTATGGTTCATTATAGAAGACTGACTGGACATGGACTATTGACCTCTTGAGAATTATAGTGGTGGATTCCCAAACTGTCTCTTGTGTGACTCTAATCACCAACTGATTTTTGAGCATTTAAATCATTGTTCCATACTTTCACTGTATGATGATTGTCTTGATTGTCTAGAAGTATTGGAAAGCTCTTGAGATAATGGCTTACGCGCTATATTCGGCATTTGTAAAATAAACTTTGATTTGGAAGCAATGCGCTGATAATGATCGGTATAACATTAGTCTGACATTGTCCTGATACAGCTTTAACAAATTATTGTACTTCATGCTTCATTTTTTGGCTTGCAAATATTTGAACACAGACTACTGCTTGATATTTCTCAAACATATTTGCTCCGGTAACAATCTCAGCCTGGTAACAAGTGTGGATGACATTCTTAAGCATCTAAAGTTGAATATCTCATGTAAATCACAATATCTATAATACTTCAAGACCAGATTTTGTGATGGAATATTTTATTAAACACCACTGCCAATATATGTAAACGAATATGTTTAAACAAAAAAAAATAATAATAAAATAAAATAAAATAAAAAAAAACATTCAAGCGAAAATCAGAGATCTAAATGATGGTAATTTTTTATTGAATCTTATTTTCTATTATATATTTCAGTTATTTGTATTAAATAAATAAATTTGTAAATTTCTTATTTTATTTAAATTTGAAAAGTAAAACACAAACAGATGTAAATTTTCTTTGTATTTAAATCCATTAATTTGTCGACATTGTCAAATATGTGTACATCCTTTACACTTCCTAACTAATTACATTTAATAAAAATAAACTAATTTAACAAATAACAAAGTTCCTCATTTACATGTTACGCACTGCAATTTTTGAAATTGAATAAAAATTTCGAAAATAAATCAATACTAGCGTTTTTGAGACTAAGTCAAAAACTAACAACATGAAAATACAATACTTTCTGAGTCATATTTAGAGCTTATCAGATATTTTTGCTTTTACTTTTACATATTAAATTGAATCAACGTATCAAATTTCTAATAGAAACCTTTGTTTAGAAAGTTCTTCGATATTCTATTACATATATTAAATTAAATTGCACGCTTCAATATGCATAAGCTTGCACATAAGATTTTTCAAATCTAAAAATGAAAATGAAACAAAATAATTTCATTTTAAAATAATATATCAAAGCAAATTTTTATTCTAAAACAAAATTAGAATGCTTATTGCATTAGTTCAATAAATTGATATATTGTCAGCCTCTCCCAAATACATTAAAAATAAAATATATGTAATAAAAGGGCTATTTTCAGGTTTATCTTTCTTCCATAATTCATAAATTGCTTTTGTTCAACTTAGCAATTACATTTAAAAGACTTTTAAACATAAATACTGTTATATTATTTTCATATATTAAAACTCATAAAAATTAAATATTGAAATGCATTTTCACATGTGCTTGGTGAAGTTTAAGAAATATGGAAATTTAAGAATAATTACGTTGAGACGATAGCAAATAATTTAATGAGGCAAAATTTTTGAGATTTTGAAAGCCCTCTCTTCTGTTTCGCACCACATTAGATGTGGATCTGGGGAACTTAAGGAATTTTTTGCATGAATAAACTTTTTCAATACAAAGACCTTAGTTTGGATTTTGTTATAAATCATGATACAATGGAATTATGTTTACTGCTCCAATTATTTTCTATTTTGTTGCATCGTTACCGTCCTCTGTCTATAAAAACCGTAATAAACAATTTTCAAAATTATCGCAATAGCTATAAACTAACCACATTTTTTGTTTCATGGTGAAATTTCATAATTTACATAAAGAATGTAGAATTCAGACTGTTTATATTAATTTAAATTCTCTAAAGAAGGAAGTTTTAAGTATAAAATTTCTTTTCTGTTCTTTGTGACAAAAAAAAAAGCTCGCTATCCGACCGTTATAGGAAATTACGTCAGAAAGGAGCGCCTTTCTTTTAACCAGAGCTCCAAGAAAGTGAAAGTAAGTCTTTGCTATAAGACTCCTCCGATAGATGGCACCACCAGAGGATTCACTCCCTCAATTTTGACTTTGATCTGGAGAGGAGCAAATTTTCTCCAGTGCAGACATGGTAACTAAACAACGACCGACCACAGGAGTTTCAATTCCACAAGTTTAACGAGCACATATATCACATGCACTCGGTGGGTCGTTGGCGGCATTGGAAATCAAACCCAGCTCTTCCTGACGAAAGGCCGATGCCTTAACCACTAAACTACCACGACACTTTAACTTTCTTTTAAAATGTCTAGCATTCATTAATTTTAAATTAAACTAAAATTACAGGACATCATTTTTATAAGCATTGCAGGTGCATTTAAATTCCAATTTTTATGACTCTAAAAATACAATTTTATATTAATTTTTTTGAAATTGTGAATATATATAAATTTATCTAAAATTATATTAGGATTTTTCATGTAAAATTTTTCTATTAATTTATACCCAGAAAAACTGACTGTTGTGAAAGCTGTTTTCTGCTTCTGAAAACAAGATAATAAGCCACATTTTTTTCGCGAATATGAGCTTATGAAACAGAAAAAAAAAGGCGATGATTTTAATGAACGTAATGTGAGAGCTGCTTTACTAAAAAATATTTTTTTTATATGACAGGAAATTTAAAACAACCAGCTGCAAAATTTCTTTCTTATCATTCATCTAACAAACTATTATTTTACTTTAATCTACGCTTAACTGGTACTATTATTTTTCAAAAAATTCAATTCAATTGGTAGCTTCAATCAAAATTAAGATTACATTAATATATGTATTCTTATCTAAAATTATTTTCTCATTTTTATAATTTTATATCGTAAAATTATTATAATTAATTTTATTGCAATCGAATTCATATATTACTATATATTAATTTTAATAAAAAATTGTGACACTCTTATATTAAAAATCGAAGGTATTTAATGCTGTCCTTTGAAATGTTTTCTATCTTGATTATATTTGTTATTTACATAAATGTGATTACTAGAAATTTGCTTTTGTAGAAAACGTTTGTGACGTTATTTTACACATCTGCTTATTTGAAAAGATGAGTAAAAATTTGCAAATTTATCTTCAGTTGAGAATAATTATCTATATTAGAGTTTGTCATACATTCTGGCATCTTAATATTTTGATTAATAAAAACTGTTTTTGTTCATTAAATAAATACTGATTGTGGGTTCTTTTCAGAATTATCTAATTTTACAAGATTTTACTTTTATTTAAAAAAACCTGTTTGATAAAATATTGTGTACTTCGAAATACAAGTGGACTGGTGAAAAAGCACAGTTTATCTAAGATTTATAATCCAGGGTAATAGTATTTAATTTAATGCATCTAGAGAAGAACCGAATGACAGTTTCAAAAATTCAAGCAAGTGATTTTACTTAGTCAACGCCTGTCTGGCAAATATAAGGTGTGCTGTCAACACATTAATTCCGCAATTCTTGGTTCTGAACTTATCTCGAACTTGAATGTCTGTGGTGACTCGGAATCCACTTAAAATTCCAGGTCGTATTAGTTAACATGCTCAAAAATGCAACCATAGGGCAAATAAGAATGAACTGCTGATTTGCAGTGGTTCGAAATTCACTTAAAATTGTAATTCCTAACGTGAGTAAATTTGTTGCGTACTCGGCATTCTTAGATCAAGAACCACACAATTTAAAGAGATTGAGTTAGATTTAACTACAAAATTCCAGACACAAATAGAATAGTTTGCAAAACTACTCAATTCACAACGCAGTCTAGCTAGTGTACAAAACAGTTCACACTATTTCAGTACACAAGAAATTGATATTTCTCTTTGGAAGCATCTATTTATAGCATCAGAAGGGTTTCCAGAGTTTAACAGACCATTCTGTACCGTTTCAAAGTATCCCAAAAGTCTCCAATTTTGCGACAAATTTGTCAATATATCCAAATTTAGTGCCAAAACTTAATTTACCAGAAATGGCTATTCCTAATTTGGCGAATTTCCCATAGAATCAATGTATTTCTATAGTAAAGCACAGCCAATGAACTCTACTAGAGACCGCTATAAAAATTCATCTAAAAAAGGTATTTGCACCAAACTAATTGTGACTTATGTACTCTAAAATTCAATTAGACACTATATTTACAGAATTTGCAACAGTACTAAGCATTCGCTCAAATAACCGTTGAACAATAATTAAATGAATCAACATCTGCAATAATTGTAAAGCTATATTTATCTTAATGCTACGAGGATTCATAGGAAATATTGTAACTGAGTTGCAGTTATGCAGCTTCTTTTCGTTCATTCAAAATTTCTCTTAACATTATCCTCATTTTCTAAAATTTATTTTCAAGCAAGGAAAAATTATTTTTTTGTCAGACCTTGAACTCGAAATTCAGTTTACGGTTTTTATATTTTGATGAATGGATGAGTGAAGAGAAAACTTTATTACATTCATATCTTATTTTTCTAAGTAATTTTATTTTTATTAAATTAACTATTTAAATTGAAATTAGTATTTAGAAAATATTTATCAAATTTGTGTACTTGATTGTGTTGGGTTCAAAGTTTGTATGTTTAGCTTCTCTCTCTCTCTCTCTGAGAATAAATATAGAAGTTTTATGAAATTGCACAAGATGGAGTCATCATTTTCTGACATGTCTATCAGATTATTTGACTGTTTGAAATTTGTTTCCTAAAATAATATTGACTTAAAGAGAATCGAAAGGATATTTCCTTCTGTTTATGAAATTCTCTGGACTAATTATGGATTATAACTAAAATGATGTTGGATTGTTATTTAAAATTCAATTGTAAATATGTAAATAGCTTTATCTTGTTCTTTGAACATATAATTAAATAATTTAAACTTTAAATGTGTTCATTCCTGATAATAATAACAGAATCCTCACACACACACATATATAGGGGGATGATTGTGTGAAACACCCCCTAATAAAGCTGGTCATGTTGGAACTCCATTTTATTTATTTTGTATTTTCCATTTTTCCATTTTATTCTGTATGCTTATTTAAATGTTTCAAAATTTAAATTTATTTCAAATTCCACTTGGTCCATTAGTTGTATGTTCTGTTTCTGTGTGTTATACATAAATATTCTTATATCTATTTGCTTCGTTTGTTTTCTCTTAGTATTTCAATATTTAAGTATTTGTTTCAAATATTAAACTATCTTCGATTATATATATAACTATTTACTAAAATATGATTAATCTTACTAATTTTTTAAATTAATTAAATGTTAAATGAAGTATAATATAGAGAAAAGACGAAATATCGTAAATACTGGGAACATATATTCAATAGATCAAAATTCAAAAGACACACAGAATAAAATGAAAATTAAACGAAGTATCAATATGACCAGCTTTTTCAGGGGGTGTTGACCACATTGGCACAAAGTTTTTTTTTTCTGCAGTTGCTCCAAACTAAAATCTTAAGGTCACTACACTTACGATATTTGTAATCATGCCTTATGCATACATACACACACACACACATATATATATATATATATATATATATATATATATCTGTAGGAAAAAATCTTTATAAAATCACATATTCGATCCGTCTGTCACTGTAATAAATGGCATGACGCTTGCGCTGAGTAATGTATTGCATTGCAGGCTAAAGTTTTGCGTTTCAAGGACTTCCTTTTGCCTTTGAATAGCATACTTTAGCTTACACACCATTTTGAGCTACTTCGAAAGCTTTTAAGATTTCCCCACAGAAACCAATCACATGGATTGAAAGCAGGAGAACAGGGTGGCCAGATAATGTCTATTGCTGACATCCAACCCACGGAGCTCCAGCAACCCTGTGAGGGGGAAAATTTCTGCCCTTTCAATCACTGCCCACGGCAAATTATGCTTCACTTGGCTGATCGTATCGGAGAGCGGCGCGCAGTCCTCCAGAGCTCTCTTTACAGTAAGGTATAGAAAACTTTTAAAAATGTACGAAAAATTTAGTTTCTAATGATTATTATAAAGTGTATTACATAAATTTTCCAGCTTAATCCTTAGCATTAAGCAATTAAAACAAATTTTTATATACATAATAATTTTTTATTTATCATATTAAAATTATAGAGTTCCGTTAGTTTAATTCAGAGGCAAGAACAGAATTATTTTATCTCTGTTAAAATTAACTTTTTTTTAATTATAAAATAACAGCTTGTTTCAAAATTTCATTTTAAAAAAAACGTATGACCATTTTAAGATAATATCGCATTATAGATAACTTATTCTTTTTGATATCATAAATAATTTTCGATCCTCATTTGTTTAGTAATAATTATCAACTAGGGAGAAAGTTAATATTTTGGATAGATATTGTTCTGAGGTTTTACATTTGAATAATCATTACTTTAGTTAATTTTTCCACAATATATAACTCAATATAATTTGCATGATCGTTGCAGTTATGAGAGGCGTGTTGTTAAGCCAATCAAAATTCATGGTGTAAAAATGTCCTTAACTTTCCCCTTGAATAATCCTTACATACTCGGGGGAACTGGCAGATCTCCAACTCTCTCGCTTTTTACACTCTAACCAAATAATATCAACTTCTTTTTACACAATTTTCGAATACGACAAGTGATCTTTATAAAATGAATTATTAAAGTACTCTTGCATTTTCGTTGTCTCTAATAACAAGTTAAAATTTGAAAGCGGATGAAAATAATTATGTAAAATGGTGTCTGAGCATGGTTGAAAAGTGAAAAAGAGTTTCAGAAGTCAGGCAGCTATCATAAAAGTCATTTACCACAGACTACGTTTCTTGGTAATCGTTTGTGGTTAAAATGAGAAAAAACCATCTTGTCATAATTAATACTAGTATGAATATTTTAGGAATATCAAATAAATTATTTGTTAAAAGTTTTCTCTTACAAAAAGGTAATAATTATTATAAATTTTAATATATTTTTGTTAGTGTCTTGAACATACCCTGGTCATGAAGTTTTAATTTGATTTGTAGAAAGTCTCTGGTTCGGTCTTATTTACGATTGTATCTCAAGGATGTGCTTGTGTTTAACGCATGCAAACCTATCGGGGGTGTGCTTAGGAATTTCCCAAGTCCATTACTATACAACATCTATCCACTACTATACATTACTATACAATATCTATCCACTACTATACATTACTCTATACAATACATTACTATACAATATCTATCTTAGAAAATGTTCCTTTAGAATTTAACACTATTTAACTACTTAAACTGCGGACAACGAAATATTTCTATTTAAATGCCAGAATAGATTTTTCTTATTCCGTTACATTTTTGTTCTACTACTCTAAATGGAATGAGTATAAGTCTAGTGAAATGCATATTTAAATACAAGCGTATTCTATTGATCAGAGGGTATTTCATCAGTATAAAACCTCAGGTTTGTTTTCTAGTTGATATTATTCAATTAAAAATCGAAGATTCGGTTCTACTGCTTTGAACACGCAAACTTATCTGGTGAATACTTATATAAAAAACGTATACTAAAATCTCTTGTTATTTGTTTTTACTCTTGGACAAGTGAATCTCGCTAGGTAAATAAAATGCGAAATGAAGTCAGAAGGGTGGGTCTTTCGTTTAATCAGAGTACCATAAAGGTGAAAGTACAACAATGCTCTAAGACTCCACTAATACATGGCACCATCAGAGAATCCACTCTTACAATTTTCACTGTGATCTGGAGGCGAAGGAAGTTTTCTAAAAACCATTACACTCGTGTTAACTGCTCAACGACCGATCGCAAGACTTTGGATTCCCCAAATTTAATGAGCACGTAAATGGTATAAACTCGTTGATATATTTATGCTCGTTGGATGTTTGGGGGCATTGGGAATCGAACCCAGCCCTTCTGGACGGAACACTAATACCTTAATCAGTAGGCTACCACGTCCACCGCCCAAAATCTTTTTTAAGTGGCTTATGTTATTTATATAATTGTTTAATTAAGATGTCGAGAATCATGATATATTTATGTTTAACTATACATATATGTAAGCGCTTGGGTTCCATTTTTAAAATTCAACTGTTTTATTTAGTCTTTTCTCTAATAGTATATTTTTTGAATTTTTGGTTTAAAAAACATCATACAAGAAATCATCGTCATAGTGTGAAGAGTATATTTATTAAAGTTGAAAGTGCATTCATTTCCAAATTTTTTCTGCTTCTCGATAACTCGAATAGGAATATGATTAAGAAATCATATCCATTCTACATAAAAGAAGCAAGTCAGCTTTTCTAAATGAAGAATGTTCATTTAGACTGAAAAGATTCTGCTTAGCCTTCTTGATTGCAAAGTAACCAATGAAATGTTTTGCCTTTTTTGCTTTGGCATTGAATGAGGGAAAATAGACACGCAGATTATTATTGAATCTCGTTTCTCAAAAACTTGTTGATCTAGCATCAATACCAGTCACGGGTCAACAGTACACTTTCATCTGTCATCATTCTTAAAAAAACGAAAGCAAATATGAGTTTCTTCGATGTTGCTTGTTTAATGATATCCAAGTAGGCTTACCAGTCGCTGCATTAAGTCACTGAAAATGATAAGCCTTTACGGATAGTTCTATCAAAGCAAGCCATTGGTTTTAAAGATTTGAGCCGCGATTTGCGCATCCAATGATGTAGACATCTCCTAAGCGTTTTCAAAACCGAAGGGGTTTTAACACCACTGAAATGCACAAATAAAAACACGCTGACACAGGACGGTAGATGCCGATGGAGATTAATTTCAAAACTAGAAGTTGGCGGCATTTTCTACAAACTGTTAAAAGCCTAACGAGCAATCACTTAACTAATTTTTCATTAAGTTTACTTGTGCATATAGCCATGTCAAGACTTCTAAAAGAAAATACTGCACTTCGGTAACAAATTTATTGAACATTGCGATTCGTCATTCTCTTACCGCCTCTCACAATCGACGTACATTAACTGACTATATTTTGTTTGCCCTCTAGTGGCGATTTTTCATTTCTCACAAAACCAACTTCTTTTTGGTCGTTAAAAAATAAGAACATTGTTATTTATCTTATATTTTAGTTATATAAAATTATATGGCACATCTATAAAATATAATATACAAAGAATATGATAAATTTTCTGAATTGTTTGTTACAATAAAATGTGCAGACACTATTTATTTTTTAACAAGTTTGTTTTGCTAAATAAATGTTGCAATCTAAAATAGTTGTATCCTAAACTTCCGTATATGACTTTAAAGAGAATAAATACTCGTTTATCCAATAATGATCTTCCTTTGTTATTTCCCAAAGAAGTTGAAGATTGATTATATATTTTTTTCAATTTCTTATTATCACCTCATTTTTTTGTGAAATATGAGCACAAATAACCATTGCCTGTAATTTTAATTAAACTTTGAATCCACATAGAACTTAGTGAAACATTAAAATATTAATGAAGTAGAATTTTGATTATATATATGAAGAACTTAATCATTTACAGAGCTATTTTTAAAGGGAATTTTTAAGGAAATATCCATACTGCTGTGTATTTTTAACCTTATTCTCGAAATCTTCCTTCAGATACGTCTATTTTTGCTCCGATAAGAAAAGGAATAAATGAAAACTGGTAGTTACAAGCATTGTTAAGGCGAGTTGCGTATCATTAAATTACACTACTGGCCATTAAAATTGCTGCACCAAGAAGGCGACATGCTACAGACGTGAAAATTATACGACAGGAAGAAGGTACTGTGATATGCAAATGATTAGCTTTTCAGTGCATTTAGACAAAGCAGGCGCCAGTAGCGACACTTATATTGTGTTTAAATGAGGAAATTGTTCAGCCGGTTCCTCATAAACAAATTGCATTTGAACGTTGTTGCCTGGTGAAAAGTTGTTGTGATGCCTCGTGTAAGGAGGAGAAATGCGTACCAGTACGTTTCTCACTTTGATAAAGGTCAAATTGTGGCGTACCGGAATTGCGGTTTATCTTATCGCAGTATTGCTGCTCGCGTCGGTCGAAATCCAATGACTGTTAGCAGAATATGGAATAAATGGGTTCAGAACAGTAATACGGAACGCCATGCGCGATCTCAACGGCCACCTATCACTAGCAGCCGAGAAGACAGGCATATTATCCGCATGGCCGTAATGGATCATGCAACCACGTCACGAGCCGTGAGTCAAGAAACGGGGTTTGGAAGACAACAAGTGTCTGCACGAAAAGTTCGACGACGTTTGCAGCAGCATGAACTCTCTGACCTGGAGACCATGGCTGCGGCTTCCCTTGACGCTGCGTCATAGACAAGAGCGCCTTTAATGGTGTGATAAACGACGAACCTGGGCGCACGAATGGCGAGACGTCATCTTTTCAGATGAATCCAGTTTCTGTGTACAGCATCATGATGGTCGCATCCGTGTTTGGCGGCATCGTGGTGAACGCACACTGACAGCGTGCATTCGTCATCGTCGTACTGGTCCATCACCTGGCGTGATGGTATGGGGTGCCATTGGATACATGTCTCGGTCACCTCTTGTTCGCATTGACGGTGCTTTGAACAGTGCACGTTACATTTCTGGTGTGTTACGACCCGTGGCTCTACCCTTTATTCGAGCCCTGCGAAATCCTACGTTTCAGCAGGATAATGCCTGACCGCATGTTGCCGGTATTGTACGGACCTTCCTTGATACGGAACATGTTCGGTATTTGCCTTGGCCATCACGTTCTCCAGATCTTTCACCAACAGAAAACGTCTGGTCAATGGTTGCTGAGCGACTGGCTCGTCACCAAATGCCAGTCACTACAATTGATGAACTGTGGCATCGTGTTGAAGCTGCATGGGCATCTGTACCTGTACATGCAATGCAATCTCTGTTTGACTCAATGCCCAGGCGTATAATTGCTGTTATTATTGCCACAGAGATGGTTGTTCTGGGTACTGATTTCTCAGGATCTATATATTTATATATATCTAGCCAAATTTTTTGAAAATTTAAGCACTTGTTATTTCTAGAATAATATATTTGTCCAATAAATATCATTTTGTTATCTGCATTTATTCCTGGTGTAGCAATTTTAATGACCAGTAGTGTAAATACTATTTGCTTAAGCATTTTTCTTTCTACAAAATCGCTTATCAGAAAATGTTAATTTGAAAAATTTATAATAAATTCAAAATTATAACGGAAAATGCGTAAAAACTGTTTGCCAGCTTTTAATTAGCTTTTAGCGCCATATATATATATATATATATATATATATATATATATATATATATATATATATATATATATATATATATATATATATATATATATATATATATATATATATATATATATACAGGGTGATTTTTTAAAGTAACAAAGTTTGGACGCGCGATCTGATAGGCGAAGTGACACCAAACTTGATATTTAGACTAATCAAAACATTAAAAAAAGATTCCATTAAAAAACATTTAGTTCCAAAAATCGTCCCTAAGGCATTTTGTGGTGCTGTTGTAGTTTACTATAACGAGAATTAGCATGAAACACAGGTATCAAAGAAAAATGCAAATGCTGTGCAGTGACAGTGCCAGTAATAGAGGCTATAAAAGCAAGTAGTAGACAACTCCGACAAATAATCTCAGCTGAAGTAAATGCGCTCCATTGGCCATGCCTTTTACGTTACCGGAACGTGCGTTAATGTTGGTGGAGTATCAAATTTGTCTATTCTAAAGAACAACATAACGAAGACCGAGCAGAATATTCCTCGTGATATATCACGTACGGCTGTTGAGAACGTAGTGCACAGAATGCACGCTGTTATTTCTGAGAACAGTGCTCACATAGAATGTAGTCTAATCACACACCGGGGAAATTAATGTAGCAAATAAGTATTAATAATTTAATTGTGTGATTGTATGTGTTAGGAGTTTTCTTTTTTCACATTTCCTACATTGTAAAGCTCCACAAAATGCCCTAGAGGTGATTTGTGGAGTTAAATCTTTTTTTCCCATGTCTTGATTAGTCTAAATATCCAGTTTGGTGTCATTTTGGCTATTAGATCGCGCTACAGGGTGCTCCAAGACTGCCACTTTAAAAAGGTATATATATATATATATATATATATATATATGTATGTATATATATATACATTGCTTCTCGTAAGATCAACAGAATGAAGCAGCTTTCTCTGCCAGCCAACGTGTGGGAGGGTGACCACATTCTCCGTCGTTGAGTTTTTAGAATTCCTTATGTAAGGGACTTATGATAAATTTAAGTGGAACTCCGAAAACGCATGCGGGAAGTTATTCCATTCGTGTGGCGGAAACATAAATAGGTGGGTGCTAGTTCAGGTGTGACCTCATCACCTGACGCGGTCTGCAATTTAAAATTCTTACCTGTCTGCAATTTAAAACTACAAGTCATTAGGAGATACGGGAATATTTTAAACCCTTTATCATACGGTGAAGTCTGAGACTCCTATGTAAGTATGTACACAAATGGACATTTTATTCAGACGATAAAGTATATGTTACTTAATAAGCATAAAAAAAGCTTACTTTAAATATGAATAACTCATAACATATATGAGAATCTTTAAAATAAGTTTCCCTAGGCCATTTATTTTTTAAATTTTTGATCTTCAGTGTTCAATAATTTTCCAAATACTAAAAATATTCTTTTAAAGTAATTCCCATTTCTTCCAAATATTGACTATAACCTCTAGTTTTCAGTTATAAAAAGATTCAAGGTGCATGCTATTTTACATTTTTTATAATGCTTAACAGAAGTAATTTTCAAATGCAATTAAAAAATATTCTCCTGAAAATAAAATATACACCATATGTTTCAAAGGTTGAAAGATTGATAACAATTGCTTGTTTCGTGACATTTTTTTTAAGAAAATGCATTCTTTCTTGTGTCTCGTAACTCTCTTTATCCCTTAAACTAGAGCGGTGTGTCCTAAATTCCAGAAATCAGCCACTGTGTTGAACGGGGACGAGGCGAGGAACACATCAACACTTCACTTCACTTCGCTCATTTTTTTCCATTGAATCGATCTTTTACTTGTATTATAGATTTCTTTCGTAAGAAAATGTCCTACTTGTTCTAGAGTAAAGTATTTTCTAGTTTAGATATATTTTTTAACTTAAAATTGAAGAGAATTCATAGTAATTAATGGCTAGAAATTTAATATTCTATTTTATATGCTAATTAAATGTTTTTGATGAAGTATGGAGTTCTGTTGTACGTCAAATGTTTGAATATAAAATGGTATGAAAAATATTGTCTAATAAATTCTTATATAAAAAAATAAATTTATATATTTTGGGGAACAACAAAAGATTGCATAATATACAAACAATTATTAAATAGAACAAACTCATGCTTATTTAGTGAAGTATTTAAATAAATAAAAATAATGTATAGAAATTACATACATAATATTCTGAAGTCAGTACACTTTCATTTCTATATTAATTCTTTTGATAATGATTAATATAAACATTTAAATTATTTGACCTGCTTATTTAAAATTGATGTATTGATGTTATCATTTTAGTGCAAATGTTTCCTCTAGAGATTAGTCTGGCAGTTATTTTGTGTATTTCATATGTCACAGCTATATATATATATACATATATATATATATATATATATATATATATATATATGTGTGTGTGTGTGTGTGTGTGTGTGTGTGCGCGCGCGAATAAAAAGGAATCTATGTAAGCTTATCAAAAGTTAAATTTTTATATACTAGTAAACATTTAAATGGCAGAAATTTCACATAGAATAGATTATCTATGGGAGTAGGAGTACCCCTAGTACTTGACCTGCCATCTCCTGAGATATAATTTCAGTTGGAGGACATTGTGCCTACGATATCTTCAACGTGCACTAACCACCATTAGTGAACACGACGCATTTTCAGTTAATCCGAGGTTCGAACTTACTACTATCAGATAATGATATCAAAACGCCATACCCAACCAGGCCACAATTCTGTTGTTTAATAATTACTAGGATGGATCTCCGGACCTTACGCTCAGACCACGTTGTAGATTTAGTGGTAGGATGCTATCGCATCACGACAACTTGATGGACCCATAAAACGTTTGATGCAATTCGGTGTACAATCTTTCGGGAAAATAATAAAGGCCAATGTAAATTGTTAAACTGCTTAAAAAATATTTACGAACTTTATCACTGGATTTCTCCTTGTAGAGTAAGTATGAAGACAGTAGTCTATTTTACGTCGTAATTTATTTTACGTAAATTCAGGAAATTATTCTGCAACTGTCGTTGCAGCAATTTCTTTTTGGGAATCACAATATGCTCAATAATTTTCTTCTGTAATCACAGAGAATACACCATCTGTGTTACGTTAAGAGATTAAAATCTTCAAGAAAGTTTATCCATTCTATTTTCCACTGAAATTACCAATGCAGAAGATTAAAAAAGATATCCAAATTGGGGAAAATTTCCGGCATTTAAAAGTATATGCACACACACATTTACTAATCAATTTGAAAAGAAAATCATCAGCAGAAACCTTCACATTAAAAAAACCTATGAATTATTCTAGGAATAATTACCACAGGTGTGTTTACGTTTTTATTTATTTATTAATTATTGAACGTCAAAATATTGTAGAAACATTAAAAAGTATTAAATTTCCCTGTATTTTTCTGAACAGCAAAAAATTGCTTAATGTAAATTTTAGTAAACTTTAAAAAATGCAGGGTGTCTAAAAAGATATATTTTAGACACCATCTCCTGTCTATTGCTCTGAGCTGCTCGGTATTGAGGTTGTTTCGTTTGTCCTCTGGAAGGATGCCTTATTTGGTGATGTCTGGATTACCCTGCACAGTCAAAGCTCTATCCAGTACTTGGATACATGGTCGCATTTTGGTGATGTGGTCCATCCTTCGTCTGCTCATGCAACTTTCTCGTCCCCCACTGCATGCATTTACCTCTCATGCTGATATCCGATAAAATGAGAGAGTGGAATATCTTGTCTAAAAGGGGCACTGTTATTCATTTTCCAACTGATACTGCACTCACCTACATTAAATTGCATTCTGTGGGAAAAAGATATGTCCAGGCTACCCGGAGCATCCCAACTACTCATGATGGATGATCTGGTGGTACCATTGCTTTCAAGGGTTCTAGAGCTGACCAGACTACGTACTTAAGGTTTATTTGGGACCTTAAATTTGATGGAAAATGCCAGCTCAATCCAACCTGTTGTAAATGCATTGTCAACTAGGCTATTTGCCAACGTCTTCTTTCTATGCCTGAGGTTTACTCAGGAAGATTACCTTGCAAATCCTCTGTTGTTTCTTGATTTTATGAAGAATGAGGGTCTCGTGGATCTCGTTTGAGCGTGAACACCAGCAGGACTCCCTGTACCTAACCCAGGGAGGGTTCTACCAGTTTAAGTGGAGTCTGCTGGAGAGAAAGAATGAGCACCAGTAAGGAAGCGCCACCCTTGCCTGTGGTCGCGAGCTCCCAACACAACAGCTCAAATCAGCGTAAGAGAGTAGTTGACTCACTGCTTCATTGACCCTTCTTCATTGGTTCTTGGGCTCCCGTCATTGTTTCGGGATTATTAGCTCTTTGTGCTCCGAGAGGAATGTTATCAGCAAGATGATTTTGGCTTTTGCTTGCGGATTGTGGATAACATTTTTCAGCCATTCTATTCTCAGGTGTTCGCTGGGGGTAGTAAAGTGCCAGAAGCTGGTGCGTGGGCACGATGTGGCATAGTGAAGTGGGCCACCCGTATGACCACAGGCACAATTGTCGCTTGGCAGAGTACCAATTCTATCGTATCAGAACTACACTACATGGTCTCAAAACAATAACACGTCTTATGAAATTACTCAACAGTAGTTCAGGAAAGATCAATATCTTATGCTCTAAATCTGTGGCTTAGAGTTGTTAAGATTAAGTTTTACGAATTTCATGTTAAAGTAAATATTTTAAAAGAGTCCAATTAATATCCAGTAGTTAAATCAGTGTTTAATTTCATTTTTCCATAAATTACACAAACAACCTGGCATTCAGGGAAATTTATCGGAAAATCTTAACCAATTTTAGGAAACATATCGTTTGTAATTTAGAAGATATTTATAAAAAATAAGATAGTTCCTATTTCGAGACATAAATATGAAATGCATTTTATGAAGTCGCTTCATAACTCTTCAAAGAGTGCTTTGTTCCTATAGACATGTAACCTGAAAAGGGTTTATGTAAGAGAGCTTATAAAAGGGATTTTGTCAGATATTATGATAGAATGAAAATTTTGTGCGTTCGTTTCTAATAGAATTCATCAAATTATTTTTGACAAAAATTTTGACACTAGACGATTTTATGGCGTCTAAACTATATATTAACCACTTCCCAGTTTTGCTCGAACACCGTTCGGGTACTTGAAATGGAGCCTTCACTGTTTTCCTCAAGCGCCGCTTGTGCGACTGATTTTTTTTTACTTTATTGCAATGATTTACGCGAATTTTTTCTTTCTTTAGTATACAATATTTCTAACAGATGTCTCTGGTAGTTCAATAGAGGTATCATTGCAAAAGTGCATGGTTCTTTTTTTTACGTGGGTTTCTTTTTTTTTGCCACGATCAACTTGTAGGAAAAGGAAGTAGAGGTATGATTGCAAAATATTTTGGCAATTTTCTTTTATGCGGGAGTAGGCACGAATTTTATTTTCACTAGCTTAGTAGATAGCATGCTGCAAATTGAATTTCATTTAAATTTGAATCTGTACTAAAGAAGAATGAGTGATACTGAGCGGCTTATCACAGAAGATAATTCTGATGTTGAATCAGTAAATCTGAAATTTCTATAAATGATTCTGGGAGTGATGAAATTTCGTTTTCAGACTTCTCTAGTGATGAGGAAACAAAAAGTTCGGATAATCTCACTCAAGTTCGGAACTTTTGTGAACTTGATATTTGTAATCCTCCTTCACCTCCACCGCGATTTCCTTTCACTGCGAATCCAGCTGTTCATTTGAATATTGATCTAAGTAATGGAACTCTACAATTTCTTGATATTATCTTTCATGATTCTTGAAATTATAGTTTCTGAAACAAATAAATATGCAGATCGGATTATTCGAAATAGTAATATTCGACGGAAAAGCAGAGCAAACAAGTGGGAACCAACGTCGAAAAACGAAATTCAGGTTTTCCTTGCTTTGAATATTTTACAAGGAATTGTAAAAAAGCCTGATGTAGAGCAATACTGGAGTAAGAGCCATTCAACATCAACTCCATTTTTTCAAAAGTTATTTCTTATGAACGCTTTCATCCTATTCACCGGTATTTACATTTTTCTGATGATGCCGAATATGACGCTTAAGCACATGAATGTCCAAAATTACAGAAACTGTGGCTTGTTTTCAAGCATTTGAATACTCGATTCCGAGAAACTATAACACCTGAAAGAAATGTCACAATTGATGAGAGCTTAATGTTGTACAAGGGAAGATTACACTGGAAACAATATATACCTAAAAAAAATCATGGTTCAATATAAAAAATTTTATTTTATGTGAATCAAAGTCAGGTTATGTATATCAACTTATTATATACAGTGGAAAAGATACACGTTTTGATGATAAGTACCAGCATTTATGCAAACCCTCTCAAGTAGTGATGACTCTTAAGCAACTACTATTGAAAAAAGGTTATTGCCTAACTACAGACAATTACTACACATCATCAGAACTGGCAGATATCCTTCTCAACAATCAAACAGATATGTATGGCACCCTCAAACTTACCAGAAAAAACACTCCAAAAGGAATGCAGTAAAAAAAAAAGGCGAAAACTGTGCGTACCGGAGAGAAAAGGTTTGCCTAATCAAATGGATGGATAAGAAACCTGTATCTCTATTATCTATAATACACAATCCTATAATGATTGAAGTACCATCTCACGAGGATGAGACAAGGAAGAAACCACAAAAGTAGTGATTGAATACAATAATACTATGGGAGGTGTAGATAGAATAGATCAACATCTCACTAATTACCCAGTCACAAAGAAGAGAGAAAAGTTATAAAAAATATATTCTTCCACCTTTTGGATATATCATTGTGGAATGCTTTTGTTTTATACCAGAAGCATGGAGGAAAGTACACGCATCTGAGTTTTAGACTTGAAATAATAGATCGTCTTATCGAAAGACATGGGACAGTAAATGATAAAAAAGGAAGACCAGGAATTTTGCCCAATCCCTTACGATTGAATGAAAGAAACTTTATGGAAGTGATTGCTCCCAATGAAAAGAAGTTGAGACCGACAAGACAGTGCTTTGTGTGTTGCTCGAAAAGAAATGATTATGGAAAACGGATGAGGAAGGAAACAAGATATTTTTGTCCCGATTGTGATGTTGGACTATGCTTGTCTCCTTGTTTTAAAATTTATCATACAAAAACTGAATTTTAAAAAGATATTAGATGTAAGTTAATACATTTGTACATTTTATTTTCTGAATTCAATTCCTGTAAAGTGTTTTTTCCAGTCGTCTTTTTCACCCGGAAAAAGCAACTTTAAGTGAAAGTTCAATTGTTTTTGCTCGGAATAAAAATTAAAATTATTTTAAGAAATCAATATTTGCAACAGTTTTCCCTCTTAATTTGAGTTCATATAATCGATTTTAACAGAAATTTGTTTCAGAAAAATAGGCTTATTTTTTTACCCAATTCGTCAGAAAAAAGACGCTGTTAAGTGGTTATGGCTAGAAATAGTTTGTCATATTGCAGTTAAACTTTATAAACACTTATCAAAGAAGAAATATGAATTCTTAGTTAAAATAACCTATAAAATTATTAATAATTGATGAACAACATAAAATATTCACATATCAACTTTTTCTATTTTCACAGTGCAACTCGATTTCGAAAGTTGATCAAAGAAAGATAACTACATTGTCTTTCTCCAACCATCAATACATATGGAACCATGAAATTATCTAACGAATTGCTGATTTTGAATGAATCTAATAATAAAAGAACTTCATTTTAAAATACATTCCATGTATTCTGATATTACCTCACAGGAACGGAATAGTCCAACATGAATTTTGCAATCAGGCCATTTTCTCATAAAACTACCATTTGTAGAGCACCTTAAATAGGTCGTAACTGCATTATCCTCCAATGGAATTTATACCTCTAGTACGGCAGATCAGATATTGAATGGTTTTGTGCTTGGATCCTGCTTTTAAATTGCAGAGATTCCCATTTTTCCTCAGCAGCTTATACCGAACTATTTTTTATACTACGCATATCGTCTGCATCTCTGCAATGAGTTGACGAGCAGCTGAAAATAATAATGATGAAATATAAAAATTAAGGTTATTGTCTGTAGAGTTGTCTTCAAGAAACGCGTTACAGCAATGGGGCAATTCCTGTAAAGCTCACAATTCATATCGCTCAGTGCCAAATGAGGGAAATGGATTGTGAGCCCTACAGGAATTATCCTTCAGGAATAACATCGCAACAAGCCAAATCCTTGACTCCAATAAGTTGTAAATGCTTTTTGCTAACAATCATGACCTGTAAGCAAAGGAAAGCAAGATCGAGGCAGGGAACTGCGGATTCTACTACTTCTGTGGAGCAAGACGCATCTTCTTTCACCTGCAACTGTATCGCTATACACGGAATCCCCATAATTTTTTTAATTTACTGAGTTGTCTTTTTTATACTATGCAAATTCAGAGGAGAGTCAGGCTGTGTCACGGAAGATCCCTCTTTACCATCTCTATCAGCTGTCTCGTTTACAAGAATGTCAGAATGACCAGGAATGCCGTGGAGGTCAACGCTTTTTCCAGACTCCTTAAGATCAACTAACTTAATAGGCGGAAGTTTTTGAATAGCTTTCAACTAACTTACAGAATTCAATTCTTGGCTAGATATAGGAAAGTATGCTGGGAGCTCACAAATTTATACCTGTACCATAACCACTTGTTGAATATTCTTTACTAGATACGGATTGCCTTCTTGTAGAAATGGAGCTGAAATTGACATGGAGATTTTATTCCTTCAGAGAAATATTTCAGGAGTCTTATTATATAACGCAGTCAAAGTTAAATGCTTTTGTGCATGATTTAGGATTAAATAAGAAAATTTTGAATGGCTAGAATCTTGATTTTAAACGGGGAATAACTTAGTTCCTGTTGTGTTTATATATCCATCGAAAAGAATATATGTGCTTGAAAAATAAAGACCATATTACCTTATGATAGGCAGATTCACGGACTTTTATGAAAAAGAAAACGATATATGCTCTTACTGCAATAATTCAGCTCTGTGGCATGTTTATATCTATGTTATAAGTAACAGCTACAAACTGCAAATGCTTCCAAAATGAGCATAAAAGCAATATTTTTTCACATTGTAAAGAAATGTAATTCCCTTTACATAAAATATGCTTCATAAGGAAAAGAAGATTAGGATTTCTTGTGAAACTGCAACTTGTATTTATGTATGATGATTTTACAAAATGTTTATTGACTTGAAAATCATGTTGATTGTGCTGGAAGTATAACTTGATTATACATGGTATGCAACAATTCAAAACTTTCTTCACTTTCAAATTACTATTCTGTTTCCCAGAAGACCTGACTATAGGGAATAAAAATCTTATTCATCAAACACTAAACAGTTATATTAGACTTATTACTTCCGGCGAATTACATGAGAGACAAATTACAAAGTATCCTCGATTAATTAAAATCATGATAAAAGTCCTCGATCGTGGCGCAAAGGTATATATTTAAATTTACCAAAAACTTGCTGCCATAAATTTTGGATGTTAAAATTAGAAAAGAGCGTATTTATGGACTTAAACAGTCTAAAATTTATGGCAAAACAATTGAAAATGTTTTATACAAATGTTGAGAAGAGATAATGGCTTTCAAACACAGAATTTATTAGATGCCATAAAAAAGCCAAAGTACAAATCGACAAACTATAAAACATGTTGAATAGTTATTGAAACTAATAATCCAAACCATAGTGAAAAATTATAAAAAGTTAAGCATTTCTTAATTTCCCAATTCTGGCGATAAATTGGCAAATCATCTATAAGACAATTTGCATGATCATAATATTCCTACTGAAAAATGTAAGAAAATTTTTAATTTGTAAAGGTACACACACACACACACACACACACACTCACACACACACACACACACACACACACACACACTCACACACACACACACTCACACACACACACACACACACACACACACACACACACACACACACACACACTCACACACACACACACTCACACACACACACACTCACACACTCACACACACACACTCACACACACACACACTCACACACACACACACACTCACACACACACACTCACACACACACACACTCACACACACACACACACACACTCACACACACACACACACTCACACACACACACTCACACACACACACTCACACACACACTCACACACACACACACACACACACACACACACACACACACTCACACACACACACACTCACACACACACACTCACACACACACTCACACACACACACTCACACACACGCAGACACACACACACACACACAGACACACACACACACACAGACACACACACACACACAGACACACAGACACACACACACACACACATATATATATATATATATTTGTTTGTTAAAAGTCATAAACTATAACTATATAAGATCAATTTCAATTGTTCAATTGACTATTATCTTGTCGATGTTTTGAGATGAAGCACCATAAATATTAGATAGTAACAAAAATCGCATATAATTAAGAATTTATTTCTGGTATTTTCACCCAAACTTTTTTCTGAATGTGAAATAAATGAGGAGCACGGTGACCAATTACTATTTCTATGTTTTTAATGATGTAAATTGATATTATAATAATGTAAGAAAACATATTCTTTCTTTTAAAAAAATATACATTTCTGTTTTTAATATTAAAAGATATGTGTTTATTTTACAAAATATAATTTTTAAGTATTTTACAGTTTCCCACAATACATTTTTTATGCTTTATATATTAGTGTTAATTTAATATTTTTAACCAAAAAAATTTGCTTCTTTTGTTCCTTCTTTTGAGATCATGATTACATTACTTTATTACAATTCTTATTGCTTTAAAATTTCCATGACATCAGTTAACATTTCATCTAAATCACATCATATAGAGTTGTGGACGAATTTGCTGCCCAACTTCCAATGGCATTCCTCAAGCGGCAAGACAATGTTCACCATCAAATGTCTGAGGATAAGTTCATTTTGTTAATAAAATGATTTCTAATATAAGGACAAAGGCATAGGTTTGAGAAACCATTTTCCATTGATTTAAGCCATGAATACATGGACAATAGAACAATAGAAAAAGCAAAATGAAAGAGACAAGGACAAAACAGCCATTTCTAAAAATTTCTTTAATCAATAGAATTCTAAATAACTGATTATATTATTTGTAAGCAATCACAGGAACTAGTATGATATCCCTCCCCCCATTGACGATCATTGTGCCATTTTTTTCATTTCGAAGTTAAGTTCATGTTTTTAACGCGGGTATTTTCTCTAAGTTCTAAAAATACGCATTTCATAAAATTTTAAATCACATAATAGTATCTAAGAAAGTATTACTAAAAAAATGAATGAAAACCTTTTTCTGTTGAGTTTGCCTTCTCTACGAAACAACCGGTAAAAGAGATAAGTAAATTACAATAATAGATTTACTTGATATGACGTCAAGTTCACATGTCGAATATGCTCGGTGATATTATGGAAAAATATGTTATAAAAATATAATAATAAATTAGCGAAAAATATAAGGAAAAGGTAATAATCACTAAACACACATAAAGAAATTGAAAAAAAGAACACTTTATGACGTTGAAAATATAAAAGAAAAATATAATGAATTAAAAAATGTATATGTATAAGAAAAATATATAATAAATAAACAAAATAAAATAGATATAAATGGTAAATAAACAAAAAGAAATTGGAAAAAGAACAGTTTACCATGTTTGGATGCTGGCGACAATGAAACATAACAGCAAGCGTAGAACAAAAAGTTCAAATTGAAAGTATAACGAAAACTTCAAATGCTGTTGCCATTGAAAAGAATCATATATATGACTTTAAAAAATGTAAAACACGAGAAAAACCAAATCTGGCAACAACAAAAATCTGAAAAGTAACAAAAACTTAAATTGGGAACAGTATAATCAAAACAAAGGATGCTATATTTGGCGAGAAATCACTTGGGAGGAATATCATACTTACACCACAATCACTTTTAAATCTTAAGACTCGTGTGTTTATTACACCAATATTATTATTATATTACATATTCTGATGTATTGCAATTGTAATAATCTGTAAAAACATACGTCTCATTTGAAAAACGTAATAATGAAGCCCTAATTTCCATTATCAACTTTATATATTCAAGAAAGCATTTAATTAAAATATTAGTTTCAAATTCCTAAAAAAATTACAAAATAAATTTTTGTTAATCAGATCAATAAGTATTTGGTTTACTAATCTCTTATTGTTTCAACGAAACTGTATGTAAATAAGTTTTTGCTGACGTAGTATACATCTGAAGCCATTTTTAAGACATACCGGAAATAGTTTTAATTTCTAGACATGGGCTTTAATTTTTTGTACATTGTTGTTCCGAGCACTGAGTACAGTACCATACTTTTAGATGTGAAAAGAAACGTCGCAAGGAAATATTAAATTCTATGATGTGGCGAAAACAGTTTCTCGAAAAATGTGAAAAAATATATCTATATCAACTGCTATATATAGTTGGAAGGAAAGAAAGCAAATGATGAATTTTTAGTATGTTTCATTTTTATCTTGTTTATCTCCGAGAAAAATATTGCCTGAAAAAGGATTTAAATTTTCATTTTTATTTCCTTTATATCGAGTTTTTTCCTAACCATATATCAATTTAGGAAATGGTGAATATTTTTATCTAGACAAGAAAGTGTGCAAAAATTAAAATAATCCCAATGTAATAGGGCATTATTATAAATAAGATAAAATGTGAGTATTTAAGTAATAAATTATAAGCAATATTATTTAAGCATGCAATAAATTATAAGCGTCGACATACAATGTGTCTAGTGGTTGGGGCCTTCGGTCCTGAATTGCGGCGTTCGATTCCCAATGCCGCCAAAGAAAGTATATGCGATTGCATGCTCGTTAAAACTGTGGAATCGAACGTCCTGTGGTCGATGGTTCAGCAATTACCATGGGTGTATTGGTCTGGAGAAAGCTGTCTATCCCTTCAGATCAAAGTCAAAATGGATTCTCTGGTGGAGTCATCTAACGGAGAAGTCTTAGAGAAAGGACGTACTTTCATCTTCGTAGTGTTCTGGTTAAACGAAGACGCACCCTTCGGACTTAAATTCGAATAACCAATGGTGTATCCAGCTTGGCTTGTCTAAGTGTCATAAGTAACAACAGTACATATACTATCGATGTTTGTCAACTGGCATTCTAATAAGAATTATTTGATTATTTTGCATAAAAATGCCATGTGTTAAGAAAACAGAATTATCACAACTAGTGAATTTCTCAAAAACAGTATTTAAATAATGCATTGAGTGTGTGTTTGAGTGAGTATAATGTTTCATGAAATAACTTCCTCATACAAACAGTAACTGTTTACTCCTTCAAAAGATATTCTTATTTATGTAATTTTGGTTGCTAATAAACATAGCAATTAATGCTCAAACATCAAGAGAAACCTTAAAAATTCAGATCTCTAAAAATGTAAAATGCAGGAAGGTAAAACCCAAGAGTCCTAAAACACTCGGGCATCTCTAGAAAATTATGCGACCTTCATCAAAGATTGATTGACAAAAGTGCAGTTGGATGACGTTATTGGTACAGCCTAAAATTCTTTGTCTGTATTTGGTAGTGATTTACAAATATTTCTATGATTTCCACACCAGGTTAGACATTTCACAAATAATTATTAAAAAAGTTAATATAGTTTTAAAAAAAATAAATATCCTCTGAAAAAACTAATTTGCACACACACTCATGAAGTATATATAAATTTTTGCATAACATTATGTAGAAATCTGACAACTAGAATACCTTATTATTAATTATTGTATTTGGCACAGATGCTGTATAATCCAGAATACCAAATTCTGAATTTTTTTGGAGATGAAGAAATGGCAAGATGACATATTATGACGTCTCGTAATGACGTAAGCCCTAGGGTTGCCAAAATAGAATTTTCTACATAATTCTAAAACGTAATAAAATCTAGGTTGCCAGAGAAAGAAGAAAATCCGCCAAAAATATCACCAAACTCAGAATTGGACATCCTGGATTATTTGGCATCTGTACCACTGTATTTAGTAAAATGTAGCTGCAGAGCTATATTTGGTACTTACGTATTATTGCAACTATGCCTACGTCCAGGATAACTTGCCAAATTGGGAACCCCAATGTCATACACATTTAAGGCGCTGAATTTGCAACAGGTGCTTCTTTTCAAATTTCCCTGCTTGCCACCCTTCTTTACTAAACATATTTATTTATGTCTTTATTATCATTATGTGCGTATAGGCCTTAAATACATTTAAATCATTTACATAATATTTAAGTCTTTTCCATTAAATATTTTAAAACCATTTTTGTAAAATATAATAGCGATTTTAATTCAGCAACTATTTTACATGACAAATTATACATATAAAACTACAAAATTTGATGTTTTTCCTAAAGTATCAATTGGCTGGCAATGGCAACCGTTTTGCATCATGTGAAACTAACTCTATTATTCAATTATGATGTTCTCCGTATCACCAGTCCCCTGCGCACCCTCAATTAATGAAACAATCCTAATCAAAGCTAACAAGTATTTCAACAGGGAGCAATCCGTTATTAATTAGGATTATTTCCCACTCCAATTAGTAATGAAATCATCAGATTGCTCTTCAGCGATTTCGGACGTTGATTTATTCTCCCGTCTACGCTTCGAATGGTTAAACGTGCGATGAAGCATCAATATTAATGGCTGGGGAGAACTGGCGAACACAGTGAGCAGTAATCGGTTTCCTATGCCGTGTGTTGGCGAGTTTCAAGCAAATTGAGGAGTTGATTTCCTGACGGAGTACAAATAAAAACGCTTCAGAAAAAAAATTTAGTCATGCCGGCTAAATTGAACATTTTATAGACGTTAATTAGTTCATTTTAGTCAATATTTCAGAAGAGTACTGGTTAGCAAGAATAATTACATTTCACATTCAGTAAATTAATACTTTTCTATTAAAAATAGAAATATTATATACATATATATACGTATACATACATGCATTTACATTTCAAGTTTGAAATGCAAATAGTGTTTACACTTAGTCTTTAAATTTATATATTTCATTTTCTATAAGTGAGTTTACTTGCAATTTTGAGGGGTTTGGAATTTGAACGACTACTATAAATTTAATAGTTAATTTGGCGACTAAAGTTAATATTTTGTTTTGGCAGTTATGAACTTTATATTTTGTTTTCGAATTTATAAATTTTAGTGTAGCTTCGGTGGTGTGTAGAGGCTTCATTAAGACTTTGGTCTGGAGCCACTTCAGAAAAGCCATACTTTGTGGCAATGTGGTCAATACTTCCTGAAGAAATTGACCGTGTTTGTACTTCATTTTACTTTATTTCATTTGATTCATTGTGTGTTTCCATTATCCTTTTGTACTGTCTGTCTTTATAAATTAGATATAGGTTCCATATGTTTATTATATATAAATAATCTTGCCTTTTCGCTTTATTGTTTATATATATATATATATATATATATATATATATATATATATCATAAAAACGAATGATCTAATATGTGTGATAGAACTAAATTGATGATAACTCTATTTGTTATAAAGTCTGCCAAGTTGCATAAATATTTGGAAATCACCTCCGAATTTCCTTTCGTTTTATCCCTTATGAGAATGAATAACAGAATCAATCTTTTTCCCTACATTTGTTTCTGCTGCAATGCTTTGAGTCTGGTCAACAATCTCGAAATCTCAGCTTCGGAAAAAATTCTGATGACAGTTAATTAAGGCAACATCACCACTTCCCATGTCTTGGTATGATGAAGCTTTGTGTTCCCAAAGTAAAAGAAAGACAATTAAATATTTTATTATATATTTTTTTACTTGAAATTATGCTCGAGAGAATATTTCAAGTAATATTAATTATATAGTTAGAGTGTTGTATTTTTTTATTTGTATCAGAAAATATTTGAATGCATCCAGATACTAACTACCATATTTTTTTTATTTTATTTAAGCATCATGTTTTAAATACCAAATCAATTGCATTTTTTTCTTCATAAAACTTTAAACCATAAGGGTTATTGCTTAGCACACAGATTCTGTTAAATAGTGATATAAATCTATTATTAGACCATTATGTTCAATTTTCATTAATTTTATGTTACACAGGATGTTTCATAGGATATTGCGAATAATCATTTGAATAAATCTTCAGCAGGTGGAGAAAGCGGTATGAAGTTGGATACGTATAAGTAAAGATCTACAAGAAACCTATATACAGACTTTGCAGGGTTTCGATCTTAAACAAGAATATACCGATTTCAGTGGCCAAAATTAGATTTATGCTACATTATATCAACGTAAGATCTCTTCACATTCAAAAGCTGACAGTTTACCGTGGTTTGTGCTATGATTTCAGACTGCCGGAGTGTTTTTTAATCCAGACTGTAATTTCTGAACGTTACCTTGACAACGAAGTTGATTCCCGTACTTACCACGTACACTGGATCAAGGACGCGTGGTTTCAGCGGAATGAGGCGTCTCCAGATTCAACAAAACCTGAACTTGCTTAGAAGTTTCCAAGACAACCATGTTATCGTTAGAAGTTGAAGAATCATTTTGGCGATGGACCACTCCATATCTCTTACTTATCTTATGCTATAATTGTTTTATAAGGCTACATTAAAGATTGAGTCATAGAAATCAATCCAAAAACATGAAATCACTGAAGACCAAGTTTGATAACGCCTATTTCAACAGAGACACTTAAGTAAGTCATTGACAGAATTTCAGAGACTTTATTATGTTGTTCCCTCAGATGTCAAAATATTTAAACATTTTATCTTTTTTTATATAACACGTGAATATTGAAAATTAAAGATGAAAATATTTTTACAATCATGTATTGAATGTTTACTTTTGCTGCATTCTGTGAAATGTTGTTCTGTAAAGTAGTGCGATGGAGTCCAATTGATCCCAAAAGTGTCCAAGACAGCTATAGCCACAACATGAGAGGAATAAACGAGTTGATGAGAGCTTGTGCTCCGGAGAGAGTTGAGTGTATCAGCAGTGAAGACAGATCTTATAAAAACACATAATTTATAAGTTTTCCAGTGCTGATATTTAGATGTTTTCAAAATAAGTATTGATAACTTTTCTGTAAATATTATTTAAAAAGTATTTCTTGTATGTGATATATAAGTATTTTAAAAATGTGATTCTATATGTGATATATAAGTATTTTTAAATACGTATATTATAATATATAAGTATTTTTAAATATATTTTTATTAATATTATTTTTTTAAAAATCAGAATACAGTAATCCCCACAATAGCATGATATATTAGTTCCAATTATAGTAAAATGAGTTGTATGAGAAATCTCGTAAAACGCGATTGTATAACCTCGTATTATGCGCTATGTACAAATGATTTATTTTTCCTGTTAAAGGAAGTTTAAATCAAATATTACAGGAAAACTATATCTTGAACGAAACTAAGAACGTTTTAAATATAAAAAACGTATACAAATGTAACTAAAAAAAACAGTTCATTTCAAATAATTCCAAAAACAGTTTCATTGTATGTTTATTTGCTGTTGGAGCTATCTGAAATAACGTTTCCTCGACATCTTTTTTAATAGAATGTTCAAAGTTCAATAATATAATTTTACTTAATTCTATAAGAACACAATTAACACAAAGTGTAACCGCACACGAAATGGATTGTGAAGTGTAAAAATAATCAGAAATTTCGCAGTGCAGGAATAGGACTCGGGAAATCAACACGTTATATGCGGGAAAACACATGTGATACCGAGGGACATGAAATTACTTCCATTGAAAATGCATTACAATAGTAACGTGTTATAGAAGGATTATTGTATTTTTAAATAACATTTGCAGAAATGTTCTTATTTTAGTTGTCATTCTCTGTGTAATCTATCAAATACATTTTTAAAAGCTTCCAAATTTACTAAATTATTTTAATTATTGTTTAAGTACTGCAAATGAAATGGCTGGAAACCCTTACATATCCAAGCAAAAACAACTTTTATTGTTAGTTTACATTTCAGCTATGGGAGTGTCTTTCAGGATTGAAAAGTCGTTTATTTTCCTATTCATTTAAATTGAACCAGCATCGTTTTTATTTCCGATTAAGTGCAATAATAACTTATAAAAATATTAACATTATCGGAACAACCATAACTAGAAGTTAAAATGAAATTCCTATAACAATACCCATAAATTGGTTTGATTCCACAAAAAATATTTCGAAAGAAATAAAACTATAATAACAAACGCACAGTTGAAAAATCTGAAAATGCGAGTTCTGTACTTATCCACCGCGTATGAATTTATTCTTTCTGGTTCGGCCATTTCGAGAATTTTCATTCGCTTCGAACACTAAAAAATTCGCTTAGCGGTAAAATTTTGATGGTTAGTCCTGATTATAGCTGGAATGTTGCCACAATAATGGAGCTAATATACTTTCCTTAAGCCATTTTGAGTGCTTCTTTGCTACATAACTTTTTATTGTACGCTGCTTGAATGCGACGTCTTTTATGATCTTATGCTTACTGTGATTTAGAAATTGTTTTGCCGAAAAACGAATACCATAAAATAAATATAAAAAATTTCAAGTTGAATATTTTTAAATATTAAATAAATGTGTGTTTATGGTTTTCAAAATATCTCATAAGAATTTCAACTTAGGCAAAATATCACATTGTTTTATTCAAATGCAATATTTAAAATTCAAGCACTGTAAATGCTTTGAAAATAAAATTAAAAGTTCATCAAAATTAAATACAATCAGTTTTTACAATTTCGCTTAATTGTGCGATAAGCGTTTTGTAATTTACTATCTGAAAAGATCTTAATTTGAAAGTTTGAACACACACACAAATTTCCAATTCACATGTTGTGATATTCAATAAGAACTGTAAATTATGCGGGTTTAGTTCAATCTAAAATAAACTCTGCTCAAAGCTTTCAAATCTAAATTACTTGTTTGACAGCGTATGAAATGACATTGATAAATTATCTTCAAGTTAGTTTTAATCAAAGCTAGTTTTGCTTATTGCAATATATTTTCTGCTGGATGTTTGTTTATAACGAATTTCAAGGCCAAGCCACTGCACCTTGATGGGGGAAAAACATTTTTCTCATGTCGGGGAAGAAGTATTATTGCCCCACGGAACCGATGATCATTTGTATTGAGAAGTTAAAAGTATTACAGAGCTCAATGCTCTTCCGATAGTGCGTGCGTGCGTACTGGAGAAGGACAACTAAGGTGTTAATTTCATCGCTTGAACATGTTCAAAATTATAAGGCTTAATTTAAGAGGAGTAACTTTCCATAACGGAAGTTTTCACGCTTCAAGAACAACGGGATGTGCTTCCATTCCTTTCTTTAAAATTGTTATTTTTAAACAATATTTTTAAAGAATAAAAAAAGCAAAAATTCTTATGAAAATTTCATAGTGAAAATGTACAAAGAATGGAATTTCTGTCGACATCCATGCATTTTTTTCCATTCCCGGCAATGGGAAAATGCATATATTTTCCAAACTTGTTGACAAATTTATAATGAAGAAATATAAATAGACACTGCCAGGCATTGAAAATGCAATAACAAGAAGGGGTAGCCAGAAAATTATACAAACTTCAGTCTAGACGCATCTTAACTAGTTATACAAATAATGCTAGATTCGTTCCGTGCTAGATTCGGAAGTGCTGGATTTCATTCCCAATGCCGCCAAAGACTCATCGACTACATGCGATATACGACCTCGTTAACTCTGTGAAATTGAAAGTCTTGTGGATGATCCTTGAGTAGTTACCATGGGGGCAATGTTCTGGTGAAAATTTCCTCCTCCTCCAAATCAAAGTCAATATTCAGAGAGTTGATCTTCTGGTGAACCATCTATCCGAAGAATTTTAGAGCAAAGGTCATCTTCTAGTGCTAAATAAACGACAGTGGTGCTTTAGAGCATCTTTGTAATCCACAATTTTGACTTAATTTCAAACCGTCGGCTGACAAGATTGGTTTATTTAAGCGTCATAACGACAATGATGGGAAATACGAAAATCTCCAGCCCACGTAGAATAATATATAAAGTGATGAACCGGCAGTGTGGACAATATTCGCAACATTATTGCTTTTAAAAAAATAATCTATGAATATTTATTTTGTTGCAAAGAACCTCTGTAATTGCAGACAATACCAGACCATCGTCGACGGCATCAGTTTCAGCCGACAAACGAGTTTCCGAGAAGCATTGTGATCGGGCTGAGAAGGACAGGTTGGTCCTTAAAGCAAATTGCAGCTGAAGGAAACATAGAAGCATTCACAGTCACCGCCTGTAGCAAAGATGGTTGGAACAAGGAACTGTGGAAATTTGTGGGGTACCGGTGCAGCCACAGTGACGGCAGAACGCGTGGATTCACAATTCCAAGAGAGGCTGTGGTGGCCTCTCAAATCATGTGAAAGACAACTTGGATGCTCCCATATTGAGCAGAACCATTTGCCATCGATTGATTGCTAGTAACCTACACTCATGAGGTCCATTAAGAAGACTGCCAGTGACCCCACAGCATATATGTGAACATCTTGAATAGTGCCAGATTAGAGTCATGTGGACAGCAGAAGGGCACAGGATAGTCTTCTCGGATGAATCCTGCTTATGTTTCTTCAGTGATAGTCACCGCGTAGGAGTGTGGTTTCGATGTGAAGACAGGTCCAATCCTGCAGTAATTGTGGAACGCCCCCACAACGTAACAATGTAACATCATGGTTTCGGGTGCCACTGTGTACAATTCCTGGTTACCTTTAATTCGTATTCACGGCACTATGACAGCCCAACTTACATGAAGAGTATGCTGTGGCTGGTGTAGCGTACCGAGGTGGCAAGGCAATTGATGACAATTTCACTTTTAACTTAATTTAATTTAATTTATAGATGAAGATAAATTTTAAATATACATAATTTTTACTATTTACATAAATTTTAATACAACTTAATAATCATGACAATATTATTGGCGGACACCTCCACAAGCGCACCTCCAGTGCGTTGTCTCTCTGAGAATACACTTTACTAACTAAAATAAACAAAAACAATATAATCGGAAAGGAGGAGGGCGGCAGAATCTGCGCGCATGCGCTGTACTGATCCTCGCCATTTTAGCACGTTACAACTCCTTCCCCCTCCGGAAGGACTTTCACATGAGTAACAGTCTTACAATTATGTATACATACTCAAATAACTAATAACAAAACATAATAAGCTTAACCACATAACTATAAAATAACATATGTCAAAATATTTACATAGCAATTCACTTAAGATTCGAATCTGTTCTTTACTTAATCTCTCTTCTAAATTATTTTTTTGAATTCAGAACAATTAAAAATATTTGAGTTGTTTTCAATAAATGAGAATTTAATTTCTAAATCTGGAGGATCTTTCATTTCATCTAACTCAACAAGATTTATAACATTGGATTTACTATAATAGGGCTTTAGTAAATTCACATGATAAATTTGTGATTTCTCTTTCTTATTAGGCAAAGAGAGAATCAGAGTTCAGTTAGTTAGTATCAGAGATTTTAGATTCAATCATTCCTGGGCCATGCCATTGAACAGCTTGTTTATTTGCAGGAGAAGGTGCCAAAACAAGAACTTAGCTTTCTTCTTTCAATTATCGTTTAACACTGTTTCTATCATAATAAGTCTTTCGCTTTTCTTATAATTCTTCCATTTTTTTTCACAGCTAGATTTTGACATCGTTTTAGTCGATTGATAAGATTTAAAACATAGTCAACAGCAGAATTTTGCTCTTCTTCAGGTTGTAACCAGTGTTCATAGAGTAAGGTTATTGGTGTTCTTAAGTTTTTTTCTATAAACTAATTCTGCAGGGCTGAATCCGGTTAACTCGTGAGTTATAGTTCTTAAAGCAAACAAAGCTGCAAGCGGCTCCCAATCTGGGGAAGATTCTAAACATAATATTCTAAGAATTCGTTTGATAGTTCTGTGGAATCTTTCTACTGGATTACTTTGTGGATGATACACCGAACTATGTATTAATTTTATTCCAAACCTCTCAATAAATTCTGTAGTTAAAGCACTCATAAACGAGGTTCCTTGATCACGTTGGATCTCTATAGGAAAGCCCATTCGGCTAAACACTTTAAGCAATGCATCAACAACTGATGTGGATGATATATCTTCTAAGGCAACAGCATCTGGATATTTGGATGCAAGACACTTAGCCGTAAGAATATATTTTTTTCCTGAAGGTGTGACAGGCAAAGGACCTACAGCGTCTATATTTATCTTTCTAAAAACTACAGATATTATTGGTACTACTTTCATAGGAGCTTTCTTTTTCTCTCCAACTTTTCCGGCTTTTTGACAAGGATCACAGGACCTTACAAATTCTTCTAATTTTTTGTAACAATTTGGCCAGTAAAAATTTTGAGCTAGTCTGTCTTTTGTTTTAGTAACTCCAAGATGAGCAGATGTACCTTCATGACAAGCGATTTTTAGTTTTTCTCTGAACTCCTTAGGAACAACTAATAAACAATTTTCATGTCCTAATTTATCTACTTTTCTTTTAAGAAACAGTTCATTTTTTATCACATAATTTGTTTTATTGACTTCTCCAGACTAGATATTCTCAGCCTGTTTAAACAATGGTTTGAGATCCTCTCTTGTTCTTTGGCAATGTTTGAATTTTTCTTTATTAATTTTAAGTCAGGAAACTAAAGGATCATCCGACTGAGCTTCTGGTAAAATTGTTAATTCTTCCTTATCCACAACCTCTTCATTGGAATTTGTATTCAAACCTTCTTTTGTTTTGTTTGAGTTCATCTTCAACTCCTCTTCTATACGTTTTTGACTTCTAGTCTGCACATTATTTATCTCATCTTCCAAATTCTTATTTTCCTTCTTTTCTTCTATTAATGAGGCTGTTCGGTTTTCTAATAGGTATCTACCACGATCCAATTCATTTGTAATAATAGCAGCCTTTGTAATAACATTTCCTAAATCACACTCCAACACAATTCGTGCAATTGGTAAACATGTGAGATTCAAATCTAAGGGTTGCTGCACCCAAACATGTTCACCAGTCATATTATTAGGCAACACATACTTCCTACTAACAATATCTATTGTGGCCCCAGTATATCTCAAAATTTCACATTTAATTCCACTCTCTTTTCCAATAATTGTATATGGTTTGAGTAATTCCTTAACCATTTCTTCTCCTACGTTATTTATAGAATTAGGGGCGTGTCTTTTAATTAAAGGGCATTGTGGTCTCAAATGATCAGTAGAATTACATTCAAAACATTTCAATAGTCTTCTCTTTTCAAAACTTTTATCTTTAAATCCTTCCTTAAGATCTTTCTTCTCTTTCTTAAAATTTTCATTCCTATGATTATCACGTTTCATAAACCTGTGAAGAGGGCTATATGATCTTTGATTTTTATGTTGAATAGTTTTCTTCGTCACATTAATTGATTTGATAGTTTTCTTAATGTCCTCAAATTCTTTTAATTTCTCTGCCTAATGAAGTGGATTGTTTATACTACCCCATTCATCTAAATAGAATTCTTTAAATTCTTGTGGAGCTCTCTTTTTAATCTGATCCGTTAGGATTAAATCACTTAACTTTTCAAAAGTATCAACTTTAAGTCCATTGATCCACCCATAAAAATAATTTTAAAGTTCATGATAATAATCTATCCAAGTAACATCATTTTCCTTTTGATGTTTTACAAACAAATGTCTAAACTTCTCTGGGGTCAATTTAAATCTTTTAAATAAAACTTCTTTAACATAATCATAATTCTGTGCTTCTTCTTCTTCTGGCTCACGTGCAATTATTTGAGTGATTTCATACGGCAGTAAGCCTAACAAATATGAAACCCACTATTCTTTAGGTATTTGGGCACGACGTGCCTAGCGTTCAAAAAGAATTAAATATAGATTAATATCTTCTTTTACATCAAATCTATGGATCATTCCTTGAAGATCTTTACGAAAATGTTGCGCATCTTCGCTGAGGGATTCATTTGTAAGTTTCAATTGAGATTCTAATCTCAGCTTTTCTAATTCATGTTCCCTTTCTGCTTCTCTTCTCCGTTCTTCAGCTTCTATTTCAGATTTTCTTCTCCGTTCTTCAGCTTCTATTTCAGATTTTCTTCTCCGTTCTTCAGCTTCTATTTCAGATTTTCTAAGTTCTCTCTCTTTCTGAATTTGTTCTTGTTTTTTCTTTCATCGATTATAGAAAGGAACAATTCTTTCACAAAGTCCTTTTCATAGTTAGGGCTCTTAATATAATAGTTTGTTTAAAAGATATACTAGATAAGTTTGAGTCAACATCTACCTCGAGCTCCGAGGCTAAAATTAACAAGTCCTGCTCTTTACCTTTTCACAAGAATGACATAATTAATGCTTAATCTAAGCCTGATTTAACACGTTTCTAACAAAACTCAAATACTTAACTAACAATATTGATTGTTTCAACTTCACATGAAATTATAATATTTCATAAATTAATTTTTGTTTTTGGTTGGAAAACAAAAGTAATCTACCATTATTATGCACAAAGTATATAAATATTTCAAAAACAAGGAAACAATATCTAACTTAAAATATTTCTTTTATATTATATTCAAACTTATGATAAAATTTCAATACTTAATATAATAATTTTTTTTTCACTTTTGGAAACAGATTTGGCTTAAAAATATATCATATACCTTGATAATCAATTTTTTTCTCTTAGCAACATTTAATTCTATAAAATTCGTACAAACCTGTACTGTCGTCTATGATGCACTTAGCACATGACCTAGACTAAAAAATATTTGTATACAAGAATAATAACAACTTAAATATACGAGTTTCTAGAAATAAACAAATTCGGTATCAAAATTTAACAGTAATAGTATGCAAATATATGATATATATACCAACTATTATATTTACTCAAACTTATATGTCAATAAAATGAAAATACTATAGAGATTTTCATTTATAACATCACAAATCAAAACTAAACAGGATAGAGTACCCAATAAGAAAATAATTCTAATCAAATATTTCTGCAAATGTGCAAGAAATTTTAACTAACAATATATAAAAATTAATGAAATTATATATAATATACACAATTTTATAATACAAAACACTAATGAAAATATAAGAATGTTTGCACTAATCTTTCAAAACGAAACTTCTTTACTGAGTTTAGAAAATAACAAACACAATTTTTCGGTTATTTTAAAAACCAAAAATAATTCTTATCAAATTACATCAACATTTCAAGTGAAATAATTATATTTAATTATACATATTTTTTTTCACTTATTTTCGATTTTGAATTCGATTTCGAACTCACTTTCACACGAAATTTCACTTTCTTTTTTCACTTTTTTCGAGATTTCACCGAAAAAAACACACGCGCACAACACTTCTCTATTATCACACTTTTCTTGATTTCAGGAACAGGAATTTTCAATTCACAATTCCAAAACGGTATACTTGGACAGAATAGATTCGAAAATCAGAAGTAGCGCAATATTTCTTAGATTCTCATCACAAAATTTTGGATGGAATTAAATCACAAACAGAAAGCTATTTTATTTTTGTTCCAAGGGCTGGAATCAAAACAGCATATTTCTATTCCACTGGATGGAATTAAGCATAACAGGAAACACATTAATATAGCAGGGTGCTATGGATTGAATTAATACTTCAAGCTGGAGGCTTCTTTTTCCAAGGATTGGAACTAACCATTTCTCTTCTATTCCACGGGCGGGAATTTAACTGGAAACACTTTTTCCTTCCCACTCCAAAATAGCGGGAAGCTATGTCTTCTGATTCCAAGGGTCGGAATCGAAACCACCGAATCAAATATCAATAGCGGGTTGCTATCAATTTATTTTTTGTTGGAATGACAACACTTCTCAAAAATATCTTTTACTTAGAATCTCTCATTAATTCTTCAGAATTATTCGAAACAGTTCTATCCGCACCGATGACACCATTTAAAGCTGTAGCGTACCGAGGTGGCAAGGCAATTGATGACAATTTCAATTTAATTTAATTTAATTTATTGATGAAGATAAATTTTAGGTATACATAATTTTTACTATTTACATAAATTTTAATATAACTTAATAATCATGACAATATCATTGGCGGACACCGCTACAAGCGCACCTCCAGTGCGTTGTCTCTCTGAAAATACACTTTACTACCTAAATTAAACAAAAACAATATAATTGGAAAGTAGGAGGGCGGCAGAATCTGCGCGCATGCGCTGTACTGATCCTCGCCTTTTTAGCACGTTACACTGGTGACACTCCTCTACTTTTAAGATCTTCTCAGAGCCCTATATCAGTAGGATGACAACCGATTGCTCATTGTTCGCATCAGGCAACATATTCTACAGGTTGTATAGCTGCTTCCCTTTCTTCACTGTGCTTGTAAAATCTCTCACCAATCGAACACGTTTGAGATATGATTAGAATCCATTTGCAAACTCTGACACTGTCTCTCTCAGAAGACGTACTTTGGCAAATGATTAACTGGGATTGGAAAGCCATTCCTCAAATCGCCACCCGTACTCTCATTGACTCTGTGCCTAGACGTGTTGCTTCGTGCATCACCGTCCACAGTTATCCTGCAATCTACTGACTCAATCAGGCTCTCGCTCTGTATTATGCATATCATTTTGAAATACAGATCACTTATTGTTCGTTATTTTCTTTTTCTGTTTGCCGAGTTTCATCACTTTCTGGAAACTCCTTCTTGGTGTTTCATTTTCAATGTCAGGCAGTGTATATTCTGGTAGTATGTAGTAGCTTAGTTAAAGTTCTGTAAATCTTGGATATTTTTCAAAAACGTAAAATGATTTCTCAGATATTAAAAGAGGTTAAGTTGTTGGAATCCGTCTAGCTGGAGAAGTTTAAATAACACATTCTAATTTTTAGACGTTTCAAGAGATAAGGGGTCTAAAGAAATGGCAGCACTTATACATTGTTGCAATACAAACTTGGAAAACCAAAATAGGGTACGGAAGAAGGAACTCGTGAAAGAAACCAATGGGTATTGAAGCAGTTTTTAATATCTTAGAAGGAACAACTACAGCAAAATTTTCCGCAGACCTCATTCAGCATCTGGATTCTTCAGTTACAAGGTACTTTCACACTCAGAACATTTGAGACTTAGCAGCAGTTTCCAGGCCATTTGTTACAGATGCAATGCCAAAGGTCATGTACAGTGATCCTCTCTCCCAAACCATGTTCGATTAATAAGTTGAAGAAATTAATATGATCTGATGAATCGTCTTTTCTACGCTTTCCACCACAACATGAGAGGTGCACGTTTAGAAGACACTTGTCTGATCGTAATTGTCTCCTTACAACTGCCAACAATGTAGATGGGTTTTTCATAATATGGGCAGACATGTGAAGCTTTTCTGGTGCCCCATTCATAAAACTGAAATAAAGAACCACTGTGGTGAGGTATAAAGACATTTTAGTTAACTGAGTCCATCCTTGATGAAACTTTATTTCCCGTGGGATAGAGCATTTTTCAGCATTATAATGCACTTATTCAATCAATAAGACATGCCCGATCATGATGACACCACACAAGGATGCAACTAAATATATAATTCAGTTCGCACAGTCCCTTGATTTCAATAAAATTAAACTGTTAGGATCTACTTCAGAGCATTCAATGACGAATTGGTATCTCTTCTAGGGCTCTAATGAATCCATGAAGATTGGATTCATTATTAACACACTATCTAAGCTGTAAATCAAATCGCGAAATATACATTTGTTGAGTATCTGTGAACTTTGTATTTATTTATTAAAGCAAACAGTAACTCAGTACCTCGTATTTCTGGTACAAAGAATTTGGACGTGAAAATATTTATTTCATATAATTGAAATTAATTTCATATGATTGTGGTGTTTATAGTTTTCCAATTTAGATAAGGGAAAATATGGATATATAAGTTACGATTGAAGTGTGAAATCCATGGTTTCATTGAATGACTAGGTATTTCGTGAAATAACTGGTCACGTCTGTTAAGGTATATAAAATGAGTGATTTTTGTGATTTAACTGGGTATTCTATCGAATAACGATCCCTTAATCGTTAAAGAATGGACGACGTTCTAAAGTCCTTAGGGTAGGCTCCAGCTGCTTTCAGTCAGTTTCGATTGCTTACAGAAGATGCAATGACGGATGAGCGTCCTTCCGTTGATTTTATACGCAGAATTTAGATAGTATATTGATATATTAACGTTTCAAGTTTTGTATTATCAACAGATATTTTTGAAAAATGTTTTAAAGCATGTATTTTATTACTTTTTTATGTTAATGAAAAATGTTCAGTAGGAATAAGAGGCCAACCTGTAAAGAAAAAAGCTTTAGTGCCATATAGAGATTTTGAATACATATATTAAATAAGCGTGGGACAAGGAACATCTGCTCTGCTCTTACACCTGAATTATTAACTTCGAAGTAAAAAGTGTTAAAACATCATAGGAAAAAAGTATCACGAAACTATTGGTTACTTCAGCATTGTGATACCTTTGAAGTTAATGTTTGGAAACTGAAGTTATTGTCTGGCAAGTATCAATCTGGGTCACATTTTTAGGCACTTCAGTACGTATTCCAATACCTGAAGTTGATAGAGCAGACGCTACATCTGTTTCAGGTGTCGCTATGGAAAACACTAGAGAAGGAAATTTCCGATTCTGAAGAAAAGATGGCTGATTAAAAGAACTCTACTCTAGATCTCAATTTAGTATATGAAAACGAGAATAAATTTTCATTGAAGCTCTGAATATTGACATAACCCTTCCAGCTTGTGCCGTACTGCAGCGGATCAGATTTGCACTTCTTGACAAGGACATGAAAACTGATCGTGTAAAATATTTTTAGTGGTAAGAATTGTGCTTCCTGCAAAAAATAATATTCTATGCAACTTAAAATATCATCACAGCAATCCTTGTTAAAATAAATAATGAGAAAAGTAGAATAAAAGTATCCCATAAAATTTTTAAAAATTAAAATCCTTTTACATTTTTTTAAAATTAACATAATGCTTTTATGGAGCAACAAATTTTCATATCAGCATGCATATTTTTGATAATATTTCAATACAACTGTTTCTGCAGCATTTATATATTTTCTATTCTATATTTAACTAATACTAGTAGAAAAAGCAATAGTAATTATATTATCTGTTTTTCTCTATTATTTATCCATTAATCATCTGTTATAGGTATATTAATCTGTTATAGGTATCATCTCTTATAAATATATTGAGTATTTTTTTAGAGATTTCATCTATTTATGATAAATTAATACATAAAATTAATTTGAATTTTTCCTTTTAACTATATATCATTACTTATTTCCTAGAATAACTATATAACGATGAAATTTTTCCTCCATTAGGTACTTGTGCTTTAACTGTCTCATATATATATATATATGTATATATATATATATATATATATATATATATATATATATATATATATATATATATATATATATATATATATATATATATATATATATATATATATATATATATATATATATATAATGTATCAAGTCAGAGATCACTTCAACTTCCAGTGAACAGATGAAATGGAATTATTCAATGAAGGTCCGCGGAGGTAAATTAAAAGAATCGAAGTCATTTGTCACTTCAAATGTCGCTGAAAGCAAGAACAAGGAGAGGAGAGTTCATATTGAAATAATTTCTAAAATGAGCCTCGAAAATAATTCTGCTAAACTTTCCAGATGAATTAATTGAAAGAATACAATTATAAATATTCGTATTAAAATTTGTTTGCAAAAATAACTTAAGCACTTCTTGCGAAATGAGTTAAGGGTACTAATTCCATATTTTAAAACGAAAGAAACTGGAATTACTTCAAATCGATTTGAAAATGACTTAATTCACTTTTGTGTTAAAGATATTTGATTGAAAAGAATTATGTTCTTTTAAGAGAATATGTTTCTAAGTTTATAATTTAATTTTTATTCTACCGTGATTTTGTAGTCACATGATTTAAATCAACAAATATCTGCAGAATAAAGTGACTCAAACCGCTGCTGATATTTCTGCCAGAAATTCATAATCAAAGAAACAAACTATTAACCAGAATCCGAGCAGGCAAATATAATATCTGAAGATGAATCAACAGATTTAGCACATTTTCTAAAAAACAACTTGATTTACAGGTGAATAAAAAAATTATCCCATTGTCTTTTAGCCAATAGTAAGCATGAAAGTATTTCATACTTATTAGATTAAAAAGTAAAAATCAATCGAGTAATTTTAATGAAACATTCGTTTATTTCCGTCTGAAGAAGCATAGAAATTATGACAGCACAATAAGAGGAAATCTTTTTCGTAAACACTAACTAAATATTTCTTCGGAAAATCTTTTATCAGAAATTTAAATTTTTAAGAAATTAACTATATAATAGTTAAAAAAAATTTCTTATTTTCACATAGTCTATTGCTACAAAAGCTGAAATATAATATTTTAAATTTAATTTAACTTTCATATTTTAAATGATATTTTAAAAACCGTTTACTGCAAGAATATACTTTTTCTGGTTTTTATCGAAGTATCCGAAATAAAAAATTTTCTTTACAATTTTGTACAACAATCCATGGTGAATATACTTCTACTTCGATTCAGAAAGTTTTTAAAAAAATTATAAAATTTCTTTGACATTTTTTTTTTTTTTTTTTTTTTTTTTTGTAGTCCTGAAAAGAGAAAAGTCTCGTTTGTGTAAACTCCAGGGACTCCGAAATTCTTTCTCATAGAAAAATTTAGACTGGATCAATTAAAAATGATCTTTATTCCGCTTTGAATGACACAATGTTAAAGGTAAAATTTAAAAAAAAAAACAACCTCAAAATGCTTCTATAAACGGGAAAATATGTTTTTTTTTTTTTTTTTTTTTAAACTTTGGAGGCAAAGAACTGCAGAGTAAATTCTTCTAAAATATTGGGTTAACATTGATTAAATGTGTTACCGCCCTATCTAGTGGTCAGAGAGCCTGACTGTGGGTAGGGAGGACCTGGGTTCGAATCCCGGTTCCGGCATGGATGTACTTTCTTTCTCTATCTATCCTGTCTTTGCCCTTTCTGTGCATGAATGACATGTGAATGGTTACCTACCCTATAAACGGGTCCCCATGGCAAGTGTGTACTGAAGAAGCCGGACTACACACCAAATTTGGTTCAGTATGAAAAAGTGGAGCAGTCATATTGTCAGCCTATCTGGCACAAGAAAAAAAAACATTAATTAAATAGAAAAGAAAAATGAATTTCATTTGAAAAATACTTATTTTTGTATTGAAAATAAGGACTTAAAAATTATTTTCATTTTCAGAAACTTATTAAAAATATATAATCCTAATGCATGCAATATATTATGATGATTTGAAGCAATGTTCCTTTGAATTTTAATCTATGAATCAGACGAATTCTTGTCACTGAGATTTGCAATCTTTTCTTCAAATTTTCTTCTCGATAATTCGAATTCTTAAAGTAAATAAAAAAGATACAAATTCAGATATATGTTCCGCTTTTCATTCGCGCGTTCCTTTCAAATAAAGATGCAACTCTCTCCCTCCTCTCTCTCCTCTCTTTCTCTCTCTTTCCCTCTTTCTATTTATATATGTATGTATGTGTATATATATATATATATATATATATATATATATATATATATATATATATATATATATATATATATATATATATATATATATATATATATATATATATAGATATATATAGATAGATAGATAGATAGATAGATATGTGTAAATTCCACAGTAAAATGTTATACAATTAGAAAATTAAAATAATTTTAAATTATATTTTTAATTCAGTGGAGTTGGATTGAATTATTAATTATTTTTAATTATAAATATAACTTATAAATATAAAATAATGTTACATTTATAATTACAAATAAATTATAAATATAACATTATAATTTATTTGTAATTATAAATGTAACATTATTTTATATTTATAAGTTAATTTTGAGTGAGATTAATTAAATTATAAATATAACATTATAATTTATTTGTTTACTTTAATTTTAATTAATTTATTTTATTTCTAATATTTTTATATAATATTATAAAGGGAATAATATATTTATAATATTATTAGTATAATATTATAAAGAAATTCATTTTTCTAACTTTATTACCATTCACTTTCATTCTCCGGATGAATGTTTGTTATAAGAAATCCATTTGAATATAAATTTTTAATGATGATATGTTTTGCTTATGATTTGAAATATTGAAGTATTCAATCTGGTTTCAGTTTAGTTTTCACAAAAACGAACAGCAAGTGAACAAGAAATCAATCAGTGTGTTTTTTCTGCTGTTTGCTTCTTAGCGTTCAAGGTATTCACTATTTTGACTTGACTGATTTGAAGAAATGCTTCAGCTAAGTCTTCAACTCTATCATAACTATCATTTCTATCAGAATTATTTGGAAAATGCCACAACATTTTCCCCCTACTGTCCAGAAATGAATGATGTGCGAAAGGTTTTTATTTTTTCTTCCTCCTTTTGGCAACTCGAGGAGAGGAAGTCTTATCTCGTCAATCGAGAGTTACTGGAAGAAAATATGGCTGACATTTCATTGAGGCAACATGTGCTCTTTTTTCCTGTATAGTTCGCTGGAGCTCAATGTTTGGAGGGGACACGAAATTGCGGGGATTGGTAACATTACTTAATCGAAATTTTCCTTTCATAATTAGCTTTCTTGGTAAAGATTATCTTTTATTAATGCACTCAAACAGACGTTTTTTGCGACGAAACAGACGAAAGAATCTTTTAGTTAGCAAATTTGTATAAGGCATTTAAAAAAATGTATTCTAAATATGAAAGCTTGCAAACTAATAGTTCTGTATAGTTTCATTTTTATTAATTATGCTTACAAAATAAATTTTAAATCATTAAAATTAATAGTTGTATATTTATTTTATTGTAATAATTTTCTTATTGTTATTCTTTATGCTGTTAATGTTTTCATTTCTTGTCACAACTTCATTGTTATACTTATTTCTCGAAAAACATTTTACAGTTCTAAGTTTAAAAATGAATTAAATATTTTGTAGTGCAAACTTACACCCACATAACGCCAGTAGTTTTAGTTTAGTCATCAGCTTCGGAGATATATCCACAATAAAGCATAACTGACTCCGTGATTTCATAGATCACGATTTTTCTCTATTTCAGGTTTCCATTAAAAAATAAAAAAACGTGGACACTCACTCGCTTGATTCGTTTTCATCGAAGGCAGAAACGCCAATAAATTCTTAGCACTCGTGTAATTTGTGAAAAATACAACAAACAAAAATTACCTTAAAAGTATGGAAGTATTAGAAATGGCGTGATTTGGGATCAGTGTGATGACACTGATTTATTTTCCTCGCATATATTCTGATGCTTCATGATTTTGAGTGAGATTAAATTAATCTTTATAAAATTTGGGGATCTGTAAAGGGAAATTGAAAAGGAAGTTAAAAAGCAAAAGTAATTCTTTCCTTCCTTTTTCTTAGAACCCAAACGTAAAAGCTTAAATAATCAATGTTTAATCAGTTTTAGTTTACCCTACAAACTGTTGTTGCTACTGCAGCGGCAAGCTTCCCTGTAACTTGCCTGAGTTGGGTTCTACCCTAGTTAGATAGAAGCAGCCAGGTGAGGTCTTTTTGATTTTGAAGCAGGGATCCAAAAGACCCCTTAACACTTGGACTGTCACCCCCAAAGGTATTATTTCACTTGGAGAGCATTGCAGCCACACCCATTTTGCAGCCAATTTCAATCTACGGAAAAAATATCTTTAATGTAAAATTTTCGTTCGACAGGAAATCTGTAATATTAGTTAAAGTATGATGTTCTTACAAAATGTCTTAAAGTTTAGATAAATAAAATTTTAAATAAAAAAATATTTTCAAAGTAATTTTATTTCGAGAGAATGACAATTAAAGCATTGAATTTTAAATATTTTCTATTACCATAGTTAAATTAAAGGATTGACAAATGCTTAGAACACAGTTGATGGGAATTTCAAAATATTATAATATTCATTTAATTATCTATAATGCAACTAAAATAGAAAATCCAAGAAAAAGTATATTTTCAAAACATTGCAAGATTTTGATTCAATTTAATAATTAAAAATCAGAGAAACAAATTTTGACCTGTAGATACCAGATAATTGTTCCCGGTAACAAAAATATATTTTCATCATGTCCACCCTAACTTTTTTTTCATATTAATGCATCAACGGTGATACGTTGGCTACATTTGGCGGCATTTTAAGAAAGCAGGAAAAGTAGTGATTTTTAAATCAAAAATTAACTGCCATTTAAAGTATCGAAGGAATTATTAACAATTAATATTTCTATTATATATATATATATATATATATATATATATATATATATATATATATATATATAAAATATATTTTAAGTGAATATTTTATAAGGAATAAAAAATAATTTATTTTAATATTCGAAATAATATACATTTGATTAAATGACTAATACCAAGAAAAACGATTGTATGCCTTTTAAACAATATTACTTTGCAATTGAAAATAAATGAATATCTGTATTAAAATAATATCAAATGGTTTTACAGATATACAATATTTATTTAAAAAAATTCTTAAAAACTGTACTTTAAAAACTTTTTTTAGGCACGCCCAACAATTTTAAAAAGTTAGTAAAGCATCATATGATTGACTGGTTTAGAAAGAAGATGTTTAATTTGTAAAAATATTTTTTTTTTATTTTGCTTAAAGGAAGGGGGGAAAACATATTTAGTAAAACAATATTGATACTATATTCCCGAAAAGAATGTAAACAACTAAAAGAAAGGGGGAAAAAACAAAGAAATTATGATATTAACGATTGACATATATCTATAAAAAATTATTTTCCTTTTTTCATTTTTTGTTAAAATGCTTGCTTAAATAATTAAAAAATATTTTGTCAAGATATTCATTAATTAAGAAATATTTTTTGATCTCACTGTTCTTTTTTTTTTTTTTTTTTTTTTTTAACTTTTGTAAGTTTTTTCGATATTATTTTTCGAATTTCAGGAAATTTTTACGAAAACAAAAACTTGTATGATATCGTCCCGTCTTGTCTATTAATGATGTAAATGGAGGGTTTAAAAAAGAATGTCATCATTGCTGCTGATTATCATGTGTTTTCTCACAGAAGTTCAGACCACAACAAAATGGGTAGCACTTTGGCCTTCAGATCAACAGTTTGTGGGCTCAATTACCACTTTGAGCGGGATTGCGGGTGATCGTTCCAGGACCCCTTCAAACTCTAGGTCTCCAATGAATGAACATTCTTGTGTTTAAAGTAATCATTCATTGGCAATAAGATCCAACTTCATACGCGAAATCTCTTTCAACGAAATTTTTGTTTTACGTTTGGGGCATTCTTTAATCATGCTATGATAATATTGAACAAATACATTAATAAAAATTAATTTCCTGTAAAAAAATATGCACAAAAACAACGTTAAAATCTTTGTGCAATGTCATAAGAACTCATTAAAATAGGTATTACTTTTGACAAATTCGATAAGAAGTCACCAATAATATATATCTTCAATCTTTTGTTTTTATAAAAAAAATGTATTCTTAATCATATTAATCTATATTGTTGTTGTTATTCGCTACACCGTCAATTTTAGTGTGAAGGGTGCATCTTTCATTTAATCAGAGCACCACGAAGTATGACTTTAATCTAAACTCCTCCGATAGATGGTACCACCAGACGATCCATTCCCTCAATTTTGATACTGACATGAAGCGGAGAACTTTCTGCAGACACCCCTGGTAACTGCTCAACCACATGACTTTCGATTCTAAAGATTTAACAAACATTTATATCGCATGCGCTATGGCAGCATTGGGAATGGATCTCCGCCCTTTCGGAAGAAAGATCGATGCCCTAACCACTAGGTTACCATGGCCCCATATTAAACTATTAAATACTTTATCGGTGGGCAGTCAGTTATAGTTTATATGCAGCTGAACATAAAATCCTGCTGTTTGATGTTTTAATGATTCTAAAGATGTTATGGTTTCTCTCAATAACGTTTCGTATTTATTAAGTATAAAAGTTTTCATCAAACAAAAGGGAAATCGGAAAGATGAAATAATAATGGAAGGGTTTTTCCATTTCTTACTATTTAACAAGGTGTATCTCTATTCCCAGATGTCACTATAATTATTTTTAATAAATTATTTTAGGTATTAAATTATTCTACTTAATCTCGAGAGATTTTGTAGCCTCTAAAAGCCTACTAAGGTAAGAACGAGATCAATCATTATGAATTGAAATCAAGGGAAGTAACAATCGTCATCAATTTATTGAATTTACTAAACGTTAAGTATATAAATAAGCAAAAACCTTAATTAATAGTATATATGATATGAACTGATGTGTGTTTGTATTAATTACAATTCTTTTATAAATTTTGAACAGGCTGGTGATTGATATAGATTAATACGCAAAAAGTGCAATATTTGCCTAAGCTATAAAAATCTCTACATTCTTTAATTATGCGCCAAAAAGGCGCATAATTAAAGAATGTAGATTTTTATGTAGAATATCTTTTATTATGTAGAATATCTTTTTGAGTAAAAGGAAGCCAAAATTTTGTGAACAATATAAAAATGCATATATATATGTTACAATCTTCTTACGATAGATCACCTCCTTTTACAATATAAATGCCATAACCTTTTAGAATATAAGACATTTTGTATAATATTTTGGCAAGTTTTTCTCTTTATCTGAAAACCTGAAACTTTTAACTGTTTTTTCCAGTGACTTGCCAGTTTCAAGAATTGAAATTTTATAACAGTACAGATAAATTCTCATTTATTTCATAAAAATACTCAACAATCAAAGTTTTTCTTATTCTTAATTAGTTTAAAATAACAATAAATAACTATGAATTAAAGTCTGAAATACATACTTTAAAGTCATTACTGTTAAGTGTTTATTGATAGAAAAAATCCATAGTATTTTATAAATGAATTACGTTGTAAAATGGATTCTTTCGGTATATTTTTAAATTAAAAGGAGTAGTTTTATCCAAACATAAATATTATTCTCATAAACAAATTAGACAAATCATTTAAATATTTTTGTGTGTATAGTTTCAGAAAACCTCGGATGAATTTTTCTAAGCATTCTGAATAAATTAAATTAAATTTTTGGCTAAAAAGACCCTGATGACAAAATATTATATTAATCCATTAAATTCAATGGAATTTATGACGACAAAGAAAACTTTTCTTTTCGGAAAAATAAGAAAAAAGGGATTGAAGACTTGTCTTTCCTGCTGTGTGAGAAAAAGTCGTTTTTTCTTTTTTCCTAAGTAATTAGGCTTATTTCTTCAGATTTTATTTTTGATAATATTATCTTTCAGTCTGATGTTATCAGCATAGTTTGATGATAATAAACAACATTTTCGACAATTTTTTAAAAAATCTGCAAACATAGAAGCGAATTTTCAGAAAAATATTTCTTAAACCTTCACGGTTTTAAATAGGGATATATTTGAGTGAGTATATTCTTCATGAAGAATAATATTGATTTCGTATCAGATGCTGGTATTTTATCAAAAAATGTTTGCTTCCTTTTGTTTATTTAGAAAAACCAAATAAAAAAAAGCTTAGTGTCAGTTACATTTCTTCTAGTACAATAATTTATAAAAGGTGGATTCTTCTTTTCAATGATTGTTTTTTCTTTTCCCTTTTCTTTGAATGTACGAGAAAGAAATGATGAAAAACACATTTGCTTTCATGTTTACTTTTGATATATTCTGCTTATTGGATTTTTTTATTTCTGATGTAAAACAAACAAATAATATTAATAACATAAAATTATCAATTGTGAAATATTTTTAAAAATAGTCAAAAAATTAAAAAAGTGATAAATTTTGAAAAAGTAAGAGGATAATTGTTGAAAATTCATTAAAATAATTATCGAATTATTATTTTCATGAACTTAAAATGTGAAAAAATCTTGAATATCCTTAAAATTGTGTGGGTAGGTTGTCGAGATAATCTATAGAAATTTTGAAAAGGGGGATAAATCAAAACAAACATGCATTTTTAAACAATTAAAATACTCATTATAAAACATTAGTAAACTTATTACTTGTGAGGAATAAATTTAATTTATTATGGTCAAAACTGTTAACAAATTACTTTTTTGAGAAATCTCTGTCAAAAAACTCTCCTTTATTTCTTAAAATTCTTCTTGAATAGCAATAAAAGTTTATTTAAATTTAAGCATTGCAGATGACCCGTTAAGCGACTTATTCAACCCCAAGTAAATGGGTTTACTTTAATAGTTAACATTATTTAAAGAAGGGTATCTTATCTCTTCAATTCCCCTAAATTAGCAGTTGTTGTAGAGGATCGGGCCAATCTGACTAAATATGCCTAAATTTACATTTCGAAGTTTTTTTAAATACTCTTATCATGTGACTATTCAACTTCATTTAATGAAAAGGGGGCCGTGTAGGTCTAAATGGTTAATATGTTCTTTATCGTTGTCAGAAAACAGTGATTTTGATTCCCGACCCAACCTAATGGTGGTTGGGACATATTAAATATGTAGTGGTTGCAATATCCTCCATGTGAAACGATACCTCTGGGAGTAGTAGGCTCACTATTGGGGATCTTCAGCTTGGTCCCTGCTTTTAAATTACAAACAACCAATTTTGGGAGTACGAAGGCACATCGGATCGCTGCCCAACTATATAAGTTGCCCTCATTTCCGCCAGTTTTACTGTCGAAAAAATGAATCCTAATAGCAGTAAGGCACATATTAGAAACAAAAAATATATTAAATGAAAATGTTGGAGATTTTTATATGATGTGTCAAAATGTTTCCAGTTGTTGGTATCGCCGTAGTTTGCAAGATGACAGATGCGTAAGCTCCGACGGTTCATGAGACAAAAGTTCACCATGGTGATATGGAGTCATTCTCTTCAGAGTGGAAGGTTTCGAATTCAGTGCTAATGTTAAGGGGCTATCAGTGTTCCACTCTGCATACTGCATGCATATTTATCCGTGTGTGTGGTTGAGAGTTTTCCAGATTTCCTCCCTGGTGATACTTGAATGTGCCACGCAATCTATGAAAAATACTTCCGATAAGCAAATATAGAATGAATCTTTAAAGAAGCTTTACAACCTGCTTTTAGCTGTTAAGCTGTGGACCTTGACGATATCTAACGTAAGTGCATCACTGCTCACAGTGGATTAGTGTTATGACAGAGCTCTTCGAAGTGAAAACTTAGATGTTCGATATCAATCACTGTAAAGAAGCGGGAAACGTTTCTTTTTTTGCTTGCAAATCTTTTGGGTGTTTTTCTGGTTTTCTTTCAGATAGAGCGCGAAAAATCTCCAACATATAAGAAATTAAACTGTGGATGTTAAAATAACTTCCAATATGCGTCAAAAAAAAGAAGAAAACAGCTATTGCTTGATATCCATGTCAATTTCGTTAAAGTACTCTAAGAATAACATTTACAGATACAAAGCATACACAAATGAATGCTACGGTATTTTGCTATGAACTTGGTGTAGTATAGAGTACCTGCCGGAAATTTGAGACAAACATTAGGAAATTATAACTTATCTTCTTTCTGTTCTTGGTTCCCATTTCACAAATTAATACAAAATTGAATCAGAATGCTTCTACGACTAATTTATTCCTAGTTTTAATATTTGCAATGGCCTTAATTTCTAATTATTAAACTAAAGTCACTAGTACGACAACCCGTAGAGACCAAGGCCTACACTGCCATATCTATTTCCGTGACCAACTTAGGTGCGAAGGATTGTCTGGGTTATGTGGTCAGCCTAACACGAAATCTCCAGTGTTTAGTTTCCAAGAGTGCTTGGTACTCAGTTTTATGTATCTTCTCTCTGAAGGGCTGAGTCGACTTTGCCCAGCCCCAGCTTGAGGATCGAAGCTCATTCATACTTAGCAGTACAGGCAAGCCCCGGGCTATACCTTTAAATTAACGGGTTTGGAATTCTCGCCCATCACCTGGCATCCTTCTCACCACATCCACGCCACACCAGCGGCAGAACTTTGGACCTCACGTATTAACATGGATACGTCCCCAACGCACGAGGCTCCAGCAACCCAGTGAGGGAGAGTATGGCGTGGTCACCTTCTCAATCACTGCCCGCGGCAAATGATGCTTCAGTTTACTGGTCTTAACGGGAAGCGGCATGAAGCTACTGAGCCACTGGAACTCGGATTCGGTAGATATATCGCTATGCTACCTATTTCCAATTTTTAATGGATAGTTGATCTATTAATATAAGAAATTTGAGCAACAGAATACGGGTAAAGAAAAATTTTAATTAAATTGACGAACTGATTTTTATTTAAATATGTCCTCCTTTAAATTCTTAGAATTCTAAAGAGATTTAATTCCATTTTTTAGTAACATAGCACTACCCATTAAAATAACTCATTCGTATGATTACATTCTAATAAAAACTCTTAATTAAATAATACAAAACATTTTCTGCTATCATTCCAAAATTTAACTAATTATTCCTCAAAAATTGCTAAGGTACCTAACAAATTTTGATCTACTTTTTTATTCTAAAATAACAATTAATCGAAATATATGTTGTAGAAGTATAGTAGCCAAGCGGGAACAGGCATTGCTCTTGTGACTAAGAGGTAACAGGTTGGATCCCAGAAATAATGACTGAGAGGGCCTACACACATTGAAAGTTAAGTAGGGTTCAATGTTTCTCCGCTGGTGTGGTGTGTAGCGAAGTATGACAACTTATGTACAACCATGTGACTTTATAATTGTTTAAGTTTACGGGGCGATCACTAAACCAAACCTTTATGGTGTTCTGAAAACAGGGATCAGTAGAGTCATTCTGAGGTAGTTTTATAATACAATAGAATTCTATTATAAAAGGAAACTACTTACAAGTTTTGAAACTTATTGAGTTTGTGCTATGTTACTTACAACTCTGTCAATATAAAAAATCAACTTAACCAAACCTCTATCAGTTGAAGGTAAATTAAGACTCTTTCATTTTCAGAAACAGTTCCGGAAAAAATTTTTTTTATTTTATTTTCGCATTGGATTTTTAACTTTAGTTTTCATGCGTCACCGCATATGCATCCTAAGCCTTCGTCTTCAAGCTTTATGGGTAAAATCGTAAATGAAAAAAAAACTGATACTACGACTATTTATTCAAAATTCTCGATTTTTCTATTATTTTTTGAGACAAAGTTGGGAAAATATTTCGGAGAAAACAAATTATAAATGACAGATGAATGAGGAAACAACAATGTTTATAAATATAGAAAATATTATCCTACCTGCTTATTGAATTGCGTTATGCAACATCTCCTGGGTGTGGTCTGAGAAATTAGGATTGAAATGGGTTTCCGTATTTTCTCTTCACAATATTTCGAAAAGCCATGAATCTGTAAGTGTGTTACAGCTTCTTAACAAAAATGTTCTCTTATTTATTATGTTTGAAGGCATTTTTATAAAAAAATTACCTTTTTTCAAATAGATTTTTTTATATCGATACAATTAAAACCAGAGTAGATTTTATTGAGACAATTTATCTAAGTATATTGATACTATGCCTTTTAGCCAATTTAAGCGATACTATCGCAAAACGGTATTACTGGCTTCAATTAAAATGTCACCCATTACAACTTTTTACTGTCACATTTTTAAAACTTTTTTCATCTACAAAATTTTAATTGGCATCATCATGTCTACAACTCCAAAGGGAAATGCATAAGAACTAATATAATGGCCATTTTCTGTCAGTATTTCCTACAGTGTTCTTAGTAATCTTCATGACTCCAAAGGAAAATATGTTACAACTATTATAGTGGCCAGTTTCTATCAGTATTTTACACCGTGTCATCAAAATGATAGACTCAACTAATTGTTATGAATCTTCGCAGCTCTTTGAACGAAGTTGTGGGATTTTATTTGATGGAGGGGGGGAATGTATAAACGTCACTATTAGTAAAAAAAACAATCATTTATGAAACAATCTTTAACAGAATAAGGCACATATACATGAATTTAAAATATTACATTGTATTCTAAAACATGTCTCCAAGCATGTTAACAATGTGTCAACATTTTCAGAAAAAGTCCTAATTTTTATCTTGTAAAACGTTTGTAAATTATTATTCTAGCGATTCACGCCACAGTAATTTCAGCGTCAGTTTGTTTCTTCAAACCTGCAGGAAAACATGTATGGGCAAATAAAAAATTGCCAATTTTCCCCCAAGGGGCACCTTTAAACTATACTTTGCCCATTACAATGAATACACAAAATTCATGATAAACATTAACAATAATTCAAAAGCGAATGAATTTAGTGAAAGTTTATTCGAAATAGAAAGGTCATCAAAAATCACTTATTACTTTAGATATTTGTTTACGGGAAAAATAAAGTAGAAAAATCCAGTCCAGAAAATACATAATATAAGGATGTTTTTTATTTTAATTTTCTATTCTTTGATGTAGATGCAATTGTGAACTTAATTACTCTGACTTTCATCTCATCTTGTCTTAATGGGAATACAAAGATCAGTGAGATATAATTTGTACAAATAAAGCGTTCATTGTATCGATTAAATGGCTGTTAACGAAGCGAAAGTGGAGACAAAGACGGACAGATCTTCTTCTTCTTTCCAGCTCAGTTAATGGTAGGCTTTTGACAGCCAAGAAAATAAGCGTTTCGAAAGACAAACGATTTTCAATTTCTGTTCTAGAACTTTCCGCTTCAAGTTGTTCCATTTTTCGTATACATTCTTCAACAACGATTGTAAATATATTGGTTAATTTAGATTTGTTTGAGCTAAAATTTACTCTTAAATAAAATTTATTTAAAAGTACTTTTAATGGAAATAGTAAAATACTTTATGTTACTAAACTGTGATTTGTAATCTGCTATGACATAAAAAGAAAATAATAATTCATTTATTGAACTATTGATTCTTAGGATTAACTATTAAGAAAGCAGAAGCTATTTATTTTGAATTTATGAAAGTTTGTGAAATGAACCTTTTTATCTGAGACAAGTTAAGAAAGTTTAGATTCTGCTTTAAAAGCTATTGAAATATAAAACTATTAGAACCTTTGAAGAACTACATTTTTTGAGATTTAAAATGTGAGAAAACATTATTAAAATGATAAAATATGCGTATAAGAGAATAAAGAATTTTTTATTAAAAAACTTTCACAAATATAAGGAATAATTGCAAAGTATTCTCACTAATTAATATAGATTTTAAAAAATTCTGAGAATGTAATCTGTATAACACATTATACAGATGGCAAAGTATTTATAAGATTTTTATAATCTTTTTAGGGTTAAACAATCTACTGCAAGTTATAGCGTAAAGAAAGGCTGTTAACTCAGATGTCAGTATTGTCCCTTGGGCGACTCGACAATTTGGTCTAAATTATGACGCAGTTGTTTGCGTTACGTGCGTGTGTTTACGTGTGTGTTTCTTTTAATAATTTTTATAAGCAGAAATAGAAATCGGTTACATACCACAGTAAAAAAATTAATTAAAAATTATATTTGTGTTCTATGAATGATTTCTTTTTAGTTAAATTTTAAATTCTGAAAATTTTCTAATTTATTTTCCATTTTAAAAAGTTATAACGATTTTTTTTACTCCATACATGTGACAAGCAGCAACAAAATAACTATCAATCAAAGATTTACAAATAAATTTCATCCTTTCGTATAAAATTTTGAAGCACTAATATTTTAAATGATATAAGTCTGATTTAAATCAGTTATTTTGTATAACCAATAAAATACTGTGCTTTTAATTTTTTTTGAGAATTCTAAACACTAAATGCTAAAATGTGTCAATTAAACAAACATGTTAATCAAGAAATAAATTTTAAAATATATTTGCATATTATGATAAAAGATTATATCACACAATTAACATACAATATTAGTTAATTAAATACAGTAATATTGCTAATTAATTAATTATATTATAATAGTTAAATTGAAAATTTCAGAATTTGGTGACTATTTTGGCGGATATCCTTGCTTATCTGGGAATCTGGATTTTTGTTGTGTCATAAAAATCGAGAATAATAAGAATTATGAAAAAATTCTATTCTGGCAACCCTAGTATTTATTTTCACTGCAAAGACATTTAAACGATTTTATATCCCCTTTTCCGATTTCATTATGGATTTTCGCAAGGATTATTTGTCGGAATTTTTTTAGTGTGTTCTGCAGATTTCTTTATCTCTTTGATATTTAAATTTCAGGTTGTGTTGTTCTTTTTCAATATTTTAAATTATTCATAATTTTCATTCTGTATTAATGACATTCATTTAAAAGTTACTATTTAAATTTGTGTCGACATATCTATTTTAGTTTGTGTATGGCATTTTTGTTATTATTAGTATTAAATAAAACATCTTTTTTAAATTGAGTATTAATTTATAATGGGTATTTTATAATTTGTATATAAATTCTAAAAAATACTCTCTGTTTCTATATTTTTTTTAAATTTATTCGCTAACATTTAAATTATTTTTTATCTTTAATTTTATTTATTTATTGATTTATTCTTATGTTTACATCAGAATTCATGTTTCTATTTCTCTTAGAATTCATATTTACATTTACGAAGTTAATGTTCTCATGGTGTCTTTCTAAAATTCTAAAACTTCAAAAATATATATTTAAGCTTTTTACTTATCAAGTTTAGGTTTATTAGTCAGATGCGTTAGCTTTTTTCAAAAAATAATTTATCGCATTAGTAATTCCGCGAATCTATTGAGTTAAAAACAGCTTTGTTGAAATTAAAGTAGACAGTTATGTCACCTTGCCGACATTTCTTTGTAGTCAAAAACGTTCAGAAATTGGCATGATGCATTATACGACAGCTGTACCTAAAAACTATATTCTTAAAACAAAAGCATGTAAACTGTGGCTGCATGGGAATCATAACATGCAAAACACATCAAGACAGAGTTAAAGTTACAATTTAGGAAATAATATAGTATTTATGCCATATTAGCATCTTCGCAGCCAATTTAACGCCAAGGAATTCGCGCCGGTTCTTGGAGTATATTCTTATAATATACGAGTTCTAATTCCGTGACATTAGTGATACTGACAAAAACAATCACTGATGTTAAAGTATTGAATTCACTGTTTGCTGATAGGGCCCATCATTACTTTGAATACTAAAAGTTGTGATTGATTTTTATAACACATGTAATGTTGGTATAAATTTATATTTTCAGTAAATTCTGAAAATTATAACGCGAAGTTATTTATGAGCGTATTTTCTTCTTCGTTGCTTTTGTAGTTATGAATTTCTGAATTTTTTCGTCCATTGCTTCCTTTTCATACATTTAAATATCGTTATTTACCTCATTATTTACTTTATGATACAAACATGTTTTTATATAACTCAAATTTTATAAAATAGATATAATAAAAATTCATTCAACTTTTGGTGACATATAGCTATGAAAGCTTGCATATTTTACGTCAATAGATATAAAAAGATCTTTGAATATAAAAATAATGAGTAAGATATAGGTACCCATTCCTTTAAATGGTAAATTGTGCCGAATCAGAAAATAGGGAAGTAAAAGATCTCTAGAAATAGAAAGAGAATAAAAATTATTAAGGTGCATCTACCTGCCACATTTGGAAATAAATTGGCAGTCGAGAAGTGAAGTTTTCCTCTGAGGACCCAAGCGCAACAGACCTAGAAGACCGAAACAGACGCGTCTAGACAATATTCTTAGTGACATAAAATATTTGACGATAACCAGCTGGAAAAGAAAGACTACAGACAGAATTGCCAGGGAATAGATTGTCTGCAGAGCAATCCTAGGATGTACAGGGAACAGGAAAGATGATAAAAATCTACAATATTCAAAAAATCTACAAGTTCAATATTACTTTTAAAAATAAAAAGAAATCATATTTCCTACACAGCATTTTCTCAACCTTAAAATCGCAAAACATTTTATTCAATTATAGAAAATAAAATCAAAACTGAGCTCATGTTTTCAATAATCAAAATTTTACTTTTTAAATAATCCATGCAGCCACTCACCAAATACAGAATGCTTTTAAAAATTATAGCAAACAATCGCTTGTGTGTGAATGTCTGATATTAATAAATTTTTACCAAGTTACTATGATTAGTTTAAGATTAAAAATCTCAGATTATATTGCTATATATGATAACATTATAATACGATAAAGCATTCTACCAACTAACTAAGCAAACTCTTTGCTTTTCTTTTTCTATTCTGACAATAAGTGTAGGTTATTTTGATCTCCATTAAGTTCTAAAGAGAATTCCACTAGAATGAAGAAATATTTTACTTACATGGGAAAATTCCTCATGTTTTCTGAAAATATCTTAAGAATTAAGGAACTGAAACAAATAATAAATTACAATTATTCGCACTATGATCGCGTGAAAAAAGTTTCGACAGTAAATTTACACACAATTCTTATTAATTCAAATTCTTAAAAATATTTATTAACAACTTTTATTAAATTACATCGCTTCAATTAAATAATAATTTCATCATTATATATTTTTAACACAGAATTTTCTTTAAATTTCAAATAAAATAACATAATTAAATATTACTATTATTCAATTTTATATTATTAATAATCTAGAAAAAATACTATAAGATATATATATATATACACACTACTGGCCATTAAAATTGCCACACCAAGAAGGCGACATGCTACAGACGTGAGTGAAATTTATACGAAAGGAAGAAGGTGCTGTGATATGCAAATGATTATCTTTTCAGCGCATTCAGACAAAGCAGGCGCCAGTAGCGACACCTACATTCTGTTTAAATGAGGAAATTGTTCAGCCGGTTCCTCATACACAAATTGCATTTGAACGTTGTTGCCTGGTGAAAAGTTGTTGAGATGCCTCGTGTAAGGAGAAATGCGTACCAGCACGTTTCTGACTTTGATAAATGTCGAATTGTAGCGTACCGTGATTGCGGTTTACCTTATCGCAGTATTGTTGCTCGCGTCGGTCGAGATCCAATGATTGTTAGCAGAATATGGAATCGATGGGTTCAGGAAGGTAATACGGAACACCATGCCGGATCTCAACGGCCACCTATCACTAGCTGCCGAGAAGACAGGCATATTATCCGCATGGCCGTAATGGATCGTGCAACCATGTCACGAGTCGTGATTCATGAAACGGGGTCGTTTGGAACACAACAAATGTCTGCACGAACAGTTCGACGACGTTTGCAGCAGCATGGACTCTCAGCTCGGAGACCATGGCTGCGGCTTCCCTTGACGCTGCGTCATAGACAAAGCGCCTACAATGGTGTGATCAACGACGAACCTGGGCGCACGAATGGCGAGACGTCATCTTTTCAGATGAATCCAGGTTCTGTGTACAGCATCATGATGGTAGCATCCGTGTTTGGCGGCATCGTGGTGAACGCACACTGGCAGCGTGCATTCGTCATCGTCATACTGGCCCATCACCTGGCGTGATGGTATGGGGCGCCATTGGATACACGTCTCGGTCACCTCTTGTTCGCATTGACGGGGCTTTGAACAGTGCACGTTACATTTCTGGTGTGTTACGACCCATGGCTCTACCCTTTATTCGAACCCTGCGAAACCCTACGTTTCAGCAGGATAATGCCCGACCGCATGTTGCCGGTATTGTACGGACCTTCCTTGATACGGAATATGTTCGACAGTTGCCCTGGCCAGCACGTTCTCCAGATCTTTCACCAATAGAAAACGTCTGGTCAATGGTTGCCAAGCGACTGGCTCGTCACCAAACGCCAGTCACTACGGTTGATGAACTGTGGCATCGTGTTGAAGCTGCATGGGCATCTGTACCTGTGCATGCAATCCAATCTCTGTTTGACTCAATGCCCAGGCGTATAATTGCTGTTATTACTGCCACACAGAGGTGGTTGTTCTGGGTACTGATTTCTCATGATCTATCCAGCCAAATTTTTTGAAAATTTAATCACTTGTTATTTCTTGTATAATATATTTGTCTAATAAATATCATTTTGTTATCTGCATTTCTTCCTGGTGTAGCAATTGTAATGGCCAGTAGTGTATAATACTAAATTTATATGCTTACATTTAGTATTTATATAATTATTTATATATACTAATTAATATTGTTTTAAATATCATCAAAATAAGTTTAACGTGTCTAACAAAATCAACTTCTTTCTTAGATAAAAAAAATATTGCTAAAAGATGTATTTCTAATCAAACATATATGAATGCATTCTAATTTGTATGAATTACATTATAGAATTAAATTTCAGATTACTTTTTACTTACTTTGAAAATGTATAGTTGAATATTTTAAAACATTTTTCAGCACTTCTCCTTAATAATGTAATTTTAGAGGAACTGACTAGTACCTGTTTCAAAATATAAAACAACCCTTCTTTCTCTCTCTATACTTAACTAATGTATATATATATATATATTACAAGACCGTGGTAGCCTAGTGGTTAAGGCATCAGCTTTCCGCCTGGAAAGGTGGGGTTCGATTCCCAATGCCGCCAAAGACCCACCAAATACATGGTATATACGTGCTGTTTAATCAGTTGAATCGAAAGTCCTTTGGTAAGTCGTTGAGCGGTAATGGTTATGAGTGTAATCGTTTAAAGAAAGTTTCAATCTCATTAAAGTCAAATTTGAGGGAGTGGATCCTCTTGTGGTGCCGTCTATCGGAAGAGTCTTAGAACAAAGACGCACTTTCGCCTTCGTGGTTCTCTGATTAAACAAATAACGCACCTTTCTGACTTAATTTCGCTTAGCAGTAGGCTACTGAGCTTGGCTTGTCCAAGTGCCATAAGTAACAACAACAACTTCAAACGTAGCTGTGGAAATCGAGCAAGTTGCATATCGGTGTGACTAAGAAAACTTGCTCACCGTTCTGTGATATTCCGCCACCTTTGTAAGCTCAAAATATTTAGTAAATTTCAATGTGACTGCTTCACATCTTGTCGTATTGGGAAGCCCGTTGTCTAATGGCCAAGCGGCCAAACAACAAACATTTGTAAATAATAAATATTTAGCAAAAAAATTGACAACTTCAGTGATGAGTTTGCTTTGTGCGATAATTTTTCGGCGACTTGGTGATCTGAGTACCCTAATGTGAGAATTACTTTATGGATTATGTCTTGATGACTCAGTCATTTCAGGAAATATTCGTTATGTCCTAACAGTCTTGAAGAATAAGGTTTTGAATGAATTAGCAAAATCGTTTAGTAAAGAGGGGTAATATTTTTTTTGGGTTTGAAGATACAGGATAACTTTCTGGACTTTTTTTTTTTTTTTTTTTTTGCTTCTGACATTGGAAAAGTCATCTGGCAGGCGGCAATCCTTTGTGATGGACTTCCCAGAACAGCTTTCAGCTCTTAAAATTACCATTTTTTAGAACTAATAATGATTCAAAATTCTTACATTTATTGATTAATTCTTTAAATAATCTCTTTTCATCATGAAAAATTATTATTAACATAACAACAATTGTATTCCACACAATAGAATAAAAATCTTAATCTTTGTCTGGATAGTAAAATTTGTAAGAAATTTATTCAAGAAATTTTTAAAAGCTTTTCTTAAATGCTCTCTAAAAGTGAACCAAAGAACATACATTGAACTATATTTTAATTAATTTTTTTTGAACTACGTTTGGAATATTTATAGCAAGGACACAATGTTGATGCTAAACCGTAAAATTTAATGGATTGGAAGAAAAATACATTTTTTATTCATTTAAAGAATTGCTAACTAATTAATTTTTTGAACATTTCCTCGGAGATTTCTTATAATGATTCTCACTGCTGAAAGGGGAAGCAAAATAGGATTATCACTTCATTTTAAGCATTTTTCTTTATGCTAATTTCAATGCTGAGAAGCATACATTGCTAAATGCAAAACCTTAAACTATTTTCTTTGATGAATAAATTTTAGACATCCATGCGATAGATAATAAGAGAATTTAAATGAAGTATAAATATAATATTTGAACAAGATTTTCTTGAAAATTATAATGTATTTTCAAAAATGCTAACACATATCACGTAAATATGGAACTTCAGCCGATCAGTATCTTCACGCCTCTTCCCCTAAAAACCACCAAAGTGAAGCCGCCTCATTTGCCATGGAGAGGGTGACCCCATTCTTTCAAATTGGGTTACTGGAGCTCCGTAGGTTGGGGACGTGTCCATCTATGACTTCCAGAGGCTGTCGTAGGGAGGCGAGAAAAGCATCAACTCAGGTGTAACCTCGTCATCTGACGGTGCTCCAATTAAGAGGTGATGGGCAAGTATTCCAAACCCATTTTCCTAAAGGTACACTCAGAGACTTGCCTCCACTATTATGTACCATAGCTAAATAATATAACTAAACTGATGTTATATAATTAGTAAATTTTTAACATATTTAAATAATAAATTAATGTAAAATCTATACAGGAAAAAACAAGCATGTGAAAGTAGGTTATATATATATATATATAATTATACTATAAAATAAATATATTTAATAATTGATGCATTGGACAATATTTGAATATTGAAAACTATTTATTAAGGTGATGATTTCATTGCTTGAAATATATTTCTGACACATAGGACAATACTAAAAAAAAAATTTCTTAAGCTTCTTTGAGAAAAAAATTTTTTGTAGTATTTCCATCTTAATTTTATGTTTTTAAAACCACCTGTTTTTTCAATTTTAATTTATTTTCAAGGATACAAATAGACCATTGTCCTTATCGAAATTTAAAAAGAAAAGAAAAAACACATTAAAAATGGCCCGGCTTCGCTTCAACGCTGTGTTTGCAAAGAATGCTTCCCATTCAATGACACTGGCTTAGGGTTCATTTGAGAAAAAAATTCTAAATCTCTGAAATAACTGAATAGAACATTTTTTGTACCCTTTCAAATAAAGAGAATCGATTTCTTTACTAGAAAGTTTTTCTGGAATCCAGAAAAATATAATGTGATCCAGAAAAAAATACCGAACTATTGTAAATTTTTAAAAGGACGCAAGTAAAAGCTTTCGTCTTTGTCCGAGAAAACAGGAGGCTCCAAAACGTTTTCCTCAGAAGGATGCTGAAACTCGCATTGGTTAATGGAAAGATAATTAGGATACGAAACAGACACGTGTGTATATCAATTCTAATATAAAAATATTCATTTAAGGATTTTAAATGTATCTTTCTCTTTAAAAATTCCTGCTTATGAGAAATTTAAAGTAATCAATATTTCATTACCTATCAAATCATTCATCAATGATAAATGCAAAAAACAGATATTCTCATTTATTCAAAAAAATTTATGCGCACACATAATATGTAGAAAATATTGTATTTCGTAAATCTTATCATGTATCAGTTAAAAATAATTATGTATTAAATCACCTATTAAAACTTTCGGAATCTATTTAACCAAAACAAAAGTTTTTATTCATAAAAGTTTATACTTTTATAAAATTTCTTGCTTAGCAATTTGATGAAAATATAAGTTGTTATGATATAAGACACTTGGACAAGCCAAGCTCGCTTTACTGAAATTGTCTATGCGATCATCAGGGCGAGTCTTTCTTTTAACCAGAGCATCACGAAAGTGAAAATACGTCTTTGCCCGAAGACTCTTCCGATAGAAGGCACCATCAGAGATTCCAATTTTAAACTTATATTTTACTATTAATTTCTTGTATGATATCAATAAACACAATTACATAAAACAATCTCATTTCACATACATAAAATGATTTATTTTCCTTGCGGTGCACCTTGCGTAAAGCTAAATAACCTACGACGTTGGCATTCAATGCTGCGTGCAAAGGAATTAGCCATTTGAGTCATTACAATGCACTCAGTTCATCACACTTGTGGGATAATTACTGGAAACCCAAGAGGAACGATTTATTGACGTTTTTTAATTTTGTTAAATAAGTTCATGTTACCATTCTTTTTATCTAGTTATAATGAATTGAATTGCTACTGCTGCTACTGGTGAGATGCTACTATCTCACGACGAATTGCACTCATTTTAAAATTTCCTCACTCAGAAAAATTAAAATACAAAATTTATATAAATATATTATATATTTTAAATAAATATGTTGGTGTAGTTTCATTTATAAATACAATTATTTACAATCATTCTTTTTTTGAATTTGAAAAAAGGGATTAATTCTTATAATTTTTCTAACGGGGTTGTCTTCTTAAACATACTATTTTTAAATTTTATCAAGCCTGTTTTTCGATTAAAAGAGATACTGTGCTGATATTCTGTGAAAAGCCCTTCGCAGTTCCGAACTGTTTTATAAGAAAATCTTTGCTATCAGCGTATTGGTAGGAATCTGTTTTAAATGGAAACCATTTACAGAAGCAATTGCTGCTTCGATGTATCTGATAAACCAAGAAAAAATTCTCTATCTGTTGCAAAATTTTGTCAATAAATAGGAGGTAAAATTATATAAGTTTATATATAGCGACAACATATAATAAACCATGATTAACATTAAATACCCTCAATAAAAAATATTTCGGTTCGAAACTGCCCTATTTCAACAAACTGAATAAATTAGGATGTGAATTCAAAATGATTAATAGCATTTTTCTCTAATACACTTTTCCGAAAACAATTTCCCCCAAAAACTAAAGAAACATTGTGTAACACCTTCTTTTCATAAAATATTCTCGGAGAGAAAATCTTGTGTTATTATCTAAAGTAACTTTTCTTCGTGGAAACGTCAAAGAGAAAAGTAAAATTACCACTTCTTATTCAAATTCTTCCATTTTTTCCATTAGATAGTTTCTTGACACCTAGGTGAGAATGAAAGTTGTTCCACGGGAAAACAAATTTAACTTGAAGTTATGTGTTTCTAAAGCCAGTAGCGCTCCATAAATCTTGGATTTACTGTCATTTGTTTACCAGATTGCAATGTGTATACGTTCTTAGAATATGCCAATGATATAAATTGAAATTCGTTTCTTATGTTTTCTTATTTCTCATTCTCATTCAATTTGCATTCTAAATCATATCGGAAAAGAAATATTTAATAAGCAAGTTTTTCTATTAGAATTTTTTAAAAGTTTCTTATTAAATTTAGTGGTATTCTTAGCTATCAATAGGAATTAGTTTTTAAAAATGATATAATTAAATTGAGATCCAATGGCTGAATTTAATGAGCTGCTAACTTTTTAGTTTAAAAATATCTAATTCGATTATTGAGTATAAGAATTCAACAAAACGAAACAATAGCATTTATTGTATGCATGAAACTGGAGTAGCACTTCAAAGGTTCGAGGGTTGATTCACCCTTTCTTTGCTTCAGATAAATTGAGTTAAACACTGGGGGTTTCCCGTTAGGCTTTGTATCCCTCCGGTCAGAAAAACAAATATGGACACTGTAAGCCTTGGCCTGCATTGTGCCTGTCGTATCACAGGCGCATAAAAATTTACTGAAAGACATTTCACAGAAATTTTAAGATTTTTATATAATGTTTTTAGGAACTGTATCCCATAATTTCTACAAATTTTATGAATTAAAATAATAAGATTACTGAATTATAAAACTCTCTGGCTGAATGCAGGCGCATAGTTTCGTTTTGTTTATCGTTGAATAAGATAATTCAGCCTTGTGGAAAATACTGTGATCTAAAAACATAACACACATCGTATGTTCACAATTTTCAATTTTTAGCAGCATGTTGTTGTTGTTGTTAACAACAAATGATTTAGCCGACATTCTTAAACGGGAGGGACTGGCCTATCCTGTCCTTTCCACCTCAGATCTCACATATTTAGACTTATTCTCAAGGCAAAAGGCCCATAACAAAGAAAAATGGTTAATACCTCCGCTTCACAACTGATATAGAGGCAAAAATTCAGGATTTTTTCCATCGTGAAAGCAAGACCAACACATGTCTGTCTCGACTATCCAGTGGGCACTTGAAAGGTCTCACGTATTCTGGGGGTAGCGATTCTTTCGCTTTCCCTTTTATAAAAATAAGCATCTACATTTCTTGCATGGTCTGGCATCTGAATACTAATCTCAGAAATTGGAATTTATAAAAAATAAATTTTAATAAATCCCATGAGTGACTCATTTGTTTCTGAACAGTCATTTTTTCGTATGAGGACTCATTTGACCGGGGGCTGCCATTCAAAGCAGGTTCTGACATATTACTAACATACAAACCAACAATTTTTATCGATACCACAAACTGTTAAAAGATAGCCATTTAACTTCCAGCTTGGCAATTTTAATACAGACAGTGGAGTTTTTATTAGTTCCTTCAACAGAAAAAAAAACTCTTGCTTAAGAAAATTCAGCTAAGCGCTTGCATCACTTCAGTTAGGTCAAAAAATGTCATCCGTGAAGCTAGAGACACAAAAAGAAAGTGATAAAGGTTAATCATAATCCTTATCTTATTTTAATCACAGTGCAGTGCAGCTAGGCATTCAATACTGGTTTTGACATCCCACTTACAACTTGGTAGAAAGGTTGGATTTGAAAATGATTGTAAATGTCTGTTCATTTTAATGAATCTAAAACTTTTCAGTCATTTGCACATCACTTAGACTTATTTTTATCGCTATGCTCTGTTAATGTATTTATATATATATATTTTTTTGTTTGAATGTACTACTGCCAATATTATATACATTTCTTTTCTTATAAAAAAAAGTCTGTTTTTATTATCAAATTAAATGACAAATTAAACAAAATATGCGATGTAGTTAAAAATTATGTGCGTCCTTCATTCACACAGTGTAAACTGAATAAATTATTACATTAAGTTTAAAATAAATAAATACAATCTAAAATCCTTCAAAGCCGAATATGAAAAGCCAAAAACCCACCGAGTATATGCGATATACATGTTCATTAAATCTGTGGAATCCTCTGGTGGTGCCATTTATCGGAGGACTCATAGAGCAAAGACTTACTTTCATCTCATTAGTGCTCTAAATAAATGAAAGACGCGTCCTTCTGAATTAATTTCACATAACCATTGGCTAACAAGCTCGGCTTATTCAAATGTCATGTATAACAACAACGACATCAATTTTCCAGTTGGATATCCTTAAGCTGTCAAGATCGTTGAAGACACCATAAAACCATATTTTTCTTGGCTTATTGCGCATGGGCTTCCAATGCAAAATCTTAACCACTTGTTGTCAGGTGATCTGTCGGTGTTCTCTGCGCTTTGATGTATCTTGTATATTTTTATAAGTCATAACAGCTTCCACTTCATCATTAATTCTCTTTCAACAACAAGAATTATTTAGTTTATGTAATTAGCAAATGTGTCACTTTAATAAATTCAAAAAGTAGTTATAAGTTTTTAATGTTTGAATTGATTTCAAGAACAAATTTCTAATGCCAACAGAATCCATCAGATTCAATATTATGGTACCTTTTGAGAGTCACAATGCTTGCGCAATAAAGTTCATTACTGACTATTCCTTACATTCAGATTTTCTAAAAACTATGTAAGAATGTTGCAGTTATTTCAGCCATTAAGTTTCTAATTAAAAATTTTTAATCAAGCATTTTTATGTTATGTATTTTTTTACCGTTTGCAGATTAGCTATTGTTGGTATGCTCATTTAAATATGTAAAGTATAAGATATACCATTTATTTTAATTTGCCGCTATTTGAAAGAGTAAAGTGCCAGTTCCTTAAATATTTTTAAAGTTAAACTTTCTTTACATAGTAACAGATTTCAAAATCGCTTGCTTAAAGTTACTTCCATGTGTTACTGAGTGCATTCTGTAAGCGAAGCACAAAACAATGCTGCTGAAAGTAATGAAACCGTAACTCAGCCCTGAATCCGGTTTTATAACCCACGCCTACAGCTTATCTTGTAAGTGATTCCCGGGAATTCCCACCTCCGAGTCCGTAAAATTGGCCAAGGTATCGCTCTCCCAGGACAAGCATCGTTAAAGAAAGCAAACACGGTTTCAGAAAATCTAACACACCAAACGATCCATTCGCTTCTGGAAAGGGATTAAATGGGTTCTGTGAAAAGAACAAAATTAAGTAAATGGCGTAAGGACTTTCCCTGGCCACCCCATCCAACAAACGGAAATGCGTTCAGCAGGAAATGTACGACACGATCCCACTGTTGGAGCAGACCACGAGAGGCAAATCAACCCATCAAAATAATCTCGAACAAAGGATTTCATTTTTAATTTTTGCCATCGAAATTCAGTTTTGTTTTAAAATGTTGAAAGATTTGTTTTGTTTGTTGTAAATTAGAAAATGTGACCAATAACTGAAATTTTCTGATTTAAAGAATTAAATAAATGACGAAAATGAAATTATTATATAACCATTTAAGTCTATTCAAATATTATTTCTAGATTTATGTTAGTAAATTAACATGTGTAATATGCCTTTGACACCATTTAGAAAACAGTCTAAGGCTTGGGGGATCCCCCGCACAAGTTGTTGACTTGCGTGAATACTTTTCGAAGGTATTTATACCGGGCTGTATTTACACTCTTAAAATAATCGAGTAGTACAGTTGAATATGACATTTTAATTGATTTGAATAATTTAAGGGGTTATTAAATTACATACAAATTCAAGCAATTTGTTCAGCCATTTTATACTTTACTTATATGCATTCAGTGTTACGTGTGAGGGTTATACTCTTAAGAAAAAACCGTCACGCTACTTATTTTTTAGTTTAGTTTACTATAAGCCCATAAGTACAAAATTAACTTTTACAAACATTATTAATACAACAAATAGTACACAATTTAAAAAATACATATAAATTTTACATAAGTAAATATAATTTAATAGCTTTTGAAAAAATCCTTTATTTAAAGTACAGCTGAAAATATATTTTTGAATACTGATAATATGTTTTTTTGAAATTACAGGAGGATAAAGACAAATATTTACAAATTATTCTGTTGAACAAAACTGACTTATGTTTTAGCAAATAAATCTTGTTTTATGATATATTTTCCAAGTTTAGTTTAAATTGAAAATAACTTCAATGAAACTAAGAATGAAATTAAAAATAAAATGCAAGATTATACAAAAAACATGCATTCAGTTTTTATACAGAAAAAATTAAATAAAAATATGTATACAAAAATTCTTATGTTCATGATGTCAAAATAATATTGGAGCTTAATTTTTTAAATTGACAGTTTAATAACGGAATATAAGAATACTACTAAAATAAAAATAAAAATGATAATAGGCATTTTAATGCATGTATTTTGCAAAATTTAGATACTTGATCGATTATAGTAAGAGTATATTAATTCAATTGGAGTCCTAACTGGACCATTTTTTAATTTATAAATACACAGTAAGTTCACCGTACACCGTACTTAACACTCACCGTACTTAACACCGTACTTAACACTAAATCACCGTACTTAACACTAAACACACCGTACTTAACACTAAACACATGATAACATTTACATTAAGTATTCAATGCTTTTTATTCTTGCATATTCGATATCAATGAATTACTATTCTCAGGTAAAAATATTTCCTATTCAATTCTTACTTTTGACCATAGCCAAGCAAGTATAGTTGATTACATTAAAGCACTGTTCTTCTTCTAAAGATCTCCTCACCTAATACGAAAAAAAAGCATAACTAAAATTTCTATAGCATTTGCAATCTCACTAATATCTATATAAACTTTAACACTGAAATTATAAAGGAATAATATTTAAAAGAAAATAAAGCCTTATTTTTCTGCAAGGAATCTGATATCTATGTAATTATATTCTGTATTAAAATTATATTCAGCCTAAAAAATATACCATCCTCAATTCTCACATATTTATTCCATGTTATAAGTCAGGTTATTGAGCATATGATAATATTCTAGGAGCATATTATGCAGGACATTTACAAAGAAAACAGTCAACTTCTGGATATTAAATATCAAATTCCAAATCTGTCTGTAATAAAAAGAATAATTATTTATAATAAATTAATAGAAGTTTTTATCACAATTTAAAGCAAGAGTAATTTCTTAAATGAAATGATTAAAACTTAGTAACTGAAGTTAGTAAATTAATGATTATCCAGCAGTTTTTGAAAACTTTTATAATAATGTGGCAAAAAGGATAAATTATTGATATACAATGAAACAAATACAAAATAATTTTGGATTTTTTCTTTGTTATGAAATATATATAGCCCCTATCATAATTTACAAAATGGATTATTAAACATTAAATAAAAGTATATACATGCATATATAAATGTATTTCTAAAGTTAAAGCATTTTGGAATCAATCAACTTTAACTTTAATAATTTTATTAAAGTTAAAGCTGATTGTTGACTTTAATTTTTTTTTACTTCAAAATTAATTTAAAAACATTATTAAAATTTTTAAGCTTATTTACCAAGAACTATTAATTTAATGTATAATTTAATGAATAATTACCTTTCATTATTTTAAAATCAACATTAAAAACCCAAAAACTTTAATAAAATATTTTAACTGAAAATACTGATTGGAATATTCATGTCATTTACGTACTCAATATCATCATACATCTAAAATCTATGTCTAAGTGAATTATAAATGCTAGATATTTATTTTTTGAAACTATTAAATTCAAATTAAAATTTAGAAAATTTTACTTCAAAATAGCTTTAAAAACATTATTAAGTTACCGCGTACTTACATAAGCATAGAATATTACTTCAAAATTTTAAATAAATTTTACAAGCATTATGAAATTAATAGTTTTAGTAATAGTAATAGTTAACATTTTCTCAGTTTTCATAAAACTTATTTTGATTACATATTATACAGAATATACCTGATCAGTCATTTCTTCCTTATATTGCATTTCATCATCTTCAAAATAACTCCATGCTTCAGATTTGCTTCCTCTAATTTTTTTTTCTTCGATGATAACAATGACAACCATAAAATACGAATACAAACTATATTTCCATCGATAAAGTGTTTAGCAGTAAATTCTAAAATATCCAAATTAATAAATTTTGATACATACAATTCCTTTTAGTTTTATCTACGAATGTTTGTACTTAATAAAATTAAAAATTTTCAGTGAAATTTTAATAAATAAAAGACATATATTGTCAATAAAATTTTAATAAATAAAATACATACTGTCAAGTAATATTCTGCCGATTAATATTTGCTTTATATTGTATTAACATTTAAATTAAAAAGCTTCTAATTTTATTTATGAAAAACATTATTCTTATTCATTGGTAAAATGTTGTATTTGATATTAATTGCTCTTTCAATTCAGTTCAATACACTATATTAAATAATATTTCTATAACATACATTGTGGATATTTAAATCAGCGAGAAAATTAATAGTCATATTCACGCTGTTTCTAAAATAAAGGAATTTAAAAATGTATTCCTTGTAATTTACAATTCATTAATAATAAATTAAATTTTGTCAGAAAATAATATTTGAAATAAAAAATAAAAATTCCAAACACATTGTTATATTATTAAATATTATCAATTAATCAGAAATTTCAAATATTATAAATATTACATAAATATGAATTCAATAGAATTCATTCATTCACGCTTTCGAATACAAAAGTTTATATAATGGTGAAAAATCACAAATATGAAGATTTCATTTAGTCATTCAATTAATTATAAGAAATAAAGACTTACCGTAATATTTCTGTACTCTTCTTTTTGTACAATTATATATTTTAAATATTCTAAGAGATGGCTTTTCAAAATGGAGTTCTAAATTCCTCCATTTTTAGCGACTAAACCGAAAGCATAGAGCCACGTGATGATAATTTAAGCCAATCAGAGCACATCACATTTGCTTTGTGCCATAAACACGTCAAAAAAAAAGTGAAAATTGCTTTGAATCGGGCATGGAGTGTTTGAAAGAGAACTTCTCTACCCAATTAAATAGAAAAGGATTCATTTTGTATCTTTATGGAGTACAAAATATCAATCGCTCATCAAGTTGTGAAAAAACACTCAATTTTTTTAAGAGTGTACATTTCGCGTTAAACTCACAAGCACCCACCTTCAATGACAGAAGGCAGAAGCTTAACATCCATCTCCCGCTGTTCAACAACTGCTGGGATCGAACCCGGGATATTTCTTCTGAAAAGTGGTGTCCCAAAAGCCACGGTAAGCGCAAGAATACCCAGTTAAAGAAAGTATTAAATCATATTTCTTTTAAATATTAGTGTTTTCCATGATTCCCAGTAACATTTGATGCGACATGACATCTAGAGGTTTGTTAGGCTGAATTTAAACATTCCACCATTTTACTGGAGGGTGAAACCTGTTGCAAAGAATGTGAATAAATGCTTTGCCGAACAGAAGAATTGACAGTGTGGGTGGGTCTCATTCCCTATCAACGGTAGATAACACCCAATCCATTTTGGATTCATTGTGACAAAATGGTAAATCTGCACTCTTCGGAACGGAAGGCTTTAGGTTTGAGCCCCACCACTATTGAATTACGAGAAACCAGTACTACATTATGCTCTCTGTTTGTATATTTATAATGGTGGGTGCTTAGAGTTCTTCCAGGTTTTCTCATTTGCGACACATGTATACGACCAACTATCTGTGAAAAGACTTCACAGAAGGTTGTCTATTTATCAGGAAATATATTTATCCAAAGATAAGTATATTTAGCAGTAATTGGGCCAACTCAAACATCGACCTCATCAATCGATAATGCAAAATTTTATGTAATATCTCTAGTTCGCCCATTGTCTTTGAATATCTTTGATTCTTTTCGATAAATGTATCATGAACTGACAACATTATAGTCAATTCCGCATTAAATTAAGAACTAATTAAATATAGCAAGTACTTAAAAATGCATTTAGTGCACACTTCTGCTTCATCCCTTGCCCTTTCTTCGTGAATGAAAGAAGTGGACGTATAAAGATCCCACAGGTAAAATGAAATTCATTGGAACCTCAAATATTTAAGATGGCATCACCGTCTCTATTTATTTTTATAGCTTGTGTGCGGTTCAATAATGTATCCAATCTGAAATAAAGAGACGCGTCATTCTGTTTCATTTCAGTCCTTCCATTTTATCTGTTCCTGAAGATTTTCGAACGATAAGCTAGCTGTACGATTCTAAAATTTGCATCAATATCGGACTTCAAAATAAAAACGGAATTTAAATGGATGGATATGATTTGGTCTGTTGTAAATCTGATTAGTTAACGCAAGCATAAGACGCCTTATGTAAAAATGTGTCAAATTATCGATTTCTTTTCTCGTAAAATAAATTTATCTACATTAATATACATAATGAAGAAACTGAACTATTTTTATTTTATTGCAATTTTTTTATTCTGATCAGGTTCTATTTCTAACTTTTCTAAGTTCTCGATTATGCATTGCTTGTGTTACCATTTGATTCTAAATGAGAAACAATAAAACCTTGAAAAAATTGCTGAACGTTTTATTTCTGGAGAAAGTGTAAGCATTGGCTTAAAATGTTTTTAAATTATCATGTTATCTTTCATGCATTGAAATCCATATTTGTGCATATCTATAAATATAAATGTTAACACAAGTTTATTATTTCTGAAAGCGAAACATATGCAAAAAAATAATTTAACCGTCCTTTTATAAATTGATGTCCTTCAGTCATGTCTTATGAGACTAAAATTTTCCAAATGATTGATTAAATGAGCCATGCATTGGTGAAAATTACGATGAACCTATTAATAACGGAAGTAATGCAAATTTAGTGTTTTAGTGTGGATTGTGTATTTTCCCCCATTTTTGTATAATTTCATCGAAGTTTTGAAACAAAATGAGTATTAATATTTTGCATAATATTTCTGATATTCTATTTATCAATGAAGCCTTCAACAGAGTTTAGGTTATTTAACTTATCACACATGTTTTAAAATTAAATGATTCCCAAGAATGAAAATTAAAAAAAAAAGTTTTTTGAAAAAAACATGTGATTAATTATCATTTTTATTGAACAAAGTTTTGTTTTTAAAGAACTGTAGCAAATGGCACAGTAAAATAAAACACTATTAGGATGAATAGAACAAAAATAATATGTTTCCTTATCTATTAAGTTACTTATTTGTCAATTAAGTATGTTTATTTGTCTATTAAGCATGTATATTTATTTGCTTTTCTTCAGTTGTATAGTTTTAAAAACACTTATATTAGCTTAATTATATCAAATGCAAAGATAATTTCAATTATTTTTTGTCATTGTTATTTTTTGCCATTTATATTAATAAAACTATTTATTACGTGCGTTTAGGCAGCTTATATTTATAAGAATTAAAATAAAAATTAATCGAAATCATTAAAATCACTCTTAAATGGAAAAGAAATACATTGAAAATGATTTAACAAGAGCATTTTTCCGTTCTCTTGGCATTCATCCATATATAAGAAGAGTCATCGATTTGGTTTTGATTAACGTGTCAATGAAGCCGACTCATAGAGCACAGATTAGCATTCCTGACTTCGAAGCAGTGGGTCCCGGGTTCGAATCCTGGTTCAGGCATGGATTTTCTTTCCATGCCTGAAAAAAAAAAAACATCTATGAAAGAGGACTGTAGATTGATCAGGGCATTCTTTCTCGTTACCGGAAATTACTCGCTTCGGGGGTGTCAGGTCAAGTCTGGGGTTTTCTACTTGGTCACTTAGAAGCAGGGGCTTCTAAGCGACCCTTTTTAGGGCTACGATGGCCCCATCCACTGGGTGTCCCACAGTCTAAGGGGCCATTACTTCCATCCCTCATAATGCTGAAAGGTGGAAATCCAAGGAAGCAGGCATAATATAACGACAAATATCTCTAACAGTGAAATGTTATTTATAAAAACATTAAAAGGGATAGAGTTGTTTACGTAGTGTTACACGTACAATATTGAACTAAATTAATATTTTCTTAACTTTCAGCTATAATACTATGAAACTTAAGTTTCTTAAACGAAAAGGTTGCCCAAGCATAGAAAAATATTTCTTCATTTCAAAAAAACTAGTTACACAAAAAAAAAAAAAAAACTATGAAAAGAAATTTAAATATAAGAAGTTTTCAAACAAAAATTAATCGTCGAATTAAATCAAAAAGCTATTCACAGAAAAGATCTCACGTAATTTAATAGAATATTGCTAAACATATTTATTAATTAAAAGAGAATAAATTTTGTGTAACTAACAGGCATAAAAATAGACATATTATCTATATTATACACATGTGCTTAAAAACAGATATTGTATTGATGTTTCTAAAGTTAAGAGAGTTGGATTTAATATATTTTTAACTAAGAAGTAAGAATTCAAATTTCCTGACTTCAGCTTTATGAGAGGAATAGCGAGACAAAAATACTTTATTAAAATGAGTTTCATTCATTAATGCACACACACAAGAGACTGAAGTATTTAAGAACAAAAATGAAGTGATTTTTTTTATATGTTGTCTTGTTAAAACACAATGAAAATAAATGAAAATGCTTTTTCGTCTTTCCCTTCAAGTACATTCAAATAACTGAACGCTCTATAACGATTCAAATAACTGGTTATCGTTCTTGCCTTCGGTTCAACAGTTCGTGGGTTCGAATCCCACCTTGAGCATAGATGCTCGTAGTGGTTCGGAATCCACGGTCTAATTAGCCCTCGTGTGCAAAAAATGACGGTTGAGCGACAAACAATCCAAAAACTAATTATTAAAAGATCAAGTTAAAAATGTTATTGAATATATTATGGTACTGAAAGAAATACAATCGACAGGAGGTATTATTTTTATTAATTTATCCTAAAAGAGAATGAAATAAATTACCTTCACCAATTGTTAAAATAGGGAGCGAAACCAATATCAATCATATCCAAGAGTCGAAACATAATTCAAAGTTAATGATAGTGAAATATTTTACTTGTACAGATCTGAGTAAAATGTGAATTATGTACATTTAATGTTATATAAATCTATGAATCTAAATTGTAATTATATATAACAAAATTACATCTGCTCTATTCAGATATAAAATAATATTAAGACATCAATCATACATGCTTTAATTTTTAATTTAGAAAATCCGATAGTACGAAATCATCTAATTCGGTTTTTGAAGTACAAATCGATTACTGTTTTTTAAATTGCATTTTACCATAATTAATTTGAACCTGCTACATTACTCAGTATTGTGTTTTTCTGTACGAATTTATACTAATGTTCTGTTATACTGGAAAAATCATATTTATCTATAATATTCAACAAAAATAAAATTTTTACGAGTGATTAGAAATACACTTTATAACAAAAAAAAAATCGGCGTATCAAGAAGGAAACTTTTAATTGCTTTGATATTTCGTAAGCATAAATGTTCAGGCAAAACATGAAAAGGATTAAAAGTTGGTGTCCAATGAATCAACAATGCGTTTTCCTGCTCATCGGAACTGCGCATCCAGCAGATGAATATAAAGAGCTGTGTTTAAACTGTAGTTAGAGTCTTCTGTTCGACTGCGATTTAGATTCCACTATTCCACTCCACCAGGAGTTATGGGCTGGAGTGCATTTTTTCTTTATAGCCAGACTCATTTGGTCGTCCTACGAGGCACTCTTACAGTACAGCAACGAAATTCTGAGATTTGTTTTATTACTATATTGCTTTTACCCCACCCTTTTCTTGAGCAAGATAATACCAGACCACATGTGGCACATGTTGCTAGGATCCGTCGTGCAGCTTGTCAAACACTTCCTTGGGCAGCCAGATCGCTAAATCTCTCTCCTATCAAGCATGTCTGGGATATGATTGGAAGACGAATGCATCCATCAGGAAATGTTGATGTGGCAGTTTGCATCTCGACTAGAGGTGGGTTCAGATCCTATTGACCACGTAACTTTGCATCTCTGAAATAAACGTTCAATTGTTTTGAGATTTTAATCATTTCCTTTTCTGTACATGATCTTCTTATTTACCAATTTTTTTATCCATATCAATTCCTTTTTGATGCGACGACATTTTTTCTGATGAAGGGAAAAGCAAGCAAATACCACAAAGACGAATAAAAAAATATTGATATCAAAAGCATACACAAAAAGTAAAAGAAAAACCGAAGTCTTTTCCCCAGAAGCCTTCTCGCACACCAATATTCAGTAGTCTCGGAGTCAAGTGCATGGCGCAAACTACAGCGATGAAGACGGTTACGATTTATGTTTTCCTGAGTACCACATAGTCGGAAATCCGAATGGTCATAGATCCGTTAGTGATATGAATGTTCACCATGGAAGTCGTGACAGCTGTTAGAAGACGAAAGAGGGCTTGGCTTGCCTGGCATTGCCTCCATATCTGCCTCACTCCAATCCTTTCTCGTAATCAAGAAGAGTTATGAATTCTCATTATGTGTTTTGTATGTACTTTTATGGATAATAGGACAGTCCCGAGCAGTTAGGCATTTGTCTTTTGTAATAGAATGATAAATCAAAAAGCCAAAAATTAAAAATTCCAAATCTATTAATTATTGTATTAAATTAACATAAAAGTCACAAAATATGTCCTTGTTCAAAATCATTCCAATAATTTTGGTATCTAATGTCCGTGCAGGATGAATAGGGACCAGAATCTCTTAGAATAAATGACTTGGAATTTAGCATTTTTGCTGCTCAAATCAGAGGCTTATATATATATATATATATACAAAGAAATTATGCGCAGCGTTCTCATACATTAAAAACGGCAGCTGAAAGGTAAGTAATGAGACAACCGTTCAATAGTTCGATTCTCATGCTGGAAAATTGCTGCTTACAGCGGTTCGGAATTTATTTTGGCTTGTGTGATGCGGTTACATGAATCTTCCCTCGTCCGAAAAGTCACTGCAAAGGGACAAAACACAGGTATAAAAATTATTTGAAGATAATCATTAGAGTTGGGAGTTGGACTTAAACTATTGCGTGAAAATGAATGAATGGAACTAATCTTTATCCGTGAATGAATTGCTTATCTTCTTTGTTGATTATGTGCGAAGTATAAATTTCAAATAGCTCTATAATCCTTTATGAGGAAAAATTATTCCAATGGAAAGAACGAGAAAGTTTTGAAGGATTTTTCTGAAAAAATAAATCAATGAATTTTTAAGAAGCAGAAAATTCTATTTACGATATTACTATGAACAAATTACATTCCAAATATAATTCCTTTGTCAATTTTACCACAACATATATGTGATGTAAAACTCACTCGTTTGGGTATCAGACATAGTCGCTTTACTCAGAAACTCTTGGTTTAAAGTGATCCTAAGCCCAATAATGTTGCATGTAATGAATCGTACATCTTCAGCATATTTTAATTGACTGCCCTGGTTTTAATACCTAGTATTGCGTGTTTCTATTCTACCTCTTTAAAGTTACAAGGGCTTAATGGAAAAATTTGCCACCATAATCTCTTTGCCTATTTATGTTCTACTAAAGTCTTACATTGTATTTAGGCATTTTATTTTTATTATTATAAGATCTTACCTCACACAATACTGCTTGAATGTTATACTATACGCTTGACGCAATTTGTGCCATTATTTTTCCCACAATCAATCAATTCATCAAAGATATCGGCTATAGAAACTCGCTGGATAATCATGGTTATTAAACTTGAACGATTAAAAAAAAATAATATTTAAAAATGCAATACGTAAACATAACTCTTAGCAAGATAAGTCCAATAAGGGTAACATTTTTGGTCCAAAAAAGTTTTTTTGGATTTTTCTTTAAATATAAAATGATGCGAAAGTGTTAAAAATATGTTTCATAAAATGACACACATTAAATCCTGGAATGGACTGAAATATGCAAATAACTTTGAATAAAAGATTGATAATTATATTTTCAAAAAGAGGAAAATAAAATTTGAAACAGCCTAAATTTCATAAATTCTGCTTATGATCACAATACTTAAAAAATACTCTATCAAAAGACAAAATTTCTTTATAATAATAAAAAATAATTTCTTCATATAAGTTTCTTTAGAATTTTAAAAAGTAATTAAAAAGTAATATTTTAAAAAGTAATTCTAAGGAGAAATATATTCGTATGTGTAATATTAGTATATTTCTTTACAGATATTTATAAACATATTAATATAATTGAATATGCAAGAAATTCACTTCAAATATCATTTAAAATCTACTTTTTTAAATGAAGTGTATCAGCCAGATGATATTTTAAGAAATAGATTCTATTTTTATCTCGTTCTAAAGAGAAAAAATATAATTTGCAACTTTTTTATAGAAATTTTATTCTTAGATAATTTTTTCCTTCATTATGATCAAAATATGTCTAAGGAGGTAAGAGCAAACTAAAAATGCCTAAAACCGTAGATCTCTTAGCCACAATGTGTTTCCAGGGTTCACCAAGAGGAGGTCATCGCAAACGCCTTTGTACAACATTTTACATGTGAACAGGTTTTAAATGCCAGTGTCATAAAATTGAATAAGACAAGAAAACGTTTACTGAGAGGCCCTCGAGAGGCTCAAACTAAACCTACTGAGCCCCACCCAATTTTCTTTTCTCGCACAACACATGGTGAATTGTCTAAAGCTATTGGATGCCTGAAGCCGGGCAAGTCCCCTGGAAATGATGGTATACATTCTGAATTCCTCTGTCATTTGGGCCCAATTACGCGTCAGACTTTATTACGTTTCTTCAACCTAGTTTGGAAGACAGGAATTATTCCGACACATTGGCGTAGCTCTGTTATTATACCGATCATAAGAAAGGCAAAGATCCACAAGACATTGGTGGATATAGTCCAATTGCTCTGACCAGTATTTTGGAGGAAGTAATGGAGCGCATTGTGGTAGGAAGACTGAATTGGTTTTTGGAAACCAATAGACTTATTGCGGAAGAGCAGGATGGCTTTCGCCAGTACCGTTCTACGAATCAGCACATTGCCCTCCTTAGCCAATCAATTAAAGATGCTCTGGATAAACAGCAAACAGTAACTGCTATATTCGTCGATTTTAAATCTGCATACAACTTGATCTGGAAAGAAAAATTATTATTGAAACTATCCGAGCTTGGAATCAGCCATAACTTGCTCAACTTTTTTAAGGGCTGTCAAAGATAAAGGATGTGTAGAGTAAGATACGGATCTTCTCTCTTGAAATGGAAGCTTCTTAAGACTGGACTTCCTCAGGGAGCCATTTCAAGCTGAAGTCTTTTCAACATTTTCATCAATGACCTTGTTCTTATGCTTAGAGCTATACCTGGCATTATATGCAGATGATCTGGTCATTTATACAAACTCCCCAAAGAAAGTTGCCAAACAACAAAACAAAAAGAGACTCGATCATGCTCTCATTACTTTGGAGAACTGGTGCAACTCAAATAACATGATGGTGAATGTTGAGAAGACTGTCTTAGTGTCCTTTTCTCTCTTTCCCCAACCTTTCAAGTGAAACTAACCTACAAGGGTCTTCCAGTGCGCCAGGTAGAATGTTGCATCTATTTGGGAGTGTCTTTTGACAGAAAGCTATCCTGGTGTCTATTCATTGAGAATATCATTGGACGTGTCGCAAATAGGCTGACAATGTTAAAACGCCTTGCAGGGTGTAAATGGAGTTGCTCTTCGCAGACTCTTCTATTGACTTTTAGATCCTTTATTCTTCCACTGATGACTTATTGTAGTGAGCCCCTTATTAATACGTCTGTACGCAATATGGGCTCCCTGAAATTGATGTTTAATCAAGCGCTCCGCCTCTTCACTGGGGCTCTTAAAACTACTCCGAATGGATGCATTGTACATGTATACAGGCTTCAGATTCATCAAATCGATTAAACAAGGAAAGCCCCTTTTACTATGGGAGAAAATTGGACGTATCCCACTAGAGCTCTAGTATGATCATGATATCGCTCTTAATCTCGAAAGGAACCTTAAAACACAGTGGGGTTTCATTCAGGGGGTTTCCTCATAAAGAGGAATATTGAGTTGCGGTGTGGACAAGAGCTTCTGCCTCTCCCACCTTGCCCAATTGAATCTTCTAATTTTAGTATGTCCCTTGATCTATCCGAGAGAATTTTCAAGAAAGTCACAGATACGGAGATCCTGAGGGTTCTCGCCTATGAGACCATAAGCACTCATTATCCTGAGCCAGACTGGCTGAGAATTCATACTGATGGCTCCCGGTTGCAGGAAGGATCCAACGCTGGAGCAGGGGTCTATTGTCCCCTTTTTTCAATTGCAAATGCATCCGCATTTCATGGGGAACTGCTTGCGATCAGAATTGCTCTCTCTCAGTTCACTTGCCATCTTAATAGGTTCTCTAAGCCAGTTTTACTTAGTGACTCCCGGGCCGCATTGCAATCCTTGATGCCTACTTCAAATTCTGTATCCTCTGTTGTCCATGAAATCGAAACGCTACTGGGAAGCCAGGGGCCTCTTAGATACATAGACTATTGTTACAGCTGATTTATCTTTTAATTTTTCTTGTTATTTGCATTTTTGCTGTAATTATCTTTTATTCTGTGCCATTGGAAATAGAAAAAATGATCACAATATTTAGAAATATGCTCTCACAAGCAAAAGGGTTAAATGAAAAAAAAATGTGAAGTAATCTTATCTTAAGGAAGTTATATTTCCTAAAATATAATCTGAATGAAATACGTAAACATGGAAAAATTTGATATCCATCATCATTTGAAACTCATTTGTTCAGAAGTTGTATATTTAAGTAATGTTCTTCTTTTGCTTTGGATCACTCTTAAAAACAACTTTGATCCGATAACTTTAACTTTGATACAGAGAAAAAAAGTTAAATGGATATAATGAAATACAATATTCATTTTTCAGGGAAATATATATCTTAAAATATCGTCTTATTGAAAACTAAAAAACACAAAAATATTGATTGTAATTATCCATTGTTCACATAGAAGTTTCTTATTAATATATATATATATATATATATATATATATATATATATATATATATATATATATATATATATATACATACATATATATATATATATATATATATATATATATATATATATATATATATATATATATATATATATATATATATATATATATATATATATATAATAAAAAATTATAAGAAATATTTTATTTTATAAATAAACTTCTAAAATGTGTATATATATATATATATATATATATATATATGTATATACACATTTTAGAAGTTTATTTATAAAATAAAATATTTCTTATAATTTTTCAAATGTCTTAGTATTCATTTTAAATACTTTTAACTGCGAATTTTTTTTTACGAAAGATGACTTTATAAAGATTAATAGTTTATTCATTAATTTCTCACCAAATATATAATTGTTTTACATAAATTAAAGGATTTCATATAACATATCAAAATCTAAAATCCTAAACTTCCTTAAATCTTAAAATGAGAAAATAATCTTCACAAAAGATATATATTCAAATCCTTTTCAATAAATTGGCTTAGCTGTGAGAAAAGAAAAACATCCAACGAGTCGATGAAGACAATTGTGAGAAATAAAAGGGCAACTGAATTTGAAAGTCATCTTCATACATTGAATATTCTTATTCAATATTTAAATTAAATAAGCATAAAAATTTAAGGAAATATATATAGATATACTTAATGCAATGTGAAATGTGTAATACGGAGAAATTGAACGACTTAATTTCTTGTCTAAAATTTGTTGAATTTTATAAGAATGGAGGTTTTTATAAGCAGACATTTCTGTAAACAGGCACAGATTTATCGAGATATCATGGGAAAGATTTATCTTTTTTAATTACCAAATATTTCTAGAATGTTATAAATTTCAAAAAATACTTATAAATGAGAATGCGTTTTTATGAATGACTTAAACTTTTGTTGAAAATTCTTATAAGTTGACTAATAGTTAATGCTGAACTTATTCGTAATTTCAATAATAGTTAATTCTGACCTGACAATGGAAAGGCAATTTTTCTCCCCTAGCTTATTTTTGATTATTATCTTTGATAGTACTGTCTGAAGTTTGAAATTCTTCAAATGAATAAGTTGTATAAAAGGAAGTACAATAATGGAGAAACTTTTCACTTTTTCTGCATCTAAAAGTAATTTAACCTTACAAGTTTGTGCTTTATTTTCCATTGCATGGCTTCTTTTAAAGTATCCACCCACGTTCGAGCAAACTTTTTCATAGAAATTTCTTTTAGCCTCCTTATATCTTGTTTTTAGATAAATTATGATGTAAAAAAATTATCTAAAATTTTAACTACATATAGCATACTTAGTAAAGTTGATTGTTTTCTGACAAATTTTAGTGAAATACTAACACAACGATTAACATTCTACAGAAAATTGTAATGAGTCAAAATCTTAATCTAATTTCAACATAAGGTTTATGTGGGAATGTTCTTTAAAATGAAGCAAAATCTAAGAAAAATACTAAGCAATGAAGCAAATACTTTCAAAAATATACAACGGTATTGATATTTAACGAAATTTTACTAAACATTCCCTTTATAAATAGTACTAAATGAAAATTTTCCACATTTATATTCAAAATTTGGATTTATTTCATTCATAATAGCACTTAAAACACGTAGGCCAAATTTCATACAAATATCTTCATTACTACTCGAGAGGGGTTGACGGTTTGGTATCTCGTGGAAAACATTATTATGAGAAATTCGCCTTTATGGTAATTGTCTCGTTTGTAATAGTGACGATGTTGCCCCTTCTTTTCGAATATATAAGCCAAATAATGGATTCATACTTACAGTTATAGATAAGCATAGAAAAACATATTAATTAAAATATCTTAAAAAGTAAAGTACGACTTTACCACTTCCTATTAGAAAGTGCAACTTCTTGTTTTGTTTTTCAGAATACGATGCATATTAAAATTCCTATAACTTAATTTCTATTTGACAAACAGTAAAAAGAATTGTTTTCAAAAATGAGAAGTTCTGAGAGCAAGATTCACAAATAAAGAAAAAAATTACATATGCTGTCGAAAATCAACTTTTTATTGTAGACAACTGCATATTAGGAGCACTCACAGAAACTTTTTTCGTTCTGGTTTTTCTCAAACTTTTATTCCATGAAATTTATGAAACTCTCAAAATGTGTGTTGTGCAACCTTTAAATGTTACCTGTGTGTATCCTTAAAATTAAAAATGAAATTATATAGTAAGTATTATTGTTGGGGAATGGACATTAAAAATACCTGATATATTAAATACAAACTCAATTCTCTAATATATACTGAAAAATATTTTTATAAATAATTTCATGAAATATAATTATTAATAGGGAATTTTTTTTTATTCTGGCTAGTAAAATGATTAAATTTTAGTAAATACAATTATATTTAAGTTCACATTCAATACTACAGAGCATCTATAAAATGTCTAATTTATTTTGATGTATCATAAAAGAATTAAAATATAATTCAATCAATTGAAACTTGCGCGATTCAAAAAAACGAAAAATTTTATGGGGCTTATCTGTGAATTGTCACACGCATACCTTCTGCCATGCAGCCCATGTCTGGTCGTTGATTATGCAAGGTGAAGAAACACCTGCTCGCCTTTACCAAATAGCCTTACCACTCAGAACTTTATGTACAACCATTTCCTGAAAGAAATGATGTTACAAATCCTTAAAAAACATCCACATGATATCACGAGATCTGGGGGGAAGAGCACAGGAAACTCTTCGAGCGTCTTTCTTTAAAGTGGCATTTAAAGAAATATGGACGAAATCAATGCAACGAAAAATATACAACTTCTTGCTGCAAAAATAAACAATTGCTTAAAAGTTTTCTTAATTGGTTAAACACAAAAATATACCTATATTTCGTACATTATCAAAAACGAAAGGGAGAAATCTTTGTAGCATCAGTAATATGTATAGAAGTTAAAAAAAAGATAATTAAATCAGAAAAGGAAATTGTCTGTAATGACAAACGAACTCAAAAAAGAAACGATATTTAAACTGTCAAAGGAAATTTTTCCACTAGGAAAACAGTATGAGTTATTCTATTATACATTCTTTCTCCTTATTATTTTATGATTTACTAAACATCAAAATGCGTCAGACATTTTAAGAAGATAACAACATATTAAGGCAAGAAAATTCCTTTGAAAATGAGAACCTCCTTCAATTGACGTCGTACATAATCTTTTATGCTTAAAAGCTCTTTTTTAAGTATATACACAGATAATTGACATTCTTCATAAGCATGTGAAATTAGAACTAAAAATTCATGATAATTAAAACATTTAGATATTATTTTTCAAATTTTAATGATTAAATTACTTTTTTTTATCATACAAAAGGTGACACTTAAAACCAGACCATAACATCAACGCATAAAATAAAATGTAATGTATTCAAATAGGATTAGTTTCCTTTCCCCGTAAGTTCTGAAAATGCCATGGATCCAATTCATCACAAGCAGGAGCATACTGGTGGAGATTTATATACATTCCCTTGTCAGTTCTTGAGTTGGGATAACATCCTGGATCCTTTATCTTGAGTTCTTCACTTTCGTGTGGATCCCTTCAACAGTCCCCACTAGTCAATGTCACAAGTGGGCAAGTCAAGTGACAGAAGAAACCGCAAACCTGTGCTGATTGTCTCCTCAGGTCTAAACACGGGACAATCATAATCTCATCCGCGTACCATGTTGCATCAAATGTTTGAAAATAACATAATTAAAGCTTTTCTTTTGGAATGTTTGAATAAAAGTCTTCTACATTTCCTAAAGCGAACTCACTGTTCACTGCAGTTTCAAAGAACATGGGCCCCCCACGCAGGGAAATTTTTGCCAAAATAGGAATGTACGAAACAAAACAACTAATTGTAAAAAAAAAAAAAAAAAAAAAAAAAAAAAAAAAAAAAAAAACATTTAGAATATTACGACTGACTGGGTTTTGGTGCCTCACTCTGTATATTGCATTTTGCAGTGAAATGTTTTTATTTCATTAATATTCATAATTACATTAAACAGTTCAAACCTTTTTCACAATATTTTCGAATGTAAACATTACTATTTACTTGACTGTTAAATGATTATAACTTTTGTTTGGAAAATGTACTGGAATGAATTTAAAATGTATCTCTTTCACGAAAATTTTAAACAAGCTCTGTAAAGAAATTAATTTTAACTAAGTTACTCCTTTTTCTTTTACTTTATTTACAATAAAAGTAAACCTTTTAGCATTTATTTATAAATGTTTGCTTTTAATCAACCTAAATCCCACTGATATATTCCTTCAAATCAGAAAAGCATTCCTTTCAAAATTTTATTTTCGTCTTTTAAGAAGTATTTTCCATCCGAATATTTTTCAAATTCTGAATTTTTTTTCTCGGATCGATTCTAGATCACTTCCATTGAAAATAAATTTTTATAAAAAAAATGATTTTTTCCTACGTAATATTAGAATACTATAATATATATATATGTGTGTGTGTGTGTGTGTGTGTGTATGTATGAATGTATGCATGTATGTATGTATGTATGTATAATATCATTAAGGTGTTACTTATTTTTTATCTTTGAAATTTAATATATAACTATGTTTATTTTTTCTTGGATTTTGGAATAAAGTGAAACTTATGAAAACATATGCATGCCTTTGCAATGGAACTTCTAATACATGGCCACTTATTTTTATTTCTTATTTTTGCCATTATTTGGCACAAAATAGCAATCTATAAAAGGATTAAGAATGAAACTGACAAAAGTATTTATTTATGAAACAATTCCTATATATATTTTTTTACAGTGTGAAAGATTTTACAGAAGATCATGTATTTCGTTTCAGTTGCTATTTTATATATATTGCCTTAACATGTTTTTAATAGTCGGCAATTTCTTTTTTCATTAAAGATATTTCTTTTCCTTCATTTCCTGCCTTGACAAAGCTACAGAAAGATTGACAAGACAAACATTTTCAAAAACTCAGATGACTCGATATAATTCCGAATGACTTTGACCTTCCTTTGACAATTTGGAAACAGCTTTGTTTATAGAATAAACTTTTCAAAGTATTGGCGATGCATCAGAGCCAAGATGACCCCTAGGATACGAGGCTTGTTTGTCTCTGAAATCGACTGTCATCTTATTATTCATGAAAAGCAGTGGTCTGTTTTCAAGAGAGAGCCATAAAACATTTTGTATCTATTTAATCACCAATATTATTTATCTTCATAAAAAAAATTTTAACGTCAAGAACTATGTGATTAATCCTTTATCACAACAATGCCGGAAACTGCTACTCATTTATCGTTATCCAGTGGACACCTGTAAACCAAGTCGCGGAGGCCAGTAGCATTACCGACATCACTCTACCACAAACCTGCTTGTAAGGTGGACCACATTCATTCATCATCAGCAGAAAGGACGAAGAAACACAGTTAAATGAAGGATCATCCAAACTTGAACTGGGATTCAAACACAGGACCAATGTTAAAAACGTTAACCACTTAGCCATCGGGCAGCCTTACAACAAGTTAATAAACATCAGAATGCATCGACTTTTTAGGATTGAAAGTTCTTACCAAGCGATAGTGTTTCTCTTAATAATAATGGACATAAAGTGTATGATAGTCATACTTCTGATGCTAATTCTTTTCATACAAGATTGCCATTTAATTTCAAAGATATTGATTATTTAGTTCCTAAGTATACAGGAAAGAAAAATGAAAATGTCAAATTGTGGCTTCAGAATTTTGAAGCATTTGCTATTTCATTTAATCTATCAGATATTCAAAAATTTAGTTTTGCACAAAGAGTATTAAGTGCAATTGCGTTGTTATTTATTAAAAGCGAAAGCAATATTCATTGCTACTCTGAATTGAAATTTGCTTTAATTTCGGAATTTGATGAACAAATGAATTCAGCAGAAATTCATGACGCATCGAAAAATTAAAGACAAAGAATCAATGTTTGAATATTTTTTAATTATGAAAAGAAATTGCCAGTTGAGCTCCACTCGATGCTATGGCTCTAATTCATTATGTAGTTCAAGGCATTAATGATCCTCCCCAGAATAAAGCAATATTGTATGGTGCCACTAATTTGATAAAATTTAAAACAAAATTAAAAATTCAAAAAAGTTAAAACTAATATTCCTGTGGTAGAACAAACAGTTAAGAATCAAACTCAAACCAAAATTCAGACTATTCCTATTCATGGTTTTAACTGTGGAAAAAATGGACATAAATCAATAATTGTAGAGACAAAAATATGGGTTTAAAGTGCTTTCGTTGTAATTCCTTTGGACATAAAGCCAGTGATAATAAATGTTCCACACCAATAGAAAACCACAATTCAACAGTTCGTATTCTTAACAATCACATCACTTTTCGACAAAACATGCATAAAATAGTTAAAATTTCAGGTATTTTGATAAATGCTCTCATTGATACGGGAAGCCATGCAACTTTATTAATCGAAGATCTGTATCGTCAAACTGAATTTTCTGAACTGGCCGATTCTCAGTTAACACTAAATGGATTTAATAGTTCTAAAGAATATCCACTTGGTTCATTTCAGGCAAATATAGAAATCGAAAAGGATATTTTCTCTACAACATTTTATGTTACTTCTCAACATCAGATGAGTTTACCCGTAATTATCGGTACAGATATAATTACTCAAGGAACACTTACAGTTAATAAAGATGGTATTTATTTACGTAAATCAGAAAATAATGTTTTTTTTTCGTGAATTTAATTAATGTTGTTGACAACACATCAGACATTGATTTAAATTACATACTTGACAAAAAATGTAAACAAGAAGTATACAATTTAATTAACAACTGCAAACCCAATAAGACGCGAAAAACAGATGAAAATGTCTATTATTTTAAAAGATGATATCCCAGTTTGCCAATGAGCACATCGAATGTCCATACCAGAAAAAAAATTTGTATCCAAACAAATTAATGATTGGTTAAAAGAAGGAATAATTAAACCTTCTTGTAGTGAATATGCTAGTCCAATTGTTTTGGTTAAAAAGAAAGATAATTCTACACGCTTATGTATTGATTTTCGTAAATTAAATAAGAAAATTATTAAAGATCATTATCCATTACCTCTCATTGATGATATATTAGATTAGTTACAAAGTGCAAAAGTATTCACTTCTATTGACTTAAAAATGGTTTCTTTCATGTGGATATTGAACCTAATTGTACCAAATACACTAGTTTCATTACCCATAACGGACAATACAAGTTTCTTAAAGCTCCATTTGGCTTAACAATTAGTCCAGACGCTTTCAATAGATTTTTATCTTGTGTCTTCAGAGAATTAATAGCAGATGGTACTTTAATCATGTACATGGATGATTTTATCATACCGTCTAAAACTGAAGAAGAGGGACTTACTAAATTGAAACGTGTTCTCGAAACTGCTTCAAATTATGGACTAAATATTAATTTTAAGAAATACCAATTTTTGCAAAGAAAAGTTGAATTTTTAAGCCATGTTATAGAAAACAATACTACTTCCTCTCCATCAAAAATAAAAGCAGTAATTAACTTCCCTGAACCCAAAGACGTCAAACACTTACAATCCTTTTTGGGCTTTGCAGGCTAATTTCGAAAATATATTCCAAATTATGCCACTGTTGCCAGACCTCTTAGTGATCTACTAAGAATGTCCTCTACTTTTGTATTCGGTTCCACCGAAAAGACGGCATTTCTCAAATTAAAAGAATTACAACACATCTTGTTTTGCATTTATTTGTGCCAGGTTCGGAATTAGAAGTAGACACAGATGCATCTAAACTTGGATTTGGCGTAGCTCTCCTTAAAAAATCTGATAACGGAAACTTTCACCCAATTTTTTATATGAGCAGAAAAATATCTCCCCAGGAAGAAAAATTACACAGTTATGAACTGGAAGTAATCGCTGTTATAGAAACTCTTAAGAAATTCCGCCTATATTTACACGGAACTAAATTTAAAATAGTTACAGACTGTATGGCTTTTCAAAAAACAATAGATAAATCTGAATTAAGCGCAAAAATCGCGCGATGGACTCTTTTGTTACAAGACTTCGATTGTGTAATTTCTCATAGGTCAGATAAGCAAATGCAACATATTGATGCTTTAAGTCGTTACCTTGTTATGATTATTTCTCCTGATGATATTACACAGAAGATAATAAAGTCACAATCTACCGATGAATTCATCACAAATATGAAAAACACAGTCAAAAAATCACTTAATTCTGATTTTAAAGTTAAAAACGCCATTTTATACAAATTGGTCCAAGATCAAGAACTTTTAGTAGTCCCACAAGCCATGTGTGTGCAATCAATTAATTCAACAATCACATTCTAAAGGTCATTTTTCAGTACAAATGACTACAGAAATTATTAAACGAAACTATTATATTCCAAATTTAGATAAGTTAACACAAACTTTCATCGCCAATTGCATCACATGTATCTTGTCATCCAAAAATCAGGTAAACCTGAGGTAGGTAAACCTGAAGGGTTCCTCTATCCAATCCCAAAAGGGGACACTCCTCTCGATGCATATCACATTGACTTTTTAGGACCCTTGCCATCTACAAACAAAAATTACAAACACTTATTTTCTGTAGTGGCTGCTTTTACAAACTTTATTTGGATTTATGCTGTTAAATCTACCTCTGCACAAGATGCATTAGATAAGCTAAAATTACTGACAAGCTGTTTTTGGTAACCCTCGTCGAATAATATCAGATAAAGAATCAGCTTTTACCTCCCAAGAATTCCAATCTTATTGTATTGAAGAAAGTATTGAGCACCTACCTATCACAACTGGAGTACCTCGCGGAAACGGACAAATTGAGCGTATGCATCAAACCCTGATTGCAGTTTTAACTAAATTATCTATAGAAGAACCCACAGAATGGTATAAACAGGTGTCTAATGTCCAACGCATAATGAACAGTACAGCCTCACAAACAATAAAATTCTCATCAAAAAATAGATGTATTAATTTTCTGAATAATGCCATTTGCGTTTTAATCATTTTATGAAGATAATTGTAAATCAAATTACCTTCATAAAACTACACAAATTTATAGCAAAAATGATTCCATTCATTAATGATTAGAAACATTTATAATCTCTCTCTCTTAATCAGGTCAGCTGCTACTAACATTACCCTGTAAAATCTCTATGAGTAGAAGCATTCTTCTTCAATAAAATATTCGATAACAAAATTAATTATTAAATTTTGATAGAAACACAATGCATATTGTTAAATCACTTTCATTAAGTTAAAACGTTTATTATATTTCTATAGTTTTAGTTCAGAATTGCTTTGATTAATAAATATCGCTTATGAGAATGTCCTAAATAATGGTTAATATTGATTTATTCTTGTATATTGGAATGGATAAGGGGTGGTTTATGATTTTATATCCTTTTATGATGTATTGGAACTAAACAGGCTATAATTTTTCAGAATGTGGGATCGTTTTATCTTCCTACTTTCGTGAAAGGGAAAAAGACTAATCTTAACAGCTTCCGAAGGAAAATAATGCTGACTTTTGATGAATGCTCCTATTTCATTGGACGGCAGTTTAAGAGGTCAAAAGTGACGTGACAATATATTTGTTACCTAAACGCTTTGTTCGGTTATCCTCCTGTAAGTACTACTGAGTCTGTCTCTTGAATGGTCGCAATTTTGAAAACACCGTTTGGGCGTTAACTGCAGTTATTGTGCTTTTTAGGTAGATTTTAATCATTCATATTGAACTTTTTTTGATTTACATTTTTTAATATTTGACATCATAATCGTAATTCGATTTTTCATTTTATGATTTAAGTAGATTTTACATCGAGATAAAAATTATTTGTGATTATTCGTGTATATAATATAAAAGTATATGTATAAGCTTCTTATAATTTCCATTCAATACGCATGCATATTATATAAAATTATTTGTATGTATGTATATATATATATATATATATATATATATATATATATATATATATATATATATATATATATATATATATATATATATATATATATATAAACTTGTAATTCCCATTCAATACGCAAGCATAGCGGTGGCGGCGAGACTCGGACTGTACTTTTACGTCAACGCTCTAGGAATCCTCGCCCATCATCAAGAAAACTCTTCCTTTTGTACCACGGCCAGGTAACGACGTCAAGTCTGTGACGGTACCTTCATCTGTCATCTGCGTCTCCCCAGAGGAAGTACTTTTGGACATCACAGATTAACGAGGACACATCCCCAAACCACGAAACTCCAGCAACCCAGTGAGGGTTAATGTGGTCACCTCCCCCCAATCACTTCCATCATCAAGTGATGCTTCACTTTTTTGATCAGTATGCGGCGTGGAGCCACTGGAGCTCCGCTACACTCAGAGTGTCTTGCAAAAATGCAGCAACAAATGACGCATTTCAAAACAGTATGATGTTCGTCAGTAGGTATAATTATGGCTTTGTTAAATAACGTTACGAGAGCTGTTCAAAAAATAAAGACTGCTGTGGTAGGCACTGTGGCAACTCAGCCACAGCAAATCCCTACAGGGAAAAGAGAAGCGCATGTTCCCTATCCGATGGGGAATCTAGCCCAGTTATTATATGGATACGGTCGTATGAAGACCGTATTGGAACCAGTGTATTATGGTGTGGAACTTATTTTTTATGAAATGTAATCATGAAAATTGTTAATTGTTATTATTAAAAATAAAATATTAAAGGCAACAGGACTTATTAATGAATGCAGATAACACGTAACTAATAAGTAACACAACATCTTGGCGACCCTCGGACGTGATGGCTTGAATTACTTGAAGGACTGTTCAAGGCACTAGAGAGCTGAGATTTGAGGTAGGCCTATTTTTCCCTTATTAAAATTTAATATTTTAAAATTATATATTTAGAACAGTTAAAAGAAAAATGTAAAATTTTAACAACTTCATTTACGAAACATTTAAATAAAATCGAAACTACATTGTTTAAGGAAATTTCATATGAATATTCTACATCTAATAAAACAAAAATTGAGAAGTTTTGATTGTTAAAATCTCAACTCGCAGAAAGATTGAATGGTTTAACTAGGGCCGATGAGGAAATACAATTAAAAATCGAAATAAAAGATATGTCGAATGAGATTATTAAGAGCGAAGAATATAAGGATAAAGAGATAGCAGCGAAATCGAAAGGCAGTTAGAAACTATACGTTATAAACCGCCAAGCGAAATAAATGTAAGCAGAACAAGCGATCAAATTACAGGTGATAATAATAATTCGATTGCATAACTAATTCGCTTAATAAATAAATTGTATAACTAATTCGATAATAATAATTCGCGCAAATGTATAACTATCCCTTTAGAACTGAAACAAAACATGTAAAACTACCAAAATTGAACATACAAACATTTTATGGAGATTGTAGTCAATTTTTAGGAATTCCTATGAAGTTGCGATACACAATAATCTTTCTCCTACGAAACAGAGAAATTTACTAATTTAAAATCTTATCTCGGAGGAGTTGCGCTAAGTGCAGTTAAAGGATTTTCACTCACAAATCAAAATAACGATGCGTCAATACAATTAATAACGGATAGATTCGGTCGAACGGATATAATTATGTCAGCACATATGCACAAACTTTTAATAATAGAACCAGTCTATTCTTGCTCTAATATTATTGGCTTAAGAAAAATGTATGACGCCATTGAAGTACAAATTAGATCCTTGCAATCCTTGGGAATTCAGTAATTTATTGTGTCCTGTAATTCTGCAAAAATTGCCCGATGAATTAAATTTAAATTATAATTGTCAGCGTAAAACAGATGAATTGTTTAATATTGTAAAATTAGTAGAATTTATAAGAGTTGAATGTAGAAAAGCGTCATTAATATTAGCTAATCCGAGAAATTTTAACGCAAAGGAATATCCCTTTCGAAACAAAGTAACAGATCAAAGTTAGCCTCATTTCTGGAACTCCTCAAGGAGAAGCTACACGAGCAATAAATTTAGTAGCGGGGCGGTCATGAGCACTCAGGTGGGTAATAAATATCCCTTCGGATCTCGGAAATACGAACTACGTGTCAGTGCAACTTTTATAGAATAGAAAATAACCGAAAAAGTATTTTTTGTACTCAAAATCACATGAATCATGATTGCTCATTTGTTTCATTTGTTTTCAAAATCGTATAAGAAAATTTTGCGACCGTAATGATGTAAAATGTGCTGATCTCAAGGTCACAACTCCCTGCTATGCGGAGAGAGCTGTGAATGTTTTGCTGAGGATGTTTCGGTTTCAGTCCGGGAAGGCAAGAAGCGGTTTCGTCAATGGTTTCATTTTCCGCCAGGGAACTTAATGTAATATCTTCGCATAACTCAGTTTTCCTACAAACTTTTTCGGCTTTAGTGAAATCGAAAGAAAGCAGCTTACAGTTACGCTGCATGGTAGACGGCGGAGCAAATAAATCATTTATTTTAAAAGAAATAGCCGACGCGATACATTTAAAGGTTATTAAGAAGGAACCTTTAATAATTCATACATTTGGATCTGAAACTGCTGGAAAGCGAATATATAATTTGGTCGAATTAACTTTACATAGTATTAAATATCCTAACTAATGTGTAAAAATACAAACTATAGTGATTGATTCGATTACTTCGGCAAAAATAAGAATTCAGTCAAAATTCGTGAGGAACATTGTTTTTGACAAGGGAATTGAATTAGCTAATGTTAGTAGTATTAAAAAAAATTCACATTTTAATCGGTTCAGATTATATCTCAGAAATATTAGGCGATAATATTGTAAGACTTACTAACAGATTAATTTCTCAAGAGAGCATATTTGGACACTTAATTCAAGGTAGGGATGAAGATTCTAATAGCCAAGAGGTATCTGTGAATCATTTAATTGTAGAGAATAAAGGGTTAGATTGTGATAGGATAAAAAATGTATGGCTATTGGAAACCATTGGAATTAATGGAGATAAGGAAATGTCTCTATCAGACAAGGACATTTTGGAAACCTTTAAAAAAATACCACATATGTAGATAGAAGATATAAAACAGAGTTGTTATGGAAGGTTAGTAACAAAGAATTAAGCAATAATTATGAAATCGCAAAACGTCGTTTGTCCAGTTTAGCATGGTCATTCATCAAAAACGAGAATTTATATGCTAGGTACGATACAATCAATAGCGAACATTTAAGGGATGGCATTGTTGAAATAGTTGGCTCGAATTCAAATCAAAATGTAAAAACTGGTTATTTCCTCCCGCATCACGCAGTCGTGTGCGAGAAAAAATATATTTCTAAAGTTAGGATAGTATTTGACGCTTCATCTAAAGGAAAAAGCGAGTTGTCGTTAAATGATTGCTTAGAAAGCGGGCCAAATTTAAATCCCGGTTTATTAAAAATAATTTTGAGATTCAGATTACACAAAGTGGCATTTTGCGCAGATATTCAACGTGCATATTTAGAAGTAAGAATTGCTGAACAAGATAGCGAGTTTTTAAAATGTTTATGGTTAAAATATAAGGGTCCTAATCTCAATCTCAGCCCTCAAAACATTTCAACATTTAAATATAAAACATTCGTTCGGTATCAAATGCAGTGCCTTTTTTACTTACTGCAACCATAAGATTGCATTTGGAAAGGCATCAAGGGAAATATAATGAAGCATGTGAAATGCTTAAAGAACTTTACGTAGATGACCTAATAAATGAAACTTCTAATGTTAAAGACGCTTTGAAATTAATTAATCAAATGGTTTTAATACTAAGTGAAGCTAGTTTGAACCTTCGTCAATGGGCCACGAATTCCTCTATTCTTGATGAATACCTCAAGCGTACTAATATTGGTTGTCTAGAAACATCAAAGAACCAGGGTGTGCCATTAAAAGTTTTAGGTCTAATTTGGGACAATGAAAATGATGTCATTAGCTTCGATATCAATCACTTTGAAAAGTTTAAAAACCCCAAAATAATAACGAAGCGAATTATTCTCGCGGCTTGTGGTATGTTATTTGATCCTATAGGCTTAATGAACCCATTCACAATAAGAATGAATTTGCAATTACAAAGGATTTGGGAACTAGGCCTGCAATGGGACGAATGTGTTCCCTCAAAAATGGAAATAATATTTTTGGACTGGTTAAACGAAATGATAATTGTAAGAAACTTTGAAATTCCGAGATTATATTTTCATGAAATCAATTGAGAATCTTTAGAGGTCCATATATTTTCTGACGCCAGCCCTAAATGTTATGAATCACTATGTTATTTTCGAATGAAGCACTCAGATGGGAATGAAACGAGATTCGTTTTGTCGAAATCACGTTTAGCTCCATTAAAGAAACTTACACTCCCGCGGTTGGAACTATTAGGAACCTTAATGTCAGCACGCATGAGACATTATCTGCGTGACACTTTTCCCCTGCTACGCAACAGTAACATTCATTATTGGACAGACTCACAAATTTGCCTTCATTGGATCAAAGGAAACAGCGACGAGTGGAAGCAATTCGTCCGCAATCGTGTCATGGAAATTAAAGATAAAACAGATCCGAGCAGTTGCTATCACTGTCAGGGAAAGACCAACCTTGATGATAAAATCACAAGAGGAATTAAGGCTCAAATTCTGGTGAATGATGATAGTATCTGGTTCCATGGACCTTCATGGCTTCTGGAAGGTGACTTCCTATGCTTAGAGACAGGCTTTAAACTGGATTCTTTGCATTGTATAGAAGAAGAAAGAAGAAGTGTAGCAGTCTTTTCATGCGAATATTGAAACTTTACAGCCTCTACTGAATTTGGAGGACTTCAGTGAATTGAACAAGGTTTTTAGAATCACTATTTACATATTAAGATTCATAAAATACTGTAAAGCAACCCACGAACGAGAAACTGGAGTTATCACTACGAGTGAACTAGCTAACGCTGAACGATATTGGATTCGGACTTTGCAGCAAAATGAATTCGAGAAAGAATACATTTGTCTTAAAAACAACCACCAAATTTTCTCCAGTTCCAAACTTTTTACTCTAAACCCAGTTTTGGACTCCAATGATTTAATCGTTTTCAAAGGAAGACTCCAGAACTCCGAATTCAATCATCAATCCAAACATCCAATTATCATCCCCTATAAATCAAGATTCACAAATCTTTTAATAGATTTGGAGCACAAAAACTTGTACCATTCAGGTGTCTCCGATACTCTTACCCAATTGAGAGAACGATTTTGAATCATCCGTGGTAGACAATCTGTGAAAAATTGTCTAAACAAGTGTTTTAAGTATAGACGATTTCAAAGCAAGCGTGGAAATCAAATTGTAGCACCACTACCTGTCGACAGAACCAATGAACCTCATCCTTTTGAAATGGTGAGTATTGATTTTACGGGCTCCTTATACTCAAAAGACCGAGACAAGGTTTATATCGCCTTATTTACATGCGCAGTAACACGTGCAGTTCACCTCGAAGTTGTTTCCGGATTAAGTACAGAACATTTTCTTTTGGCATTTAGACGTTTCATCTCCAGAAGAGGTATTTGCCGCGTTGTTAATTCTGGCAATGCAATGACATTCAAAAGTGCTGAGATTGAACTTAAAAAACTATGCAAACATAACTGAATCTGATATTCAGAATTATTTTGGAAGGAAAGGAATTAAATGGCGGTACATTGTTGAACGTGCTGCATGGTGGGGTGGTTATTGGGAAAGAATGGTTCGAATAACGAAAATTGCATTAAGGAAAATTTTGGGAAAAGCATTAGTTTCTTTTGAAAAATTACAAACTATTTTGGCAGAAATTGAAGCTATAATTAACTCTCGTCCTTTAACTTACATTTATAATGAACCATTCCCTCTCACACCTACAAACTTCTTAATTGGAAGAAGATTAACTACCTTGCCAAATTTGTCAAATAATCGAAATTACAAATTGTTTACCGGTAAAAGAGATTTAATTAAAAGATTTCTTTACAGAGAAAAATCTTAGATAATTTTTGGAAAAGATGGTAAGGTGAATTGGAATTTCTTCTATTAAGGGGTGCAAATTTCCCCAAACCTGTTAATGTTAAATGTGTATTTAATGTTAATGATGTAGTTTTAGTAGGTGAAGATAAGGTTCCGAGACAGATGAGGAAGTTGGCCAAGGTACTGGAAGTCCATAGAGCAGAGGCAACCATGTAAGAGCGGTGACCTTAAAGACTCCATCAGGGGTCATAAAATGCCCCGTACAATTTAGAATTTAGAAGTATAATTTAGAAGTCCAAGAGTAAATTGAAAAATTTGTTTAAAATCGGTGAAGAACCTTTATTATTGTTAGTGAATTGTATTGATTAATAGATTTAGTGTTTTACAATTGTGTATATTTTGTTTCGAATTCATATTTCTTAAGTATTCAATTTATTTTGTAATGTAAAATTTTAATTTTCTTATATTTACGTGTATAAATTTTAATATGTGAAGTGGTTTATTTTTGGCTGATTCTTTGTCGAGGCGGGAGGATGTGGCAACTCAGCCACAGTAAATCCCTACAGGGGGAAGAGAAGCGCATCTTCCCTATCCGATGGGGAATCTAGCCCAGTTATTATTTGTATGCGGTCGTATGAAGATCGTATTGGCACCATTGTATTATGGTGTGGAACTTATTTTAATGGAATACAATCATGAAAATTGTTATTGTTAAAATAAAATATTAAAGGCAACAGGACTTATTAATGAATGCAGATAACACGCAACTAGTAAGTAACGCAACAGGCACACTGCTTATTGGAACAATACAATTCTATTTCTTATCTAAAGCTTCCTTCATTTCTTTACATAATTACTGTCTACATTTAAGCAATACTAATGATTGGTCACGTGCTTGGGAACTCTTGTGTTGTACACTTCATCCTTCAGTTACCGAGATTGCACTCCATTCCACTGGTCAATTGTGTCGGGATGAGCCCAAAAGGCTCATCCCGACATTGAAGTTGGATTGGAAAAGTGAACCAATTATCATGTGTTCTAAAAACAGAATTGTAATCGAAACAGTGTGCGTGTTTCTCAGTAATTTCTGCTCATCCTTACTTTGCTGCTGCTATTCAGAAATCGCAGGAGAATTTTTCGAAAGTGCAAAGCTTTTTCCTACTAATTTACTCAAACTGACAAGAATTCTTTGGTGACGTGACGAAGAGTTGGAAAATACTCTGGGGCTCTTTTTGTTTCCCTGGCATCACCTTTTGCACCCTAGTTCCTGCAGTTCACAACCAAAGACCAAATCTTTATTTAAACTTTGATTTCAACAAGAAAACTTGATCAAGAACTCACCGTAATCTACAGTATTTCAGAGCTTTTCGTATCATAAGGTCCTAAATTCAATCCCAGACACAATGGGAGATGGCTGTTACATCTCCCATTGTGGCTGAGATTCATATGATTCTGATTTCATATACACGTCTATCGGGGTGGGTTCTAAGAGATTTTCCAGGTTTTCTACATGCAACACTCACTATCCATAAGAAATTCTACTGGAAGATAACTAGACCACAGTGACGTGGTTGTTGAGGGTGTCATTATCATTATCAGAAGATATTGAGTTTGAATCCCAACTTAGCCGAAAATAAAGACACCGCTCACTAAAGACGGCTGGAAATTAACATTAACACATTCAACATGTCGTGGTTGCAATGCCCTCCAGGTAAAATGATACCTTTGGAGGGCAGATCAAGTAGTTGGATGTTTTCTGCCTGGTTATTACTTCTAAATGACGAAGGTTCCCATCTTGCTGTTTCCATATAACTGGTGGAGCCCAATTCAGAGCTAGGTACAGGTTAGAGTGCTAGCGCAACAACTCTAAACACTTAAATCTGAAATGCCGTTTGAAACCTGAAATTGTTGAACCAAATACCAGAGTACAAGCCACTCGGCTTCAATGGTCAAGTATTCATAAGAAGGAGCTGAATCTCGTCAAGAGATGTGGCGAATACTTCATTTTAAAAAAGGATTATATAAAGAAATGAACAAAGCTTCATGATTGAAACAGAATTGTTCTTTCTAATAAATATTGTTGTATAATTTTATGATTAACTGGTTTTATTTTTTTGAACAGTCCTCGTAATATCCTCTTTTTTTAATTTTATATTTATTTATTTACTCATTGTGTTCTGTGATTGTAGAAGCAATACTTGTCTTACAAATTACAGAGAATGAATGAAGCTCTCTATAAATTTTTGATATTGATTTTTAGACTGAGTCATTTGGGAAAACATGATGCACGTGGGAGCTTTGTATTGATAAATAAAAGTGAGCTTAAAATCACAATCAGAAATCATTCATTTGATTATGCTTCTTATTGAAAGAAGTTCTTTCCTGTCGAGTGATGCCCATTTATAATCGTTAAGCCGCTTATGGCTAGTGTAGCTATAATCATCCATTCAAGGAATATTTCTTATTAATTTTGCTTTTCCTGCAGGTGAAATGGGAATATTATTTCAAATATTATCGCTATGTGCTGCCAGTATGCCAGGCATCCTTTTTCTGAAAATTCTCATAATAATATAAAACATTCTTATTAACTCAGAATAAATTTCTAATATAAAGAATGTATAATTGCGTTATATTATGTACAATACTTCGAAAAGGAAAGAATCTAAAAGAAACACAAAATGCATAGATTATTTTAAATGTAATGTAAAATGCCACACAGTAATTATAGATATTGAAGAAATGTAAAAATTAGCATATATCGTGCTTCAAATAATTCAACTAAAGTTTACCATTCTTTAAACCGCATTCTGTGGAACAACTTGTATGAACAATTTCATTCCAGGCGATACCATCAGTGCTTAGCTGCGTAAATCAAGTTTATTTCGTTCCAGGAGGAGTTCCGTTGACACGAAGAAGCGGTCCGTCTCCGGTAAGTGGTGTATTCCTGAAAAAGACTCCGTAAAGTTCTCAGGAAAACACATTTCCCGTCCCCTGGGCGAAATATTGGCGAGAATCTTGAATCAAGAAATTTTTATTTATGAACGCATTTTGTTTCTAAAACACTCTAAGGGAAGTAAAACACGTCTACCCTACATGAAAGCAGCTGGAACATAGCTTAGATAAAGCAATAAATTATTAAGTGGAGCATCATTTAAAGTAAACAAAGAGAAAGTGTAATAAAGGACAAATAAATTCAATTAAAGGATAAAAGAAGTACGCAGATCTCGAAACAGAAGGTAAGAATTTGCAAAAATAAATACATGTTATTGTATGAAAACTTGATGAGCTGTAGAAATACAACTGGTTAAAATAAGTTCTAGGTGTAGTAGTCTAAATCATTAACTTAGAAATCTTTCGTTCTCCTATATATATTCAGTATTCACTCTAAAAACATTTAAAAAAAGTAATCATTTTAGTTCAGAAATCGTATTATACAATTTCTTCAAGCAAGTTCCGTCAGAAATGAGTTCGATTCTTATTTAAGGCTTGATAATGTATCAGTTTCTATTTTCCAATCGGGGATGCAGGGTGGTGATATACACATGTGAATACAGGCATGTAGCCGAATTATGGTTTATAATATACCCGTCCATCAACCAACCTCGTCATTTTCAACCCCAGTCAGCACCTTTCTCTCGACTAAGGCTCCTGTAAAGGGGATCTGGTACATGGACTTCCCAACACATACTAGGGTTGACATAAAACTTCGCTTATGGCCACCAGAGTGTTTGTTCATTACATTTGATACGTTTGTTTTCTATATTTTCTCCCGTAATAAACTTTAAAAAGGATTGTAATGTGCAAAAACTGTTCTTAATATTTTTTATAAGAATTTAAATTGTGTTCCACTAATAAACAAGAAAAAAAGCAATATCAGAAATAAAAAAAAATTGTACATAGTAAGTATATTAGTATAATATTACTGACAAGCAATAATACATACTTGCTATTTATAAACCTATGTTATAACTTACATAAATAATAGATACCTGCAATATAGTGTTAAAAAAAAAGGATGGTAGAGAAACAATTTTTTAAATTATATTATACTGTAAGTAATATGTAATAACAGTTTTCACATACATAATATCTAACAAAATAAAAAATAAGATTTCTTACATACTGTAAGTATATATTATTTTACTGACTATTAAGTAATATATACTTACAACATATGATTTGAGAGTAATATATATTTTACATATAATATAACCTAAAATAAATTTTATAGTTCTGCATTTTAAGGATGTAACAATAAGAATAGCATTATAAAAATAATATTTATATTATTTTTCAGTTTGTAAAGAATAATAAAATTATGTGGATAACTTTCTTAATAATATTTCTAAAACTAATGTTTTCTCTTCTTATAATTTTAAAAAAGATTGTAATGTTCAGAAACTATTCTTAATAATTTTTTAAGAATTGAATAAAATTGTGTTATACAAATGCAAAAAAAAAAAAAAAAAAAAATTTGTATTTTGTAAGTAATTTACTATTTTCAGCATAATATTACAGACAAGCAATAATACATACTTACAAAATATAAGCCTATGTTAAAACTAGTTTCTCTACTAGACCTTCTTTTATAGTGTTATAAAAAAGATCTAGTAGCGAAACTATTTTTTATTAAATTACGTTAAACTTTAAGTAATATATAACAACCAGTTTTCATAAGCATAATAACTAACAAAAATCTTTTTTTTTACATATTATAATGAACTAGTAAGCAATATATATTTACAATAGATAATTTGAGAGAGTAATACATACTTAACACATATAATATAATCTAAAATAAATTTTAAAGTTTTGCATTTTACTGACCCCATCTTTTTGTATTAAATATGTTTGGGTGAGGAAAAATACAAAATTTAAAAGCGTAATAAAAATTAGTGTACAAACTCAGTAATTCAGATACAAATAAAGTGATAAACACTTCAAACAAGATACCATGTAATAAGATGTTAATTTTAAACTTAATTTACATTTTAAATAAGCCTTTCCAGTAATTAAAAAATATAATTTTTATTTATCTTAAGAATAGTGATATTACTTTTTAACACGTAAATTTCTTTATGAAAATAAACCCAGAATGTGCCAAAAAGGCGATTTTAAAGCGAAAATAGCAAACCTTAAGCATCATAAAATAGTTTCGACTATTAATGGTTTAAACTTGCCTTTTCCATTATTTAATGACTCACAAAATAATCTTATGGTCCAACGTTTGGTAGAAGAAAATTGTGAAAAATTTACTTTATTTACCTTTATTTCACAAGGCAATTAGCAAAAAACTTCATAGAAATACATTACGGTGCCAAGATTTGGACAGAGGAAATCTCATGCGTCGGCCTGGGTGATTAAGGGGCTCTACTCTGAACTTTAACGCCACACCAACGGAAGGACATCACAGATGAACAACCCCAACTCATAGAGCTCCAGTAACCCAGTGAGGGAGGTCATTCTGCCAGTCACTGCCCGAGGCAAAAAAGACTTCAGTTTGCTGATCTGAAGGGGGAGAACTGCCGTGACCTTCGAGAATAAGAAGGCCGGTTGACTGGGATCATGAGTCATCACAAGAAGAGAGAAAACTGTTTTCGAAATACATAAGCTTTACTTTCGGCGCTCATTTACTGCAGATTTAGAAAATTTTTTAATGATTTCATTATTGTGAAATATTTAAAATTTTCTAAATCTCAAATGTTTTGATCTTTTCCCTATTCCTTTTATTAAGCAAAGTTTATTTTTTTTAAAGGCAAAATTATTTCATAAAATACAAATTTGAATCGTAGTTTTAAAATTTTTTAACTGCGTGTAAAATCGCTTAAAAATTTTATTATTCAAATCTATATAATTAAAAGAGTAATATCACAAATACTTTTTATATTATAATCTTATTTATTATAATATATATTACTCTTTAAATATTAATTATATTTTCCAATACATATTTGATACAAAAAATGTTCCCTTTATACAGTTTTTTTTTTTTCTATTGTGAACGAAACATTTTCTAATTTCCCAATATGAAGCATTAAATTCATCATTTTTAAGGAATAATTTTAAAGAAAACAAAACCAATTTTTTGCTTAATTTTTTCACAAAACACACACACAATTTTTTTTAAATAATTATATATAAAATAAAGAAGGAACACACAGAAATTTTCACAGAAATATTTTTATTTTGTAAACAATTTAGACGTAAAATGAAATAAATTTACTATCCATAAAATACATCATACATTAAATTTTATTATAAAATTGGTAAGAGATACATGAAAAAGAAAATTTTATATAGAGAATTTTTAAACAGAGTTATAAAAGAAAACAATTATGATTTTCTAGTGCAAAGACAGCAAAGTTAACCTATGTCAAAAACATTTGCATGGAAATTAAAATTTAAAAAAAATTTAGCACCTTTTTTAATACCAAATTGTTTTTCTTTACATGATATGTAAATTGTTACAACTGTATTTTACCTAATAAAATAATCATATTACAAAACACAAAAGAATTTAAAAAATTTAATAATAACTTACGTATACAGACTTTGTAAATAATATCTTTTTTAAAATTAAATGTAATTTAAATACATAAAAAATAAAAGCGGTTATGCACATAAAATAAATAGAGTATTGTTATTTACAATGCGCAATTTGTGAAAGATATTTGAAGAGTTGGAATCTAAATTGTTGGTTGTTAATGTTTTTAATTTCCTTTTACTTTCAGGCTTGTTAGATTCTTTGTTTATTTTTGATTTTTTTTATAAATATCATTTTAAATAATAATACACTAAAAAAATGGCCTTGATGGATCTGCTGAATGTTCGTATTGCACTTGAAAATTAGGTGGATTACTGAAATTTGACATAACTTTACGATGCATTGAATTATTATACTCATAATTTTAAACGCAAAACTATTTTTTTAGTTAAAGCAAATCAGCTCTAATAGAATTTAGTGGGGAAATGTTTGTTGCCCAATTTGTATCATCAGAAAAGTTTCCGTCAATATTTCCACCTTTATAATCCCAAATAGGTTTTATGTATGCCCAACATTAAAAAAGTCGTTTAGTTTAGAAACTATCTGTTTGGTGCATAGAAACGAAATCTTGTTGTTCAGATATTGGAGTTGTTCCCATGATGGAACGCACTTTTCATGATGGCGCTTGGATGCGGCAATATCAAATTATCTGATACATTTATAGGCTTATATGTGAAATAAAAGGGAAGGGAAAGTTAACATGCTAGAAGAATAACGATATTTTGCAGGTGCTAATTTTAAAAGATTAAGCTGTTCAATTAAAATTTTACATTTATCTTTAAGATGTATGCAGTTTCGTAAAATTTGTACAGTTATATCCAAATTATCAATTACATTATTATTGCTTCCATAATTTGATTCAAAATAATTTAAAATGTTAAGTATTTCATTAAAATTACTTACTTTTAGAGGGAACTTTGCTTCCTTGTACTTTAAAATAGTTTGTGATTTATAGGAAAAAAAGAGTGAGATTTAATTTATCATCCACCACTATAACATAAGTAATACTTGGTACAGTATTATTTAAATCAATATTTAAAAACACAATGTGTTTTCTTTTTCAATTTTACTCCAGTAAGCAGGAATTTCATTCATATTTAGGCAATTTTTAAGCTCAGAAAAATTTATAAATCCGAATTGTTTATCATCACTTTCTTTGCTTGAAATACTTTTCTAATACGGCTCTGTTAATGTGCGCCTCCTCCAAAAACCGTTTTCTTTCGTCCGGATCTCTATGCACACTTTTAGTGGTGGCAGACAGATATGAAGGGCAGTTGGGAAATATTGACGGTACTGCACACTCCTTCACTCTAGGTTTCTTTCATTTTGCAGTTAAATTTTCGCCACTTTCTTTATTAAAAAATGATGGGGTGAATTCAGTATCTCCTTCAGCAAAATGTCTTGCAAAAACCTAAAATACAAAATGCATCAAAAGGAGTTTAAATCAAACACCTATAAATATATGTCTATATATCTAAACATGTTGAAAAACCTTTATCACATTCTTACTTAGTCAAGAATTCATGAATTAATAACATTAAATTATAACTGTTCGTACATAGTACTATAACCAATACTAGTAGGTATGAATAATCAATAACAGCACTACAAAAACACCTTATTTATCTCTTGTTAAGAAATGTTAATAGAAATATTTCTGAGTTATGAAAGAGGAGAATAATAATTTACGTTTGCACTTTCAGTTACATTAAGATTCTTCCTAGGAATAGCCTTTATCCATTTTTGTTTCAGCTGTTCATCCTTTGGGTATCCAAATACATGGACTTTATTTGCTTCATTGTATTTTCCATAACATTTAGTAACACAACAAGACTTTAGCATCTGAAAAAAATATTAGGAAAATATTAATATAAATTTTAAAAATTTTAATGGAAAATACTTGTTTTCCTAGCAATAATCTTAAAATATAAAATTAATTTTTATTTTAATTCAACTAAATTATAATATCCTTTTCGAATATTTTCTTTGAATTATGAAGTAATAGCAGTAAAAATTCTAAAATATTTTTTCATTACAGAAGATTTTTCATTGCCTTCTATACATTTCAACATTTACATTAAATTTAACAAACTATTTCTTAAGAATATTATCATACACTCATTCATACATTTACAATTGCACCTGGTAATTTTTGAAACTTCATAATTGAAGACATTATAATTATGTTTTTATTTATAAGCAATAATAAAGTTTCCCCTCGAATGATTCCAAAGTCTCTCTCAATTACATTATTAAAATTTATTATTAAACAATATCAATTGTGTTTTTAAATATTTCCTTCTTAATGAATATTAAATAACCAATGACTTGTAAGATACTTCAATTTTAGCTTTGTTTAGTTCCTATAACTATGAAATAGTTCAACGCATCATAACATTATATAATTTAAAATATAATAAACTACACTGGTTTTGTGACAATATGTGATTATCTAACCATCTTTCCTAACATTTTTATAGTAAAATCTTTCTTACTATTGATAAACTAATTACTATTTAATTAGTAATTAGTTTATCAATAAGACTTGATGTATTATACAGCTCAATAAGTATATACAGATTAAGATATGAATAATGTATAATGACTATACACAAATTAAGAAATAATAATAAAATGAATAAATTTTATGTCTTGAAACTTTTAGTTTCAAAACAAAAGATTTGTTCAATACAAGTAGTTTCATTCAAACTATCGTTATCTTAATATTACTTTAGCATGAAAAAATAATTTAATAAATAAGATCTTTAGCACATTTATGAACTTAATAATGACCGAACTAAATATCCAGTAAATTAATATTGGAATGTATACCAAGTACAATAATCTACTTTTTGACAACAATGCACTCAAGGCTTAGCAATTATGATAATCAGTACGAGTTTTAAATAATATAATTTTTTACAAAATAAAGTGTTTAAATTATAAACATTTTTCCACTCACCTTCAATGAAATTCTGTTTGTGATTATTACATCAATGTACTTTCTTGCATACAAATTTTCTTATTGAAACGTTTATTAATAATCGAGTTGAAAGCAGTCACCAGTCGCTGTCAGCGTCTCCCCAAATGTGATGACTCATGCAACCGATTTTCTTCAGTAAGCAGGTCATGGAACTGCTCGCTGATCTGAAGCCACGGAATCTCGACGTACATTGACAGACAAACAAATAATTTGGTGTTTCCTACAACAGAAAGAAAAACTCACTTGTTTTTTTATTTTGTTTTGTTTCTTCCTCAGTGGTCTCTATTTTAGATGGCCTACAACAACGTGAATTCTGAACCAATACACACATCCACTCTTTAGACAGGATTCGAACCCATGCAATTTTATGTGAAGACTAAAGTACTCAGCTATTAATTTGGTTGCTTAGCTTTTCCAATATTTTCTATTTTTAAAAATGTTTACAAGTATTCATTAAAGACAAATATTAATATGTTCATAGAAAATAGGAAATCTGAAATTAAAAGAAAAAATTATTGTCTGAATGTTATTTTTTTTTCTTTCTTTCTTTTTCATTTTTTTAAATTTGTTATGAAAATGATTTCTTACACCACCTCATAATAACCACAAAATTATGAAAGAGTGATTCGTTCACGGAAGATATTCTTCCTTAAACATTATGACAGCAGTTTCTTCTACCGATAAGAATGTTATTTATATTGGAATTTGTTAACGGTTATCGATTTGTAAAAAAGAATGGTCACTTACAAATAGGTTTTACAGTGTTTTGCATTAAAATATTAACAACTTACTTACTTCAACAGTTCATGGATTCGAATTCCAACTTGGCCTTAGATATTTGTAGTGGTTCAGAATCTACTCTAAACTCCCGGTATCCACTAACTCTCTTGAGCAAAAAAATGATTCTAGGGCTATAAACACAGCAAATCAAACTATCAGAAACTTCTTGGTCATAATTTCAATATTCTGCAGTCTGGCATAAAAAGAAACAGTGAGAAAAATTGAATTTAGAAAGAAAAAGAAAAAAATCACAGAAAACCCTGAAATTGAAATGAACATTTTCACATTATCCGAAGCTACTTCTCGAAGAGTCTAACGAATGAAAATTGAAAAGGGTAGGAAAGGATAATGTAAAATATCAAACAACTACACTCTTTTAATTTAACTCTCATTTCTCGGCGAAGGTAGATAAATTATTTTCTAATGTTCTTAAAGCAGATCTTGAAAACTCTGCTAACTTTTATCAAAGAACACTGCAATTCACATTCACTTTTAGTGCTTGAGTATTAAGTCAACGTGTGCATTCCTTTAGGTAGTGAAATAAATCTTGTCGAGTTATTTGATCCGTTCTTCTTTACGAAAATAAATAATTTTGTTACTCAAATTACTTGGGAAGACATTCACTCGAACGGGTAGAATATTTCGTTTGTATAAGCATTCATTCATTGAATGTCAAAATATTCCAAATCATCGATAAATATTTCTAAATGTTATGATATTTGAAGATGCAATAACTGTTCTAGACGCTTCTGCGCGGTAATTATTCAGAAAGTACTTATAAAAATTGATTTGATGTGATATAAAAATATTTGAATATTTTCTGAAGCTCTCTATTTTTAATATTAAATCTTATTGTGAATGTGATATAATTTTAAGAAATTATTTCATTGCTTTTATCATGTTTGTTAACACAAAATGATAAAACTATGCTAATTAATGGACTCAACCTCCGCCAAATTGTCAGCTGAAGCGCTCTGGACTTTGCAGAAAAAGCTCATAAGTTGAATTTCCATCCTGCAAATTTGTAGTAATACGAGATGTATTTTACATTTTGATTGAAATTCGATTACACATTGAGATTCGTATTAACTATAAATCTCAATCAAATTAACCCTCGTGTATAAAAAGCACTCACCAAAAAATAAAACACCGGACTAAACTCTTAGCATTTCCATTTAAAATACTATTCAAAAATAGCATTTTACGAAAATCATTTACCAAATATTTTAATGTAAAATCACTGAACAATGATTTCTTTATCACTTTTTCTTAAAAAGTCTGTTGCCAAACTTCTTAAGAAAGATAAAATACAAAATAAATTCATTCGATTAATTTAAAATGAACATTTGGTATTGCTGAATTTGTTGATAGTATATTGATGAGAAGTCGACGGAAAAATCATTAAAGCTCCAGGAAAATTCAAACAACAGACTAATATCAAAACCATCAACTAACGAACAAATTTAGTCTTCCGAATTTCTGAAATGGAAGTGGACAACAAACACCAAAAGAACAACAAATGCTTTCACGAGGAGCTTCAAAAACAGAAAGTAAAATCTCACTTCGTCAGCTTTTAAGCATTCCATTTCAATTATTATCCCTTGTTTATGGATAACAATGTATGTCATTCTAAATCCCTCCGAAATCATCTTGAAGACGACAACTGCGCAGACTCTCTTGTACTACTAGAATTGAAAAACACATTAGAGGTAGATGAAAAGAATTTGAAAATAGTTAGGAAAAGAGATATTTATGAAAAATTCAATTCTATGAAAAATATCGTAAGAATTGTAAAAGAAAGGAAGATGACAGTTATCTTTCCAAAATATGGAAGTATCTTATGTTATGATAAAAACCCAAAAGAAATGGTTTGAATTTAATGGGATGCCACACATAGCAAATTAAATAGTTCTCCAACTAGCAGTTTAGGGAAGATAACCTTGCAAAAAACGTAAATTTTCATTTTTTTATAAAAAAAAATACGTCTCTACATTTAACCGATAAACTTAAAATTTACCTATATACAATTATCACGCAATAATTTACTTGCTCTAAATTTCATTTAAAAATGGAATAGAAAATTTTCATATAGTAATAATTTTATGGATATGTTCATTTTTTATAATTTGGATCCATAATTTATATAATTGGATCAAAGTAATTATATTGACTTTATAATTTCAATCAATTATAGGCCAGTTTATAATTCAAAAATTAAATGTTTTTTCCGTTTGCTATATAACACTTTTTTGCTTTGAATTAATGATTGATTAATTCTCTAAAAAAGGTATGATTCAATTAATATAAACCATTAAAACATTTTTTTAGTGAAATTGTTCTTAATTGATTCATGGCATTTTAATTTCCACAACGTAATGGCCATCCGGAAGGAGTTATTGTAGACAGTGCGTTGCGTACCCAAGGGAGAAAATCTGGAAAACTCCCAAACAACTCCCACGTGCTTGCAGGAGACAGAATCACAGCATATACACCCCGTTGCCCAACAGTAGCTGAGATCCATGATGAAACAGGCATATTCATACCTTCCTCATTTAACCAGGCATCAGTATGATAGATTATAGAATTTCACATCTATGTCTAAGAAATCAACTTTCCCGCTGCTTAAAATGAAGGTCGGAAAACTCGAACCAAAGTGATGATAATTCATATTAAAAGTTTGGTGAAACAGCATGTCAAAAATCAAGTCTCAAGTTGTCAATTCTGTTTGCTTAAATAAATTCTTCGCAAGTAATTATTTTTTAACAAAAAATACTTTCAATTCTAAAATTCTCAGATATCTTACTGAATAATTTTATAAGTAAGCGCCTAGAGATGGAAACACAAGAGATATGTGCATGTATGAATAAGTATATACATATATGTATACTAATGAATACAAATATCAATACATGTCCAAAATTATTGAATTTTTAAATTAATTTCTTTTTTTAAAATATTGTATTATATTTATATTTGAGATCATGAGATCTATCAAAAGCCGCAGGACGACAGATGCTTGCTGCATATATATATATATATATATATATATATATATATATATATATATATATATATATATATATATATATATATATATATATATATATATATATAATAGAGTCGTGTGAAGTTATTGATTTACATTGAAATGCACATTTTTTCAAACTACTTTAGTTCACGAAAGTGTTTTGGAAAAAAAACTGGAATAAACTACAAAAATATATCGTTGAGAACTGTTCAGTAAATGCAATTTCTTTTTTCTTTTTTTATGCTTATAAATTATTTTTATTCGTTTATATGCTTTAGAGCTTCCTAGCGTGTATTTAAGGCTACAAAATTCTTATCTGCGAAGAACTTTTTCTTGTCACCAAAATTATAGGCTTCCATATTGGAAAATTTAGGATATGTCTTGTCGATACTTTAAAATTATTGTGCGAAGGGAAAAAGAGTGAAATCGAAAACGCATGTTTCTAAAAGTGCTGTCACGGCAGTGTTTTTAATTTTTTGTTTGGAAACAAATCTTACCTCAGTATCTATATGCGGTTATTAAAGTAATAGAACAGTTTTAAAAGAAAAATAAATGCGTTGGGCATGATACTGCCCTATTATTCATCAAGAAATCTATCATTCTATTATTTTAATGATTCCTGTCTTTCTTAAGACAAAATTAAATCATAAAAACAATTATATTTACAGAATTTCAAAATAAAACTTCTTTTTACTTAGACAATAATGCCTTATATGGTGTGGAAACTTTAATAATCAAAGCACACTCATTTAAAGTCCGTATATCTCTCCATATATGAGATCCAGTGTCTCATTAGCTTCACACCGCTTCCCGCTAAGTTCATCCAAATGAAGCCTTATTTGTCACCGGTAATGATTGGGAGGATGACCACATTCGTCCTCTCTGGGTTGCTGGAGCTCCGTGGGTTACGGGTGTCCACTGGAGTGTGACGTGAATGTGGAGAGGAGGGTGCAACTCAGGTATGATCTCATCACTTGACTGTCGTTCAGAATAAAGAGGCGCTTGGGTTTGGGGGAATATTCCAAATTAGTTAGCCTTAATGTTTAGTCTTGATTTCGCCTGTGCTTCATAATTCGCGTTTCCCTGACAATCTTTATTCCAGAGTACTTGGAGACTGAGTTTAATAGTGAAAATCAAGAACAATGCAAAAGTGGTTATGCTAAGGTTCGTTAAAAAAGTTATTAGCAACAGACACTTAATAAAATCCTAGGTTCATATTCATTGAGATTATTAGAAAGATTAACATAGAATAAAATAATAAACATGGCCAATTGAATGTAGGATCGGCCTCATTATTATCAAAAACATTTTAGACACATTTATTACTAAAACAGAAAATTGTATTCTTAAACTGAAATTACAATATTTAAATGATTTGCATAATGGAAACTTCGACATTACTAACCCTATGATGACGTGTTCATCTGGAGACCCCTTTTTCGCAATAAGTTCCTCGTCATTAGCTTCCTGGATATTGGAAGCAACCTAAACGATAGGTTTCTGGGTTCAAACTCTCACCATTCCAACTCTTCCCTTGCTGGAGCTGATTCCTATCTATCCCGTTATTTCACTCTGCACGCACCCCCCCCCCTCACAAACAGCCAATGACAAGAAGAAATTAAATGGTATCTCTTTGGGGTCAGCACAAATACTCCCCTCCTTCAAGAAAATATGTTTAACGAAATTTTTTTTTTATTTAACCAAGTTGACAAATTATATTCTAGCTTCCCTGCCTCATTTTCGGTTGCGTTGTCTAATATACAATTTTGCCTATTAGTCATCGGTGATAAATTTTCGATATGAGCTACGCGTACATATTTCGCATCTCTTCTTGTATGTTGTATCTGAGCAACCATGAAGGTAAGTAAAACATAACCTTGAAAGGGCCTTCATTATAATTATAGAATTTTCATCAACAGCCAATTTTTTTTCTGGATTGAACCAGTAAAATAAGTCACCCACTTTTACATTTTTAACTTTACTGACGTTACCTCTAATAATTTTTCTTTTATTTGCAACTGTCACAAAATTGTCTTTCAACTGATGGTATGACGAGTATAATTCTAATAAGAAATTACATTGGCACGGTCATAATTATCAGTGAATGAAAATGGTTTTCCATCCCTTAAAAACTGGCATGGTAAGAAAAACTCTCTCCCAAAGACTAAACATGCAGGAGAAAAATTGGTAGACTCATGAACAGTTGCTTATATGACAAAAAAGCGAAAGGAACTTTTCTATCCCATTCAAAATATTTGCTATTTATTAGGTGGTAATTGCGCATTACCTAGGGTAGCGTGGGCCCTCTTTATGCATCCATTAGATTGTGGGCTTCATGCCAAAGTATGAATTTTCTCTGTATCTAAAGTGGTACAAACTCTTTTCATTCCTTCACTTATTAAATTAATCCCTCAGTCTAAGACGAGTTTACTTGGAGTACCATAGCAACAAATGAATTACATAAGAAGGTATACGATTTCACTACTGGTAGCTGATACTGGAAATGCATCAACCCACCTTGTGAAATAATCTGTGAAAGTTATTAAAAATCTGTTTTCTGTAATAGGAAACGGACCAACAATATCGATTGCAACTTTTTCGAACGGACCTGAGGGGCTATGTGTTGTAAGGGTGCTGAAACTTTTGGCTTAAGAGCTCTTCTCTCTAGCTGGAGATAAAACCGATTCTTCGATATCCCGTTGCTTCACTTAGCAACTATCTGTCTACGTGAAATAAGCTGTGTCTCCTCACAAATAATTCTAGTTCCTGATCACAAGAATAATCCATTTGTAACCAGCACGCAAGGATTTGCTCATCATGTCCTTGCAGTCTAACTTCCTTCTAGAAACACGGTATTCTGCCCACTATTTACGGAAAGTATTATAAGAAGTAACATGTCTGTTGTTGCTAATCCTTCCTATTCTAGCTACCGCTAGATCTATTCTATGAGTCCACATGTTCTGGCAAGTCAATCATTAGAAGTGGAGATGATATTAGGTCCTCTATACTTAAACCAAGGCAGTCGAGGATATGCTACGTAGGTTTTAGATGATACATGTTACAAGTTGGAAAACTTTGCAGCCGAAAATAAAAGCCAATCTTTGAAGATGGTCATGTTTTAATCGCTGTGATATCTGGTCGATACCTTTCGAGGTTGAGAAGGCAGCTTTCGCAATATTTCTGGCAACATAGTTAATGTTCGCATGTTTTGAAACAGTCTACGAGTTTTTAGTGTTGGCTTCAAAATGTCAAAAGACTGAACTTTTTTAAACTCATAAATATGAATTATGATTCTATGTTTTTAATAATCTATGTCACTAAAAATAACTGTTAAAAATTCAACTCTACAAATAGACTTGTTTGAACAATGTATGCGAATTTTTAATTGATGTTTTTCTTTCTTTATCACTAAAAGGACAAAAAATATGACAAATCATAATTTATATCAAAAATATATAAATGATAAAACAATTTTTTGATGTTTTGTGAATTAAAGTGACAATCCTATTTTGATGCAGCATTTATCTCCAAAAATATTTAGCAAACGTATTATTTTATTTCCAATTAAGCATGTAACAAATGTCTCATGCAGATATATTTCCTTCATACAAGATAAAATACATAAAACAGGATAGATATTAGTTTAAATAGATATTAATGTTTATCTAACTGTAAATAGAATTTTTTTTACTTATAAACCAAACTTTATATAACATCTACGGTATGTATTGTATTGATATTTGAAAAATTTGCTTGATGTGGAAAATTACACGAAAGATTAGAAACTGTCAGCACTCATATTTACAATGAAGCATGTCATTTCAAAATAAGACAGAATAAAATAATTTATTGTTCGTTAGAAACGCCTGTAAATAACATGTTTAATAAATTTTCTAACTTTTAAATTATTGCTGAAACTTACACTAAAACCAAAACGGAAAAGAAATGGCAATTTTTTTTTTTAATTTATTCTAAATTTGAATACATTACAAATATTTATATAAATATTATTAGAAAATATCAAATGTTATTGTCGCAAATTTATCGAGTACTTTTTCCCTTCAGATACACTTGTTCCATTAGTTGAATTTGTTTTCCCTAAAAGAGACACATTTTAAGAGACAACAGATGAAAAATGGCAGAAGTGGACAAAGAATGGCCATCTTTATTTCTCTATTGACATTTTCCGCTAACCATTGTTTTAAATAATGATTTAAAACTACTTTCCTGAAATGCTTGATGAAAAATATTTACATATAAAGAGTTTTCGGAAAACTATTTCGAAGATAAAAGTGTTCATTTGAATTCATTTTATAATTTATATAACTGACATAAATGAGGCAGATTCAAAAGTAGGGAGCACTTAGAATGGGATATGTTTTGTATAAGCTATTGTTTAAGCGCGCCACCTAGATTTAAATGCAATATTTAATAAAGTATTTGGAAATGTTTATTTTGATATATTTTAGTAATTCTTATTCTAATTTACGCGAAGAAACTTCTGAGAAAGTGTCATTTACATGTTATTAATTTAAAATGTTACTTTATACATATAAGGATGAATTTATAAAACTAACACATTTTCAAAGATTTTGCGAGATAGTAGGAAGTTTAAGAAAAGGATTTATAAAGAGAATGTGTCAGTACGGAAATTAGATGTTTAATTATTTTATCGTTAATTTCCGAGCAAGAAAATGTGTTTATTCGCTGCCCTGTTGCATTCAGTCACTGATCACGTGAGCTGCATCAGAAGCGCATGATGCCTTTTATTTTTAGCTCATGTGATTTTTAAATACATGCTTTACATGTTTTATGCGGTATTGAAATTGAAATGTGCACCAAACATTTCATAAAATGTGGTGAAAAAAGTAGTTAAAAAGTAGATAAAATTTCTATAATTTTCTTTCGCTTTGTGTAACTCAATTTACCAGCCAGCGAAAATCATAAAATGTGGTGAAAAGTCACAAGAAATATCCAATCGATATTTTTATTATTGGATACAACGAAATGCATTAATGAATCCCACCATTCACACTATTATAAGTAAATATTTTATAAATAATAGAAATTTATAGAAAATTATAGAAATTTTCTCCCATAATTTTTTTTTATAATAAAAAAAATGTCTTGAATATTTTAAGGGTTACATTTTTCACTAAGTGTGCACTCATACCAGTTTAAAAAAATGAACTCATCAAAAATCTAACAATAATGTTTTAGTTTTAATTTTACGTTTAATTATTTAAATCTTTTCCTTCGGTTGTTATTATATAGATTGTTCTGACAATCATAAAATTCCCTCTTAATCTTAAAAGCAAACTGAATTCCATTTTATCGCGTTGCCAATCTAAGGAATAAAAATAAGGTAATTTAAAAATGCTCAAGTAAACATAGACTGAGTAAAATTTTTTAAATAAAATGTTGCTATCCTATTTTTCAAGTTATGCACATAAACATCAATTTATTTATTTCAATATATAACCTTCACCTTTTATAATATATTCGGTTGAACTTATGAATATACAAATCACTATTACATTCAGTCTCGTAAATAAATAGCCTCGCAAAAAAGGATCTGCATCATTTCTTACTGTGAAATAAGCATTCCCCACCAGTATTTAAATCAAAATCTTATTTTAAAATAAAATGTGGCCGAAGAATTTAGATGGAGCGATATGGCTATTTGTAAATATAGAATAGTAATTCAGGTTTCCAAGCTCATGCATAAATTGATGGAATATGTAAAAAAAGGTTGGATGCTTTTGACTTATTTTAAATAAGTGATCTCAAGCATTTACAGATACATTTAAAAAAGGAGAAAAAAAACTATTTTTTCCAGTTTTAAAGCAAATTATATTTTTTAAGTTTTTATACATTATTCTCTGTATTTCCATTTTCATCATTTTGCTCTAAATGCCAGCCAGAAAACTTTTATAGAGTAACTTTCAACTAGATTTATTTGCCTGAAATAAAACAGTTTTTAAGACATTTTGTATGAGCAAGCATTTAAGTTAAGGCATGGTATTCTTGATATCAATATGTAAAATATATATGCATCTAACTGATTAGGAGTTGATCACAAACAATCCTGTAAATTAATTTTGCACAGCACAAATAGAGTATAATATTTGAGAGAAAAACAAATGAAGTATCTAATTTTCATACATTTTTCTTTTGAATATACGTTTCGAAATAGTTTTTTTCACACTTGATGAATAAATATGTTTTCTTAGTAGAGATATAAAAATTGATGATACACGTTTTTATAAAGTAAGAGCGAAACCTTTCTAAAAAAAGAAATTTAAACTAAACATATTGAAATTTTGAAGGCGAACTTGTGCATACTGTTACAAAAAAATGTAAATATTTGTATAAATATCTTATTGTTTTATTTAATTACGTATTTTAGTGTGTATTATCTTTTAATACCTGAAGTTACTGTGTAAATAACACTTATTTAGTGAAAATAGCAGTTTTCAGGATTGAGAAATAAGTCTATATAGTCTTAGTTAGCTTAACGACATTTGGCGATATTCTTGTCGCAAAAAAATACTCCACACTCCTTGGGTTCAGAGTCGATAGGACGGAGCAATAGGCGTTGAATTACCACAGGCTTACTGATGTCTCAGAAACCTCCAACGAAGAGACGCAAGGTGTGAGTCACTCAGCTGAGAGAGGTGAAGACAGTAAGGACTTCTGAGTCATCAGCTATGAAAGTTGCTGTTTTAGTTCCTGTAGAGTAAAAATTCTAGATTTTCCTAGCCTGTGTAGTAAGATTAAGCTGACATAATTAAAGTCATTGTGACTCAGAGAGCAGTAAATAGATGAAGGAAGCCGATCATTTTTATTTGTGGATTGTATTCAAGGCTTCGACGAAATCTCTTAGCAATGCAAGGTTTCTAAGTGATTAAACATTCGAAGCTTCTTTATCTCCATCTATTTTTTCTACTGCCCATTGGTGAGGAAATTTCATCTTTTCTCATTCTTCTGACACACCAATTACCCTTATAAAGGTTGTCCTTCGAGCATTGCAACCTGACACTCATCAGTATTTATTTATGCAACAAATCCTTCACGACGCATTCTGCTAGAAAACATTACCGAGGGCCATTCCATATGCTTCCTTCATCTGTTTCCATCAATCAATTCGGAATATACCTTCGTGAGCAAAAGTCATAACATGTTTCACTTTATTTCTTCAAATTATCATTCTTTTTACGTAATTTTTAAATTTTTATTTTAATTTTTTTACGTAAATATTAACTTTGCATTTAAAAATAACATGAAAAGAATGAGAAAACTTTTAAATAGCAGCACAAGTTTAAAGGTACTAATGGCAGAAACATGTAATGAAATAAAATGCATTTGTATTCAGAATTTTTTTTTTTTAATGGTGGGAGAATATTTCTATTCAATGACAGTAAAATAGGAAGTTTAAGTTACACTAGTGTTGCAAAAGATAAGTAACAGGTGTTTTTTTTTTTTTTTTTTTTTTTGCCATAACTTCATGAGAAGTCATTTGAGAAACATGCGACAGAATCTTTTGCTTAAATAATGAAGAAAGCACAGTGGCACTAAAATGAATACAAAGCATACAATATGGAATCAAACAAAAAAGGCTTCATTGAACTCAATGTATCGGCGTGCATGATTATCGATTGAAGAGGAAAACAACACTCAGCTTCTCCATAGCGTGCGATTTCTTTTGTCCCCTTCCGTAATGGTTGCCTCTCACCTCTCTCTACACTCAGCACTAGATTGTCCAACAGTTCTTGTAATAACAGCATCCATTCCTCAAACAGTATCTGTTTTAGATGTTGGATACTCCCCGGAGAATGTATTCACACCATGAAGAGTTACTCCCACTCGAGTTCTCCTAGGATTTAATCAGGATTCGGTGCCACGGTGGCCTGGATTTTTAGGGCTTCATTCTCATTATCGGAAGATTGTCAGTTTGAATCCCTGCTTAACCGAAGACCTGTCGCGTTCATTAAAGGCGGCTGGGACGCTTTAGATATGTCATGGTCATCATATCTTCCAAATGAAATGATACCCCTGGGAGTGCCAGGCCAATTATTAGGGGTCTTCTGTTTGGTCCCTTATTCAAAATTATAGAGAGTCCACAAATCTGCTTCTATATAACTGGTAGAGCCCAACTCAAGGCTAGAAACAGGGGAGCATGCTGATGCAACAATGACAGATCCATTCAAGTGATATCTTCCCTTTCCAACGCTGAATGCAAGAGTCCGATGTGACCGTGCACTGCCATTCATAAAAACGAGGTCTGGTTTCTTCAATGACACCTCGGAATAAATGCTCAAGGGGATGAATCATCTCTTTACAATAGCTATTTCCAGTTACAGAATCTTTATCGTTCACATGAAGTTCAGTCATCCTGTTCAGTATAAAGTCCCTAGAACACAACTCCAGGATCACCTTAGCGATCTCTTTCCGCAATACTATTGGGATAAAACTCTGTGAGCCCACTCTCCAAATCAACTGACGTTGAGAATCGCTTGTAGTAGTGAAACGACTCTGAAGCACACGATTCCAATGATGAGACGTCCGCTTTTTGTACTTCTTGAAACACTCTAAACGGTAGCGACAATGGCTTTCAAAGGGATGCAGCGTTCAGGAAGGCTAGCAAAAAGGCGAGCTTTGTGGAGTTGCGGAATAAAGTAAACCGCGACACTTGTCGCCTCGCTGCTGTGATAGTTACTAAGCAATGGCTTTCATGAGTGTTTTCGGACCCTTTTCACCTCCAAGTCTATTTAGAGGTCACCCATTGCAGTGGTTTTCTAGAGTGGTCCCTGTAAGCCTTTTAACAAGTATACATATGGTTCGGAAGGCCTTCAAAGCAAAAGAAACGACACTTTGGTTGATTCCGAATTCTTCATGGGGCACACCAAGTCTCTCCTCCAGCATTCCTATCCTTCTACGACATGTGAAGTGATCCACGTGATTTCTTCTAACCATATTTCAAGAGAAACAAATTTGAACTTGAATCGAATGTCTTTAATTGTGTCTCCGCCCTTTCTTTTATTGTAGCTTTGAACTTATAACGGACACTCTCGTCACCTGCGACGCTTTGTTTCTGTCACTTTCATACACGCGACCTTTCTACTGAATGGGTTTCTAATTGCATTGATCACAAAAACACTTATTTTGCAGTTTCATTGTATCTATTTGAAATTTACGTTGCTGCTTAATTTTTTCACATCCGTATATTTTTAATTTTATTTCTTAAATACTGAAGCAAAATTTAGCAATGAGTTTTGGTTTCTATGTTACTTTATGACCTTTTTTGGCATATAAGAGCTTATTCGACCAATACCAAGTAGATTCCAAACTTTTACAAGGTTTCATTTCAATAATAGAAATTGAACCATTTCTTTTGAACTAAAGGCATAAGCATTAACCATTCATCCACCAGCACAGCAAAAATCATTAGACTTCCCATCCAGTTTTGAGAATTCTCTAAACGATAGAGTTTAGATTCATAAAATTTTGATTTTTCTCCTTTTTTACCAATAAATACATATGAGCTCTTTAAGTTTTGGATTTAAGTAAAAAGAAAACGCTTTTGCTTTTCATTTATTATTTTTTACACAAGCATATAACTATAAAACTATTTTAAAATTTAACTTAACTTTTTCTACTATTAATTTTAAAATATTCACACAAAATATGTTCCTTAATACAAACAAAAATTATATAGTCTAATCTTAATTTAATGTAAATATAATTTGAATTATTTAAAATTTTATTCTCTTAATATTTTTAAAAATGAAAATAATTATATAATATTGTCTTGTACAATATTTAAAGCATTCTTTAAAGAAAAGAAAATAAACTAAAGGTAAAAGCATTGATCGGTTTAATTAAACAGCATAAAACGATATAAAATAATATAAAGTTACTATTTTAAGTAAAAAATTTAAGAAGATAATTTAAAAATTCTTTTAATTTTTATACTTTAGAATATCATTCTTAAGTCGTCAATTGCTATAATAATTACTGGCAAAAAAGAATTGCTCTTTATCGTGTTTCCTCGCAAATGTTATTTGCTAAATCGATATTAGGAATAAATAATCAAAATAATTAGGAAATATTTTACATCGAAAACATGATTCTAAATGCAGTAAGAAGAATTTTCCGAAATGTTAAGATCGTTTTTAATGCTTGATTTATTTTAAAATTCGGTTTCGTGTCCAAATGATTTAAGTAACTCATTTTCTATTCTTTAAAACATAATGACTGAATAAAACAATAATTTAACAACTCTTATTTTAATAAAAAAAACAAAAGTAAATATTTAGTATCATTAAAACATTCACTTGAGCTACTAATTACTCTAATATATGCACATACATTTAAATCTAAATCAAAATTGAATGCCTTTTACAGAAAAAATCTCATTTTACATGCTCCATTGGCAAACAAATATTTTATTTTAAACCAAGCAAATTAAATATACTCACTGAAATAAAAAAGGGAACAACTAATTTTAAAAATTTAAATTTATTTTATATTTTAATTTATTTATAAAAGAATTGACTTTTATAAATCAATGTTTTAATTTATTATATATTCAAATTATCTGAATGCGCTAAGCGACAAATTTTTCTTGAAAACTAATTTTAATTTTCTTTTGTGTAGTTTTAAGATAAATTGTGGTGTAAAAACATAAAATTAGTCAAAATTGTAAATATATATTGCGTACATTTAGTGAAATCGTTTATTTTCTGGCAAATTTTAGTGAAATTTTAACAAAATGACATTGTAACATTTCTATAGAAAATTTTAACACATCACTTTTTATTAAATTTCAGTATAAGTTTTATGTTAAATTGCAATATTTGAACGAAAAGTCTTAAGAAAGATTTTGGTACTGTAAATGAGAATGGAGTTTGGAGGCACAGATACAATTTCAAGCTCTACAGACTTTTTAAAGAAGCTGATATCGTCAATTATATTAAAATTTGTCGCTTGAAATTTGCGGGCCATATCTGTCGAATGGACCCCTCATCTTTGACGTCCAACATTTTTAATTATAGGCCCATTGCAAACAGAACTGGGGGTTGGCAGAACTTAAATGGACTTATTGTGTAGATTTTAAGTGCTGAAAGTGGCAAATAGGAGAACTGGTGCCTCCCGGAGAACACAATGGAGGAGTGTTCTAAGGAAAGCCTTGGCCCACCCCAGGCTGTCGTGCTGAAGAAGAAACTTAATGTTACAATGTTTTTTGAAATGAAAAATCACTTAAGAAAAATACTGAGCAATAAAAAATGTGGCTAAAAATATATAGCACAATGGATATTTTACGTAATTTTGCTGAAAATTCCTTTTAAGAACAAGTATAAAAAAAAGTTCTTGAAATATATTTTCTGCTTTATTTTATTGATATAATAACACTTAAAATATACAGCCTAAATTTCATACAAATATCTTCATTTTTACTTGAGATATCGTTTTAACAGGGGGAAAGGAGGAGTTTTTGTGAAAATTAGAAATTTTGAGAAAATCTCCTTTAAAACGATAGCCTCGCTTGTGATTGCGACGATGTCGCCAATTCTTTCTGAATGTATAAGCCAACTAACGGCTTCATATTCATAGTCATTAATAGTATATTATAAAAAAACATATAAATTAAGAATATATTAACCACTTTTTTTTACCACATCCAATTCGAAAATGCAACTTTTCGTTTCATTTTTCAAAAGACAATATATCTTAAAATTCTTGTAACATAATTTCTTGTTAACAAACAGTAAAAAGAGAAGCTTTTTTGGAAACTAGAAAGTTCTGGGCACAATATTCTAAAATAAGAAAAAATTAGCATATATAATCGAAAATCAACTTTCCAATACCTTAATTATTTATATAAATTTATTTATAATATTTATTTACAATATAGCTTTTATAAATAAATATGTAAATTTATAATAAGTTAAAATACAGTGAAACCTCGTTACAACAATATTTTAGGGACCAAATATATATATTGTTGTAGAGAAGCATATTGTTATATCGAGGGACCACATATTTTGAACATTTAATAAGAGTTTTTTTTTATTATTATTAGTTTAAGGTGCATAACACTACTTTTAAGTCTATATTTAGAAAAAATTAATTTGTAAAATACTAATAATAGTGGTTTAAATACTAAAAAAATAAATAAGATAAATTCAGAAAATAAGCACAGAAACATTCACATACCTGAAAACACTTTTTATGGAAAATAATCCAATATTTTTGTTTGTTTATTCATTTTTTTAACTGTTAAGTTCACAAATATTGTATGCATGGAGTCTAGTGCACGAAAATGTTCTTCATTTGTCGACGGAAGACTAGAAAAAAATGTCCGTAGAGAATTCACAGATTGAAGAGCTTTTTGGGATAGCACTAAGAACTGTGATGGACCTGTATCATCATCATCAATATCATCATCATCTTCATCACTGTTTCCTATCTCATCAGTAATTTCAGCGAGATTATCTTCATCAGTATCTCTTGCGAAAACCATAAGATCATCTCCAAACTTTGTACCGCTTGTTTCCACAAGATGGGATACGGATTTTTTGATGAGCAAAACACATTCTTGATCATCTGAGAGATCATTGAGTATGGAATTTTCATCATTATCAGATTTCTTATCTTCCATAACACAAAGACCGGTCTTTTTCCAGCAATTCCGAATGGTTTTCTGTTACTTCCTCCCAACTTCCAGCAATACTGTCATACGCTTCCTTGACATTTACAGCTTTGAAAGGGACTTCTACTTTATTTTCATAGTTTACAAGTATGGAGTCCACCAACCGTTTTCTGTTATATCCTTTGAAGAACTTAATTATGCCCATATCAAGAGGCTGTAAAATTGAAGTGCAATTGGCAGGGAAAAAAGCGATTTCGATAATTTGTAGCTTTCGAAATGACGTGTAAGCACCGCAGTTATCTATCAACAAAACGATTTTTTTCTTTCTCTTCTTCATTTCATTGTCTAACTTCTGTAACCATTCGGAAAAAAATTTAGACGTCATCCAAGTCTTCTTATTTGCTTTATACTCCACGGGAAATCTTTTCACGTTCTTAAAGCACCTTAGCTTCATTGATTTACCAATGACGAGGAGAGGATTTTCCCGTGGAGAGGTTGTATTTTATGCGTTCCTGTGCTATTTGTACACAGAAGAGCAGTCAGTCTCTGCTTTGATTTCTTCCCTCCTTAACTCTTTTCAACCTTGAATGCCAATGTTCGATCGGGTAGGAGTTGGAAAAACAGCCCAGTTTCATCTGCATTATAAATGTCTTCTGGAGCATACTTTTCTAATATTTCTTTCATCTTGTTTTGCCGCCATTCATTTGCGTCGTTTATCGGGGCTGACTTTTTCTCTCCGTGAACTTCTTGGAAAGTTATTCCATGACGATCTCGAAAACGCATTAACCAACCATTGCTAGCTTTGAAAGTTTCGTTCCTTAGCATTGCTGCAAATTTCCGTGCTTTTGCACATAATAAAGGTCCATTTATTGGGAAATTTGTTGCTCTCATCTCTTGAAACCATTTTAAAACAGCAGCATCAATGTTTTCATTTTTCGCAACTTTCAGTCGTTTTCGCTCTGGGTTAATTTCATTTGAAGTTACAGCATCTTCGATTTGCTTTCTCTTCTGTAGGAACGTTGCGACTGTAGATTGCGATAATCCATGTTTCTTAGCAGCATCAATCTGCTTCATTCCCGCATCAATATCATTGATAACGTTCAGTTTATCTCGAAAAGGTAGTTGCTTTCGCCCTGCCATCTTAGGGAATAATATCGCGTGAAAGAAAGAAAAGTTTAAACCAAATGTTTGGCGTAGAACTCAAAATCATTAAAGACTATAAAACAACCTTTGAACTCACTTTTCAGTATGTCACTTAACAACACCCCGCCTCCATTTTCCTCTGTTCCTCTAACAAAGGGCACTTGTTCTGTGACACGGTGACCAGACAGGTCTAGGTGTCCTTAAACCTTATCAGAATTCCAAAGCTTACTGGGAAATGAGACTAGGCATACATTTACACTTCACCCCTCCTCCCTCACCCACACCAATTCCCAAAAGGGTGGACTTCATCTGTTTTCAAATCTGAACAAAAGCTTTTTATTCAGGGATAATTAGAATATCCACAATGAATCTTAACCCCTTGCCTTCCGCGGGCGTATTACGCCGCGCTAAGCTGATGCGTAGACTGCCCCGGGCGTATTATAAGGCTTTACGAAGTACGGTTCTCTGCAATGTTCTCTTATCAGTAAAGCTAGATATATGGCTTTGGCATGTGTTTAGCTTTACTGATAAGAGTTTTACTGATAACAGAATGTCCTTGACATTATTTACGATGGACTTGCCTATTTCAAAGGGGTGTTTTTCGAGAGGGGAATATATTTCTTGGAACGGGGAAAGCTGTTTTTGTTCCATACGTTGCAGTTATTATTTGTGCTTCTTTTCGATTAGTTCGTAACTTTTTATTCTTCCTCTTTCATTTTCGTTAGAGTGTGTTATAAAAGTTTTTTATTTTTTGTCCAATATGTCTGATAGTGATGACAATGAGCTGGATGACTATTTTCGTTCTTTATCAGGATCAGAAACTTTGGAATATGACATCTGATGAAAAAGATTCCGATTGCGACTATTTGCAAGATGCCCGACGTTGGACACGATTAACTGAAATTTAGATTGAAAAAATCGTTTTGCAGAGGTTTATTTGTTCTAGAGAATATAGCAATATTGCGGGGAGATTAACATTAGTTTATATGCAAAATCACCGGGACCACAAAACTTTATTGTAGTAGAGGGAGTTGTTGTATCGGGTATCGTTGTAGCGAGAGTTTACTGTATTTATTTTAAAACGTCAAGCCCACATATTATAAATAAATATGAATAAATATTTAAATTTATTTATAAAAACCATTCCTTTTCTTTTAAGACATGAACTAGAGCTGTATAACATTTAAATTCTTTGTTATATATCCTTCGGTCATCTATTGTGGAAGGAAAGAAATGACTTTTAATGATTTCGTCCTATTCATTCAGTTATACTTTAAAAACATACAATTTACATTCAATTTTCTCTAAAATGTCATTAGAAATAAGCAGCGAATCCAACATTCATTTTTGCGTGCTCTCTGCACATTAATTAATAATTAATTTTAACAAAGTTCTATTAAAATTTAACTATTAGAATTTAGATATAGAATACTCAATTTGTAATAACTTATGGTAACTAAAGAAATCAAAAACAAAAGTTTAAAACGCATTTACGAAAGATATTAAGCACTTGGAAGAAATTTTTATTCAGATTGATTTCTTCTTATTGATAAATATCCCTAACAATATAAATTGATTATTGAATCTAAAATAAATATAACTGTTGAAATAAAAAATTTCCAAAATTATAATTTGTTAAAATTTAATCTTTCACTTTGGAATTTCAATTTGCATTTAAAATTTTCAGCCTAAACGGTAGAAGTATCTATTAAAAAAGATAAAATTCTTTTTATTGAAAGCATTCTAGAATAAGATACTAGTACCCATATACTTACTATAATGCGCACAAGCACATCTAATTTCAAAATCTAATTTTTTTCGCAACAGAAAATTGAAATATTATTTTGTATTTTTAAATTGTGAATCATTCTCAGCCTACGTTTTTTGTCAAGACATTAAAAAGAATAAATTCTATATAAGACTTAATATTTTCTTATCTCTCAAAATTTTGACATAAGTGATATTTTTAGACAATTTAATGAAAAAAATATAGTATTTAGTGAATTATGTAGTCGATAAGAATGTACAAAGTCAATAACAATAACATATGCAAAGTAAATCAAATTATGAAGAATAATGATGTTTAATAATCAATGTTTTTAAATATATATATTAGTTAAAAAATTTACGTATTAAAATAATGCGCAAATAATCGATTAAAATTTAGAAACTATTAAGGGAAATGCAACAAAAATATTTTAATCAGTTTTTAAATAAAATTTTTGATAGTTTTTAATAGAAATTTCACACATAAAATGCATCGTAATACTTTTTAAAAAAAATTAATGATTTTTATTCTCAAATATCTATTAACTAAATATATTTTAATCTTTTTTTTAACACCCATGTTATATAAAAAAATGTGTGAGGTTCTTTCTTCAGGTAAAAATATGTTATTTTCTTTCCGATAAAAATAAAATTGTTGTAGTAAACTACTTAATTTAATAAAAATTTTGTTTTTTAATTTATTTAATAAACTTCTTAATTCAGACAACAGAAATAAATTAGAATATAATTTTATTATAATTATTTAAGTGATACTGAATTCATCGATAACAAGCAAATGTATAAACATTTATTTAACCACCGTTTCATTAAGAAAGAAGATTGACACATGATTTATGTACTTACTTTTATTAAAAAGTAAATAAAAACTTGATTTATATGAGACTATATTTGTTATATGAAAGCATATCTGCGAGTAATTTGTCTTTGTTTAAAATAAAAAAAGAAAATACAGTTCTATTCAGAGAAAGTTTTAGATTTCCAAGAAGTTTTATAGATATTTTTATATCAAAAAAAGAAACACATTCACACAAAACTTTGAAGTTACTTCTTTGAATAATATCTGTCACTGCTGATGGTTAAATTTTATATTTATGAATGACTTACTATTTCCTTTTATTAAATAAATCACTTCTGTTTTGAATCCAAAAACTTTAAAAAATTCATAAAATTTGATAATAAATTCTTGGATAATTTCCAAACGTTGCATTCTTAAAAATTGGGAAAATTCTGATCTGAAAGTAAAAATTTTTTACCTAGCCTTAAATAATATCAGTTAAAATTTGTGTACACATTTTGAACTCGCAAGTGATAAATTTTCGTCTAAATTGTTATTTCTTATACATAAGGGCTAATTTGATCATAACTATAGTTTAAGTTTGATTCAGAAACACTATGAACGTCAACATTTGAAGTAAGAATCAAATCTACGAACAACTGAACAAGAAACGAACGCTAACCATTTAGTTGTCAGCTTAATCAAATTCTATTGAAAGTAAACTGTGTTTGTTAAACATAAAACAAGAATTCGTTGTTTAGCAAATTTTCATCAAATTTTCTATTTAAGTCCCTTAAGAATGTATTCCTTTTCTTTTAGTAAGGCAGGAAGTATTAGTGATGATATGAACTAGACCAATATATCTTGATTCTATACACTAATTAATTCACAATTTTTTGCTGTTTATAGTTTAGTACTTTACCATTACACAAATGTTTCATATAACCCTTAAGAAAACCTCAAGCGTTCCAACATTTAACAGACTGGCATAATTACGTGTGACAATATATCCCTAACGTAAGCCAAACAAGCTAGTTCGCAATTAGAAAACTGTATTCATTCATATCAGTTAATTAGAGATAAAATGTAAAATATATTTCTTGTAATGGTTTAATTTTGACTCTCTTTAATTTTCGATGTTTGTAAAAGTACGCTTGTTAGCGATAAAACTAGCTTCTATGAATTATTAAAGAGTAAGAAATATAAATATTTATTGATTAGTTCTCATGTTTGTAGCAGCGGTGGCCTTGATGAAGGCGTGCGTTATCATAAAATGACAAGTTCGAATCTTCATTCAATCAAAAATCCTTTATGATTCCAAGGATCATTGATTGAATTGACTGCCTTTATACAGCTGCAGTAGGATAAATATGTGGTTGTCGCAATGTCCTCTATGTGAAATGATATTTCCGGGGGAGGGGACAAACAAATTGTAGGTTCCTTCTGTTTAGTTCCTGCTTTTAATATAAAGACTCGTTTTCGGGGCTTAGAGGGCACACCCACTAGATGCCCCGCTACATAAGGTGCTACCACTTCCTCCCCTTATAATGCAGAAAGAAAGAAATCCTACTACATTATTTAACACAGCAACAGTTCTCCTACTTAATCTTGACCATATGGTTATTATTGTTTAATTACTTTTTAATCGAAACACCACAGACTTCATGTCCGATGACTCTTAATGCTTCTTAAAGAATGTTAACAAAGAACAAAAACAGGCTGTAGATTAAGAAACTTCTATTACATAACAAAAATTATTTTATTTTATCTAGGTTTTTATATAATTAGACTACAATATTCTTTGTAAATTTTTTTTTAACAAAAAGGCTCTTAATTGACAAATGTTTTATAACATAAGAAATCCAGTATTCTATGAACTCAATTTTGACGATATAAAATATTGTTTCATTGGTTTGGAATTTTTTTTTTTTTTTTTCGTTTTTTGAATCTTAGGAAGTCTTTTTATCGCAGTTAGAATGATTGATTAAAAGCATTTCCTCCTTCAAATCATGGGGTATGACTTCTGACAATCTTAAATCTTGAAGAACCGTGTTCAAGTTAGATGAGGCAGCAGGAGGATGTCGGTGCAGAACAGTTATGGATGCTGCCCAAAAAAAAAATAATAATAAATCAGTATTTAAAAATTGTGACTATTATGCGCACTTTTCAACTACTCATACAAAAATATAATAAAATAGAAAATTTAGTAAAGTTGATAAACCACATTTCTTAATGTAAACGTATTTTCATTTTCTTGGAATGGGGAAAAAAAAAAAAAAAAAAAAAAAAAAAAAAAACATTTGCAATATAAATTTAGAAGCATATTTTATTTGTAAAATTTTTGGTTTTGGTTTTATATTATTATATTAAAATTTTAATTATATAAAATTGAAAAATAATAACATAAAAAATTTCTTTGCAAATTATTAAATTTAACTAATAGTTTATCAGTTAAGTTAATTTCGAATTACATAGGATAATGAAGTCAAAATTTAACGAAATTTTATAAGAAATTAAACACAAGAATTAGATAACATTAAATAAATAAATTCAGCGTATAATTTAAAAAAATAAAATAAATTAAAAGAAAAAGATTTAAAATTATGAAAATTAGAATTATACGACGGGAAAAATTTAAAATTTTGTTTCAGACAAATTTAATATATTGGTACATAATTTTCGCATCCTGTTTTCATTTACTTTGCAGTGAAAATTACAGCAATCTTTTTTCACTGTTTTAAATATTAGGAGTTGCATCTTTAGTTCTGTAAGTAATGATCACATAAATTATAAAAATATTTATTTTTAAGCACCCAAACTGATTATTACTTCACAAATAAGTACTTAATTTGGTGAAAGATGTAGATTTTTATTTTTGAAGTAATGTAAAAATGCTTTGAGCATATAAATTTTATATTTCTAGTTTTATGGCAAATATGATACAAAAATATTCCGTCGCCATTAAATTTCTTAAAAATAAATTAAAAGACAAAACATTCTAAAACAAGTTGAATAGCCACCCAAATAAAAAAGGAGGGTTCCTAAAACCTGAACTTTGAAATAAATCAGGAAAAAAACTTATATTTGAGCTTCAGAGTTGAAATGTATTACCTAAGTAGCGGAAAATTCCTCCCAGGCAAGTGTACTCGACGGCGACCTCAGGATAGTCAACGTGCAACACACGGAATTGAAATCTTCTTGGGACTGAAAAAGAAATTTTGATATAATAATAAAAAACTAAGATATTATTGCAAATAAAAACTGCTAATGGTGATTATCTTATTTATGTTATGAATGACATTCATTATTTATCATAAAATAACAAATCATTACCTTCAATAACCGTAAATTCTATTTAAAAAAAATCATTTTATTTAAAATACATAGTTCTATAGCATAGATATAAATCATAATTATAATTTCAGTTTTATGACGAATTGAAACCTTTAGATGAGTACACATGCAAACCACATACTCTCCGGTATTATATGTTACTACAAATTTATGCACACCAACCAAATCAGACATTCCAGAACTAATTAATAACTCTAAAAGATTTGATCCTCAACTGAAATAATAAGAGACAAACCACCTTCATTCATTGATATCAACACAAATTGAAGATACTTTAAATTATACATTCTTCAAGAATAAGTCAATTAGTTAGCATCATGAATGACTCGAATGATGATAACAGTATTATTGGCCATGCTTGTTCAACTGTATACATTAGTTTTTATTGCGTTTTTTGTAAAAAGAAATTTTTTCTAACATCGGGTGAACAATCCTTTGCCACAATAAAGACTGAAACCGCTAATCATTTATCATCAACCAGTGGGCGGGCACTTGTGAACCAAGTCATGGGGGCGAGTAGTATTACTCATGCCACACCACCACAAACCCGCTTAAAGGGTAAGCCACTTTTATTCCTGTCAGCAGAAAGAACAGAATACTGAGAAAGGAACATTCATTCCCGAATCGGGGTTCGAACCCCAAACCAACAAAGAGTCAGAAAAGCTAACCTCTCAGCCATCTTCGTAAGAGTTAGATGAATTATTAAGTCCGGACTGAACTTGAAGTTTTTGACATCTTGAAGATGCTTATAAAAATTTTTATACTTTGATTAGTCCCACAAGCATTCTGTGCAAAGGTAAAGTGTACTACCATATTAATTTTACCTGTAGCTCTAGCCATGAAAATTACTTTATTCTAACAATTGAAGGATATAATACAGGTACCTCAGCTTTTAAATGGTATATTCCACCGAGTTTGAGGATTTGGAATAAACACAGAATGTGAGATATATATAAACGCTTCCCGTTTCACACAGATTAATAAACATCATAAAAGTAAAACAATGTCTCTGAAACAATCAACACAATCATTCTCCAGGCTATATGTAAGCACAATTTTAGAGTAAAATACTTCATCTTACATTTCACAAGCTGAATATAATCTCATCATGAGAGTTTTGTCTCAAAGATTTTTCTTGCCTTCGAAAGAATTCCAGAAAAATCTCGAAATTTGAGCTGAAGGAAATCCTTGGAATCCTGTTGCTAATAGTCACTAAATGGACGGTATTAAACATATCTAGCAACTCCTCCGCAACTTGTAACTTTTCCAAAAGTTACCATAAATTAAACGCCATTGGATTTATTTCCTTAAAATTAGATGAATATGGCAGGAAAGCAAACCTTACATGAAGGTCTCTCGGGACATTTTCTAACAATAAACTTTCTTTTTTACACTCTAGTGACATATGATAACATCCAGTGTTGCTGAGGGCGTTTTTCACTACAAACGGTGAAGAAGCGCTGCATAGTTTAACAGATTTAAGATAGTATTACTTCAAATTTAATAACAATTACTTTAACAAAATAATTACCTTTAAAGTTTATTGTATATATATGTTTAATATATATTTAAAAAAAAAACTCTTTAGTCAAGGTATATAGAAATGTTTTCTCTTTTTAATAAATAACTTCAATTATTATTTTAAAATTTTACATAAATAAAAAATCAAAACACATAATTTTATTCTTTTATTTATGGTCCAGTTTGTGAAAGAAGTGCAATAACAAAAACTGTCAACTATAACAAAAAAATGCTGTTTTCAGGAAACTAAATTAGTTGTTTCATATTTAAATAAAATATCTCTCTTAAATTAGTACTAACATTTGTTCCAAGAGTTCGAAAATCGTAAAGGTAAACTAACTTTTAGATTAACGTGATTATTTAAGAAAAAATTATTTGATCATGAGAAATGGATAGAAAAATTAAGATTATGGAATACAAAAATTAGGATTACAAGCCATACGAGTATTATGCCAATTAATGTGATTTATGGAAGAAAATAGTTATGCTAAAATGTTCCATGTTTGAAAGTTCCACAAAGTGAACATTAAAGAACAGTTAAAAATTATGTATCATTATAAATAAAATCTATAATTTACACATTTATGTAACTCATAGTAACTTTTGAATTAATAATTGCACATGAAAATGTGATTTTAGGAATATCGAACATTTAAATATGCATTCAATATGAAACTTACAAGTATCCAATTTTAACTGCAATTCGCCGGATGATTTTCCTCTTTCTCTGTCGAGTGTTCCATTATCGAATTTTTCTTCATTTGTTCTATAAAATTAAAATCCATTATTGGTACACATGTATATATATAGAGAGTTCTTTTAAAAAAGTCTTAAATTTTGCAAATAATTTACTCCCAAAAAATAAAAAAGTTATATCTACATTGGAAAAGCTGTCAAAATCTAATATAGAACTTTCCACATTAGTTGCAAATATGGCGGGCAGATGGCGCAGTGTGATGCAGATGTCGAAACGCACTATCACTAAAAGATATAATATGGTAAGAACCCTTAACAAATCAATTCAAATCATCGAAAACTGAAACTGTACTGTGCACTTAAATGTTGACAAATTCTTATGTATGACACTTGGACAAGCCAAGATCGTTAGCCGACGGCTACGAAATTATGTCAGAAGGGTGCGGCTTTCGTTCAGTCAGAGAACCATGAAGGTGAAAGTACGATTCTAAGATACTTTGTATAGATGGCGCCACCAAAGGATCCACTTTTTAATTTTGACATTGATCTGGATCAAGAGGAAATTTTCTCCAGAGCATTACACTCATGATTACTGCTCAACGACCGAATCCTTGCGTTTAAGTATTGTACTTAATGCAGGTAACTCCTACAATTAAAAATAGCTTTCTTTTTTAATTTCATATCCTCTAAATACTGCAATTTTTAAACATTGTGAGTTATTTAATAAAATTATATTTTCTAGAGAATAATCCAAAATTTTAAAAACATTATTTAAATTAAAAGGGAAGATTTTTATATGACAGGAAAATATTATATACATTATTTATAATATATTGGTGATCCAAATTCACCGGTTTTGTGGCACGTAGCTTTTGGAGGAAAAAGTTTTCTTATTTCTACCGACCGATACTATCACTGTCCTTTCAGCACCTCCTGAAGAAGCTGCTCATACTGGTATTTTGTTTCATTTTCCTTTCATTATCTTTTACACACAGCATTAAAATGAAATTGGATTTTATTTCATGCTGAAAAGAGTCTTGTTTTCAAAATTCTTTGATAAATGCCTCGTGCACAATGAATGAAATATTACAAAACTGATTAGACAGTAGATAAAAAAAAATCATCTCTTACTCTAATATTCGACAGTTTTCGGATCCTCCTTTTAATTCCGAGAGATAAGACAGGGTGACAACACTGGGCTTTCAGAAAACTTTTTGGTAAATATTGTGCTTAGTTGGTATCCATTTTCGGTGAACAATAATGAGACATTACTAGTGCTTTCATGTTCTTGTCAGTTGTGATACCTCATTTGACTTTGATCTACAATTTAAAGACAAACAAATGCAAGTCATCCCTACCCAAGATTGGAATCGAATCTAGGAGGTGTCATCTCAACAGTGGTAGGTACATGGAATTACTGTTGTTATTGCACCAGGCTCAGAGTTGGGATCCGCCAATTAGTAGAAAAGCAGGCGGAAAGAAGTCTTCATAATTTAGAAGGAGAGTTCAAGCAGAAGATACCCTAATACTTGACCTGACGACCACCACTCTTAGAGGTATCATTTCACTTGGAGTACGAGCTATTTACCGTGCTCCAGCCACCTTTAGTGAAAACGACGGATCTTCTTTTGTTAAGCCAAGATTCGAACTCTCTATAGTGAGAGTGACGCCTTAGCCAACCAGGCTACCCTATCTTACGAACCGCTTAGCTAAAAATCTGAGTGCTAATCATTCAGCCAACAGCTTGTCTATCTAAAACATAGATCAAATTTTGTAGCTAGTAATATTATGGAAGTGTTCAGATTTCCCTATGTCAACAAAATAACACATATTTTTTCAAAACAGTGCCAAAAGAATTTTTTATCATCTTAAGCCAAGATATAAAGAGATTTTAAAATATATATTATTTCTGAAAAGCTGTGGGGAAAGTTACTTTATTTATGTGTAATAATTATAGAGATTGTGTTCATTGGCATCATTTGGGAGAGACTTTTACCCGTAGATACTCGCTTATCTCAGTGTGTACCACATATATCAAGCTAAAGATACCGCTCTCTGAAATGATCTCACGCTATCATGGGACACATTTGGGTAATATTCGTCATAAAATGAAACCTAATTCTATCAAGAGATGATAATAATTTGAATATATATAGCAGGAATATATTCAGCGCTGTTTGTCTGTGTCATAAAAACAGTCCACTCCGATTTATATATCGTTTCCTGTGTTTCGCGTTATATTTTCTTATGGGTTGTTATTCTCCAGTACTTTTCGTTTACGACAGATGTTTAAACAGGAATTTAAACCTTAAGACTTATTCCAAGTATCAATGAACTTTGATCTTAGGCGAGAATCGAACCTAAGAGCTGCTAAATACTAAACTAGAGTTGACTATTCAAATAACAAATTGGTATATGTCTCAGCAAATAACTTCTTAATAAATACAAATGAAATATTTGTAAAATTCGTCAATACTTTGCCTTAAAACATCTTTGAAACATTTCAGTTTTGAACTTTTAATAGTAATGTTTTCAAGTTATAATGCTTATATTTAAAATGCAAAGGTTTGCAGAATTTTCATGCGTTAACTTAACACAATGGAATATATATCTCGCAGAATTTACGAAGTACTTTGAGGTTCCATCTACTCAGGTAATAAAGAATCATCACCAAGCTATGTCGTAACTGAGCTTTCGGCTGAGATGTTAATGATTTGGCCTTTAGTTCAGTAACTCATGTGTTTGATTCCCGCTTCGCATGTGGACTTTTGTTGTGGTTTGAATCCACATTCAACAGTAAGCCCAGTCGAATGAATCATCGCTTGACAAAAGTGATCACAGAGTGACAAATGATTAAGTAAAATTATCACACTAAGTGTAAAAGTGTTTCAAGCGTTTGTTGAATCTCGGCCTTGAACATTCTGACTTCTCCCGCCTCTCACCACGACCCGCGCGACTAGATGGATGTCTTTCTCGATCAGGTAAGATAACTACCGATAAGAATACTTCTACATTTTTTGAAAATAATTTTAATATCATAATTTTGTCTGATACTTAAGCAAATTGAGTGTCAAGAGCGTGAGATAACATTTCAATTATGTAATTCCTTGTAATTAATTTTAGCGCTTCTCTATCAGATTAAAATATACTTCTGAGTCCTTCTTCTAACGTCCACTGCTTTGAAATTTCTTCAAAAAAATTTTTTTTATGTAAATGTCCATTATACACATAATATATTCCTTCACTTCATAAAAATTTAGTATTTTCAACTTAAACTGTTTCTTCGGAAAAATGTGTCATAATAATTGCTACCTTTTTTTTTAATGTAGATCATTTTTAATGCGAAACTTAATATATTTTTACATAATATCTTATGAGAAAACATAACATCTTTTAAAGAATAAGAATCCCGGTGGCTTAGTAGTAACGCTTCGAGCATCAAAGGCACAGGTTCAATCGTCAGGCTGGGCAAGATAGTCTTAGCCTTTCATCCCTTCAGTGGATTAATAAAATTGAGTCCCGGGGGTATGGGAACTAAACACCGCTTGGGCCATCACTGGAGACTTCGCCTTAGGCTGACCACCTAGTCGGAACATGTACTTCTTACTCTTGGACCCTCGGTCACGTATGGGCAAAGTAGACCATAACCCACGGGGCTGTCGTCCCACTGAGTTTTTTGTAATGCAATATCACATTTATAATGTTGTAGTGCGATATCACATTTATTTCTCGATAGCATACAAATCTGCGCTGGTCGTTACTTACGGGTACTTGGAGTGGGAAGTGTAGTGCACCCCTAGTCCATCCTTGCCTGGTGTGTAATTCACCAGCTGGCAGTCAGCTGCTCCCATCACGTGATGGCGACTTTGGGCGATCACGTGCCACCTCCCTGCATACTAAAAAAGAAGGAATCACAGTTGAACGAGAAACACTGAGATGTTTAATTCCATTCGGAAATGTTTGAGGATATCATAAACTTAATCTTTTGCTAACAAATCATTTAGAAATGCCAAAATATTTTATATTTGCAGGTCAAATTAAAAATTAGGAATCCGCTTTATCAAAAAATATTTCAATATTTTTTAATTTGTTAAATGTTAACATTTTTTTCAATGTACACATTTACATTTCATTTCATAAAATCATTATTGTATTTAAAAATCTTGAAAAGTAAACATTTTCTGCATTTCGAATGAACCATTTAATAAGCTATCTTGGATAAAATATTTTTAGTAGTTTAAAGGCAAAAGAAAGTCCAAATATTTTTAATAAAAATTTGGTTATCTTTTTCAATATTTTTCTGACTTTCTCAAAAATACAACATAATAAAATTTTGAAGACTAATTTTTTGCTTTAGTTATATAAACGATTAATCTACTCAGTGATTTTCTGATATTTTTCCGATAAAATTTTGTCGTTTAACTCTTGCACTTAATTGGTGTACTTATCGCTATATCGGCGCAAAATGAATTTTATATATATCTTCATATAATTGTTTGTGATTATATATATTTAAGAAATCAACTGACCAAAAATTGTTATATTGAAAAATTCATATTTTCCATCAATTTCAGCTCTTTTGTTCCTCAATTTCTGTCAAGTTTGCAGTAGAGGGTTGGGTTTGTTAATCGCTCAACGGTCATTTTTTGCACACGAGGGCTAATTAGACCGGGACCTACGGTTTAAAGTGGATTCCGAATCACTACAAACATCCATGTCCAAGGTGGGATTCGAACCCACGAACTGTTGAACCGAAGGCAAGAGCGCTAACCATTCGGCTGCCAGCTCGGCAGTTTGCAGTAGAATAAATAAAAAGAGGAAATAGCTCGAGCTTCGTTTACCAATCAACTGCGACATTATATGTAGTAACATAAGGAAATCGCACACAGCAGTAGAGAATTCAATAAGGGATACAGCAAACGAAGTTTGCATCCGTGCACATTCAACTTCTCTGCTTGTACGATGGTATCAAAACCAATTTGCATGACATTAACTGCATGATTTAATTATTCGAAGTTATTCATTTTTTGATAATTAATGCCTCTTTTTCGTATAAACGAAATCATAGATTGCTTATCTCTTGATAAACCCCAAGTTTTAATATCCATTTTAAAATATTAAACAAGAAGTTTTAAAATAACGAAATAAAGATTGGATCAAAAGTGGTTACTCGAAATACGTTTATAAAGAAACTATCGACGAAATCTTGAATTCAAATGAATCATCGGTATAATACTGTAATTGGAAGGGCGCCAATCTTCCAATATTTTTAAAATCTCCTTAAGTCAAATGTTTTTTTAAGCTTATGCGGTTTGGGTTATTAATAAATATTTTTTTTCTAAGATTCAGAATATATTTTAGCACATATATTAATTTACAGAGTTATTGAGAGAAGTAACTTAATAAATATGAAGGAATAACTTACTCTTTCAAGATCTAGGTCTTTGACATATTTTGGAGGTACTGGACAAGGTCCAAGAATCAGTTGACCTAAGGATAAAGGCAAGAAGAACAGCAAAATATACAGCATCACTGGTTGAAATTGTTTTTTAGCGTTCCACAAAAAATTCCACTCGATATCCTAATGCATAAAGAAAAGTCATGGTTAAAGAAAACAAATCGTCTGGTATTTTTATGTTATTGGAGCCGTATTCATATGCTCTAAGCATCTCAGCATTTGAGGGAAAATTCAAATGGAAAAAAATAATCAACAAAATATATACGATACAGTCATAGTAAAAATTCTGATGAAAAGATAAAACTTCTTAATAAAAATTACAACTTCTTTCAGTAACCTTCAAATTTCTTTACATATTATAAAAGAAGTTTCTGTCAGATTTGGAAAATGTTACTCTAGTAAAAAAAATGACCATTTCGTATGAGTATTTTTGGCAATTTTACCAAAACATTTGTTGACGAGTTTGATTCCACGAATTTGATGAAATGTAGCTACAATTCTGTTAAATAAAATAAATAAATGATCACTTCAAATTTCACATTTATTTCAGAATGTTAAAACAAAATTTGTTTTTATGTACTAAAATATACCAATAGAAGTCAGACTTTAAAATTTAGATTCCTTTCCTTCCAGTTTCTGATATTTTTGTTTTCATTCCAATTATATTTTCAAAAATAATTTGAAATTACGGTTCCAATTCCTAGAACATCCATTAAGTTAAGTTTGATATTATGAAAAATTATCACTCCTTATTATCTATTTCCCAATTTTAACAAGTCTGACTCCAGTAAAAGAAAATTTCTCAAATTTTTATTAAAAATGCACAAATGATCTTTCAAAATTCCTTATTTGCTTCAACGAGTTGAAAAAAATTCCGTCTCCCTTGAAAATTTTTTTGAAAACGAAATATACCAACAAATGATGTAAGATGTTGAAAACATTTTCCTTTCCTACTAATTGTAACTATTTTTTGGCGAATTATAGTTTCTGAATCAACTGAAAATTCAATTACAGTTCAAGAAACAACTCTGAAATGACTCTTCTCAGAGAACGGTTACCGATAGCCTGTTCTATCTGAAACTGAGAGTGTAGATTACGCCATAACTGCTGCGATAGCGAATTCATTCCCACGCTCTTTGTTGTTAAGAGATTCTTCTGGAAAGGTGCAATAATTGTGGCTTCATTTCAAGCGATGCTTTCCTCTAGCGATGACTTTTCTTTTTCCTACAGTTATGAGCTGGAAGACGATGTGTTCATGCCGTAAGAAATTTATATATTTATTTTATATGTAGTTTCTCAGGAAATTATTAAAAATTGTCAGAGCAGGATCTGTAGTTCTCAAGTATTTTCTTAATGAAGTTTTCTGATAATGTGAGAACCACGGAAAAGAGCATGAGAACTCTTCAATTAAATTTTAAACTTTATACAATTATGTGTCTTTAGTTTGCATGAATTTATATGATTATCAGATATGAAACCAGTTTAGTTTACCAATTTATTGTTTTATAAATGCCGATGATGCGCGATACCCTACAATAATAGATATTGCTTAATGATTGCACGAGTTTTCCTTTTTGTTTCAAGCACTGTAAAGTAACATAAATAATATTGACTTTTTTGGATGTGACAAACCGTCTTTTTATTATCACCATAAAAATTATTTTTAAGTAATAATTTTTTTTAATTCGTTATATTGTATACAAATGTATATTTTCACTGACAACAAATCTAGACAACATGAATAAAAAGAAAAAAACAAATTATATAAATATGCAAATTAAACTTTAAATCTTACTGACTGCATAATATTCTAAAAATACTTTCTGGAGAATTATTATCCACTGCAATAACGATATTGATTTTGTGACCAATTTGAATTATGTTTTCTCAAAATGCAGTTTCAGCAAGAATTTTTGATTTGGGAACCATCGATCTGCACTTGGGTATAAAATAAAATTATGGCTTTGTATTAAAATTGGATTTTTTTAGATCTTATCGGAAAAAAACTACTTTCAGAGTTTTACTCATAAATCATTAAATGATTTTTTACCAGGACTATAGTCCATTGAATAGTTCTAATTAAAAGTAGATGGCTTGCGTTCTCAACAGTTGAAAATAAGAATGTCTTAATAAAAAAATTCCATCAACTTCTTTTGGGCACAATAATTATATTAATCATATAAATAATCTCATTTCACATTTTATTCGACAGTAAAATACCTATCAAAATTTTTTTATAACAATTGAATCTTTAGCATAATGGCAACATAGAATAAAATTATTTTTAAATCACTGAAACAAAATTTGTATAATAACAAATATTATCATTCATTTAAAAATTAATCATTTTCACTTATGCTTTTTTATTTTTAGTACTAACAATTTCCATGATAATTGAATCTTTGAAGTAGCATGAAAGATAATTTGAAACTTTCCTGGAATTTAATTCATTTAAAAGTTATCCGTTTTATATTCTAATGTTTTGCTTATAAATTTTATCGTTTATTTATGAGTTTTGTAATTTTGATGGAATTTATAGAAATCTTTGATGTAATTTGAATTATAATTTAAAATCATTTCGAACTCAATCACTTTAACGGGTGAAAAATATTTCGATACTTAAGTATTAGCAAAAAAAAAAAAAAAAAACTATAGCCAATTTTACTATTAATGAAGGTACTATTAATAATTATTAATAAATACATAGGGTATTAACACATTTTTAGAACGATTTCGCGGTCGTTTAATTAATGTTTAAAATGTAAAGATTATATTTTTAAATGTTCGATCTAATAGCCTATTTTCTGGACTATAAGTCTGTATCGTGATTTCCATGACAGAAGCTTTTCGCAATATTTCCAGAGGTATTGTTTTCCACTCCTCTTCCACTACTTTCCAAGACTCCATCTATCGTGGTGGGTTTGCGTTTAGAAAGAGCCTTTTTTAACAGACCAAAGGCACAATAGTCCATAGGTGAAACGTCAGGAGACTTCGCAGGGATATACTGAAAATGTATACATCCAATACCTGTATTAGTCATCATTTTTTCAAGGAATGCAATGATAGTTTTCTAAGTATGACATAATTTTGTCTTGATGAAGTTTCTCTCTTTAAAATTCATTGGGATAAAGAAGTGGAATTTCTTTTGAAAATATTGGGCGTAAAACCTTCTCCTGATAGTACGATGAGTTGATTTTATCATTTCTTTCCACTCTTCTTATTTTTAATTTCCCATTGTAGGAGAAACCTGCGACAATCAAATCCCAGACTGAAACTTTCTTTACATTGACGGAAACGGGTTTGTACATTTTTTCTGCTCATTTTCTAAAATAAAAAGACCTTATTTTGTTACAGTCATTTAGGTAAACCCATGCTTCATCAAGGGTCACAATGTTTTTCCATTTATCTCCTGCTAAGTGGTTTTCATACAGGATTCTACAAAATGTTTTGCGTTGAACCACATGTCTTGACAAAAGTTGATGAACAATATGTTTTTTAGCATTTTTAAGTTGTAAATACTGGTTTATTATTTTATTTATTGTTGCTACAGATGTATCTAAAGGCTTTGCAATTGATTTCTGTGTTGGCAGATTTTCTCTTGTTACCAACGATTTCACCTTAGAAACAGTATGTACTTTTTACGGATATTCATTTGGAGTTTTCTTTCTATGTATAATGATTGACAGTTTTTACCTGTCCGATTTTTAATATTGCTTATTTTACAGTTAGAAATTTTAATGCCATGCATTTCACAACATTTTTTAATTCTGGAATAAGAACGTTTATTTTCGGAAAGCGCAAAAACATGTCCTTCAGTTCGGAGCATGTTTATATGTGACATTTTAAAAGAAGAATAAATTTAAAAGTAGCAGACGATATTTCTCATTTCAAATAGTAAGCTGTTGCCAAAAAATTTTATTTTAAAACATTTACTTTCTTTTAAATCGTTATCGAAATCGTTCTAAGAATGTGTTAATATTCTCTGTAAAATTCATGCAAGAATGTCAATATCTGTTGCTTTCATTTCATGGTTATAACACTTATAAACGATATTCCTGTAGAGCTAATTTGACTTGACACAAAATTTGCGTTATGACGTTGAAATTTACCAAAATTTGAAATTACCATTTCATTATTTTGATCATATGTGCTTTCAGGTTTTGTGTGGGGGGGGATAAGTGAATATTTAATATATTATTTCCATAAAATAACTTTTTTGGAACTTACTTCTTTTATATGGGTATTTTATTGTTTCCTTGTAATTTTCCTTTCTTTCGCTTATAATTTCCTTAATAAGTCTTTGATTACAGCCTATAATAACTAAACTATTCAGAAGCATGACAACCAATATGGTGGCCAAGGCCTATATTGCCCATTACCAATTTTTATGACTGAAGACTCTGTGGTGAGAAACATATACCTGGTTCCTGGTTAAGAATTTAACGCAAAAACCCCAGTGTTTAGTTCCTAAGTATGTTTGGTACTCAGTTTTACGAACCCACTGGAGGGAGAAAGTGGGTGAGTCGACCTTGCACAGTCCGAGGATCGAACCTCGGATCTGTACCGTGGGAGCTCGAGGCATTACCACTAAACCCACTGTCTATAATAATCTGTGTTATAGAAAGAATTATTGCACATATTTCTATAAAATGCTAATACAATTTCTATAATAATTTAATTTACTGGATTTGACTTATTTTAACGCTCAAAAATATTTTATGATGATATTTTACATTTTTATCGTCTGTCTTGATACTAAATTCTTTTAACTGTTCAAATTTTTCAATGTATTTTCATAAACTGTAGTTATATTTGAACTGAATGTCAATCCAGAATGATTTTTCTTTTCATGTTAATAAGTTACAAAAATTTCCTAATGAACCAATTCTTAAACAAATAAAAAAATATCCTATAGAACAAGGCTTAAAACATAAATATGATTGTTGTTTCTGATTTTTTGAAGTCTGCGATGCACTGCGCTTTTTACGAAAGGCGACTGTCGTGTGATTTACCAATAAAAGTGTGCATTAAAGCTTTTATTTCTTTTTCTTTCATAAAAAGACCACCTGAGAAATATGTTAAGCGGTTATTTAGAAGAGAATCACCTAAGAAATCAAACTATATGTAATTTTCCGTTTTCATTCAAACGGCTATTTTTAAGCACAATAACACAAAGAAAAAGAACAAAAATTTAAAAAAAAAATTATAACTTTATTTTTATGTAAGTACTTAATATAGAAAAACGATATGATAAATTATAAAAACAATATCAAATAAATTATAAAACAAATAGTTTTGTCACCTAGTATCGTCAGCAATTATTTTGATGCATAATGAATAAATGATGGAAACCATTTTCTCACACAAAAGCAATTTCTTATTAGTTATTTTTACTTTAATTACTGTGTTTTTCATGATAACATATTACCACTTTTTATAAAAAAATATATAATTGTTTTAATATCACGGGATATTTTGTAATCTCAATTTAACTGTTTGTATTGAGATCACAAGTTAATATGCAACCTTACAACTAAAAGACTTACATAAATCAGAAAATTATTCAAATTTTTAAAAGATAGTTTGGGTTTGTTTATATTTTTCCTTTCTATCCATTATATGACTTAATTGTCAATTATTGCAAGATTTTTATGTAATAAAATAAATAACTCAATAACATATTGAGCAAATTTTTTCTTTGCAATTTATTCAATGTCTTGTAAGCAGAATCTTCAAAATGAATGTCATTTTATACAAATAAATAAAAGTGTATAAGCATTTTAAAAACAAAGATGAATGTTGCAAACAAACGTCAAAAGACATCGCGCAACAAGATAAAAATTGCCCATTCATTAAATAAACTATTCTAGTTACTTATATACAAAATTTATTTTGGATTTATCATTTTACAATTATTTAATAGAACTTAAATATGAACACGTAATGTACTTTTCACTTAAAAGAGGCTATTGAATAATTTATAAAAATAATTTCATTAATTTACTTATCACATTCTAACTAATTTTTCTTCTCAGTGCGAAATAAAAAAGCATATGTTAGTTTCGACACCGAAAAATTCACAGACCTATATATAATCTTATTCATATGTCTGTCCAAAAAATTTCCTTCTTTCCTTCCTCATTTAATACCTTATTGCCAAAAATATAATAATTATAATCTTCGAATATTTTAATAAAAAATGAATAATTATAATCTATTAACCTTTATAATATATCAAGAATAATAAAAATAATGAACTACTTTATTATTATATTGAATATAAATTAATTTACAACTGCTAGCGAATAGAATTTAATGTTTTTTAATTGCAATTATTATAATCATTTTAAGATACAGTATTGTTTGGCAGGTACTGCGCAATTTCATTGATGGCAACATTATTTAGTTGAAAGGAGTTATTAATCACATCAACATAAAAAAGCTCCGCAAAAATAACTATATTCTGAGAATGAAATGCAGTTCAGTTTTTATATCTAGGAAAATTATGATTACGAATAAATATTTTAAGAAACATTTGAGATTTCTTATAATATCTCTATCAATTTCTCATTATAAAGAAATAAATGCAATTCATTTTGTACTTTATAATTCCTTTTAAATTAGACTTTTTCAAAGGAGGAAGAAAATTCTAATAAAGTGCTTGACAGAAAAGATTATTATTTAGCTTACAGAAAAGCTAGTTGAAGAAGATTATGGAAAACCCTAAAATAAAAACTTACCTTTTATTCTTGCCTTGTCTCTATTCCACCGAAGTCAAAAGAACGAGCTTAATCAAGAAGATGGCCTTTTATCTAGCCAGAACAGACTTTCTTTCCCACAAGAAAGCAGCTGTTCCAATTTTACAATATGCTATTACACTAAAATTATCAATATTCAAATAAATACAATTTTATCGTTAGGTATTGTAGATTCTATTACGAACTAATAATTATCTAAACTTATATAAATTACATACAATATATATATATTTATATATATATTTACAATATATATATATTTATTTATTTATACAATATATATATAAATATATAATTTTTGAGATATATATATACAGAAAACTCTCGCTACAACGATACCCGATACAACAATAACTCCCTCTAGTACAATAATGTTTTGTGGTCCCGGTGATTTTGCATATAAAATAATGTTGATCTCACCTCAATATTGCGATATTCTCTAGAACAATAAACTTCTATAAAACGATTTTTTCAATCTAAATTTCAGTTAATCATGTCCAAAGCCGGACATCTTGCAAATAGTCGCAATCAGAATCTTCATCATCAGATGTCATATTCCAACGATTCTGATCCTGATGAAGAATGAAAATAGTCATCCAGCTCATTGTCATCACTATCAGACATATTGGACAAAAAATAAAAAGCTTTCATAACACACTCTAACGAAAATGAAAGAGAAAGAATATAAAGTTACGAACTACTCGAAAAGAAGCACAAATAATAACTGCAACGTATGGAACAAAAACAGTTTTCCCTGTTCCAAGAAATATATTCCCCTCTTCAAATGACCCCTTTGAAATAGGCAAGCCCATCGTAAACAACGTCAAGGACATTCTGTTATCAGTAAAACTCTTATCAGTAAAGCTAGACACATGCCAAAGCCATGTGTCTAGATTTACTGATAAGAGAACATTGCAGAGAACCGTACTTCGTAAAGCCGTATATTACGCCCAGGGTAGTCTACGCATCAGCTTAGCGCGGCGTAATACGCCCGCGGAAGGCAAGGGGTTAAGATTCATTGTGGATATTCTAATTATTCCTGAATAAAAAGCTTTTGTTCAGATTTGAAAACAGATGAAGTCCACCCTTTTGGGAATTGGAGTGGGTGAGGGAGGAGGGGTGAAGTGTAAATGTATGCCTAGTCTCATTTCCCAGTAAGCTTTGGAATTCTGATAATGTTTAAGGACACCTAGACCTGTCTGGTCACCGTGTCACAGAACAAGTGCCCTTTGTTAGAGGAACAGGGGAAAATGGAGGCGGGGTGTTGCTAAGTGACATACTGAAAAGTGAGTTTAAAGGTTGTTTTATAGTCTTTAACGATTTTGAGTTCTACACGAAACATTTGGTTTAAACTTTTCTTTCTTTCACGCGATATTGTTCCCTAAGATGGCAGGGCGAAAGCAACTACCTTTTCGAGATAAACTGAACGTTATCAATGATATTGATGAGGGAATGAAGCAGATTTTGATGCGGCTAAGAAACATGGATTATCGCAATCTACAGTCGCAACGTTCCTAAAGAAGACAAAGCAAATCGAAGATGCTATAACTTCAAATGAAATTAACCCAGAGCGAAAACGATTGAAAGTTGCGAAAAATGAAAACATTGATGCTGCTGTTTTAAAATGGTTTCAAGAGATGAGAGCAACAAATTTCCCAATAAATGGACCTTTATTATGTGCAAAAGCACGGAAATTTGCAGCAATGCTAAGGAACGAAACTTTCAAAGCTAGCAATAATTGGTTAATGCGTTTTCGAGATCGTCATGGAATAACTTTCCAAGAAGTTCACGGAGAGAAAAAGTCAGCCCCGATAAACGACGCAAATGAATGGCGGCAAAACAAGATGAAAGAAATGTTAGAAAAGTATGCTCCAGAAGACATTTATAATGCAGATGAAACTGGGCTGTTTTTCCAACTCCTACCCGATCGAACATTGGCATTCAAGGTTGAAAAGAGTTAAGGAGGGAAGAAATCAAAGCAGAGACTGACTGCTCTTCTGTGTACAAATAGCACAGGAACGCATAAAATACAACCTCTCCACGGGAAAATCCTCTCCTCGTCATTGGTAAATCAATGAAGCTAAGGTGCTTTAAGAACGTGAAAAGTTTTCCCGTGGAGTATAAAGCAAATAAGAAGACTTGGATGACGTCTAAATTTTTTTCCGAATGGTTACAGAAGTTAGACAATGAAATGAAGAAGAGAAAGAAAAAAATCGTTTTGTTGATAGATAACTGCGGTGCTTACACGTCATTTCGAAAGCTACAAATTATCGAAATCGCTTTTTTTCCTGCCAATTGCACTTCAATTTTACAGCCTCTTGATATGGGCATAATTAAGTTCTTCAAAGGATATAACAGAAAACGGTTGGTGGACTCCATACTTGTAAACTATGAAAATAAAGTAGAAGTCCCTTTCAAAGCTGTAAATGTCAAGGAAGCGTATGACAGTATTGCTGGAAGTTGGTAGGAAGTAACAGAAAAAACCATTCGGAATTGCTGGAAAAAGACCGGTCTTTGTGTTATGGAAGATAAGAAATCTGATAATGATGAAAATTCCATACTCAATGATCTCTCAGATGATCAAGAATGTGTTTTGCTCATCAAAAAATCCGTATCCCATCTTGTGGAAACAAGCGGTACAAAGTTTGGAGATGATCTTATGGTTTTCGCAAGAGATACTGATGAAGATAATCTCGCTGAAATTACTGATGAGATAGGAAACAGTGATGAAGATGATGATGATATTGATGATGATGATACAGGTCCATCACAGTTCTTAGTGCTATCCCAAAAAGCTCTTCAATCTGTGAATTCTCTACGGACATTTTTTTCTAGTCTTCCGTCGACAAATGAAGAACATTTTCGTGCACTAGACTCCATGCATACAATATTTGTGAACTTAACAGTTAAAAAAATGAATAAACAAACAAAAATATTGCATTATTTTCCATAAAAAGTGGTTTCAGGTATGTGAATGTTTCTGTGCTTATTTTCTGAATTTATCTCATTTATTTTTTTAGTATTTAAACCACTATTATTAGTATTTTACAAATTAATTTCTTCTAAATATAGACATAAAAGTAGTATGTTATGCACCTTAAACTAATAATAATAATAAAAAACTCTTATTAAATGTTCAAAATATGTGGGCCCTCGATATAACAATATGCCTCCCTACAACGATATATTTATTTGGTCCCTAAAATATTGATCAAACGAAGATAGACTAAATATAAATATATATATATATATATATATATATATATATATATATATATATATATATATATATATATATATACGAGGATTACTCTGAAATTTTTGAGATACGCGCAGACGAGTATTTACAAAATAAAAATAACGGTTTAATTTTAAAATAGAAAGTATTTTAACTCAGAAGACGATTTTTTATTGACATACTGCACCTTGTTTAGCGTAGAATAAATTTTAAACAGAAGAGAAAATTGGAGTTGACGCGAGAACATTTTCGAGCTATGATTTCCTACGATTTTAAAGCAGGATTAAATCAAGAAGAATGCGTTCAACGGTTGTAATTAGCATTTAGTGATGAATCTCCAGCTCGTGCTATTGTATTCAGATGGTTTAGAGAATTTAGAAGAGGTCGCAATTTTCTTCAGAATGAAGAACACACAGGAAGGCCGTCGCCGGCAGAAATCCCGGATAATGTGTCTGCCATACGAAAAATGTTAATGGATGATAATCGCTGAACCTATCAAATGATACAGAAGGAACATAACATTGGATCTGCAGCCATACACAAAATCATTCTCATGAAGAATTACATATGAAAAAAGTAGTTTGCCGTTGTGTTCCCCATAATCTAACTGAGCACCAAAAGGAAAAGCGTGTCAGAATCAGTAAAGAAACTCTTATGGTTGTAAATGATGGTGGCCACCGCATCATTTCTAAAATTGTAAGAGGTGGGGAAACGTATGTACCGTTTTTTGACGTTCCAACAAGTCAAGAAAGCAAAGTATATTTATTTGAAGATGATCCCTCGCCGACTATGGTGAAAAAACAACGCACACTGAAAAAAGTGATATATTCCGTTTTCTTCAGAAATACGGGATTGGTCAAAGCCATCAAGTTGGAAGGACAAAAGACAGTAACAGCAAACTGGTATACCACTAAATGTCCACCAGAAATTCTACAAGAAATGAATGTAGGGGACTAATGCTTCACAATAACAATGCATCTTCACATACAGCCGGATTAACAATTGAGTTTCTTAAACAAAAACACATTAAAGTGATCGAATATCCGCCGTATTTACCTGATCTAGCTATGTGCGACTTTTGGTTATTCTTTAATCTAAAAAAGAACTTACGTGGACGTCGTTTTCATTCAGAAGAAGAGATTGATGTGGCTATAAATGCATTTTTTCATCTATTCCAAGAAATGAATGACTTGGGGCATTTAATCTGTGGAAAATTCGTCTACAAAAGTACATTGATGCTGGAGGGGACTACTTTGAACACACCTAAAATTTTGTTAGTATAACTTTAATAACCTAGTTGTATCTCAAAATTTTCAGAGTGACCGTCGTGTATATATATATATATATATATATGCTAGTTAAATGAAAGTATGAAATTGCAATCTTATGTTTAAATTAATATAACCATATATTATGTCATAATGTCAATTGAAACATTGTGAATCTGAAAAATATATTTTTTTATGAAACTAAATGTTAGCTCTGAGTTTAACTCAAAATATAAAGCTGATACAATAAACAAACGGTCACATTGAAAGAACAAAATATATACTGTTGTATCAAAATCAATTAACTAATAGGAATGTTTAATATGTTTTTTTTTTTGAAAAAAATTATACATTAGGTACCGAATCACTTTAATAATAGAACATAAATTAGAAATGTAGCAAAAATGGTTTAATTCTCTCGGTGGAGGTCTTAATTACTCGCTATGGAAGGAAAATTTACATTTGCAGAATTTTGAAGCCCTTTACTGGCTAAACCTAACACTACAATTTTACTGCTTAACTGTTACCATAATGAAGACAATATGTCACATCGAATATTCTTTCTCCGTACGTTAGAAACTTCACTACATACGAAATTTTATAATATATAGCAAAAAAAAAAAAAAATTACCCGCTCTGTTTTTTTAAAATTATTATTTATATTTAAACTTTGCATTGCTAGTCTCATAGGGAAAATTCTGTTATAAAATAGGAGAAGGCTGCGGCGGCCTGACTGGCATCTTTCTCGTGTTGTTGTCACCATTTATGACATTTCGACAAGCCAAGCTCGCTATGCCGTCCACTAGGCGAATTTAAGTCAGTTGGGTGCGTCTTTCGTTTAATTACAGCATCACAAAGGCGAAAGTACGTCTTTGTTCTAAGACATCCTCTGATAGATTGCACTACCAGAGGATCTACTCTCTCACTTTTAAGATTGATCTGGAGGGGGAGAAAATTTTCTGCAGAATATCACACCCATGATATCTGCTCAAGGATGATCACAGGAGTTTCGATTCCACAGATTTAACGTATATTGCATGTGCTCAATGGATCTTTGGCGGCATTGGAAATCGAACCCCACCCTTCCGGAAGGAAGGCCGATGCTCTGATTCTTTCTTATTATTGGAATTTGAATCTCGATTTCAACAAAGATCCGTCGTGGTCGCTTTATGTCTGCTGGAGTTAAATGGGTCGTGGTTACAATATCCTCCAATTCTAATGATACCTCTAGTAATTGCTGGTCGAGTATTGGGAGTTCTTCTGCTCGGTGCTTGTTGTCTGCTGGATACCCCCATTCGGCAGTTTGCACCAAACTCATAGAGTCCAACTGTGAGATCGGTACACAGGAATGTTGTTGGTACAATAATAATAATAATAATAACAAATATTGAATGGCAAATCCTCTCCTTATACCTGTCATTGATCAAGGCAGTATCATCGTTGTAATGAAAATGTTATCCTTGTTTTCATGATTTTTTTTCCTTTTTATTTAATATTTAAATTTTAATACCTTAAGAATATTTTTTACTCCAAGCTTAAAACGCCACAAAAATATCGCTATGTATTATTTGGAAATTTCTTATTGCTTTAAAATTCAAGTAATTTTTTCCTACGCTTTAAAATTCTAATTTTTTGTCTTTCCCTCTTCTTAAGCAAATACCACGTTTAAGCTCATTCAATTTTTCTTATTTTCTCAAAACTCAAACTTTTTTCAACTATGCGAATTTGGCGAATGCGAGCTTCGTCGGTGAATAAAATGAGGCAAAAAAAATCCCAACATCGTAGCCAAACTGTTTCGGCTGTCGGTTGCAAAATTTATCTTTATTGTTTATGAATCGCTTCCAAGAAATGAAAAGTTTGCATCGTGAGACTTTCGATTGTCATATATCTCGATTCTCTTGCCATGGATTTCGCTGATTTTAGTAGGTCTGTGTACATCTCTTACTATGGCGCCTTATTAAGAGAGAGAGAGAGCGAGAAAGAGAGAGAGAGTGGGAAGGGGATGCAGCCTACTGGCTTTAATTCGCAGAGCTAACGACATAGCAAGCTTGCCTTGTCAGAGCTTCATAAGTGACAAAATAACAACAATTTATACACTCTTAAATATCAAAATATGCCAGCATAAGAGCCAAAATGTGCCAATATTAAACTAACAATTATTCTTCTCAATGAAATGATACTTTTAAAAACATATCAAAATATATATGCTAAAAATATTCTGACATAAAATATCATATTTATAATTTAATATTCTTCTCTGAAATACAAGCTAAATTTCAGCATAAATAATTCTCTTTATCTTCTATGTTTATATTAGGGAATTTTATAGAATATAAAAACATAATTTATAAATAGAAATTAAAATGAAAATATATAGCATTTCTTCAACACTCTTGTAATCAAATGAAAATAAAAGCTAAAATTATATTTTGAAGTTAAAAAATATATAAGTTTTTTTTTTTTTTTCCTCAATTTGATTACAGCAGAAGTAATAGTTCTCGATTAAGACCTTCTAGAATGAAAATAAATTATTAATGACACTGCATTAAATTACAAGATTATTAAATGAAGTAAAGTGAAGTAAATACTTAAGCAACTTATTAACCAACATTGGTAACAATTGTATATCCTATTTATAATTTTTTTAATAAATTGATTAAATAAGTTGCTATAAATTATAGTATTTTTCTTTATTTTTTTTCCTTCAAATAACTGGATTAATTTGAAGAAAAAATAATATAAATATTAGAATTTAAACTAAGGAAATTAGAATAAATGAAAAATAAGAATGCAAATAACTAAATGAAGTTACTTGTAAATATTGTTTTATTATTTGTAAATTGAAATATTTTTACAAATATTGCAGTTTCTTTCTTTTTTATGTGAATCCATTTTAAATGTTAACAAAATGCTGTTAAAGGTACATTGAAATATTCCTCATGAAACTTCACATTTATGGTATAAGGTAATTTTATTATAAATTTTAATTAAATTTGGATATACTTTAATTTTAAAATTTTATCTTAGTCGTTTAAATCATTATTGGAATATTATTCATTTGGATGTTGCAGTAAAGGTAAATACTCAAATTCATGGAAAAAGCCCTTATTTTAAGCAATTCAAATATTTTACTTCAATAATGAAACATGACCGAGGAGTCGTCGTACTTTGGTAGCATAATATGGCTTTTCGGAGCATAAAGCCCCGAGTTCTATCCCAGCCACTACTGAACAAAGGGAGATTGAGATAGAAGTTACGATTCTGATTTCAATATGCTCGTCTGTCAGGGTGGATGCTTTGGAATTTTCCAGGTTTCCTGTATGCGACACCCACTAACTATAAGAAATTCTACCAGAACCCTAATAGGACTTGCTGGATTGGTTGGTTACAGCATCGTTCTCATTATTAGCAGGTAGTAAGTTCGAATCCCGGCTTAACCGAAAATCCGTTCTGTTCACTAAATGCTATAGGCGTGATCGTAATGTCTTCCAGATGAAATAATACCTCTGGGAGTGGCAGATCAAGTATTGAGAGGTCTTCTGCTTCTAAATTACGAAGATGCTGCCATCTAACAAGTAGATCCAAACTCAAGGCTGGGTACCGAAGCCTTGAGTTTCGGAAGCAACCAGCTGGTGCACCAACAAGAAGGCGGTAGATGTTAAAATGGTTTAAAAAAAAACAGCCTTAAACCGTTAGGCTAAGGAAACATGATCGGTCTTCAACAAATCTTCATATTTTTTTTAACTGAAAATTCTCTGCAAAGTTGTAATTCCATTGCATCCAAAGTTCTTTCTTGTATTCTTAACTAATCCTGACAAAAAACTAACTCCTTAAAAGTCTTCTCTCTGATTTTCGTATTAAATGATATGTTGCGCGGGAAGCACACTCTCTACTTTAAATCAAAGTGGTAATGTTCTTCTGGTAGTAAGATTAGATAAAGTAGGAGAGACCAAATTTGACGCCTTATACACTCTGTATATCATGATTTATTTTTCCTACCTTTTCCCATTTCACTAAACAAATCTCAAATTGTAGTCTTGAGCATGATTCCCGATAAAATTTAATTCTGAAATAAATTTTTCATTTTCATCATTCCACTGAGATTAATTTTTCATGAGTTATCCCCTTAAAATAGAGTTTACAGACAATTATATAATATTATTGATTAAATTAAAACCTCAAAAAATACAGAAAAAAAAAGAACTGTTATTTTATCCTAATGGAGAGGTACCAAGATTTAAAAAGTTGTTTTTTAATCATATTTTACTAGATTGATAAAAGCCATTAGGCGAAACATAAAATATTATATGTATGAAAAGACATAAGAGTGCCCTCTTTTACGTATATTTACATATTAGTGCAGCTTTTGTTATACATAAAAGTTAATAAAAATCTTTCTAATACCATTTTCTGATCTTTTTAAGATTTAGTATAATAATAAAATTTAATAGAATACTGAACACATTTCGTAAGAAATGCATTCTGAAATTATTGCGTAGATTTTTTTTTTCTTTTTCATTAAAGAACAGCCGTTTCCTGTACCCAGACCAGAGTGAGGTGGAATCATTTGCCTGGACGTAATTTATATTATCAGGGACGAAGTAGAAGGCCCGCACTATTTAACCTACCACCCCACAAATATCATTTCATTCGGAGGATAATGCCACCAGGAACTATTTAACGAGTCTCAGTCGCTTTTAGTGAACACGATGGATGTTTGATTACATCTGAATTCTAACTTACTTTACGATAATGGGAACAAAGCCATAACAAGTTAGACCACCATGGCCTAAAAACAAGAAATTAAAAAAGATTATGGATCATATAAATGACTTATTATGTGCAAATTTCATTCATTTCCCAGACTCCGAAAAAATTTCAAGTGATTTTCAGTTTCATGCGAATGTAAATGAATCAATGCAACTTCATTATTAAGAAAGTGACTAAATTAATAGTCAATATCTGAGCTGTCATCCCTGTTTTGAAAAACACACACTACACAGAAACAAAGAACCAGAAAATGTTACTGGTCAACCTGCACTCAACATAAATGATAGCTTTTGCCTGAGTCAGCATCGAGTATTATGTAATTTCTTGGTTGCTTAAAATATATTTGTTGTTTGTATCAAAAATTAAGTGTTCTCTCAGTCTATAAAAATTTCGTACAATAATTTAAAAATAATTATTGAATGACGTTTAACTTCCTCAATTTTCCTTATAACCTAAAATTCAACACTTTGATATCATTACTTCCCAGTCTAAATTTTTAGTACAAATACTATGTCAAAAAATTATAAAGAATTATTATTCTAAATAAATAAAATGATTCCTTTATAAACCTCTTTGGTTCATTGAGATTACTTTTCACTGAATAAATTTCACGATGGACAAAAATTTCTTCAGAAAAATTATATCCTTATTAAAATGTTTATGGCATATCAATAAACTATTATAAATGTTCGAAAACTTTAATAACATTACAATTATTCTCAGAGTAATTAATACATTTTTCCTGATCACAAACTTATTTAAATATATTTTTACATGATTTTTCTCCAGCAAATTTTATATTCTCATGTTAAATAAATATTGTAGTGTCCAGACTAGAAGATGCATATGTTTGAATTTCATATTTTTATAAGTCTACCTTTGATGATGAAATGTCATCATTATTTAATGATAAGTTATGTAGAAAAAATATGTAATGAGTTTGAAATTTAAAATAAAGAGCAGTGCTAAAATTTAATATTTTAATAATCTGTAATGCATTTTAAACTATTTTCAATGAAAAAACATCTATTTCAAGTAAAAGCGGAAATTTTTCCGTCAAAAGTGCTATAAAAATGCTCACTTTCACCGCAGACTCTCGTTTTACATTCTCCATGATTATTTTAGAAACACTGATGTGGCAAAAAATTAGCCAACTAAACAAAGAGAAAAATTGACCTAAGATAAATCAAACTCGTTGCCAAAATCCTTTATTATATGAGAGGTAATAATTTTACTGTTGAAATATGTTTAAAATAATCCATAAACAACAAAATTTAAATTTATTTGGTATTTATTTTTAAAGATAAATAAGAATATTGTGGCCCAGAATCATTAAAAAAATGTTTAAATTAGGAAAAACATTTATTAAGAAATAAGACTATATGAATACAAAATTGTTGAAAATAATAAAGCATGTTCAATTTAAGGAATTTTTTAGAACATTAAAAAAAAAAGTATTAAATTTTCGAACTTCAAAAAATTGGATGAGCAATTTCATTTGAAATTAGGATACCTTACTTTTGTTTTCTTAAAAATTTAATAAATTCAAAATTTTTAAAACTAATGTTGGATTATTTGAGATTTAAAATCAAAAACTGTAACTTCTATTCAAAAGTGTGCTTCCGTTTGTTTACAAACTAAATATTACCGCAAACGCGCGAAGGTGCATTTTGTGTAGGTAACTTCATCAACGGAAAATAGTGTTAGGTATATTTGTCACTGTTCTCAATTATTTTTATGACATTTATTAGAAAGTTAGAACGTTGCAGGAAAATCGTAAATCCATAAAATTTCTTCATTAAATAGATGGAAAAGGGTGGTAATTAGATTCCTTTGGCTCAAAAGAATCTATTTTCTTACTACTCTTTAATCTTGCCTTCATTGAATCTCATTTTACCTACTGAAAAATGTGAAGTGATTTGCATATAGAAATTTAAAACTAAACAGTTTTTGTTTTAATTAACTAAAAAGAGTAATATGTTTGCCACAAAAAAAAGTGAAATATTTCTTCAATTTTGATTAATAACCTCTTTTTAGAGAAATTTAACTTATGATTCAGATTTTGTTAAAATTTTAATCTAATTCTTTTTCAAAACCTGAATCAAAAGAACTGATTTCTTTCTGAGTCTAGATAGAGAGCCAAAAAATGGTATAACTGCCTTCATAATTTGGTAATTAATAGCCTCCCGAACAAAGGAAAAAATTTTTACATTTCAATGTACAATTAAATATACTGCTATGATATCTTATTTTGATGACTCAATAAAAAGTTATATATTATACAGAAGTTTATTGTTAAATTAATTAAATGCATAAATAAAGAAGGAGTTGAAGTTGTTTAATAAATAAAACATGTAAAACTCAAGTAATACGAGAGAAATAAAGTTCATACATTTCAGCTCCCCAAGCAATTTTTTAAATTTATTTTTTATATTAATTTAACAATTTAAACTACCTTAGTTTTCTTTAAACATTATGTTTGGAAAATATATATGAAAATGGTATGTAATATTTTGTTAACCAGGAAAATGACACAAATTGCACCAAACTGATACTGAATCATTTTTTATAATTTCCTTAACTGCTTTACATATCATCATAAAAGTATTTGGAATTTATTATTTTAATAATATAAAATATTATTTTATAGGAAAACTCAAACAATGACATAATGATGAAAATTTTATTCTATTGTTTGTAGTAAATGGGTTCTTAATATTTATTATTTTATGGTGCAGAAATAGAGTAAAAAAATATTTATTAGCACTGAGCTCTTGGTTAAAGAAACACAAATAGTTTATCATAGCAACCACCATGTATTTAGAATAGTTTCATATTGTCAAAAAAATTTTATTTTTAGTGTCATTTTTTTGTTTAATATAATTTCATACATGCATACATTCTTTTTAATTTCATTTTTATGCTAGAATGTATATATGGAATGTGAATAAAATAAAACTACTTGCCTGATCACTTGTAGAAGAAAGACCAGTTGGACAATACTCTCCCTCCAATTATTAAAAAGAGCAAATTTAATTTATCAACATTTGTTACTGACTCTACATTCACACTTATACTAAAATTCAAATTTTATTTGAATTTTAATAGAATTTTATTCACTTTGGAAATAAAACCTAATTTTTTTGTATCACAATTTGAAACACAAAACTTTAAACATAAATGTAAAATGAATGAAACACATAACAACTTTAAGAATTATTATAACTTGAAATAAACATTGTGTATTTATATATCATGTTATCACTAAAGAGTAGAGAACTGTATGGAAGGTAAAATATGCCAATCATGCGATAAAGTGTGCCAAACTGGCCTAATGGTTCAGAATGTGTTTTCATTACAAGATCTTCGTTTTATGACTTAAGGTGATGGTTTGACATGTATGAAATTCATTTTGTGTACAAATATAATTGAGTATTGAAATAAAGAAAATTCAAGAGAAGCAACCAGTGTTGTTCTTGCACTTAAAAGTGCAGTTTTTAGAAATTGAAGATGCCTTCATTAAGAAAAAGATCTCAAGATAAAGACAAAGCCTATAACAGAATTAACGTTACCCAGAGTGCACCATGAGGAGGCCTGTTACACTACACCCCAGACAATCTCGTGAAAGAGGCTTCTTTTTTAAACCCTCCAGATACTCCTACTGGCCTGAGAAATGTCAAACTCCTTGTAAAACAGGTTATGCATCACTAGCGAAAAATTTATTACAAAGAGAATGCAGTTGTCATCTCTTGGGGGACCCTGTTAAGCTCATGTATCCCCAGAAATCTACCTAGATCTATAGGGGTCTCCTGCTTCAGGTTACTTACTGGGCATGCTTTTCTCCAGAAACATCTATATCATATAGGGATTGTAGATTCACCTGATTGCATTTTATGTAGGGAGCATGTTGACATGGGTGGCAAGCATCTGTGGAAATGTTCTGCCCTCCAGGAAGCCCACTCTTCTTCACATTTCAAGACGCTCTCCATTCCTGGAGATACTTCTTTTCTTTATTGGACTGCAAGAGTTATTATGCTCAAAAGAGCCAACATAAGGACATAACGTATAAAATATGAAGAGAAGCAATCATATGTGTTTGATAAATATTCTGTAAGTTTTCTTAATAATTCATGAACTGTGAATAACCTTGGAACTGAAATACTATGAAAAATATAAGTTGCTGATTATAAATTTCAGTTATAATTGTCATCCCTTTAATTATGGATTTAGTTAGGAAATAAAAATTAGAAAATCAGTTTCAAATTACTATTTGAAGATAAAATATTTACTAACATGATTAATGGATTTCCAAAAACATAGTCTTAACTATTTCACTCAAAATTATATTCTTATTCCATCTGTAGTTGTGCTAACATTGACCTGAAAATTTGAAATAACTTGATAAAAAAAAAAATATGTTACAATAACTAATCACTGTAGATTAAATATAATTTTAATATGGTAACTTTTGGTTATCTCATTAAAATTTCCTTTTTTATCATTAAACTGTGCATATATTTTCTTTCAAGGCTTAACCAATAGATTTCTAAACTCCAACACATTTGTTTACATTTTTAAAATATAAAATTAAGCACATAACAGTTTCTCAATGTAAAGCTATGTATCTAATAAAAATATTAATACAAGATTGCTATTTGTTTAGTAATTAAGTAATCATTAGTGTATTAACTATTTATTCTTTTACATAGTCTGAAATCGACTGTTATATAATTGGTAATGTTTATATAAATTGGTACATAGAACTGGAAATAATGATTTCTGAATTAATTATAATAAAGTTTTATGTTTTATGAAATTCAGAATTTGACTTGTGTTTCAGAGAAGGCAGTGATAGTTATATTTCAATGCAACCAACTATTATAGAGCCCATCACCCATCATGTCTGTCTTGAAGGCTCAGCAAATGCGCTGGCCACAAACAAAGAAGCCACTCAAGTTGTTGTTGCTGGAAGAAATGGTACAAACTATTCACATGATGTATTAAAAGCAAAAGAATTTTATTTAAAAACACCTGAAATCAAACTAAATAATTTAAAGGATTTTAAGATTGTTTTTTATTTAAGTTATATTTTGATGCAACATACTTAATAAAATTTCTGTTTTTAGTGTTTAAAATCTTCTACGTGGAAGCAACAAAATTTGTTGAAAAGCTAAACCTACGAATTGGAAAAAATGTCGACCTTAGTTACAGTTGTGCTGATGTTGTTTGGAACCCAACTGATAGTAAAAAACTTTAAATTCCCTTATTTCTGCAAAAAAATTTTTATATAAGCGATTTTTCTTTTTTTCTGAAAATCTATGTAATATTGATTTTTTTTTTTTTTTTTTTTTTTTTTTTTTTAACATTTAATAAGGAAATACACTATGCACTTATATATGCAAATGAAAAGGAAAAATTTTATTTTCTCCAATTTTCAGTATACTTTACTGGCTATAGTAAATATTCACAAGCATAAGATGAAAACTTATATAAATCATTTAACTGTGTAATAAAATAGGAATTGTGCTATAACTTCTCTACCACCCTTTTGGAATGAAATAGTAATGATTGCATAATTTTTCCTTTAAAAAACAATGATGTTTGTTATAGTGATTTGCAAAATATTTTAATTGATATTACAGGCAATATCATCTAAACAATAGCACGGTCTTGAAAAGAACACCAGTATCTAGCATTTATATTTGTGGTAGATTTTATGCAATATCTTTATAAGTAAATGGTATTTCAAGAAGAGAGGATTTAATAATATTTAGATCTGACATTTCAAGTTTTGTGCTTATTCAGAGTAATCTGATAATAAGCAATAAAAATCAGTCTAATAAGTAAGATTGACATCCGCAAAGAATTTGTATACACTTCATAAAAACATTTATTAGGATTATTACAATTGGTAACTTGGTGCTGTATCAAAATTCACTGTGATAGACAAATTATTGCTTATCATAGTTAATCAGTTACAAATATTATTTCTTGTCCCAAAAATAAAAATATGACATGACCTTTTAATTTTTATTTTAACAAAATTTCTAGTCTACGAATGCCTTGATAATCTAAAGTTAGTATGTTTTATATGTTAATATTCTAGATTATCTAATGTATATATATTTTATATGTTGTTAAGAATAGCTATTAAAATATTACTAGAACGTAAAATTGTAACTAACTACAATGTTTTAAAGAAGTTTTGATTTTATCATTGTGATAATAATTTGAAATTGATTTCTTCTTTATTTATATTTATAATTTAAATTATCTAAATATATTATAAACTTGTAAGAAAAGTTAATGAAATATTATTGAACCATAAAGTAGATTTATATTTGCTGTGTTAAGAATAAATCTATAACATATTATAATAATAATTTAAAATTTTTTGTTTACATTTAACAGACAATATTATCCAAATATAAATTTTAAAAAAACTATTAAAATTTAATCAAGCTTAAAAATATCCCTTTAACTGCTATATTTAGAATATAGTTTTAACTTTTCATTATGATGACAGTTTCAAATTTGTTTTAAACAGCAGTTATATGTATTATCCAAATATATTATAGATTTGTTTGGAAAGTCTTTGAAAAGATGGTTAAATGTAAAAAAGAATTCTCTTTTCTGTTTTTTTATGGACAATTTATTTAGAAAAGTAGCCAATAACAATAAAAATGTGTTGCTATGATATAGATAATTCTGTGAAATTTAATAGGATTTTTAATATTGTTGTTCCTCCCTGGATAATATAAACATTCTATGAAGCTTTGAAATTTTAACAATAATAAATGCCCTCTTACACTAATTTTCTATCTCACTGATTGCTTATTAAAATAAAAATAAGTAATCAGCAAATTTTAACCTTCATTTTATGTGGTGTGACAGTTTTTTAAAAAAATGACGAATATTGTACTATTTGCAATTTTTTCTAATATTATAATTGATAAATTGTTGAAATTAAATAACAATTTCATATGAAAAAATAATTGACGAAAAGTTTCATTGAACATTTTTAATAATTTTATTTTTATAATACTTGCAGTTTTTAAAAATTATATTAGTATTCTTTTTCGTAATAAAGTAGTATTCTAATAATTTTATAAAAAATTATTTGGTATATAGTTAAATTTTTTTTTAAATTGTTGAGAGAGATGGATTTTAAAACCATTTTTTACATTGTATTTAGATGCTGTTCTTGCAACTGCGGCTACTAATGGTTCTGTTGTTACTTGGAATCTCAATTCTGTTCACAAGCAAGGTAAAGTTTTTTTTTTTTTTTATTTTTTTATTTATGTAATAGATATGTGAAAAAAAATTTCATGTGTTAAAATAAGAATAAATTTGTTGATATATTCTATTCATTAATTCTATTTCTGTAGCTTTAAAAGTATACAAAGTATGATTTTTGTATGATGTGTAAACATTATGTATAAAAACTAATTTTAAGTTCTTCATCTTAGACAAATGTTGTTAAAAAATTATTCAAATTTAAGATCATTACTTAAATACTGTTTTAAAATTAACACAACTAACTGATATGCTAAAAAAATTAACAAAGATTCTCAAAAAAGAAATGGAATTAAATATTATTTGTATTTTAGAGATTCCAGAAAACGCTGGATACAAATCTTAAAAGTGCACTAATCTTAATATTCTAAAGAATCACAAAATTTTAGCTATTTAAAATGAAAAGTTGTTAATGTGAGATTGATTAATGTTTGCATTTTTTTCATAATAATTTTTTTTTTCTAATCAGATATATTTAAACAGTATTCTACATTCAAAATCATAACTAAATTAGTATTCTTTTAAATTTAAAACCATACAATACTTTATGAAATACATTTCTTGTCATCTTATATATTCTTGTCACTTTATATAAACTACTTATATTAATCAAAGATACATTACTATTAATAAACATCTTAGTATGATATTCTTAATATTTATAATATAGTATTAACTTTTATTATATATACGTAAAGGAACATTCAATACTAATAAACATGTAATTTCAGTATATTAATTTAAATTTTGCAATTAAAAAATAAAACATTTTCTTAACTTTCTAAATTTATTTTAAACTTTTTTCTCCCATATTTATGTAATCTCTGGACTTATTTTAATGTTTTCATTTTCAAAAACATTTTTTGTTTACAATTTGTAACAAATATTTTCATCAAATTTCACTAATTAATTTACCTGAGATAATTCTTTTATTCAATGTATAAAATTACAGTAATATATTATAAATTTTCGTTTCAAAACCTTTCACAAGAGGAAATAAGGAGAGATTGTTATATTGATTTCTGGTGTGATAATCCCTTTCATCTCTCAAGCTTGGATATTCGCAATAGCTTAGAATCTACTTTAAACTGAAGTATTCCTTGCTTCAAGTGCAAAAAATAATCATTGACTGACAGTTAAATCAAACATGAAAATCTACACAATGAAATCATATTTAATTTAAAACATAATGGTTCTTGTTACTTTCAATTTACATGAGTCGTGTATAAAATATAAGTAGTTGATTAATTCTTTTTGATTTTCATGTACTCATTTTTATTTAACATTTAATTTCTATGTGTCATGTTTTATTTTACAAATGATGTCGAATTTTTTTTTTTTTTGTATTGTGTCTTTAAGCTCTAAGCTAAATAAAAAAGTTGTATTTGGTTTATTTATTTTGAATGATATCAAAGAATTAAACTGCTGTCTCTTGTACAGTTTGCAAATGTGCAATATGCAGGCAGTTTTTTACATGTCACATTTAATATATTATATTCACTATCTTTTTGTTTACGATTTTATTTTCATAGTAATATTATTATATCGTGAATTTCATTTTGTAATATTTTATTCTGATTCCAATTATCTTTGTTTTTTAATAAATGCTATTAATTCAATTGCCAATTTTCTAGGTATTTTTTTAGATAGCGATATTGGCTTAAGAATAATTAAATTCTCTTAAAAAATATTATCTTTCAAAAGTTATATTATGAGGTTTTATGCTGTTATACCACAGGATGTTGTTGTATTTTCCCAGAAATCTCTTTCATTTACAATATGATCTCAAAAATTTTGATAAAATTCTTATACATGTAATCTTACTTTTTTATAGTTTGTTTGCTTTCTTTTAAACTATATTTTGAGGTTAAAAAAAGGTAGAGTTGCAAAAAAATAATAATTTCAAAATAAAATTAAATCACTAAAATATAATTTACATATACAATAACTATTATGGATATAGTTAATAAAATGTTTTTATTCTTTAAGAAAAAGGCAATTATAATCATTAATTTAATCATCATAATTGCTCTCTTTTAAAGATAAAAATATTAAATGCAATTGTTACTGTATGTGTAAACATATCATTACTACATCTAGTTAAGATAATTCATAAAATGTGCTAAGAGTTTCTTTTATTAAGTTTACTATTTGCTCTCATGTATATTCATAAAATCAAATGCTTTACTTACATCTTATTTTTTCACTATAGACATGAAGTTCCAAGATCACAAAAGAACTGTGAATAAAGTTTGCTTCCATACTACTGAAGCTCAGTTATTGTTGAGTGGTTCTCAAGATGGAACTATGAAACTGTTTGATCTAAGAAAAAAGGAAGCTTCTAGTACATTTTATAGGTATAGCCCAGATTTACATTAAATAAGTGTACAGTTAAATAATTTAATCACTTGTACACATTGTTCCTATTATATAGGACAAAGTGTAAATAATTAAATATGATTTGTTTTTCTCTTCATTTATTTGTTAAATATATTTGATTATTTGCCTTTATAATTATTTTGTTCTTTGTTTTATAAATCATGTCAATTTTTAAAAGTATTTATTTCATATTTTTATATGTATTGAATTGTTTTCTAAAATTTCTAAAAAAAACTAAACAGTATTTTTTTTTTTTTAACTTTATCTATTTTAACTGAATATTTGATCTCTATTTTTAAAATGAAATAAAGCATATCAAAATTTGCAGAATCATTATTTGAAATAAGGAAAAGAAAGAGTTTGTCACCAGTCAATGGAAATTTACTTAAAGATTAATGATGGTGTACTTCTATTTCTGATCACATTTAACAGACCCCTCAATGTGCTATTTAATAGTACCATAAAAATATGCCCTTAATTTGAAAATTTTATTTGACTTTTTCAGTCATTTTATCATTTTCCTGTCTATTTTTATTTGAGTTCAAAAATAATTTGATTATCATCCATTTTTTTTATACAACTTTATCTTTCATGCTAATTTTAAAATTTTTCTAATTGTATTATTATATATAGAAATATTTTTATCTCTTATTTCAAATGAAATAGAAATCTTCAGTTCTTTTGGAATTGTGGAAATTTTGCAATCAATATTCTAATATTGATCTAATATGATGATGTATTTATATTGGTTAATTTATTAATTTCAGATTCCTAGACAATTTGACAATAATGCTATTTAAGTCTTTGCCTTTCTTCTATCTCTGTACTTTATGGTCTAAAATATGAATACTGAGCAGGAGTCTAAAATAAGTAACATTGCATGTTTGGTGTTGGCTACACTAAGAAAAAAAAAGGAATCATAAAAACTATGGGGATTGGCTGGAAACATTGAAAAGTGGACTGGCTTGTTCTTTTTTTCAAGATATTTTTCTGAATCTCTGAAACATTTTAAATTTTTTTAAGATGAGGTTTCTTCTTTCTTTTTTGAGTTGAATTTTATTTTATAACTTTGTATTCATTATTATATATGCATAGTTTACTTTTGAAATAAGCCTTTTACTGCACAATGTCTTATAATTTTTTGTATTTGAATAATATGCTGAAATTTATTCTCTTCTGTTCAAATTTGTATTTACAAATTCTCTTGCTTCTTTATTTGAAGTTAACATAAATATAATGGCATTTTTCACACTCTGTTTAACATTAATTCATTAAATCAATGAAAAATTTTAAAATAGCAGCTGTGACACTTCACTCTCTCTTTTCCTTTCCGAGAGTACCCCTAGTGTGAAGAAGGAAAGACATTTAGGCTTTTGATTTCAAATTCTTCAGATGTGTTTTATCATCCGTTTAATTTATTGTTTCTGTTTGTTATTGTATGTAACTTAGCTTTGAATAATTAAATTATTGTTAACCTAAAGGCTGTTTTGATCAAACCTACCAGACATACAGATGTTTTATTATATTACTAATAAAATATTTATAATTATATATGATATAATCCATAAGTATATATCAACTCTCAACTTTACAAGATTCTAATTTTAAGATTGGTTTTAGATGTTTCTATATTTTTGCTGAATTTCTGATTTTTACTGTTTAAAATTCTGCAATATACAATGAAGTAGCTTCTGGGTTATAATAATTGTTCATCATAGAAGGAATTTTATAACAATAAATGTAAAATAACTTTCTTTCAGAGCTCACATTTTAATATCATGTCATTAAAATCTCCTTATATATGTTTTCTGATTTATGGGATTGTTAGGAAGTGAATTATAATGCAGAATTTAAAGCCCTCGAATCTAAAATAATAAAAAATTTTAAACTGGGCTTAATTTTGTTGTAATTTACTCAGTATATTTCTTTTGATATTATAATATTAAAATTTATAAAAAAATATTTATTTAAATTTTGTTTACACATAGAACTTAATATTCAATAATAATTAAATTGCAACATTTAAAATTTGCTTCGTTTAAAAACTGATGAAGTATTTGAAATATATATTTTGAGTATACACTACAAAAGGTATTTTTAAATTTGTCTATGTATATTAGCTTATCTGAAAGTGTTAGAGATGTCCAGTTTTGCCCACATCAATATTTTTCATTTGCTGCTGTACAAGAAAATGGATATGTTCAGCTCTGGGACCTTAGGCGAACGGATAGATTTGAGCGCCAGTTTGCAGCACACAGTGGTCCAGTATTTACATGTGATTGGCATCCAGATGAAAAGCTGTTGCTTGCTACTGCTGGCCGTGATAAAACTATAAAAGTATTTGTAATTCTCATTTTGAATTCTGCGAGTATTCTAAATTTTTTGTTGAGTTTCTTTTAGATATCAGATGTTAAATTTTATTAACATCTTATATGTTACTAATGTCATATTTTTTATCCTTTGAAGAAACAATTTTTTATTTATTTATTTATTTCCCTATCAACTTTTCCGATTTTTTTAAGAATATTTTTTTTCTAAAATATGTTTCATAACTTACGGAATATTTTTTATGCATCCTGTTTTTTCGAATTTAAAGAACCAAATTGACATAATTTAATCTTAGCACTTTTACTTGTCTATCCAGAAAATAGATAAGTAAAATGCTAAGTATTTATAAATCATCTTATTTACTTCTGACTCCCGTTAACCTCATGATTCAGTTTTCGATATTAAAGTTATTCAATAATATCATATATGATAAAATAAATGTATTTTAGAATAAAGAACTTTTGTTTTATCGGCAATTATGATCAAACCTCAGTAATAAATTCAGTTTTACTTATGATCTAAGTCTTTTCAATTCTTCTAACTTAATTTATAATTGCCATTTGTTAATTTAAAAATTTTGCTAGTGAGATTCAAAATTAATAAGTTGGGGTAAAATATTTGACTATTCTGGTATTACAAAACTGATGTTGTTACTTATAGATATGATACTCAGCACTGAAATGCAAAAAAAAAAAAAAAAAAAAAAAAATTGTCAAGAATCAGTATAACTGATATGAAATGGAGCATTAAAGTGGTGGATATGTTTATTCATGAAACAACAAAACAATCAAGAAGGAGGAAAACATTCATTTTCATAACTTATGCAAATTATCAGTATTAGTTAAATTATTAATATGCATTATTCTTTCAATCATGTTCACCGAAAATGTCTAAAAATGCTATAAATTTCAATATAATTATTTTTTTAAAATATGTGGGGTATTGAGAGAAATTTTGACTGTGTTTGCTCTTTAGTCATGATGAATAATGTGTAGCAATTTTCTCTCTCATCTGGAATTAATGCATTGTCAATGACTTACTGATGCCAGTAACTGGTCATATTGCCATCCATACACCACTTTCAATATGTGTTTACATAAAATGCCCACTAAACATGTTGGTTCTGAAATTCATATTTCCAGACCAAGCCATAACAATTTGACCTTCATCAACTTCTAATAAATCAGCTGCTTTTTCCATTATGTCGCTAACTGAGCCATGTTCAGAAAGACAGTGTAAGGATGTTTTATTTAATCCAACATATATGCTGCACATTTGCAGTTGTTTGGTTCCAGCTACTCTTTTTTTAAAAATGGAAGTGATCCTAATGTAATGGCTCTTTAGTGTATACATAACATTTAGTAAATTACCCTCATAAGCTTTCATCATACATATTGTTATAAATCATTTAATCAATGTCTTCATAATCTATGTACTAAGTTTCATCAAAATTTGGTTGGCCAAACTATTTCATCTATATTGTAAATAAAGTCACTTTAATTCTAAGCGTCCTGTATTTATTATTACTGTATATTTACTGCTTGTTTTATTTAATATTATTAAATACTAATTTTTTTATTATATACTCTTAGATATGGGATGTATCTTATAAGGAAACTTTGGAGCATTGTATACAAACTATAGCATCAGTGTCAAGGGTAAAATGGCGTCCCATGAAAAAATTTCACATATCAAGTAGTTCTTTAGTTGTTGATTTTACTGTCAACGTATGGGATGTTCGGCGACCATATGTACCTCTGGCATCGTTTACTGAACATAAAGATGTTGTTACTGGTAACTATTATTTCAATTAAGATATGTTTGAAATTATAGTTCTCTCTCTCTCTCTCCTATCAACCAAATGGTAGCACTCTGTTCAACTATTTGTTAGTTTCATCACACTTTGGACATGGATATTTATAGGGGATTAAACTAAAGTTTCCATTCCAATTAACTTTTGTATATATAAAAAATGTACTTTACAATGACTACTGACCAGATCAAATCATTAAATAGATATTCCTTTTGCACAATACTATGCTAGGACCAACAGAAGGTCTTTCAACTTAATAATGGTTTTTAAAATGTTCCAATTTTTTGTCTTTAGCTCTAATTATCCACCAGTTATTATATTGTTGCAATAAATCTTTTTATTACTTTTATGATATGTTATTATCATAATCTTGAAGCAAATATAAGAAAGGTCTAGTAGCATTTCTTACCATTTATAAATGATAGTGTGAGATTAGTGTCCTTAAGGCTCTTCCAGACCTACGTGAGAACATCTGTTGTCTTGTCGCCCCATCTGGTGTTAGTTCTCAAAGCTTGTAGAGGGGAGTATCCCAAACATTATTATTGGTTGAAATTGCTTGTCAATCAATCCTTCGAAGTTAGGGAGTCTGCCAGAATTGGCGCATTATATTGTGAAAAATTAAAGTACTAACGCCATAAAAACAGCCAAAAAGAGAGTTTTAAATTTGCTCCTAACAGATGTTTACCTCAAATTACCCTCAGGTTTCTTTAGAATAGGGGTGGGGGAAGGTGGGTCAGTACAAATGCTCAACGAACTGACACCGGAATTACCTGTTGCTGTCTTATGGAAAATGAGCTGCCAGTGATTCTAAAGAAAATATTATTTATTTATATTTTAGAGTTCGGTTTTTATTATTCGCACTAAAATATATAAAGACAAATTGCAAATGTTGAGTGATTTTACAGTTACTAATTAAATGGTCAAAATTGATTATCAGAATTCAAATCAAACCTAAAATACTATATGAATGATTAAAAAAATATTTTTAAGTGCCTTGGTTCAATTTGATTTTATGAGACTTGATCCATTGACTTAAGATGGTTTTGAATATGAATGCAACAAATAATTAAAAACTATTTTCAAAACTAACTCAATATAAAAATATTAAATTTTTTTCAAGTTTTTTTTTAAACTAACATACACACACACATACATATATATATATTCTATTTATATAAAAATAGATGAAATGATTATATAAATAATTACAGTTACAATATATATTTTTATGAAAATAACGTTACGATTTTCTATCTATCTATCTATATAATCGTATCGTAATTTTCATAAAAATATTATAACTGTAATTATTTATATAATAATCATTACATCTATTTTACATAATTAGAATTACTTAGAGCTTGAAAGAGAGATTCATCTCTTATCTTTCATCTCACAAGTCCCTAACTTTATTCCTCTATATAAATAAAATTAACTGAGTTATAATTAGAAGTACACGTTTTTTAAAAACTTGATATTCTGGTGTAAAATGTGTTGTGAAATTTACTTAATTCTGAAGCTTTTAAAACTCTTCAGTTATTTTATTATATATTTTCCCCTGGCTTGATAAAAACAAAATTAGATTAGCACTAAATATGCCTTATAAAAACACACAGGTAAATTAGATTAAAATAAGTTTAGAGTAAAATTGTGAGAAATATAAATTAGATTTATATTTGTCAACGAATAATCAAATGCAAATACAACTTACAGCATACGAGAAAAATATAATTTCATTGTAATACGAATAAAATATAATACAATTTCATGAGCATATGGGAAATTTAGTTAATACCTTGAAATATATATGAGGTAAAATAGTAATTAAAATAAATCTGTTAATAAAGTAAAGAAATGCTTGAGCAATTCACATTTCATGAAGGAAAAACAGAAACTATAAATTTATATATATATATATATACACAAACACTCTATATACAAACATAAACATACAAATTCATAAACTTTTATTTTTTTGGATTTTTTTTTTTTTTGTTTGCTCCTCAATTATATAAGTTGGATTTCTTATGTCCATTGATCTAGGATAACGTGGATCGATGATTAGTTCTGGCAAAAGACAGTCAAAATAATCATTTAATTTAGTTTTCATTTGTGTCTCCTAAAATATTTCATCTCTAAAAATTTGTTCAGTTTTAATACCTTTTGGGGACCAAATGGCAAACCAACAAAAGTTTCTTTCACTAATATGTAATTGGATTTGATAGTAAAATTTATGACTTTTATTTATGCCATTAATTTCTTTTGTTTTTCCATCTTTTTGCCAGAAATTGAATTTAGATTTCCTTATAAATTCATTGGGATGTATATCGCAACATGTATATTGGCATTTAATTTCAACACTACCCTCTTTGCCAATTATTCCATCTGGCGTGGCAGCTAAATGAGGCAAATTTTTATCTATGAATATCCCACATGGTTCTATTTTAAGTCCTATTTCTTTTTCTAGTTCGAGAATGGCAGTTTTTTCATGAATAATCCCGTATAAAATTGCTTCAGTTTTTACGTTAGAGTATAGTATTGTTTTTACTAAATTTTGGCATCCTGTAGAGGGTAACTTCTGACATACAGCACCAAAATTCGACGCTGTCAATCGAATTCTTCTTTCCTTTCTCCAAACAGCATTCTCACTTTGAAGTACAGTAGCTCTTTCTAAATCTTCTCTTTCTTTCAAAGTAAGAGCTAGATTAGTCAATAATTTCGATTTTTTTTTCTTCGTATTCATTAGATGATAAATCTGGCTTTTCAGCAGCTGGGCCATAATTTTTGTCGGGACCTGAAAAAATATTTGCTAATATCCTAGGCTTTGACTTATTTTTTGCTTTATTTAATTTATTTATTCTTTTATTTTCAAACTGCTTGCAGTATTTACCTGGGCTATTTTCGTTAATTGCTTTGTGCATTTCAATATATATTTTTTTAGTATTGTGGGAAAGAACTGAAGCATAGCATCTTGTTTGGTAGGAATTCTTTTGACAATAGTTCACTCTCTTCCCACCCGTTAACTTGGCAACAATTGAATTAAATTGTTCTACAATGTTAGTATTAGCGTTATACAATAGACTTTTCGCATGCAGGGCTAAGGACTCTAAAATTCTAATATTTTATATAAAATACCATCGCTTTTAAGGGACTGACGATCACTTTTTTTACCATTTTCCTTACAAAAATATTTTTTGCATGTTTCATGATTTCCAAACACATGATTTGGGATATTTATTATATCTGTTTTTAAATGAACTATTTTTTGATCAAAGGTTAGCAGTTCATTGCGCCAATGTTTGGCACTGGCTACCACATCTTTCCTGATTTTTAAAATACTTTTCCTTAGCAGTTTCCTTAGCATTATTATTATAACATATTAGCCATTTTTAATTTTTAAAGTTGAGTTCTTTTGATCAGCAAAATATTTTTGATTAATATGCATACTAAAAGAAAAATAAGTGCCTATTTATAAGAATTATGAAACATAAAATAGTTACATAAAAGCAACAATAATTTAATTCCAGCTGGTAATTTATTTATTTTCTCGTTTACATATCATGTATTTGTTTTTTGTAGATAAAATATTTTTACTGAGCTCTATCAGCAAATACGACCATTCCATAAAGTAGTAATGGATAGAAATTTACTTATAAATTAACAAATAAAAAAGTAAAAATCATGAACTCATAATGTATAGCATGCAAGGTAAAAAGATTTTTTCGCATACATGAAAAAAGCAACATTCCAAATAACAGCAGGCTTTAAGTATATTAGAAACTTAATTAAACTTCAAATATAAGTTTTGTTTGGTCTTTTAACATGCTTTTATTTAGTAAAATATTTAAGACTTACCGCTCCTGATAATGACGATAAATTTGTCTTAATGACCTTTTGGCCCATGTTCCAACCACAACAACAGAAATCATAGGAACTCCATCTTTATCTACAGAGTTCTATTCTAAAACTATGCGCTTTTCTTCTGCGGCTGCTTTTTCCATGTCATCAAAAGCTGCTTTTATCCAACCAGCTGAAACTTGCTCATGCTCCTTTGCATAGGTTTCATATGAAAGGCTAGGTATATCTAAAACGGAGAAAAGTTCTTCGAGAGCTGAAAATCCACACCCTATTCCGACAGTTCCAGCAACTGCTGCCATATTCACTGGAATTAATTTTGATTCGGTTGAGTTTTCTGTCCAAATTGTAGACAAGAAATTGCATAACTTGCATTTAAATTTCAGTCCAGATCTAAAACCTTTCTATTCTTCTGAAATTAAAATCATGTCTTTAAAGGAACATCCAAAATTTCCATGATCTGAAAGTTTTTGCAATTCCTTCAGGAAGAATGATATATCAATTATACGTCTGCCGGTGATAAGAAGCTCTTCATTTGAAACAGTGTTAAAAGATGAACTTGCACTGAAATTAATGTAAAACTAAATTAATGCTAAAAAACTTTTATTTACAACATTAAGAAAGATTTTGGAAAATTTTACTAAAAAATAACTTACCCTGATTTATGCTGAAACTGACTTATATATTTCATTCGATTTTTCATCGATTTCCTTGTAGTGGAAAGATGAAGTTTTCTTTTCGTACTGTGATCATTTTCTTTTATGTTTAAAATAGACTAATTTTACAGAGTTTAATTAATGAGAAAAATATCCAAATACATTTAAAATGGTAAAAGTGTTGAAATGAATTTATGAGAATTTTGAATTTTCGGAAAACATCATTCAACATCAATTGAGAAATGCGTCAAAGTGAATAATATGTTCAACAGAATCTTGCGGTTGAATAGTTTGGAATGGCTGCATTAGAAAGCTGTTTGGAGATGGTATTGTACTGCGTATCCCATCCTAGTGACAACAAGGTGATTGATGATTTAATTATTGTTGTAGCCATACAGAGATAGAAAGTCGTTCAATCGCACTATATCTAGACTAGTCACTTTGAGCATATCTAATTGATTCTCAATCTCCTTCCTGATATTCTCTATCAAGCATTTCTACTCGAATATCAATACTATAACTTCAGTTACATATTTTATATCGCCTTAAGTGCTACAGGATATTTATTCATTCTTTTGATATTTTATTACTTTTATTTTTTTTTTCATGAAATAAGTTGAAAATAAAATTAAATGTCCAAATGTTTGTAAAGGTAAAAACTCATTAATTTTGGAAAATGATTAAAAATCAAATTAAAATATTTATCTCACTATTATTCCAATAAACTTATCATTCTTATTATTAGATATTTTATTTTATAAGAAATATATATATATATATATATATGTATTTATATATATATACATATATATATGTATATATATGTATATATATATATACATATATATATGTATATATATATACATATGTATATGTATATATCTATACACATATATATATATGTGTGTGTGTCTATTGTAAAATGCATTTTTTTACATCTTCACACATAAAGTAGTTTAAATTTTTAATACATAGTTAGTCTTATTTCAAAATCTTAGTATATAATATAATTGAACAAGGTAACACAAAACAGTTTATAATATTTCATTTTGAAAATTTACTTAAATGAAAATAATCAAAGTTGATTTAAAAGTACATATCATAGCTACTTTTCCAACGCTAATAAACAGAAATCTAACACGCATTATTTACAGATGCCTTTTGTATTTCATGAGTGAGAAAAGCTAATTCGTCTTGCTCGATTTGGAATTGTTTGCCAACCACAGGGTAAAACAGCGGGAATCATATGGGGAGAAGTTTTTCTCAGAAATTCCTCCTCCTACTTTAGGTTACCGTAGTGAAGTAGAAAACTCAGCCAAGTTTGGCTTTAAAAATTTTCCAGTTTCATAGGTGGCGTTGTGTACAGAGGTGGATTTTCAGAAATAAGAATGAGTTTGATTTGTAATCAAAATATTAATGCAATCAAAAATATTTTTAGCTTAAAAAAACAAAAATGTTCATTTTGTAACTGTATGGAGAAAAAAATGAAATATCTTTAAACCAAATTTTGTACAACCTTAATGAAATTAGAATTTGGTTAAAATTTACTTGGATGGAGATATTTTGACATTTTAAAAATATTTGAAAAAATTTTAAACGCTAAAAATGGACGTCGAAGTGACAGTAGCTCTGTTTTTTGTAATTTGCAAAAGACCGGAAGTTTCTGTCATGAAAATAGCACTTGTGAAATATTAAAATATTATCCATAGGATTAACATAGGATTTGATTTTCCCCAACGGAGGTCTATCCTAAATTAAGGAGACCATGATTGACCAATGACCTGTTTATATTCTGTGAAATATATTTTGTAGGTTGTGGATCATATTTCTGTATAGCAAACTTTCAAGCACCCTCCCCTACAAATGTTTATCCAAAGAGCTGAAGAGTAAGACATTTTTAGATGATCACCTGTGCTAATTTTTATGATCTTCATCCCGAAAAATATATTTGTTATATCCTAGTCATCATTGAAGGTGATAAATTAAAGATTATGAGTAGCTCGTAACCCAGAAAAGTCTGCTTAACTGTAGTAAAAGAGGTAACTTATTACTGATTTTACTTTCAAAATCATGATACTATATTGTGAAAACAACTTGGTGATTGTGTGATCCAGTAATATACTATGATTTAAGCTACTGTTTTTGAATTTATAAATAAAAACTATTAGTATTATCAATTATTTTGATAAAATTTGGATGCATATTTTGTTTCTACTACAAAATTCTTAGAATACTCTTCAAAGGTATTCTGTTTTATAGTTTGATTTCATATTTTTCTTAGTGAACAAAAATTATATTTTTCTGATAAGTTTTCTTTGGTCAACTTGACTGTTTCTTGCTTATTTATATTTAAAAATCAATCTGTGTAAATCAGAACAAAAAATTTTTGTTGCTTATATTTGTTCTTCTTGTATTGGATTAAACTAAATAACTAGATCAAGTTAATAAATTAATAACAAAAAATTCATATTTTTCTTGCTTTCTACATATTAAATATAGTTTGGCAAATATTTATAAATTAAAATTACATATTTTAACATTCCTTATCTTAAAAGTATTTTAAAATGGATTTTTATTTATTAATATCACTATTTTATAATATAGCTAATTGTACTTTGTTGATTAAATTAATAATCCAAAATTCTCTTAACTTATTCATAGTCTATTTAGATATTTCTTTGTTAAAATATTTATTTTCTACATTTCTATTCTGAATAGGATTTGCTTGGCGTTCTCCCAAACTTCTATTAACAACAAGTAAAGCTTGCAAACTATATCAGCATATATTTTCTGATGCATCTCGTTCAGCTGATCGTGCTAATCCCATGGGGTTGAATGTGGATCCATGGGGCGAAATTGGTTTTGCATTCAATAAGAACATTTATAAAGAAACTGTGAATGTTAAAACCAACGCAAATTTTTCTGCATCAAGGTTGCTTCCCATGGGGAGGAAATCTTCAAATCAGCAAGATAAATTTAAATCATATTTGAGTTCTTTAGTTATATTACAAGATGTAAATAAGCAGGTATGTCTTATTTTCATTATCTGAATGATTTGCTTTTTTACCTTAATGTCCTCATGATATATATATTATTTTTTAAAAGTTTCTGACTTCCAAAATTCTTTTAATGTTTATTTCAACTAGAATTCAAGTAAAATTGCAAAAGTTTTATAATTAATTTGTTTCACTGTTAAAAATTAAAAACAAAAGAATGTAATACAAAAAATAAAAAATTGCTTTAAGTTTGCTTGAAGAATATATAATCTTGTTTAATTTGTAATATTCTATCTTTCTGTTTCTAATATAAGTTAAGTTTCAATTTTTATTTATTTTAAAAATTGAAACTGTTAGTAATATGGAAAATAACTATATAGGTTTTTATAAATAAGAATTGAACAGAAATTAAAATTATCAAATTAAAAAACAAATGATTTGTGAGTCACTCTTACTTTTTATAGCCAATTTTTTAATTTTTTTCTGCTTACATCATCAAATTGTCCAAAACAATTCAAATAAGCTTTAATCATTGCTTATACACAATTAAAAAAATTTCTAGGCAGGATGAATTAAATTTTTTATACCATTCATTATTGTTTCTCTTATTCTTGGGTGAGCCTTAAATTTTGTAAAAATATTTTTGTGTTCTTAAGAATGCACTGGTTGATATAATGATTCATATTTAGTGGCTTTACTTTGAATAACATGTATGGATTTTTTGTGAAATCTGTATTTTTATGTACAAGTTTGTACTGCATGCAAATTCACATTACAAAATATGACTTGAAATTAATTTTATCTTTTTGATACTTTTATTGATAAAAGAGATAAATGTTATGATCTTTTTATAAAGATAAGTTTCTCTATTAGTAAAGAAAAAATATAAAAAAAATGATTCAATTTATATCTTAATTAATAAATAAAAAGTACTTTTAAAAATTTCTTGTCATAATTGATATGTTTTTGATTTAATAAATAATGTTATTAATAATTTAGTTAATAGTTTAAAGAATGATTTGTTGTAAATGCATTGGTAACCAAATGTTGCACTTGTTTATCTTTAATAAGTTCTGCTATCTTTTCTTGATATTGTCTTTGTTGCTTAATATAATTTTTACTTACAAGTGCTCTTAATAAGTTGGAAAATTGCTTTGTTCATAAACAGTCTGAAAATTTATATATCCACAAAAAGTGATGAAAATTTGCAAAAGGAGAAACAGTAACATATATATGTGTTGTGTTACATTTCAAAATCGAAAATAAGTATTTTTAACAAATACTTTCAAAATTATTATTTTTATCTACTTGATGCTGCATATATTTTGATATAATAATAAAAGTATTTTCAAACTTTATTCAAAATGGAAAACAAAGATTTCAGTGAGAAACACGAAACCAAAACGTTATTACAGCATTTCTACTCTGTTATTACACTACAAAAAAAAAAAAAAAAAAACAGAAAACATGTAGTGACAAATACTGCTGCTTAACAATGCCTTTCTAACATCCTTCCCTTTCCCTTTCTGGCACAGTGCCTTTCTAACATCCTTCCCTTTCCCTTTCTGGCACAGTGCCTTTCTAACATCCTTCCCTTTCCCTTTCTGGCACAGTGCCTTTCTAACATCCTTCCCTTTCTTAAGACTCAAATTGAGTCTCAATCTCATAACAATTATTATTATTGGACATATCTAGTCTCTTTGATGTTTTCACAGATCTATGAGATGAAGTATATTTTTTAAAATAACATTTTTAGGTCTGAATTGACCTCCAGAAGAAGGGACATCAATAGGAATATGTTTCATATGAATCTGTTTTTATCAGCACTAGTATTATCTTCATTTGCCTTTATCTCCAATGGGAAAATACATTGTAGTTGACGCAAAACTGTTCCATATTGGGTTTTAAGCCTTACAGTATTATCAATGATGGGGAATTAATTCTATAATTTTTTTCTAATGGCCATAATAACGTTTTTTGTTATCATCTTTTATTAATACAATTTATCCTACTTTAGGAATGCAAAGATCGCTTTTCATTCTGTTTTTGAACCAGTTGATTTAAGTACTCTTTGCTAAAAAGTTGCCACAAATCACTTAAAAGTTTACTTTGATATTTTATTCATTTTATAAGTTGGTCAATATCCTTAAAGTTGAAGTTTTTATTCTCAATAAGAAACATTGCAGGTGTGAAAAGAACCAATTCCTTTGGATTTTGAGATACATAAGTCAGTGGTCTACAGTTAATTTTATACAATTCTTCATGTGTTAACACAGATTTACCCAAGATTTACAGTGCAGTAATTTCAAGAGTTAATTAAAAGTGCTATGAAAATTTGTTTCATTGTCAGAGTAAATTATTCTTGGTGAGCTGTGTCTCTTGATGAACCATCTAAATGCCAGAAAAATGCATCAGAAGAGAGGGAATCAACAAGTTCAAGGAAGATAGCACAGTATACTGCACAAGTAAACAATGCTATCCAAACTTTTCCTCCATCTTTCAAAAATAGAGGCTCGACTAAATCAATGCCGAAATTTCAAATGACGTACAATATATTACCTTGTCTGGTGGCCAAAGTGTGGGTTCACTTGACGTAATTTTCGCTTTGAACCTTTTACAAATAACCAAAACACTTTTTATGGCTTTTATAGCTATTAAAAACATCATTTGAATACAGCATTGTTATTATTTACATTAATATTTCTGATCAGCAGTTTAGTATATTTACAAATTGTATATAAACAGGAGAAATTTAGCATCATCTCTATAAACAATTCTTGTCCTACTTAAAATACCTTTATCATCTACAATATTTTGAATGAAATTCGGAAATCTTTCCTTAGCTAAATAATACTTTTGAACAAGGCAAATTAATTTTTCCATAGAATTTTCTATCTCTAATTAAAAGAGTTCACAAATTTTGCATTTATTCAGGGCAATTTTACAATTATTTACAATTCTCAAAAGCCATGCTAATATTTTAATATAATATGATACATTACATAAAGCTCAAGGGAGTGTGTCTTTTGCGAGATTATTATTCATTACTTTAACTTTTTTTCTTTTCAACTTTTACTTGTTCAATTTGACAGAAAGTTTCCCCAACAGGCCAGCTTTCAGAACATTCTTGCAGACACAAAGGGTCTTCCTACCATTTGGAAAAAATCATTTGTTTCACAGTGCAACCCTGCAACAATACATTAACAATATTCTTATTTCCTAGAATATGTTTCCATAACTGACCTTTTGTCAATCCACAACGTGGTTTTGCACAAAAATAGACCGATTTCATTGCTTATTACACATTATACCATAATGATTATTTTTACAATTAGAGCAATGTAATTGATTTTTAAACTACAATATGCTATTAAGTATCCAGCCTTTTTTTAAGCAAGAAAAATGCACTTTTAAAAAACAATTGCTTTTTATAAACTTATGCTATTTTCTTTGCTGTAAAACATTTTACTAGGGAGTGATTTATCCCATAAAATACATTTATTTTAATGATCTTACCTGAATTGTCCAGATTTTCCAGTGCTAATGCTGTTTACTATTTATCTTTCTCTACCTGCTCCATTTTCCACTGAATTTGAAGGGAGTAAAAACCATAGCGGGCCAGTGGTACTATTTCTTCACCCTTTAGATCCTACAAAGGAAGTCCATTAAAAGTTCTGAGGATCTTGTTTTGTTGAGACATATTTATGACTCCTTTCCCAAGCGACCAATGTTTCTTTAGTAAGTCACCTTTCTACCAATGTTGTGCCGAGCTGGCAGCCAAATGGTTAGTGCTCTTGCCTTCAGTTCAACAGTTTGTGGGTTCGAATCCCACCTTGGGCATGGATGTTTGTAGTGGTTCGGAATCCACTTTAAACCGTAGGTTCCGGTCTAATTAGCCCTCATGTGCAAAAAATGACCGTTGAGCAACAAACAAACCATCTACCAATGGTGTCAGGAAATCTCCACACTTTTCTAAGGTTCTTCCAAGACTCTCAAGTGTGCATAGTTTACTTTCTAGCTCATCATAAAGAGATGGTAAATTAGTTCTCACTCTTCCTGTCGATGCATTTTTCATGACCATTGATAATAAATCTCAGACATATATCTGCATTAGTAAATCTTTGCATCTTAAACGTTCTTTTAATTGTTCAATTGCCTTCAAATTGTTGTCTGCAGTACCTAATAGCTAAGCACTAAATGTTCAGCTTTGTTACTTGGGTCGATAGATTGCAATAAATATTGAATTTTGTCTTCATCCACAATGATTCTGTCATCATGGATTTTTTAAAACTGACTCCAAAATGTGCGATATTCTTTTACTTCATTAAATGTTTTATTTCAATTTTCAGTAATTTGATTGAACTTTTTTGATTCTTTATTACATTCTTTTCATAGATTTCAAATCAATTTGCGATGAAATTTCAATAAATTGATCTCTGTAATTTTCAGCTTCAACAAAATCGCCACTATTTTTGTAATTATTACTACTACTAAATAATTGTTTGTCATTTTCAGACTGTAAAAATTTCTCAGAAATTGCTGTCTGACAAACATCTAGTCTCTGAAATTTATCATTTAACTGACGTTTCAAAATTGAATTTTATATTACTTCTTCCAATGATTCTAGTTCTATTTCCTTCAGAGTAAAAGAAAGTTTTGTTCATAGTTCTTTTCTTTGCATTTTTAAAGCACCAAAACCCATCTCAAATTTTGAAGTTCAGAGTTCAGTCAAAAATCATTGTAAAATACTGTATCCCACCAAGGGTACCAATATGTTGCATTTTAAAATCAAAACTAAGTTTTTTTAACAAATACTTTCAAAATTCTTATTTATTAGGTTTGCACCTACTCAATGCTAGAGATATTTTGAAATGATAATAAAAGTATTTTCAAAACATGATTTAATAAGAAAAACAAGGTATTTCCACAACAAACAAAAAAGCATAACTTTATTACAGCACTTCTACTCTTCTACTACATTTAAGAAAGAAAAGAAAAGAAAAAAAAGAAACAGAAAACCAGAAAACATGAAGGAGAAACAGTGCCGTTTAATGGCCTTTCACTTTCTAACATGTTGTTTACTACAATATAATGCACTTGTAAATAAAGTGACTTGTTTAGCAATTTGTAAGGTCCCCTTAAATGTCAGTAAATTGTTGCCCTAGTACAAACTTAAATTTATATATTCAGTGCTTTTAAGTTTTAGTTTAGTAAAGTTCTATTAAATTTTTCTTATCACCATATTTATCATTCATTTATAATACTTGTACGTTATTTTCAACTTTATTAATTTATTTATTAATATTATTATTTTTTTGGTATGCCTTACCGGCATACTACTATACCATTTATTACTAAAATACTTAAAAATTTTTACTTTGCCGATCTGGCATTTCTATATTCATAATCGAATTTCTAACTTACTGTATACGCATGCCAATTCATCAAAGGGGGTGTATCCTAAGTATTTTAAAAGCACCAAATTCAGAAAATCAAACTCTGGTGTCTGATAGTTTTGTCTAAAAACTGTTATTATCATTGGTATTATAATTTACTTATTTTTGTTAGCAATGATAATGAATTATTTAATTGGAATATCTTATTTTATCTATTTTCAAATTTTAAACTTAATTTATGTTATGCAATTATTTTATGTTTAGTATCAATAAATTAAACTTACTATTTTTATGCAAGCCTAATTATTGGCATGTTATTTGTTTCTTATTTTTTTAAGGTTCTATTAATAGAATGAAATATTTAATAGGTATTTAAACCAATAGCTAGCATTTCTTTAACTGCATTAAAATTTAATAATTGCAGCTCTGCTTATTGTAGTAATTATTTTGGCAATCAGCCTAATGGTGGGTATTGGTAAAATGACATCTGCCCACAGATACTTAAAAAGTAGTACAGACTGTCAAAAATTCCACAACATATCTTATGAAAAATGTGCTGATTGTTTCCTTTCTTGAGGAATAGCTAAACATTTTCTCTTACGCATTTGCCACAATTTATATCTTTTGAACACAGCAATAGTGATCTATGCAAACAATGTCCAATTACATTAGAAAATATTTTTGATTGATGAAAGATACAAAGAAACAGGTGGCCAGGGAAGCATCATGATATCTAACAAAGCATTCTGTGCCATTGAGATCCACTATTAACATGTGAATGTGTGTTCTTTCATTGTTCTGCTGACAAATGTCATTCAACCTATCCCTTGAATAAAGGATATTCTTTGGTAACACATGTTATTCATATATTGTTCAGCCATAATACTTGAAAAATGTGGACTGGCAGTGATTTGCAATTCGAAGATGATGTCATTTCATCCCTGGTGCTGCATTACATATGCAATTTAATGGGTGTTATTGGTTAAAATAAAAGTATGGTTATGTTTCCATACATCTGAGACTTGTTTCCCCTCCCTTCCCTGCTGGTATTAATGGATTGCATTGATTTTAGGTCCTTAGATATTAATTGGCAAATTATACTCCTCTAAAGAAGAGCATCAAGGGAATTCTGTATAAGCTTCATATTGTTGAGGGAAGTGACCTATAGATCATTCTGACAAACTGTCATCCATTAGATATATCATGCTCTTTCCAAGTTATCTTTTCACAGATTTTTAACAATGGGTATGTGTAAATGCCTGTATACTGCAATTTCACTCATCATCCAACTTGAAAAATAATCAATATCTTAAATTATAAATTGAAGTCATTTTTATAAAATTTTCCTGGGAAATTCTTTTATTATTTTTATTAGTTTAATTCTTTTTTTTTTTTTTTTCCTTAAAAAAGTGAAAGTTGATTTATTGATTTACTGATATAAAATTTAATAGTACACAAATGCTGTATTGATAGTGATGGGTAAAAGCTTTGTTAATTGATATTATTTGAATTTGCTCTTTTTCATTTTTTAATTCTGATAAAATAAATTTTTCAATTTTGAAGTAACCAAATTTTATCAATTTATGTATTGCAATTACAATTTAATCATCATTGCTTACATTATCGTTAATAACAAAAATTTTCTATGGAATATTTTAATTTATGTTTTTGCTAATATTTAATTTTAATAATTTATTAAAAGTGATTTCCTTGACTTCTTTAGTGATTTTTGTAGTTGTAAATTTTTTAAATATTTTTCTACAAAATTCTTAAGTTTTAGGAAATATAATTCTTTGTCAATTTATTTAATTTAATTCAGAAAAAAATTAATGTTTGCATTTCTTATTACTTGGCTGATTTTAATGACCACTAAATTCAGTTAGATTATGTTTTAACATTTGAATCAATGTAAAATTTGTATGAATATTTTATTGCTATATTATATACTTTCATTAAAAAATAACTGCTTTATGAATCTTAAATTATATTTATAGATTATGTCAATGGATTGGTTTGTTGAAAGTGCAAAAAGATATTTGCTGCATGGAAAACCTTTACCAGATTTATGTGAACATAATGCAAATGTAGCATTACAGCTAAATCGCCCACATGTTTCTCAAACTTGGCTGATTTTAAAATTGTTGTATACTTCTGGATCAATGTTGTTGACTGAATATTCTCATATAATTACACAAGACAAATTGCATGAAGAGAAAGGTTTAGTATCATATCACTTTTTTAAAATTCTTTTTTATTAATTACTGTTAATAATTTTAAATAAAATATAATGCTGCAATGGCTTAGTTGGTTAGAGCATTTGATCTCTATATTGGATGGTAGTGAGATCAAATCCTGGCTATCAAAAATCTGCTTGCTAAGGGCAGCTACGGCATGTTAAATATCTCATAGTTGCAATATCCTCCATGTGAAATGTTACCTCTGGGAATGCAGGCCATTTCTAAGTGTTTTCCATATAGTCTCTGTTTTTAAATTACAACTCATTTGCAGAGCTATGATGGCACATCCACTAGCTGCTTCCCTATATAAGGGGCAATTAGTTCTGCTCTTTGTAGTTTTGAAAAGTAGTAATTCTAGCAGCGAAGCATTATACAACAACATATTACAATATTTTATGTATAAAAATATTTCACTGTTCTTATGGTTAAATTTTAATATATAGGATATTAGCAGAAAAATATATATTTGGAAAAATTAATATCTCTGTATATTAAGTTTTGCATATAGATTTCTCTGAAATTATACAATATTTGTGTTGAGGGATATGAATTTTAATATTATAATGTTTTAGTAATTCATAGAATAAATATTACACATCAAATATATTTTTTTATTATGTTCCATTTATTCATTTAACTGCTATTATATATAAATAGAATATTATGCCATTGGATTCCACTAGTTTTTAAGGTGTAATAAATATTCTCAAAACATAACTTTTGTTAGCCAAAATTATTAATTTTTCATGTGAATTATTGTTTGAAAAATTGAGTCATTTTGTCTGTTTTGTCTCTTTAAATTAAATATTTTTAATGTTACATACAATCTTAGTTACATCACTGTTAGAGTGATGTTGTTTCATGTTTAAATAGGAATTACTTTAATAAAAAAAAAAGTGTGCAAAGTAATTGAGGCAATTAATCTTAAATGAATTTAAATGTTCTTTCCAATTTACTTCTGTATTTAGCTGTCCAAAATGTTTATCATTTTTTTCTAAGTTAATATATATTTACTAAGATTGTGTTTTAAATATTGTATTCTGTATCTGTTTAATATGTATAAAAAATATTTATTCAAATATAATTGTTTTTGCATTCAATAATATAAAAATGATGTATTGTTATAAGTAGAAATATTTAGATTTGAAAACAGTAATTATACTTTTATTTATAATGCTAAATATTCTAATATTTTATTTTGTCTCTGAATATATTTCTTAAATTGCATTTAATTGATAAATTTAATCTAAAATTCAGTTAAAATTGTAGATTTATTTCAACTTTAAATATTAAAATGTGATCAAGGCCATTGTAATTGTGTCAGTTAGAAACACTAAAATATGTTCTTAAAATGAAACACAAAGCAGAAAATTTCTTGTTAAAAACATTTTATTATTTAAAAGTCTAAGAAATTTAAAATTTGACTCATTTTGTGATCAAATTAATAATTGAATTGTATGCCATTCAAAAATACCTACTTGCTTAGTAACTTTTTACTTTCTATGTAAAATGCAATCGAATATAGCATGAACATGTCAATGATTAATTCACTGTCACTTGATGAATGCAAATCTAGAATAGCTTAAATAAGAAAAAAAAATTATTGTTTTTTATATGTCAAATATTTTAGAAAATAAGTGTGTATTTTTAAATTCTGTACAGTGATACAATACAGACCTTAAATAATTACATAAAAATTTATACAGTATGTTTCATAATTATAAAACCACCTACAATGTTACTTATTTTAATAAAAAATTGCATGAAACTTACAATTTTGAAAGGTTGAAACACTTGAAATTAGTTATATTTTCTCAAATTAATCATTATTTGAAAAATATTGAGTTATTTTCACACAGCAAGCAATTTTTTTCATCATGTATAAGACCACTTTTTTTAATTATTTTATTCTCTCTAAATTATATGTTAATTGTAGCTTTACATTACAAGAAAAGTACAACCAATATTGTAAAAAAAAATTTAATTTGTTTTTATATGGGAATTTGCTATATCCTGTAAAAGAAAATTATTTGAGCTAAAATTCTGAAAAAATGATTTTTATTAAATCATTTTATGGGAAACTTTTAAAAAGGGAATAAACAAGATTCTTAAGAATCCTAAAACTTCTGTTTCTAATGCTTAAAAGGAGATTTTTATGAAAATTATAAGAGATTTCAGAAAAAGAGTGAATTATCTGTTCTAGGTAATAGATAAATTTTCACTTATGATTAAAAATTATCTATTCATAAGTAATATCACAGTCAATTAACATTATCTCTTAAACTATCTGACACAGTTGATGATCTAATGTTACTTGTAAGAAAAAAGAAAATCAAGATCATTAAAATATCTTGAAGATTGGATGAAAATGCCTGAAAGCCATAACCTCAAATAATACTTGGGGGGAAAAAACGCTTTTTAACAAAAATACTAAATTTTGATTTTTGAGATGTTAATATTTACTATATGCATAATTTATAAAAAGAAGCTTGGGATTTCAGTAAATATTTCAAAGTAGTTTTAGGTTTATGATAATGTGATTATATAATTTTTCCATATCATTAAAAATGTGAACTATTTTTGATTTTCTAGAAAAATAGTCTCAGTTACTATCAAAAATTATTTTTATAACCACTTTATATTTTTGATTCACTTATAATATAGTCAAATTAAAAATCAAAATGGCAGGAGATTGTGCATCCTGTCAAGTGTAAAAATTAACTAAAAGTTGAAAAAATATTAAAATTATGAGCTATCCAATCCCAAATCCACATTTAAATATCATAAAAAATTGGTTATTATTCATTCTGTTGGTTATAAATAGAAAATTATCCATATAATTCTTTGTATGAATTAAAAGTAGCTATTATATATGAAATGAGTTGAAATTATAAATGCTCAAAAACCTATTTATTCAATAAAAAGCCATGTATATAAAGTCACCTAATAGAAAAGTAGATTTCTATCTTTTCATTTTTGAAAAAAAAAATGTTTTAATGTAGTATTATAATTTTATACAATTGCTATTTGAATAGGAAAAAACTTAAAATGTGTTGAAAAGTATTTAATATATTGATACCTCTCTTGAAAATACTGTGTATATATTTTAGATTTCATTTTTTTACATCAACTAAATTTCATTTTAAAGGTTTGCTTTCAAGTAGTTATTACAAAATTCCATTCAAATATTATAAAATTTCATACTTATAATTTTATAATAACTACTTGAATAAAAAAAATTAAAATGTTGAAAAATATTTAATATATTAAAATATTTCTTGAAAATACTGTTATATATATTTCATTTTTTTATATCTGCTTAGTTTCATTTTAAAAAGTTTATCTGATTTATGATAGAAAATTTCAAAAACATCAGTGATCTTATACTTTTGTCATATGCTATAAAGTTTATAATAATCATTTCACTACTTCAAATTTTCTGTTTCTTTTTCCTTGTGTAAAAAATAACTATAATTTCATTCTGTGTCATTAATAGGAACATTTTTAAAGTAATATTAAATTTTATATTTTTGTTTTCAACTGAAATTTAATTTTTCATGTTTATTTACATTTTTATGGTAATATTCTAATGGTAATTATCATAAAATCTTTGATATTATATAACTTAATTATCAAAATCTTTATTCTTTAATAGTATTTAATATTGCAAATATGATAATTACTATAAAATTAATGTTTATTTACATTTGTATGGTAATAATTTACATCTTTATAGTATTTGCGTTTTCTTTTTTTTTATTTATGTTATGTGTGTTGCTATATTTGTTTATTTTTATACTTAGGGCTTGAAAACTCTCTCGAAGCTTCTCAAAAGCATATGGCAAGAGTAAATAATGGTGGCTCTTATCGTAATCTTCCAAGTAGTAAACCAGTGAGTCGCCATGTTAGTGGGGGAAGCCATGTAACTGCAGAGAAGGGAATGAACGAAAATCTTGAAGACGATTCTGATTCAGGAAACACAGAACATGAAAACACAATCACATACATAGCAAGTGAATTCATGCAAGGAGACTTTTTCTTTGGGGAGGGTGAAGCAGAATTATTCCATATGATTGACTATTCCCATTTGGCAACTCCTACTGATGAAAGTTGGAATCTACCACGTGAGGCTTTCAACATTAGGCATCCTCTTGGAGATGGTTCACCTCCACCTGATATTGCTAATATTCCTAGCTCTCCTCTATGTGCTGCAGATGATGTATCTGATCGAGAATACTCAGTGAATGAAGAAGAAGAACAGAGTATGATGTTAGCATTGTGTAATGCCCCTAGGTTTCCTCCCTGGAATTTTACCGAAATCGTTAGTGATATGTTACAATTTTATGCTGAGCAGGTAAGCTTGTATTAAAAGATATGTCTATTTTTAATACCGTTAAAATTTTCAAGATTTTATTAATTTTGTTAAAATACTTGAATTAAGAATTTAATTTTGAAGCATTCTTATAGTTGTCAAAATAGTTTCAAATATTCTTTAATGACAGTTGTTGCATTGCAAGAAAAAATTCAATTGAAGAGCTCTTTTCATTTTAATTTTTCCTTAAAAAATAGATTGAAGCAAAGCTAGTATGCAAGAAATGACTCATGTGCAGGACAATGACCAAATTTTTACATTGTGAAATTTGTGTTATTCATACATTTAATCTTATAAAATATTGAAATGATAAATTAAATCAACTGTGCTAACCACCCCTAAATGTTATTATATTTCAAATTATATTTAATGATGTTATGTGTTGTATTTAAATGTGTTTCACTTTATACCCAATAAACTTTGATTTTATTAAAAATTTAAAAGATTTAATGACTTAATAATTTGCTATAACTGTCTTAGTCAGACCTCAATAATCTATGTATAATTAAATAACTTAATTCATAAATTCAAGTGATTTATTTGAGTTTTGAATGTAAAATATAATGTATAAAGATAAGTTATAGATAGTATAAAATGAGTGAGAAATAACAGCTGAAGAATGCATGAAAATTTATTTAAAAATAAATAATAGCAATTTTCATTTGATTAGAAATTGTAATAGTAAATGTAAATTTGTATTTTGAAAATTAAAATTTTTATATTTTAAAAAATATAAATTATAAAAAGTCAATAAATTGGCAACAAGAATATTATTATGTCTTATCATGGATATATATATATATATCCATGATAAGACAAAGACATATATCTCATAACACTGATATTATTAACTCAACTCACTTCATTTATAATTTTTATTCCATTGTGAATGAAATAATCATAAAATAATTACCATTATTCTAAACAAATCATAATCTTGGTCAAAGATAGATTATTACAAGAAATATAGAAAGAGAGGTATTAATGTATCAGAAATAGTCACAAATTGACATGCACTCTATGCACATATGTGATTAGCATCAGAATTTACAATACTGAGTGATTTTTATTAAATATTGATGAACGTAAAAAATAATTTTTTCACTTTAGTGACTTAATATTAAGAATGCATTAGATGGAAATTTTGATATGAATACTATGGGTTGATTTGAAATTTTTTTAATATTTATCATTAATAAATAATTTAAGATTCAAGAATGGTACTTGTGGTTTTTTACTAGAAAGTAACACATTAACTGGTACTGACATTTTCCAAAAATTACCAAAGTTTACTAACTTAAAAGTAAGCAACAATTGTGTGTAAATCATTTTACTTTACAGTTGATGTTCTCCCAGTAAAAATGTAGGATTTGTTAAACAAGTGAAAAGTGAATTTTGCTGTTCTTTTATCATATCAATGTATCATACGTAAAGAAAATTTATTTGCAAATCTTATCTTTACAACAATATAAAGATGCAACGGAAAAAATTACAGTGGCTGTAAATTTGATAGTAGTTTTATCAGCATGAATGGATTATATTTCAAAGTTTTTTTGTCAAAAATTTGGTCAAAACCTGAAAATTTGTCTTTACATTCAAAAATATGATGAACAAGTAAAAAAGTTCATAATAGATCTTAAGATGTTTGCCAGAGAGAGAAACATTTCTCCTTGAAAGCAACAATAATGATTTTAGATTTATTCAATTATTGGTAAAGAATAGTTTCATGGTCTGTTCTTCGCAAACAAAGCAAACTATTATAATGTTTTCAATCTACTAATCCAAGGAAAAGACTACACAATTTTGAAATTGTCATGAAAAGGAAATCTCTTGAAAGTGAATGATACTTAAAATAAAAAAGATTTTCCTGCATTAAAAGTGCAATATACAAAAGATTAATCTTCACATGTATATAAATCTGATTATATGCTTTAAACATAAATATGAGAGTCTATTGCAAATCTTTCAAAAGTTCTGTAAAGTAATCATTTTTTAAAATAAAAAAAGTGGAACAAAATACTTCTCAACAAAAAATTAACACATTCAGAAGTTGTCTGATTAAAATGAAGTTTGGATAGAGATTAGTTTCACTGTAACAAATTGTGCGTCAAACTGAACTAGTGCCATGGGAAACGCTCCAATATATTAGACTATTAAACAACACACATACAAAAAAGAATCTAAGATTGTGTGCTAATTTGAATTCATTTTTGTGCCAGCTTATATATTAACAGCATTAGAAGAAGAAAAAGAAATATTTTATATTTCTTTTTAAAGTCAATATCTGCTCGTTTTCCACCCATGATTGATTGATTTTTTCAAATTAAACATGTGAATTAAAAGCTTTTCTTGTTATTTTTTGCTATGATATCTTGGCACAAAATTGGGTGTGGTATTGTTAACTCATAAATATTAAAGTTTGTATGTAAAGAAAATTTGACAGAACATTCTTATGGTTAAAACTTTGGATGAATGGTAATATTATTTTTTATAGTGATTAATTTCATATTTTTAACTTTGAAATGTATACCTTTTGCAGAATTTTTTGTTATAATATAATTTTTTTATTTTTCCAAGTAATTTTTATTCAAAAATAACTTTGCTTTGATGAATTTGTTATGTTGTTGTTGTCTTGTGTCAGCTAGGCTGGCATTATGGAGTAAGCTGCTCCCCTTTTCCAACAGAACCATATTTTGGTGTGGAGTCCGACTTCCTTAATACACACATGCCATAGATACCCGCTTATAGGGTAAGCAACCATTCACAACCCATTCATACTAAGACAGGATATAGACGGAAAGAGAAAGTACATCCATGCCCGAACTGGGATGCAAACCTAAAACCACCCTATCCGCAGTCAGGCACTTTGACCACTGGACAGGGTGGGCTGCCTGAAAATGTTAACGTAACTCATATTTTATTTTTTAATTTCAAATTAGCAATTGCAAGTGACTTGCATATATTAATGAACAGAATAGTTTATCAGTTTTTCTTTATTGTCTTAGATATTATAATTATTAATGAGAATATGAAATGATTGACTCTCATGATGATAAAATTTATTTTCAATTTGATTATATAAAAGTTTTAAGTATTATCATTTAAAATTTTGTGATTATTCAAAAATGATAATAATTTTAATGATTAATAATGATTTTTATTTAAATATTTTAATGTATTCTTTAGGGTGATGTTCAAATGGCAGTTTCAGTTTTGCTAGTACTTGGTGAAAAACTGAGATATGCAGTGAAAGAAAGCTTGCAAGAACAGTGGTTCCATTCATACCTTGGTGAGTTTTATCAATTTGATTCCTTCTTAAATTGTGATTGCCTTTCTGTTTATTTCCTAAAAATAAAAATGTTTTAGCTAATTAAGTGTATTTTGTTCATATTTTCTCATTGCTTTTTTCAGAACTCTTAAGTCGCTATAAGTTGTGGAACATCGCCAATAAAGTCATAGCCTTGAGTAGTCTTCCAGTCATAAATTCCTTAAACCAACAGTCTACAACAGTTCATTCATTATGTGGAAATTGCAATAAATTTATGAATTCTGTTGGTTGGTTCTGTGATAATTGTAAAGAAACTTCTGTCTGTAGTATATGGTAAATTATATTTTATTATTTTTTTAATTCTATGTAAATCATTATTTCAATAGCAGCTTCCTAAGTTGTCTTTATAATTGATACTTACAGATTTAACTTTGCTTGATTGCTACATTTGAACAATGCTTGTAAAAGGAAATAACTTATAATATTTTTATTGTATTACAGCTTCTATTTCTTCATTGTAATAAAAAAATAAGGAAATAAATTAAATTTGAAGGAATATCTTCAATAAATATGAAATCGACAAAAGTTAACTATTTAGAGACTTCTATTTGTGTTTATTTAATCAGAATTATATAGTTTATAAAAATCAACCATTTTGTATATCGAAAATCAAATTTATTTGAATTTTGTCCAGAAAAATATTTTATGCAATACTTTACACTATCTTCCTTTATGACCTTTAGTACATATTTCTGTCCAGTACATTATAATGTATTCACCTTGAGAAATTGCTCGAATTAGCTGCTATGCTCAAAAGTGCAACAATATAGTGACAAAGCAAACCTAACAAATTGACAATATATTGTCATATAAAATAATTGTTAAACTTGTAACACAAAGCTTTTTATTTAACACTTAGTATTCCTCCACAAAGATGAGAACTAACACATACTGATCTACTTGCTCTTTTATGCAATCACAGAAAGTTCTGGAACATGTTCCAGTAAACTAAAGAATTTTATAGAACAGTTGCATATGAAATTAAACTCAAAAACTTCCACGCTACTTATGTGGGTTTGAACCCCAAATGATCCAATGGAAATTTGCTGCTGCACCACAGCAATCACGGCAGCAAAATGTTTTAAGGGACAATATTGTGAAAAACAATTTTAATAAATGGGAATACATTTTGTCAATTGTTATAATATTACAGATTGAAAAAATGTCAGCCAGAAATTTTTAATGTTTGTTATTTCTAATTCATTATTCACATAGTTCTATTTGTATGGAAGAGGTTATTATATATCGTTATATTTAACTCTATTTATGTATTTTATTTTTTGAAAATTTTGTTGTTTTACAAGAAAAAAAGTTAATTAGATTTACTGTGGATTTTTTTTTATTGAAAGATAGCAATGATTAAAAACTTAATACACAAAATGCTTATTGTTCATATTTTGATAAATAAATATTAAATAAGGCATGATTATACAAAAATTCTAGTATCATATTTAATAATATTTCACATTGTTGTGAAATATTCTAGGAAAGATTTTTACTTAGTTCATCTGAATTGCAAAACTAATTTCTAATTTTTTATTTGTCGATTGGAACAATGCAAAATCATTATTTTATTTATTGATTGCTATGCTATCACTTAGTGATATAAATTATGAAACTATTTTTTTTATTTTCACAGCCATCAATTAGTTAGGGGAGTTTTTGTGTGGTGTCAAGGTTGTGCTCATGGTGGACATTTATTGCATATGAAAGAATGGTTTAAGCAGAATAAGGAATGTCCTGCTGGATGTGGACACTTCTGTGAATACTTATGATGAAAATCTACATTAGTTAAAATATTTAATAATATCTATTTCAATTGTTTTCAGTGATCTCAAAATGTTTGTCTTTAAATTTGATATTAATTGTTAAATTATGGGTTATTGTTTCCTTTTATGTTGGTTAAAAATGATTATTTGAGTTTTTAACCTCAAATCAGTTATTGAATTTAATTTAAATAAAAAAAACCATTTTAAATTACTCAGTTATGATGTGTTCAATTATTTAATAATCTTAAAAAGTGTTGGATGATCATCAGAAATTTATAATCTGCTTGTCAAAGTATATGTTTTTATTTTAAAAACTTAACATATTTCTTAAATGTTTTGTGAAATATTAAAAAAAAATTTATAAATAAATTCATAATGTCAGAATACTTTTAGTTACTGCAAATATTTTATTGTAAAATAAAGTATATTGACTATTTATATATTAATTGTGAATTTTAATTTATCATTTGTGTATTAAACTATAACTTCTCTGAATGTAAGCAGTCGGATTAGCCCTCATATGCAAAAAAAATGTCCATTGAGTGACAAATAAACAAAACAAACCAAACCAAAATTTCAGAATATAAGAAAAAAATTTTAGTTTTGCACTTCAGGCTTTTTTCTTAATTTTTCACTGAAGAAAAATGTACTATATTTTAAAACAGTGTTTCTTAATTTAACTATCCATTTTAAAAATCATATTTTTAAAATAATTTAGAATTCTTTTTACAGTTATATAAAAGAAATAATTAGAGAAATGAGAATATTTATTTCACATTAAATTTTGTCTTCTTTTTTAATTAAAATTTTATTACATACTATTATTTCTTTTTAATTGCTGGTATTACATGTTATATAATTATTCTAAAATTCACTGTGTGTTCTTGCAGTAAATAAAATATTGTAAGTATAGTGTAGTGAGTGTGTGTATATATACTTTACATATATATATTGTACAGTTTTAAGAGTTATGTAAATGAATTTTTTCAATAGTTATTTTTTACTGAAATTTTTATAAAATTGTACCGAGCAAGTTTGAGTAATCTTATTCAGAAACATAAATTTGTATCTATTTCTTATAGTGTTTATTCTTACTTTTACATATTTTTTTAAAATGACTACTGTTATTATTTAATTTATTTAAGTATTCTGCTTATTAGTTATGAACTGAAATATTTTATATAAATATAACAAGAGCTTAAATGATTTTAGTAGGCTTATTTAAGCTTAACATTTTTGGGGCAGCTAACTAAATTTAAATAATTAGAAAAAAAGGTTTCAAAAATAAAATTTATTACAACTTTTGTTTTTGCAACCATTCTAAAATATCAAACTAATTGCAGTTTAAGTTATAATATTTGAAACTATCTGGAAATCTGAAATGCCAAAATATTCAAATATTTATAGATTAAAATTCTTTATCTTATATTACATTATTTGATAAGGGAATAAAAATCCATGATAACTAAAATTTTGTATTTCAATTTAGTGGCTGAGCCAGCAATGATTTGTTTAATCAATGAATTATATTAATTTAATATTTTTAAACATGAGTTTTTCTAATCATGAAGAAAATGAAAATTTTGAAGTCTTCATGTCTAAACTTTACCAAGTTGAATGAATTAAAAATTTTGATTTCTTTAATGTGAAAGTCACAATAAATGTATAGTTTGTTCAAAATGTTTTGTTATGTCAGAGATATTTTTTAATATATCATCTGCTATTATCATAGCTTGCTAACACTTTTTCATTAATTTCTCACATGCAATCATTCTAAATTGCTTATATAAAAGTTTTATGTTATAAATTTTAAGATGCTATTTTTCTGAGTATGTCCAATTTTCATTATAAAATTATGCTTCCCAAACAATAGTTCATTCATTATTAATGGAAGTTATGTTTATTTGATGGGGCATTTTTTACAGAAAATTTAATTTCTAAAACTGGCTTTTTTTGTCATTTTTTTCTATATTTACGTCTTTTTAAGTCCATGGCAGTAAAGACTAATTATAATTTACTGCTTTTTGTTTTAATAATGTTTATTTTATATTTTAAGTTTGTATTGCTTTTATGCCTTAAGTTATGGGTACTGATGGACTTCTGCCCTTAAGCATATCCAACTTTTTCCATTTTTAATTCATAATAAGATATCGAGATTAATATGTAACTTGGTACCCTTCTATTCAAAAATTAATATTGAAATGAATAATTTGTAATGGCTTATAATTTTGTGTTTTGAATTTGTAGTAATTAATATATTAAGTGTAATATTTATTTCACTTGAGGTGAAACTTTTCTTGTTTGAATTATAATCAGATATAACATATTTTATTTCAATCAAATGTTTTTTAAATAATTATACATTCCTTTTAAAAGTTAAATTTGAACTCTTTTATTGTTTTACTGATAAACTAAAAAAACTGTGTTTTCTGTTTGTAACTATAACAGTTAAGAATTTGCTCATTCCATATTACTATTATAAAATAAATTTTTCATTGGAAAATATTTAAAATATGAAATTTAATATTTCCTTATAAGGATATTCAGTTATATTTCATTCATATGTCAAACTTGTATCAAAACAGTTTCTACCATTTGCAAAACTTTTGAAAACAGGAAATTAGTTTTGTATCTTTTCTGTTTGTAAACTGATATATTCCATTCTTTAAAACATGTTTTACCATTTTGCATCAACATCTGAAGACTTTTTTTTCATTACCTCTATATTTTTATTATGTAATTTATTTTGTTATTAATTAATTAATAATATTAATTTTTTCAGTATTATTACTTTTTTATGAAATTTTTAATCTACAGAATAAGCACAAACTTAATAATGCAAGTTTAATTATTTATTCAATTAAATATAAAAAATAGCTTTATTTGACTTTTTATGATCATTTTGTGTTTATTGCATATAAAAATGCAGCTATATTTACAGTACATAATAAGCATAAAATTTTTTAACTGCTCATAATTTTAAATTTGGGATAATTAATTTTAATTTAATTTCCAGTTTAATTTACATGCAGATTTTAAAATCATGGAAACATTGAATTGTAAAGTTAGGTTAATTTTAGTTAACCATAGATATAAATTTTTGTAACATCATTGGTAAATATTAAAAATTAATTCATTAAATATCTCTATAAATAAATGACACAGAAATGGTAAGAAATAAATGGTAAAAAAAAGTAAGCATTTTTTTTAATATGAAAGTCCATTTTTTTTCTATTGGTTAAGTTTACCAAATGGAAAATATTTTTCGACTTTTAATATCTATCTACTTTTAGTTATTGAAAAGATGTGGTTTGCAGTTTTCTAGGCATCTTTTATGTATTATCTTTTCAATTTTTGTTAACATATTTTATTTCGATCAAATGTTTTTTTAACACAATCTGATTTCAATATAAACTTGTTTTTCATGCAGTTTTCCTGAAAAATATATTTTTTAGAAACATGATTATATGAAATATCTGAAATAATAAACATTTTATGGCTGTGTGTTTTATATTATTATATGTAATGCAATTTTGTTTATCTTGAAAAATTACTTGAAATGTATTAAACTATTTGTAAATAATTGTTATTTGTAGATGTAGTGTGCTATCATTGTGAAATTAAAATTTTATAGATATCATTAAAATTTTATTTGTAAATGTGAAATATATCAAAGTATTTTGTCTATCACATCAATATAATTTGTGATATTTTGTATAAATATTTTGTAAATATCAAATTATTTTCTGTTTTATTGTTTAAAAATTTGTGTAATTAACAATAAATTATTTTGTTTAATGATTCCTTTTGTGACACTGTCATCTTTCTTCTTCTTCTTTTTTTTTTCCCCCATGAAACGATTAAAAGTAATGATAATACCTATACAAACAATCTAGAATAGTTATTTTATAATCACTTGTCTGTCAAAGCACATTATTTTGTTTAAACTGTAAATTTTTGTGTTTATATTCTTTCAAATTTTGTGTACTGAATTGTTAGAATGGTTATCATTATATATAGCTTTCAGTTCTATGTTTCATTGGCTGGATTCCCACCTTGAACATCAAAGTGACCATAAAACACCTGTAGAAGGATTCAAACAAATTGGTCAAAACTTGCTTTGTGTGAGGATAATAAAAAAGACAGAATCACACAAATATTGACCTCTAAAAAGAGGTCAATATTTGTGTAATTCTGTCTTTTTATTTTAATCTTAAAATTATATTTTTTCTTGACTAATTATTTTTCAACATTCTGCCTACAGGTAGACGTTTTTGACTAATTGAACTATATATCTTACTATACAACTAATTGTGTTATGAATTAAAATTTACTTGCTCATTGTTATGATAAAATTAGGATATAAAATTTGATTTATCTTGTTGAACAATTGTTTTATTCTATGTTCACCTTACCTTCTGTGCTGCTTCACTAACTTAGATAATTTATTTGAGGGGTCATCTGAAAGTATAAAATCGCTTAATACATAAAGTACATTGAGTAAAAAATGCATTTTTCCCATGATCTATCATCAAATTTGATTCCTTCAAAGATCTGTAATAATAAAAATTGTTTGTACTTTTTCCATTATCTTTTCTTATGATCCTAAAGAAATAGCATATTTCTTACAGAGAAGCGAAAATAATTAAACATAGAAATGATGAATTTTATTGACTTTTTTTAATTTTAAATCCAGTATTTATACCAATCGTTTTTTTTTTTTTTTTTTTTTTTTTTTGTGCAAAAATTGGTTCAAAAATGGTAAAAAGCTAAATGCTAAACAAAACTAAAATAGTTAGTGCAAAATATTGCTTTGTGATGTCTGTTGAAAGGATCATTACAGTCAAACCACCAAGGGCAATAAACAGCAAAATTTAATTTTGTTTTATTGAGAAAAAGGTGCTATTATTATATATACAGGGTGTCCACTGAAGTCCCTTGCCACCCTCTTAACTTCGGAACGGCTGCTGCTATATTCATAAAAGAGGTGTCTATGTATGGTAAAGCAGCCATGCGCTACTGAATAGAACAGACTACAGCGCCATCTGGTGGAAAACAGCGGTGTTAGCATTCCTATTTCAAAAACGGAACGAAAGAGAGAAAAAGTGCTTTACAAAGTTGTAGAGCATCCTCGATTTAGTACGAAAGGATACTTTGTAGGCATGGATATGAAGAATACAACGGTTAAAACGCGCATTTGTTGTTTCGTGCTGTGACGTAGCACATATTACGTTTGCATAATTAAAAAAAAAACAAAAAATTGTTTTCGTACCTAAATTTTTCACTTTTATTTCGAAATGGGAAGAACGGAAGTATTAAAAATAATTCCAACATTTTGAATGCAGTATGCAAATACGTAAGAAACATCACGCCTGTTCACCTGAGACAGCTATAAAAGAGTCACCTTCTTGCGGCTTTAGTATGTTGATGCTCATGATCATGGCTGAGTATTCCAAAGTTGAGTATTGTGAGATGCTTTTACTGTACGGTTAATGTCGGCGCAAGGCACGATCAGCAGCAAGGTTGTACCACCAACATTTCCCTGCAGGCCCGCTTCCTTCTCATCAAACCATTCTAACTGTTGTGAAAAGTTTAAGGGAGACAGGTGGCATTGCTAGTCAACCTCGATCTGGCAAACCAGCTAAGGTAGGACGGCAAGTTCAACCGGATGAGGTATTAGCATATGCACTCGCATGTAAGAAATGCAGCGTAAGAGAGATCAATCAACACTGTAGTCTCCAAAAGTCAGGTTTGGAAAATCCTAAGCGAATCAGGTGCTCATCCATACCGACCAACACCTGAACAGGTTTTAATGGACGGGGATGCCGAGCGACGCTATGCATGGTGCAACTTCGTTATGAATCAGATACAGGTCCAGCCAACATTCTTGGCAGATATAATGTGGACGGATGAGGCATGCTTTTCACGGAATGGTATGTACAATAGGCAAAACACCCATTACTAGGCCCTAGAAAGTCCTAAATGTTTCGTCGACGTTTGACATCAAATGCGGAATGCTATTAACGTTTGGTGGGCAATTTACAATAATAAGCTGATAGGCCCAATATTCTACAATGGCACGCTAACGGGGGCACAATATTTACGATTGCTACAGAATGTATTACCCGATTTTGTGGAGAACCTGCCGTTGTTTAATCTTAAAAATGTGTGGTTTCAACATGACGGCGCGCCTGTTCACAAGACATCTCCAGTAAAGCAGTACCTCGTCAAGGAATTTGGCAACCAAATACTAGGGTATGGCGGTTTCGAAGAGTGGCTTCCACGCTATCCTGATCTGACTTCAATGGACTTTTTCCTGTGGGGATACTTAAAACAGCAGGTATATACGACCCCTCCACAAAATTTGCAGGACCTTAAAGGACGCATTGCGGTCGCGTGTTCCAACGTGTCATGCTGTATGCTCCAACGTGTGCAATGTAATCTTCAAGCGAGGATCCAAATGTGCATTGCAGCTGACGGTGAGAAGTTTGAACATCCTAAATAAAGTATATCGCTATAATTATTTCCTTTTTTTCTTGCTTAGATCGTTTTGTGACGTCACAGCACGAAACAATAAATGCGTGTTTTAACCGTTGTATTCTGCACATTAATGCTTACAATGTATCTTTTCGTACTAAATCGAGGATGCTCTACAACTTTGTAAATTAATTTTTCTCTATATCTCGTTCCGTTTTCGAGATAGGAATGCTAATTCCGCTGTTTCCTACAAGGTAGCGCTGTAGTCTGTTTTATTCACTAGCGCATGGCTGCTTAACTATACCTAGACACCACTTTTATGAATATAGCAGCAGCTGCTCCGAAGTTAAGAGGAGGGCAAGGGACTTTAGTGGACACCTGTATGTACGCAATCGATGCGATTGTTAATCAGTTTCCACCAGAAATAAACAATGGCGTTTAAATAAGCTACGTCAATAAGTGATAATTCTTCAATTTATAAAATGTTAATATTATTTTTTAGTAGTTTCTAATAACGTAAACTTTTTAAAAAATACAAGATGCATGCAAATGGAATATTTCGACAGTAGTTAATGATTTTCTTCTTTCCCATTTGTGGGATTATCGTACGGCAGTATAATGGAAAATTACCGAATAGTTCCTAAATAAAACTTAGTTCTGACTAGTTATTGAGAGATTTTATCTGGATGTAGAATTAATTTTTGTGAATAGAAATAAAATTACATAAAACGGCTATATTACTATTGTATTTAGTTATTAAATTTTTAACATTGCTGCATTTAAAAAACAGACTATTAAATTAATCTATAATAAATTATTTTTCATACAACGTTATCGTTATTTATTCATAAATTTGCATCATTTTATATTCAATCCCTTTTCCGACAAATTTGTTTAAAAAAAATAATAATTTTAGAATAACTTAGAATTTAATAACATTTATGTCAGTTTAATGATATCAAGTATTTCAAAACTTTTTGTTCGTTCATATCGTTTAATGATAATGTCATTAATTCTTATGATGAGGGTCATCAGGAAAGTAAATTTCCCATGCCTCATTAAAAAATCACCCCGAAAGATTTATTGCAAAAGATACATTTATATTTCACCTACTTCTCAACATCCTAACCATCGGAATGATAACACTTGTCATACTGTGGTTTAAATTTTTGTAGTTCAGTTTCATAGAGTCTGCCGCCTGGGGTTGGCGCCAATATGTCACAGCAGCTGTATGCACGTCTTCGTCTGTGGGGAAGTGAAAGGAATTTCTTCAGGTGCAAGAACAGATAGAAGTCTGGGAGCAAGTTCAAGTGGATGGTCAAGCACTTCCCAACAAAACCTTTCCCAAAGTTTTTTTTTTTTTTTTGTGGAAATCGCCGTATGTGGCAACTGTTGTCGTATAGTCATAAAACACTAGTCCTTTGTATCTCGCGTCGCAAGCTCTTCAGAGTTGCGTTGTAGTGTTCAACTTCCACTGTTGCACCTTCCAGTCACCGTGAGAAGAAATAAAAGCGGACATCTTTACACACTAAAACGACTATAATATATGCTATCTGAAAATTAGGACCGCAACATATGATATAGTCTGATTTAATTTGGTAGGCACACACACATCGGCTAACGAGCTTGGTTTGTCCAATTGTCATAAGTAACAACAACAAATTTTAATATAGATCTGAATTTTAAATTTCAAAAACAATTGGCTTGTGGGATGAACTTGTGCCGAGCGATGATCTTCGGAACATATTCAAGTATTTAGATCACATCGAAAATATGAGTCTTCTGCATAGCAACTTAAGGAAAAGTGAGCTTTGTATTTGAACTTAAACTACTAATAAATGTGAATGATTCTTTTCAAAACTGGTTCCCAAGAACCGATTCTACAATGGAGCGAGTGAATGACTCAAAAATAGAGTGATAGCTCTCTAGAAATTTTTCTTTCTCTAGCTCTCAAAATTAAACGACTCTCGCTCCATCAGCAACTACGCTTTTTGACCGCTCATCGATCATTAGACAATAAACAGTTCAACTTCGTTATCGGCGTTCAGTTTGATTTTCGACACCATTGCATTAAATGTTTTATCAGCTCCAGTTCAGAGTTTCAGCTAACAATAGTTTGCCAACCAGAACATTTTATTCTTTTTAATTGGATGTCGCTGTTTTATTCTCGTCTGTATCAGCAGTTTGCAACTAAATTCATCATCTCTTTGGTCCATACTTTTTTATCATGGCTGGAGTCATATCATGATTTTCAGTATAAAAATCATGTGCTAATCATATAGTATTTAATTTTCTTCACAGACTTAATAAAGACTTATTTGATCATGTTTTTCGATTTATAATTTAATTCTAAGGTGAAAATAAAGTTTAATTTTTAAGAAATTCACAGGGCTAGGAGTTGTCCTGATATTCCTGAAATTCCTAATTTTTAAAAAACTTCCTAAAATGTCCTTATTTTTCAAAATAAATCCTGGAATTCCTTAATTTTTTATTACATTCCTTTGAAAGTTTAATTTTAATTCATAATTTTATATATTTCAGTTGTAAATTTTTCTTCCAGTGGAATATATTTTTTCTTTCCACTGCTCTGTTCAACAAGGAAGAGATTTTTTCCCCTTTTTTGTTTTCTTTCAAACCAGAAATAGGGTTACCAAACATTCGTCTCTACCTCATATTCAGCCATTGGTCACGAATGTCTGGCGTCAAAAAAATTTAGGTTTGGGTTTACCATTAAGTTTTATTTTCTGCCTTTACAGGGAAAAGATTCTATTTTTAGTAGTGCACAATTCTTTGCAATGATAGTGAAATTGTGAGATTTATTATTATTACATTTATGCGCATGCGTAGAATTCTTATCTCGCCATTTTGAACGATTTTGATGGATGACTTGAAGAACTTTTATCAGCAAATTTAGAATTTATTTTTTGAAAACAATTAATTTTCTTTTAAAAATGCCAAGGAAAACGAAATTTTCCAATAAATAGTTGGAACTTCAAGATGGGAATAAATGTCTAATTAAGACATGGTGCAGAAGTGTTGATGATGAACATTCTGCCGAGTGCTTTGTGTGCAAAAGCAAATTCAGTGTTTCCGATATGGATTTAAAACAAGTGCTTGCTCATGCAGATGCATCAAAACACAAAAAAGCTGTGAACTGTTACAAGAATCAAAAACTATTTACTATATCAACGTCATCTGAATCCTCGACATCGACTGTAGTAGTAATGAACGTAATGTGAACTGAATGAGGAGTAGTGAACAACAAATAATGGCTTCCCAAAATGACGTCAGAGAAAACCATTAAAGCTGAAAACCTTTTAGTTTTGGTGGCAATGAAAATAGTTATTCTTTTTCATCTTTGAATGATTTAGATAACATTTACAGAAAATTTTTTGATGACTCCTCCATAGCAAAATTTCTCAAATTATCTGACAAAAAAGTCAGATATTTGATTAATTTTGGACTAGCTCCATATTTCAAAACACTTTTGCTTCGGGATATCGGCACTTCATATTTTTCTTTACTTTTCGATGAAGCTACTACAAAACAAATAAAGAAATTGCTGGATATGTACATCTCATATTGGTCTGATAATCAAGGAAAAAATGTCATTTATTACCTCGAATCGCATTTTTTAAAACAAGTTGAAACCAATAAAATTGAAAAAGTTTTATTATATTTTATTGAAAATAATGGTTTAAATTTAGAAAAATTAATACAATTATCAATGGATGGACCAAGAGTTAATTTAGCTGTTGTAAAGCAAAAAAATAGAGAACTGAGTAAACAAAGTTTACCATTACTAATTGATTTTGATTTGGGTACATGTTGATTACACACAAAGCACTATGTAAGGGTATTGATAAAGTTTATTGTAATATTGATGGATTTGTTGTAAATATTCATCAATTTTTCAAACTATCTCCTACAAGAAAGGAAGATTATCATTCCGTACAGTTGGGAATAATGGAAAAACCTTAGCCAGACATAGTTTCCTTCATCGTATTGAGAGCCTTTGGTTAACTTTGGGGTCAGTTTGTGAGAGAATCGTTGAGCAATATGATGTTCTAAAGGAATATTTTATTGTTAAAGTAACTAAAGAGAGTCAAAATCTCCTCTTTCTGATAGATATCTTCAGATTATAAAACATTTGAAAGAACCTAAGACTCTGGCATACCTGCATTTGTTTCATTTTTTGTAAATCATTTGAACTATATTTACTTCTAATGCAAAAAGTTGAACCTTTAGTACACATGCTGTATAGTAAGCTAAATTAACTTGTTCGCAGTATTATGTTTAAATTTTTAAATCCAGAAGAAATCTGTGAAAAAAAGAGAGTAAAGTTGCTACAAATTAATGTTGATTCAGGAAAAAATTTGTTAAATTTAAACAAGATTAAAATAGGTCATGGAGCAACAACAATATGGGAAGAGCTTATGGATAAAACAACATTTCTACAAAGTGTGTGTCAGAAGTTGCTACATAGCAACTTCAAAGCATTTGCTTCAAAAACTTCCTAGAATAAATCATTTACTGAAAGATCTCCAGCGTTTGTCTCCATATAATAGAAAAAAAAAAGAAGAGTTTAGGACTTCATTTAGCAGATTAATTCAACATATTCCTCACGGTTTAAAACTTCTTCAGACTTTGATAAGATGAATGAAGAATGGATTCCTTACATGTGGGAAAATGTGACTATGATTATGAATGATTATGATAATGACCAAAATATCTGTAAATATTGGAATGTGGTTTTCAATGTAAAAAAAAATGCTGGTCGTAATATAAAATATCCTACTCTTTCTAGAATTGTTAAAGCATGTCTGTCATTATTGAATGTAAATTCCCAACCAAAAAGTGGTTTTTCGACTAACAATTCTGTTATGACAAAGAAGAGGGTTTCATTGTTGGAATTAACAGTTCAAAGTTTACATACTTGTCATGATGTCATTCGAATGCAGGGCAATTCTGTTTCCTCCATTCCATATACCAAAGAAATGATGCATTATATTTAGAAATCTCATGCAGAATATGCATCATAAATAGAAAAATCAAAAGATGCAACACAATCAGAGAAGAAAAGAAAGGATGAGGAAGACATAGAAGCTACTAGTGAAAAAAAGTTTAAACAATTGCACCTGTTAGAAAAAATTAATGAACTTGAGAAAGAAAAGAAAAAGAAACTTGATAATCAGCGTGCAGCTCAAAAAATTTTGGGTGATGCAACCAAAAAAATATGTGCTATTAGTGATGATAATATGAGTGATGTGAAAGTTGGACAAATGATGCTGTCTGCTGCTAATGCAGAGATTGCATCTGTGAATGATAAATTGAAAAAGTGCAGTATTAAATTATCAAAATTAAATGCTAATTCATCCAGTTCAATTATTCAATTATATATAAATTTATTATAATTTTTAAAGCATTTATCATGTAACTTATTAATTTTCAGAAAATGTTCAGTATAAAAAATTTAATTTTCTGTACCATTTTTCATATTGTTGTATTAAAAATTAAAAACTCAGAATTTATTAAATAGTACATTGTTTTCTAAAATGTGTTATATTCATAAAACAGAAATTAATATGTAAAAGTAACATTGGTTTTGGTTTAATTATTGAAGTATGTCCTGAAAAATGTCCTGATATTTCTTGAAAATATTGTCCTAAAAATAAAAATTCAGTATTCCTATCCTTGAATTCATTAAGGAATGAATTAGTATGTCTTGAAAGAAAATTGTTTCTTTTCAGTGGGTGAATAGTTTTTAATCTTATCCCTAAATGAATGGTCTGTTGTCACTAGGGACAGATTTTCTACATTTAAGCAGAAATTCGTCCTTTGCCCATGAGGAATAATGATTAATGCTTCATTGTTAATTGGAATTTGTTTAGAAATCAAGAAAATAAGCAGATTTCATTAATTAATGTGTTGAACACATATAAAAGTTATTTTAAAAATTTTAAGAATTTGACCTTTGCCAATAATTTATTCATCAACTATTGACGTAGAAATTTATGAAGAAGGCAACATTGGGCAACATGTGCTGAAATCAAAATGAAATCAATATTAATATCATGTTCTCTTACATCTCGATTTTTATTTTTTAAACAAATATATTGATGGATATAGTGAAGTAAAAATTCGATTCCAAATTTTTTTTCTGCACTAAAATTAAAAAAATAATTTCTTCCAGTTAAATTTAAGACAAATATGATGAAAAGAGTAAAATTTCTATTGAATAACTATTAATGGTGCTTTCATCACATACTTGATTTATTATTGCATTAATGAAATATCAACGTTTGATTAGAATTACCCTTTTCTTTAAATTACTCCAGTTCAGACATGGAATATAAATGATGAGTGCTTATTCAATTATTGCCTTCAATTTAAGGGAGAATAAGTATTTGTCACCAGGGTCTAACTATAGCACGAACAACTGCAGAAATAGTCTGAGTTCACAAAAAATAGAAGCCTCGTATTTTAATCATTTTTATATTTTAATTGAATTAACATTTATTCCATAAATTTATACATTTTTTTATAAAAAAAGGGGTGGGGGCTAGAAGCTCTTTCGAAGCCTCGTGTGTGTCCAACAATACATGACGCTCTGCTTTGATTACGTGACATTGTTACTTTTTTATGATTCAAAGCTCTGCTTTTCGTATTAAGCTCATTTATTGTTTGCTTCGGCATTCTATTGGGAGCTAAAAACTCGTTTGCTGCTCTCCCACCAAATCATCTTTTTAGCAGAAGAATAAAATGAGGAGGGTTGACAAACTGAGATGATATACGGCGCCGTGGTGACGTCACCAGATGATAGACAACAGCTTCCGCTCATTAGCTGGCTTATCAGAAGAGGCGGCATCGTTCTTTTAATCGTCCCATCTCATCCATTATCCGACGTCATCGTTTCGCTCACCCACCGTTTGTTCTCACAAATCTCTCCTTCCCCCGCAGCTCCGTTAAACGATCGCTAAAACGCTTTTCGCAGAAGCAAACAGAAACTAAAAGGGATTTCAAGTCTCTAATCATAAAATAAATTTGCCGCCAAGCGAAAAACTACTTTGACATAATTTAATGTCATTTTTAATCAACAATAAAAGGAATTAAATGAGTTGCCGTGACGTACTATAAAAGTATTTTTTTAAAAATACTTTTTAATCACTTTTAGCTAAAAAGGAGTATAATGATGGTTTAATTCTTTATAATTTTCTGATTTTATTAATTCCTTCTATATATATATAATTTTCTGTTTAATGCTTCATATTCAAAAAAATTATTCGAATTTCTGTTTTTTTTTTAATTATGTTAAAGAAATGTAATAAAATAAAACATCATTTATGACACGCATTTATGTGTGTTTAAATACTTATATAATCACTTCCTTAAAGCCACTTATGTTAAATGGAAAAAAAAAAAAAAATGGAAATATTTAAACAAGAATATTAACGTAGCAACAGATGACAAAAATCTAGTATCTTCTGGGTGAAAATTGTAGAATTTATGTTAAGAATGCCAAATTGAATTTGCGTTCTAGTTGAATTGGTAATTCTGTCATGTTTTTATAGACAATATTTGAAAATGAAAATATTTATGAATTAAATTTTTTGAAGCAACAAACTGTTAAAAAGCGAACACAAAATATAATTAATAACAACAGATAAATATAACTTATAGATAAGATTTAAGGTATCCACCTACGCGTTGAAATATGGATATTCGACTACTGCTGTGTATGTATATACATATTTTTGTTATTTGTGAATCTAGTACTAAAAACTGGCCAATTTCCGAAACAACTTTTTGTTTTACTGTATGCCAAATAGAAATTAATTCATAGGAATTTTAAAACACGTCGCGGTTTTTTGAAAAACGAAGGACGAAATTGCATTTTTAAATCCGAAGTGGTAAAAAAAAGTGGTACTTTTTTCTTACTATTTTTTTAAATTTATAAGTTTTATCTATAATGTGCTGTGATTAATAACCATAAATATGGGCCGTTATCTGTCTTATTCATTCCAAATATATTGGCAACATCATCGCTATCACAAGTGAAAGTATCACTTTAAAGACGGTTTTCACAAAACTTTCTTTTTTACAAAATCTCCAAACCGTTAACATGATATCTCAAGTAATAATGAAAATACGTGTATAAAATTTGTGGCCTGCATGTTTAGAATATTATCACCTATGAAATGAAGCAAAATTTGAATACACATGAAGAACTTTTTCATTTACAATTGTTTTTAAAGGTAATGTTACGTAAAATTTCATAAAATGGCCATATTGTTGTATATTTATAAACATATTTTCTTTATCAATGAATATTTTTCTTCATGGCCGTGGTAGCCAGCGGTTAGGGCATCGGCCTTCCGTCCGGTAGGTCGGGGTTCGATTCCCAGTGCTGACAAAAACCCACCCAGTACATACGATATTCGAGCTCGTTAAATCTGTGGAATTGAAAATCCTGTGATTGGTCGTTGAATAGTTAACATGAGTGTACTGGCCTGGAGAAAATTTCCTCCTTCAGATCAATGGCGAAATTGAGGGAATAGATCCTCCGGTGGTGCCATCTATCGGAGGAATATAAGAGCAAAGTCGTACGTTCAACCTTATGCTGTTCTGGTTAAACGAAAGACGCACCTTGTTGACTTAAATTTGCATCGCATAGACGTCGGCAAAGCGACCTTGATTTGTCCAGGTGTTTTAAGTAACATCAACAACCTATCTTTCTAAGAACATTGTTACATAATTGTTATGCTCAAACGAAATTAAGATTGATGCTTTACAATATTCTGCAAAGTGTTAGTCATTATGCTAAAATTTTACTAAAATTTACCAGAAAATAACAAATTTTACTAAAAGTATTCTCTAATTAAATTTTTTTTCTACTATATTATGTCTTCACATCATATTTTACCTGAAAATAAGATAAAAGAAGATTAAAAATTAATGTTGAGTTGTCTCGAACTTGGCGGATACCTTAACATCACGTTTCTAATTCTTAAGGAAAAAATTCTCTTATTGCGCAGTCTCAACAATAATGAAAGATAATAATTGCAATCTACCTTAGAATTTTCTAGATTGTAGCAATAATAATAGAAAAAGTTAATATATGCTCTAGGTAATTCAGTCCCACTCTCCGAGTAAAATTTACAATATTATTTGCATTAATGATAAACAAAAGTTTAAAACTTTTGCTTTTTTCTCATATTTTCCCCTCTTTTCAATTTTGTTTCGATAATTTCCCATTCGCAGATATAATAAAAGTTTTTTCCAACAAAATGCCGAAGTAAAAAGAAATTTGAATACTTATCTTGTAATTTCGCTTCGAAAAAGAGTAAGCTTCTTAATTTTAGTAAATATTCTAGAAAATCAGAATTTTATAACTAAATTAAATCATTATAGTTAAATAGTACTGCCTAATTAGGAATATATATATCAGTAGCAGTAAGAAAATAATAAAAATTAAAAATCAATTCATAAACGAAATTATTTGCTAAAAGAAAAAAAAATGTAAGAAAGTTATGCAAAAGACAACTAACATGATTCGTGGGAAATAAATATTTCTGACAGAATGTTCAATTTCGATACCATTTCATTTTTTTCTTCAATTGATAGTTTACATATCGCAAAGGAGAAAACCGCAAAACTCCTACGCACTACAGCTATAAATCTGATTGCTGAAAGCAAAAAGGCAGTGTATATATATATATATATATATATATATATATATATAATTTACTTCAAAGTATTTGCAATTGAGTACATAAAATTGTACTTTACTTGTGACGAATTAAATCACTTTCAAATGGTTATTCATAACCATTTTTTTTATTCAAAACCTCTATTTGAAATTGTTAACAGTGATTATGTTTATGATATGCATTTCTGAGTCAAGAAAGATTTTTAAGCAAATGTCGAAAAAATAAAAAATAACTAAAAGAAAAATTTTAATGTTGGCCTGAGAATGGTATTTGTCTTAAGATTTAATTTAAAATTTTATTAGTTAATGAAATTTTAAAAAATTTTAATCGTCCTTGCCGATTTAAACTAAACATAATCTTTTGTCTTTTCCATTTTGCTTTTTCATCTGTTCTATTGTCAAAATATTGAAACCATGGAAAACGGCTTTTCAAGCCGATGCTTTAATCCTTGTATAAGAAATCATTTTATTAAGAACATGAACTTCGAGAAATTCTCAGACATTCGGTGGTGAGCTTTGTTTTGTTTGCTGTCGCTTGAAGAATGTGATTGGAAGGTAGGCAGCAAATACGTCGACAAGTTGGATTGACGACGCAATCACAATACAATGTGACGTAGATAAATGTTATCTGATGACATGGATATTTTAAGCCAATGAGTTGTTGTGGATAACAAAAAACATTTAAATTATCTTATTAAATTTATCGTCTGCATTATGTCCGTTTCCAAACCCTCATAACAAAGAATAATTTATATGATATATTTATCACTCATTTTCATTTTGTAGCCAGATAAATTTTTGTTAGTTCTTAATTAATAATCGTTTGCTAATAAGATTCAGTAATCAATTACTTATTTTTTTAGATTAAAATCTGTACACTATAACGAAAATGGGGGGAAAACAAATCACATTTTTATTCACAAACATAACAAATATTTTAAAATCGCAATATCCACATTTAAATAAAGTATTAAATCACTGATAAGGAGGTAATATTCCTTGTGGAACAGGTGGCAACTCAAGAACTGCTGAATCCAGAGCAGGTGTTAAGTTCTGTCCCATCAGGTTCGTCATCATGGCTGGGCTTTCAGAAGGATAATTAAACAACCACAACCTGTCGCCAATGACCATGGGTCTGGCAGCATATAGGCCCATGGACTGGTAGTAGTGCTGTGCGAGAACTTCTAGGTCAGTACTATATTTGCGTTTCCATTTCGTTCTTCTATTTTGGAACCAAATTTTGATCTGAAAAAAAAGAGAGAATTTCCTATTAGGAATTATTTTTCGTGTGATAATGCGGTACTAGAATTGAGTTTTACGTTCTATTCTAAATCACATTGAATTCAGAATTCTGATCCCCAGTTTTCAATACCAGTCCTGAGTATGAATAGTTTAAGTAATCTACGTTTAAACAGTGAGTTTCTGATAACTACCCATATGTATAAAAAAGACCATTGAGTTGTTAAGTAAACCAAAACAATTTATTAAAGTATTTTTTTTAAAATTTCAATACTATAATAAAGAAATACATTAATATATGGTGTTAGAATTAAAAACTCCCTTACAATAAATTGTTGAATAAGTTTATTTAATATACTTTGTTAAATTTTATAAGTTGGAGTATTCTGTTGAAAACTATTAATGGTTATTTCTAGCTATTAAAAAGTGCCTATAAAATATTTCAAATAATAAAGTGCGTAGAAAATTATCTAAATCATATAATTTTAAGTTGTTAAATCTGAATAATTCTATTATATTTCATTATGTTTATATAGAGGATTTACTAATAATAAAACGACTTCATCATTAAAATTGTCAATAATCCATTTTATTTTACATCTATTGGAATATTGTTACTTCATTACTTTTCTTACAGTCGTTACCACCACAAGATTCCCTTTAATTTCGCCAAGATACCCTTACTGCTCATTTGAGAAAATTGTTTAACATATTCAGATATTGAATATTTGAGAGGATGTAAGTATTCAAAAGCTTAATGAATCTGAACGTGACACTGAACAACATTTTTTAAGAAATTGTCACAATATATATATAAATAATTTCGCATGTATAAAAATGTGTGTGTAAATAAAAATATGGGTGGATAGAAATAAGTGTCAGGAGTACGCAAGTTGTTGTATACAATGACATTTATAAGAAATATACGATTGGTGCCTGCCACGTGTCACAGCAAATCATTACAGCAATTTCAAGTGACGAAGAAGCTCATCATGAATTTATTTGTGATAAAATATGATGGGCAGTAAAAATATTTAAGTAGATAAATATTCAATTCTGTTAATTTTCTCATCTGCTTCTTCAAGTTATTAAGAGATTTATTAAGTTGTTTTAGTGCAAGAATTTCAATCAAAAACAGTTTTTTATAGAATACAAACAGTAAGTACAAAGCAATTTTGCTTTCTGTTTATTTAAACATTTCCAAAGTTTAAGTTAACTTTTCAGCTTTCTGGTAATTTTAATTAACCAAGAAATTAATAATAAAATCTTTATAAACACAGTAATCGTTAATTCTACGCAAGTTTATCAGGTCACTCTCTACTTTCATTAAATTCTGATTTCAAAGATAAGATTTAAAAAATGTATATCAGTTCTTTTTTTCGAAATAATTTTATTTTTAAATGATTAATAAATAAGTAATTTGAATAATTAATAAATTATTAATAAATAAATTGTAAAACTTTTCCAAAATAATATAGCAATAATTAGTAGAACCATACAGATCTTCGCATCTTACCATAAATTGTCACTTAAATTCAGAGTTCAGTCAATTTTTTTTTTTTTTTTTTTTTTTTTTTTACGAGAAAGAAGTAACAAACAAAATTCAATAGTTTCTCAAGACAGGATTTCTTTTTTTTTATTTATATTTAGCTGAATATAAATATTGTTCCAAAAAGTTTATATACATCTACATTTGATGTGATAAATTCTCACAATTTCCATAAAACAATAACAAAGCAGAATTATTAAATCAAATTATGAAATACGTAAGAAATTAATTTACATAAAGTAAAATCCTTAATATATCTACATTTCGTGCCATGACATCCATATCAGGACACGAACGTGAACCTCTAACAAACGCTAATTATATGAATTTAAATATTTTGTTTTGGTCTGTAGATTGAACCACAGGTATGTCGCAGACTGCTAAAAAGCAATTAAAAAGAAAAACAAAATTTTCACCGTCATGAAGAGGATTGTAGGAGAATGGAGTCTCCCGGATTCCATGCAAACTCGGACACACCATACGGTGAAGCATCAGCAAATATCCATGTGTCAAAATATGTTGTACTGAAACTCATGCATCTTGAACATGGAGTTGTATTTGTCTCCACTGCACGTCTTAAAAAGTAGTGAAAAGTAACTTATGTTGTGTTATGGGTATCTCGATTAAGGAAAAATATTCATAGTTAGCCATTATTTCTATTAATACAGAAGTAGTCTTGAAATTTGAAAAAGGTGTCCGAACAATTACAAGACAGTTATGTTGTCGATAGTTATGTCCAAATAACATCATTATTGTTACGATACTTTGATGTTCTGGTAATGTCTCACTGTCACACCAGACCGCTACTGAGATTTGATGACATAATCATTTCTTCAGAGTTTGAAGATGTTCTGTCGTACAAGGAACATTCCAATGAATAGACATTTATCAATAGGACTGAAAAAACATACATATGGTTCGAGAATCTTTAGCCATGATAGAAGTAAGCTTTCCAAAACGAATAATTTCACATAAACACACCATATCACCTTCCATATCTGTACCATTCAGAAAATCTTGCATCACCTGAATCTTACTAGTGGGTGATGTTGAAGAAGAGTGTGTGAAGATCCACCAAGAACTGTGCCTACATTACGCGAGAAAATCAACTCTTTTTGAAGGAGTCTACATCAACATTTGTTTCAGGATATATATGAGAGTCTGCATGAACGATGAAAACACTTTTTACAGTGAGGCGTTGCCCACATTAAAATTTGCATGACTACAAAATCAGGCCAGATGCTGTTAATGTTAAGAGGAATTGCTTTAGATGGAATGATAGTAAAAGAACATTTTCAATAACAGTCCTTCACTTTCCTTTAATTATTTTTTTTCATTTATTTTGCAAAATAATTTTGATATTTGGTGTTAGTACATGAAGTGCATACAACAGCTGTAGAAGAATATTTTATAAAACTATACAGAATTCAAAAGGACCTAATTGGGGTTTTTCTTTAGTCCAAATTTCTCGAGATTTATAGCATTATAGATATAGTTAAAATGAATTATATTACACTACTTCATATATAAATTTGATCTTTAATGGAGTATTTTTAATCAACATGTTCTCTTTAATGTATCCACAACGGAATTAATGTAAAGAGGTAGTTGGATCAAAATAATATTCCTATATCTTTTTAAATTATTCTGAACTATAGTAGTTTGTTTAACAAATGCATATAATTTACTTTTCAATTACATTAATTAAGTTTTTTTTGTAGATGTTATTTGATTACTTCACAAGAACATATTATTTGCTTATTTACAAAAATACTTGTTGCATTGAAATGCCAGAAATAAGCTGTTCTGTCTTATTTCTGGCATTTCAAATGAATGAATCTGAAGTGCTGTTCTCTTCTTCGACTGACTCAAAATTTCTCTTTCAAACAATTTCAAGTTATCATAAATTCTGCCTTTGCAAAAAACATTTTTGTAATAAATGCAATGAAATATTCAGTTATGTATCTGAATGAATATTAATTTTTACTTAGATCCCTGACACGCGACACTGATTTTAACATTTAGCTCAGGCTCAGAACAGTTGTTTTAAGAAAAATTGTTATCTGCTTAGAAAATAAATGTCTTTAGGCGGATAAATGCGTATCAATTGAGATTCAAAAGCTTGCCAAGTAAGTGAAGGATGAATGTTGTTGTGAGATCAGAAAATTTATCAAGTTGTAAACTGATTAAGGAATTGATCGAAGCGCTTTGTAGGAAGGTGTTTCATTATGAATCAGTAGATCTAGCAAATGTTTCACAGTAAATCTTTGTATCAATTGTCACATGATCAAAATATTAACTTCTAAAGTACTTTAAAATGAAAAATAATTCTTGCGCCTATCGTCTTTGTTTTTAAATATATTTTTTGGCAATAACTTCGTAACACTAAAAGTATTGATTATAAAGTACTTTATATTTTCATTTCATAGAGATATCACATGCATTTTTTTTTTAAAGTCAAAAGACTAAGTAGCATGTAATGAATATTATTGAGATTCGAAAATGCATTTTTATTGATGAATGTGGCATGAAACTCATTTAATAACATAATATATGTTGATTTATATAACACATTCGGTATCACAGATAATGAACAAATACAATCAATCAATAGAAAAATTAATTGGACTAGTGTAGAAACACAATGCAAAGAATATCCGTTAAAGGTTTAAAAATATGTTTTGAAATTAAAGAAATGCGTTTGTATAAAGTAAAACAATATGGATTAATAAAAATCTCGATAAATGAGTTGAATATATCAATTTTAATTTCAAAACGAATGAATAGGTTGATTCGATAAAGCTTGAAACTTATGACTTAATGAACAACGGGAGGGACGTTCAGTGGGTTTGTAAGCATGAGTGCTTACATACAGGAACTCCTAAATCTGTTTAAAGATTTTCGTTTCTCCTAAACTATATGAAAATTAAAATTTAATCAACTGGATACACATATAATGATATTGAGTAGCATATAATTGTTGGCACGATCGGAAAATACATTTATTCCATAAATAATGACGATTCTTTTCTTTTACTTTAATTTTTACATCGGTTTCAAGAGACAGCGTCTTTGTATTTTTCTATTGTTCCATTCTGAATCATTCTTTAAAATCCGCTTTACATAACGCAGCTAAATATCTTGAACATTAATTTATGATCTGATCCTCGAAATTTTTTAAATATTACGTGGTTTCGATAAATAAAAATGTTGTCACAAATAAAAAAAAATTATGTAACGTTAAAGAGACCATTCTAAAACTGAACTTTTAGTTCATAATAAATAGAGTAATATCTACATCAAGTGATTCATAACCTTTTTTCTATCGTGGCATATATTAAATGATTTCAAACTTTAACTTCACGCAAAAAGAAGATAAATTTAACTGTGTAAAATAGTTTATGTTCGTAATTTTGAATATTAAAACAAAATAATATATGCTACAAAAGCAATAATACTTTTATTACTTTACTCGTAATAAAAAAAAAGCACAATAATTTTTTATATACATTTCTAAAGCTTGGCGGCCCACTTTAAGAATTTGGCGACACACAAAAATGCCGCGGCGCCGTGAGTGAGAACCACTGATATACATGATCGATAATTGCTTCTAAGAGGAACAGCGTTTTTCATAAAATACAAGAAATGCTTTAAAGAAATGAAACATTTTTCGAATTATAACATAAGGATTTTCATATATCGAATAAAAAAGTTTACGACACAGATGAAACAAGATCTACAAGATGTGTTAACGAGAGTGAAATAAGTAAATGCTTAAACACCCAAATATAAGTATTAAAAACCTTTAATATCATTACTAATTCTTTTCTAAACTTGTACTTATATTGTTGTGAGCAAATGATTCTTTTCAAGAATCAATTACATTATAAAGGAATATAATGGGTTGATTACATGAATACATAAAAATTAATTCCATTTTGGTGATTACCAATGTCTTATGTTTTTGTGAAATCTCAAAGTCATTAACTCATTCCTATTAATTTCATTGGCTTACCACATACTAAATATCTTGTGATTGTTGGGGAAATGTCGCAATTCAAGCCGGAATACATTCCTAATAGAAAAGAGCTTTTAATCATTGGCATTTAAATAAAAATAGGTTATTTATATGCTTGGTGTTTCTCGTGAATTTTAGACTGTAAACTTATATCAGAAAACTATAACTAAAATTTTAGACTCTAAACTTAACTAATACCTTAAATTTGTGTGTTTTATAGATTCGGGGATATCAAACAATAATTAACAAAAGAAGTAGGACGCGTATGCCTCGTTTTGAAATTATTTATATTCTGAGAGTTTGTGTACAGGGGAGTAGGGAAAAGTAATTTACTTGTAACACATAATTCCCATTATATAAATAATTACACACGCCTGTGTTAATATTAACTCCTCTTTAAAGTAAAAGTTGTACGATCTTTTCTGTTTCAATTAAGGCAATGTAAAAAATCTTGAGAAAAATATATAAAGAAATTTTCAAAATAATCTTGACTGATGATTCACCTGTGTTTCTGAGAGTTGGAGAGCTTTGGCCAGCTGAAGTCGCTTGGAAACGGACAGGTACTTGTTCTTCTCGAATTCGGCTTCGAGCGCTTTTATTTGTCCAGAAGTGAAAGACGTCCGGGGCCTCTTCCGTCTCTCATCCGCCAATCCTTCACCTGCAAACACATTTCATTGATTATAAAATCCTTTATTTTTTTTATAATTTAAAAATATAAAAAAGTAAGTAAATTATAACTTTTATTAGTAACAACAAACAGTGAAATCGAAATCCAATTGTGACGAAGTAAATTATTGAAACGCTATCTTTCCGATTCTCTGTCTCTGTATATATATTTTTGCAACTGTTCTTATGTTGTACTCTATTTTTTGTGGATGTTTAATAAATGATTTTCAGAGCGCTTGGCATTCTGCTTATTTATCGAATGCTTTTATAAGAAATTAAAAACTGATAATAAATATTTTATCATATATTGCTCCACATTGTAACTCGAAATGATTTTGGAATAAACAAAGTACTAACTTGAAATGATTTTCATGTCTAATAAGACATTTTTTCTTATAATATAAATAATTAATTTATTAATATAGAAGTATTGTGGTAATCATTTTTAAATTTAAAGTTATTTTTATTTCTTAACCTAAATTGCATAGAATTGCTACCTTAACTTAGCAATCCTTTTAAATACAAAATCTACAATAAATATATTGTTTATTATATTTTTTACACAAATAAATAATTAATTAAAATGCTTAGTAAATTAAGAACGATTTAAAGTTACCTCAAACATAAGTAGGATACATTTTATGATTTAAAAAAGCAGTACATATTGAGTGTAGAAATCATAGTTGTGTTTTCCGCAAATGAATATTTATTTAAAAATATCATTGATTGAGATTGTAAATGATAAATATTATGAATTGTCAACTTTATTTTTTGTTCACATAAAAGTAATCTTATTTATCGTTATGCTTTATATAATAAAGATTATTCTTATCATAACAGTGAATATATTTAGGAGAGTCGTATGACATAAATAAATTAATCTCTTCTGAAACGTTACAGAAAATAAAAATCTCTTTTATGCAAAATCCTGATTCAATTTTCCTTTTCCTATTAAAATTCTCAACTGTTTTACCTATGAAATTTCTTTAAGTTAGTTTTATGACTCATTCAAAATTGCTATAAAAATAATCCAAGATTTTATAAATCATTAGAATTATAAATGTAAGTATATGATATTGGACAGAATATTTGGTAAGAAAACTTTTAACGTATTCTTTCATGCATATAAAAATGTAAGTAACAATTTCATATTAAAAAACAAGAAAGCTATATATTTTGCTATATCTCGACCAAAAATGAAGCACTCTTCCTGTTGCATTTTCCCTGACACCTGAGAAGAATAAATTTTTGAAATACCAAAAATTAAGGGATAATAAACAATTTTACTTTTTATCACAATCTTATTTAGAATAAATTATATATATTTCGTACTGGATACATAAATTTTCGTAAATAATATGAATAAAGAAAAAACATAAACATAAAAAAGTAATCATTAAATCAAAATTTTAAAAATATATGCACTTGTGACAACCGACTTTTTCATTTACAAATAAACATTATTGCATTCTGCAATTATTATTGCAATCATTATTGCAGAAAAGTAACACTTTTGAACTGGTGTTCGATAAATTCTTTTAGTTTTGTGAAAATGGAAAAATCCATACTGTGTTAATCTCTTCTGATTCTGATAAATATTTATTTCATATATTATGTTGATAAATTAATATTAGGGCATTAAATATTATTACGCACACACACAATGACTTTAAAGTATTCTTTTTTAATATTCAATAGCAGAATTCTTAGAATAATCTGAGAGAATTTACAATCTACATATTATTCTATTTTATCTCACAATGTGTGCGAAAGATCCACATTTCATTTATAAACTACTACATTTATCTGTTTATCAATCTTGATCATTACTAATGCTCATGGATTCAGTGAGTGGGTGTTTGCAGTAGTCTCCGATTCATTTTGTAAAGTAGGTCTATAGTCAGTAGAATAAGCCTAAATGCACAGAAAGTAACTGTAGAATTAGTAACACATGAAACGACCCAGTATTTTGCTGTTGAAGACGCTTCATTATTTTATCAAGTCATTAGATTAATTTTATAATAAGCCCTGGGAAATAGTCTTTATAAATCAAATGAATGAAGAAATAAAAAAAATTACTTGCATGACAATTATATAAGAAAAATTTATAGGAGATTTTATGTGATATATAAATATGTATTGATGAAATAATTTTTTTCGCAACTTGTCATCTCACATAGTTGAATCTTCCTCAAATATCCCGAAATATTTTTTTACTATATGTGATATGTGAGTGTATGTATGTATATATATATATATATATATATATATATATATATATATATATATATATATATATATATATATATATATATATATATATATATATATATATATATATATATATATATATATATATATATATATATACATATAATATTATATATAAAAAAATGTAAATATATATTAATATACATTCCACTCTTAAAAATATTGTAAAAATATATGATTAACGAATAAGTTTCAACTCTTTTGTTTCCGAAAGCTTACTCAAGTAAAATTAATTCTAATGAAGATCGGAGTGAATTCAATTTTATATAAATCGTAATTTATTAAGAATTATCATGATTGAGTAATAAATGAAAAACTAGTTTGGAAAATTTGACATCCATTGAAAGCTATTAATCACATGCGATCTTTTTATAAAATGTAGTCACCGTATTTAAAATTAAATATTTAGTGTAAACAAATATTAAGTCAACGTTTTTCTACTTATATTACTCTTCAAAAAATAATCTTTGTGGCCTCTAAGCCTTAACTTCATAATTTTTCATTAAAAATAGAAATTTGATTTTTTTTCTTCAATTTCATTAACACAACAAAGTAATATATATATACATATATATATATATATATATATATATATATATATATATATATAATATATATATATATATATATATATATATATATATATATACATATATATATATATATATATATATATATATATATATATATATAATAAATTTAATTAAAATATCTACTTAAATATTTCATATAAAATCTCTTACTATAGTCACAAGTAATATTATATTTTCTAATTTTCAGTAATAGACTATTCAAAATAATACCTAATTATCCAACAAATCCTAGAATAAATGACACAAAATTCTTTACGATTTTAAAACTTTATCAGATAACACAAAAATGCATAGAAATAATTTAAAAATAATTGAAAGAAGAAAATTTGGTATTATAAATGAGTGCAACCAAAAGAAGTCCTCTACTTTATCAGGCTTCTGTTTCAAACGTGCGAATCGCTTTTATTTCGGAGACATTTTACAGCACTCTCGTTGAAAGAGTTGCTTTTCGAATGAATAAAACATTTTTTACATTCATTCAACCAAAGACTGATTTTGTGAGATTAATGATTAAAGAATTTTAGAGTGCATATAAGTTATTTAGAGAGTTTGAAATCTGATATTGAAACTATTATGTATTTATGAAGAATTCAATAGTATTGTTAGTATGTGGAAATTTTCTAGTTAGCATTGCTCCGTTTTTGAACTCTAATCTTAGTAAAATTATACAAATATAAGAAAATTATTCGGAAAGTAACAACTGTTTAGTTATAAAAAATACAATATTTATAGGAAAAAATATAATTTTGCCATGTTGAGGAAACATACTTCATTTTTCTATGCAATCATATCATACATAATAATAAAACTTTACAGTTTCTGGTCACAAGCTCCACAACTCTCAAGCTATATTTCTCTGCTGTGAAATCTTTAAACTAATGAATAATCATCATCAATTCCAAAAGACTTTCATCCAGAAAATCTTTCAATTTGGGTAAAAGGGGGAAATTACTAGAAGCGAATTACACTTTCTTTCCGCTTCTATCCCGCAGTTCTTGGCTAACAGCAATGATATAAGGATGAGCAAAAATCGCGGAAATTTCTGATTTCGCCAGTAACATTCCTCGCCTCCTTTTTAGGGAGGCTCGCCGCCTTACTGTTATGAAGTGTTTGAGGGTCCCATTGAATGTTTTTTTCTTTCATATTGTTATTCAGTATGAAATGCAATGACCATTTGGCTTAATGAATGGGTATCAAAAGAGCGATAACTTGGCGATTCTGAGGATTATGATCGCATACAAAACCGACTCATATGTAAACTGTTATTAAAGAAATTATGTGCATATAACAGTTGTTTTCTTTTTTAATTTTTTTCCTTCATATAATTAAATTGCCTTTACTTTCTGGAGATCCCAAACTATTATGACGCGTGCAGTTATGACGATGTTCAGTAACATATAACAAATTGCAAATTTATAATTTGCAACAAATTAGAAATCTATAATTTGTTATATTAGATTTAGAATTTATTTCTAATAACTATTATTGATTTCCTTCATAGTAAACAAAAGATAAACTCTTGAAAACCTAAAATAATGAACTAGTAATTTCTTTTATGACTATTTAAGAATCTTCGGTTGGCATAAGTTATTGAACTAAAACAATTTCCAAGACCAGTAATATAATTAACTAATCTTTAGATAAATTTATCATTCTCTGTGTGTTCATATATTACACTATGCTTCATTTTTATCATCTCGAAAGTACTATGGAAATTCCAACGAATAAGAGTAAAGATAGGATAATTCTTTAACATAAATTTAACTGCACAACATTATTAATCAGAATAATGAAAATACATTATACAAATTTGAAAAAATATAGAAAAATAGCATACTTCTTAAAATAGTTGAAACAGTTTTCTAGCCAAATATAAATATCAAAGTTCAATCTATACTTTTTGAAAAATATTATCTAGTTTATAACCTATCTAAATATTTTATCAATTATTTTTTATTACATTTACATTAATTATATAACTCTAAAAGCACACAAAAGCTGTAGACATAAATAAGAATTCAATTTACTAGGTCATTTAATAGTAACATACATGCCATTTAATAGTAACATAATCGAAAATTCATCTGAATTCATTAAAATAGCATAAACGAAGCGAATTATTTCCTTGTGTCTAAATTTGAAGGGATAAAATGAAGTTAATAACAGTTACACATGATCTCCATACTTTGTATCTTTATAAAACTGCAGAGTAACATTCTTTATTAAGATAATAATAAGATGTTTTTGTTATCAATGAAAGATATAATTTTTAGCTCATCGGAATAATTTTCCACTAAAACAAATCTAAGTGTCAAAATATAATCTGTAATTTTTGTAAAAATATTAAGTATTATATCTTACAAGAAATGTTAGTTTTTATATTTTCTTGTAACTCTAACGGCCCAAAAATAATAAAACTTAAATTCTTCACACGAATGAAATAAAATGAAACTAATTTGAAAACAGACTTGTTTTTTTAATTGACGCTTATTTTTTCTTAAACTATAGAATATTAAAAAGTTATCTCTTCTATCAATTTTTAATCTATTTCAATTATTTTCTGATTTCTAAATTGCTATTTATATCGTGATACATGAACAAATCATATAATTGTGATCTCAAGAAGTTTTTATAATCTATTTCATCCATTTCCTCACCATTTATAATTGACGTTTATATATATATTTTCAAATATTTATATTACTCACAATTATTTATACAATTCAAACATTTTTCAATCTATTTCAATTATTTCCTGACGCTTATGTGTTCTTATACAATATTACGTTTATACTGTATTATAGTATGAAATGAAGATATATTTTTTTAAAAATTATTCTCTGAAACAGTTAAATATGCATTAAACACATTATTCAAGTTTTGAAAAATGATTGTAATCTCACATGAATAAAATAATCTTTGGGATATTTATATCTGAAATTTATTGATATGAACATAAAGGATAGGCACTTTGATTTAAATATACTGAAATATTTATCATTAATTTATGTTTTGGTTGTTTGATTCCCATTTAACAGCCTAGTAAGTAAATGAGAATATGTTGGAAACATTAACTAAGAGGAGACATATGAACTTACTCTCTTTCTGGACTCCTATGAATTTTAAATAAATAAGTAATTATCAAGAGAAATAAAAATTATTATTATAAATTCAATTTTATCAGTTAGAAATTTGGGGATTTTTATAGAATGTGTTGGTATAACTGTGATAGAAAATCAGTTAAACATGCTCCTTGAATATATGTTCACGAGCAGTGATCTATCATAAAAGAAATTAAGAATATTATAAAAAATTGTCACAATACCACTATAACCCCATTATCGTAATGAGAAAGAAAAAAAATCGCAAAAGCTTATTTCTGACGGAAAATACTTAGATTCAATGATTGATTATGAGATGTAATGTAATAATATCAAAATACTTATAAAAATATATCAAATATATGCATAAATATGCATATAAAAATGCATGCATTTAAATATTTATGTCACACAAATGCATTGCTTTGCATCTTAATTTGAAAAAAAAGCGTTGTGTATGCAATATTTAACTTAAGACAGTTAACAAAATATACAACTAAAAGGATTCAAAAAGAATCCTTTTAGTTGTATATTTTGTAATAATGCAGCATGTAATCGTAATAACAGTTACATGACATTCATTCATTCTTATGATTTCACGAACAATTTATTATCCTATAATGCGAAATCATTTACAAGAAATTTAATCAAATTAAAAAAAGACTGTAGATATTTTTAAATTTATTTATATCGAGTCTTGAATTGCTTTGATTATTTTGTACTTAATATTTATAAGCGATTTGAATGTGCATAAATGCAATATTTTAATCGCTGTTTCTTTATTTCAATTAAGATATTTCATCATTAAAACTTGAATTTAAATTGTGAACGAATATTTGATTTTTAAAAACTCATTTAAATACCTTATATTTTTTGTGCCGTTGAAAAAGGATTTTTAAGTATTACCTCTTTTAACATAATTACTAGCTTTCCTTTTCATATTAACATATTAAATATTATAAATTTTTTAAAGTTTATTCGCATGTTTATTTTATTTAAATAAATAATGATTTTCAAACATCCAGATAAAAATTATAGCAAAATGTATTTTCTATTTTAATGGAATTTTCAATTTTTATTTTATAATTTGTAAAATTAAGTAAATAAGGCTATATTTTTAAACCTATCATTCCAAATGACATAAAAGAAATTCTATACGATTGGAAAATTTTTAAAGATTTTGACTAGTTTTGTTGATTTATTAATCACAGACTATTTTTCTCAAATTTGTAAATAATTAATAAAATTAGCAGAGAAAATAAATCAAATTTCTACCTTTCTTTTGAGAATTCAAAACAAAAATAAGCATAAATTTATTTTTCAACTTTTAATCCACAAGATTCAGTAAAATTTTGGATAGCAGAAAATTAGTTTAATATATAGTTAAAGTAATTTATATATATTTCGTGAGAATGATTATTTAATAAACCTGTGATATATTTAATGTATAAGGCATTGGATATTTAAAGATTAAATCCGAGCAAGAAATATTTTATTACCAGTTATGCAATCGCTGGGCGAAATTAGCTTATTTTATATATCAATGAAAAAAAACTAATGCTTCTTCATTAATCAAAATATTTAATCTGTTAAAGTATTTTAAAGAATATCTTCATAAACATTAGCCTGAATTTTAATTAAAAAAAAAATCAGTATTTTAAATGTGACTTATTGGTGATTCAGATAAACTTCTTTTTCAAACTCACATTTAGATAAATACTTCTTCAACATATAATTATTAAACAATATTTGTACATATATTTGAAAACTAACTACAGACTGTTTCCTTGAATTTGCAAATGCTAAAAAATAGGTGAAGCAATAGTAGAGAAGCGGACATTTTCTGCTCAGTTTTAATATCTTAATAATTAATGTGTTAAGTATGAATAATACAGAAATTTATTGTTCCATTGATGATATCTATATAAATGCTTTTAAAATAAACACTCTAATACTGAAATAAATGTTCTTAAAATGCCTTTGTGCTGTATATTATTGGGTTTATTAATCTAATTTTATATTATCTGCAAAATCTAAAATTCATTCGGAGACGACGAATTTCATGTTTTGCAATGTTGTATAAAATATTTTATACAATATGAAAAATAAAATATTATACTCTAAGAATTGGCCTGTTGACATTTACTCTAATGAAACTAATTTCTTTAAAGGAATAAAAACTTTCTTTATAACAACAAGAATATAAGAAGTTATATAAGATTGTCTGACGGAGAGGACTGGTTAACAATTACGCTGTATTAATAGTTATAAAAAGAAACATTTTGTGCAATTAGTTCTAAAATAAATAAAAATGGTAAAATGATACATTTATTATTATTAATATATAATAATTGAACTAAATAAATTAATTAATTTTTTATAGAATTAATAATTTATTACACTTTATAAATTTAAAACGTGTAATAAATTTATTATATTTTAAGAGTAAAAATTAAACAATTATTTTGCACTCAAGGAAAATATATTTCTTAAAACGTATATTTTCATAACTATTAAAAGTAAATCATATGGATTTTTTTCAGTCACAATTCTCGGTATTAAAAAATGTAAACTCGAAAAGGAAATAGCAAAATTCTATTGTTAAGAAAATAAAAACTACAAGTTTACTATCAATAATGAATAAGAACTGCCATGAATAAAATTATTATTTTATTATTCATTATAATTAAAGATCAAGTATTTATTTTGCTTCTCAGGAAAATATCTTTTTTAAAACAAAATGTTTCCAACTGTTAAAAGTAAACTATGTGGGTTTATTTTAGATTCATTTTCTTATATTGAAATAAAGTCTGCAAGAAAATAAAATGGTTATTGTTAAAATAAAACAAAACTGAGTTATATTGTGCAAAATTCCAAAAATATATCAATTACCTTATTAAAATTCCGTAAACTTAGTAATTTTAATGCTAAAATTTTCTGTAATAATACAAATTTTTTATTGAATGTAAATAAAATTCGAATTATTACCAAAAATTTTAATTATGATAACATAATATATCCTGAAAATTTTTACTCGAAAGCAATGAATGGTTTTGACAGATTTGTATAAATATTTAACTTGCTGGACAATACTAAAATTATAATATGTATAAACTGTATTATATATTTGGAGATAAATTAAATTGATATTTGTCTTATTCCAATGTTCTTTTCCACAGATAAATATTTGCTCAGGCCAATAGTCACCTTTATAAATTGTCTTCTTTCCCCATAAACATAAGAAAATAGGAAATAAAATAATTTTGCAAAAATAATGCTACTCATTTGACTAACACTTGTACTAAAACCTTGAACTAAAAGCATTTGAAATTTAACTTTTTGAGAAAATTCTCCTATTACTACACTTATTCTTCTCATCAAAATGTAAAAAAATATATAATAATAATATTTTAAATTAAAATAATATATAATGTAAAACACTCTAATATAACATCTCACAATCTAAGAAAATCATGCAAATTATACTTAATGCTTCTTAATAATATTAAAATTTATTCAATAAATTGCCTTCAAAAAAATTTCTAGAACTCAACTCTAAGAAACAGAAAAAGTACTTGCCATCCCCAGCAGCATCTGAGTCGTCTTGCGGCGATGCTGCATTTGTAGAACCACTGGATGAGCTTACTATCGAGGAATTCTCAAGTTCTTTCTGACCAAGTAAGTTCTCGATGCTGAAATTCGTGTTCCACATTTTCGTTTTTTCACAATTCTCCAGTTTAAGGTCCATTTTCATGCAAGCAGAAATAAAAATAGTAGTTCTTATTATATGAGTGCTTAAAATAAGTGGTGTTATTTGTCTGCTTTTGAATAGCAAATGTAGGTCATATTTATCAATTTCAAAATTGGATGAGTATTTCAGATGTGCCTCATTTTGATTTAATAATATATTTTAACCATAGCAGTTGTTATGTGTATGCATCTCAAATCTAGGCATTTTTGAAAGAAATTTCTTAAATAAAGGCCGTACAGTTTTGTAGGGAATGTTCAGTGGTAGAGCATCGAACAATAATTAGAAGGCAAGTCCAAGAATCTCGCACGGATATATCAACTGTTTGGTTAATTAAAAAGAAGTTAATACGGTTGGCGATAAGCGTTCTCGACCGAGAAAGAAGCCAGGCAGTCAGTCCCCTTCCTCAGTGTCAGGACCTATCACAACTCTCGTTGGGAGAGGAGGACTTCTCGTTTGTCGCCAGCAAGTTGACAATCCGTCTTGGACTTGATAAATATGGCCTGGCATGCTCTTTAATGATTTAAACGGGCAATTAACGAGTAAACTATTTAGGGTGTCAAGCGCTCCTCGTCGGCATAGAAAGACCGGCGTGTGTGAATAATATGATTTGTTTTTTTGTTTTTCTGATGGTCCTTTTGAGCTTCTTGTAAACGCTTGTGATTAGTGAAACGGATGAGGAGATGCAACAGTAGTAGCATCTTTACCGGTCTGTCCTTTAAGAAAGAAAGCAGAGCCTGCCTCCGTCTTCCATTTTGGACCACCTTTTCCTGAATGGCACGCTATTCGAACTGTGATGAATGCATTCAGTAAGCAATAACTTTTACCGAAGGTGGCTAAACATGCGGTTCTACATACATTTTCGATGCATCCTTTAGTCAAGAAAGATTCTTAAAAAAAATCATACAATAAATATTAATTTAGAAATATAATGGTAATAGGTCATAAACGAAGACCACGTTCGATAGTTCTTACAAGGAAGGACAAATTAATATTTGTTTTTCTCATCTTCATTTAATTATTAAATAAATTCTTTTTACTAATTTTAATTCCTAACCTTCTATGAATAAAAATCATATTAATATAGGAATTTACATTATTTCTGATGTAAATAAGTCACAAAATATTTTTTAAACTCAAAGCGTCCATTTACATTCTATTTATTTTCCAGTTTTTCATGCTGTGGTCAGAAAATTTTTTTATTAATTTATAATAGCTTATGTTATGTTTCATCTTTACATTGAATCATCACACCATAAAATGCAATGCTTTCGCACTATAGGTTTAAATTTTATATATTATGAATAAAATATAGACTGTCATTGTGTGTGTGTGTGTGTGTGTGTGTGTGTGTGTGTGTGTGTGTGTGTGTGTGTGTGTGTGTGTGTGTGTGTGTGTGTGTGTGTGTGTGTGTGTGTGTGTGTGTGTGTGTGTGTGTGTGTGAGTGAATAATAATGGAGAACTTATACAGTTAAAAGCAATAATGTAACATATTAATTTATAAATAATTTTTAAAATAACGGTAGTCGTTTACATGACTAACTCTTCGCCAAAACTATCTTAATGTAAAGACGAATTTATCCATAAATTACTTCTAAAATTAATCCATAAATTACTAATAATTCTAAAATTAATCCATAAATTACTAATAATTTATCCATAAATTACTAATAAGCTTCAAATAAATTATTTTAAGCGTTCCAATGCATAAATATTAGATGGTGTATTTCTATGTTTATCGTTAAAGAAGTCCAGAATGTTTGATAAGAAAACTTTGTGATTAAAGTAAAATGTCATTGACGTAAAATTTTTATACGAAGTTTTTTTTAATCTTAAAACTAAAAATAATTTGCTATATATATCTAATGAATAAAAAGAAGAATGCGGGTGTTTCAAGAATTAATCGATGGAGTTCATTGTTGAAAAAGTTGCGAGTTCTAAACCCGGGCAATTCACGAGATTTCTGTATTCACTTATGGCAGCTAAGCACTATATAAATGCAAGCACATTTTTGGTTAATTTAACTATTAAAAATGCGCATGATTTCAAATAATCAGTTTTTCAATCCTTCCTTACTTACTTTTTAAGATAAGTAACTAACATAAAAAGGGAGAATATATATTTGTTTCAAATATAAAAATGTTCATAGTAATAACTTTTTATTATTCCTCACGTATTTTTATACCTGTGTTCTCTCTATAAGGTCGCGGTAATCTGGGGCATTAACGAGTGAAATTAGTTATCTGGAGGGGTTAACTGATTCAATGACCGATCTAGTTCGGTTCTCAAAAGTGGTGGCGGGTGCACGTAGAATATATTGTGGTGGTGATATCCTCCAAGTGCATCAACAGGTGCAATACGAAGTCTTCATAACATAACTTAAAGAAGCAGCTGTATGCAAATAAAGTATTTTTAAGGTGAAACATTCGCAATTATTGCCATTCCTTTAATCCAGTCTCATCGGGACTAAGTGATAAGACGACGCTTTTGTCGGTAGGAAGTCCCGAGTGTGATCTCAGATCCTTAAAGTAAGATGTTTCTTTCCTTTCTGTTCTTATCGGGTGTTTGGATGTGTTATCTTCCTTGCAACACATCGATACGGCCGACTATTTGTAAAAAGTTTTCCAGGAAAGAAACTAGATACTTAGTCATTCTTTTTACGGTGTCCCTTTAACTTTTGTTCCGGCATAAAGTATTTTGAACAACTGAGATATTCAAAAAGAGACACTGAAGCTCGCAATTACCTGTATCACACTCTAAGCATTCTGGCCAAATAGTCAGATTGTCTTTTAAACTTCACATTCATCAAAAGCAATTAAATTGCGAGCAAATTTTAAAATAACATTATATATATATGTATGTATGTATATGTTGTGTATGAAGGTATATGACTTTTGTAATTTTTATAATTCGATATCCTTTTGTCCCGAATTTTAAAGAACAATCGGAATTCGGTTTAAAACATACTATTAGAATATATACATACATAGAAATGCTGGTGAGCCATGAACTGTATCTTAAGGTAAACATGATTTGAAATACTCGCCTATCATAAAGCACCTCGTCATTCTAAACCAAGGTCAGGTGACGGGATCACACCTGAGTTGGTACCATTCTCTCTACTTCCATATCACACCAGAGGAAAGAATTGAAAAGCCATAAATGAAAGTGGACTCGTTCCCACCGCAACAGAGTTCCAGCAACCCAATGAGGAAGCGTGCGTGGTCACCCCCCCCCCCAATCACTGGGCGCGGCAAATGATGCTTCGCTTTGCTGATCTTAACAGAAAGCGGCATGAAGTTACTGAGTCACTGGAGTACACAATATGAAATTTAAGTAATTCGTATTTTTAAAAATGATCTGAATCTTTCAAAATCCATTGAATATAAATCACGAAAAGTGTAGCTTATAATGATGATCCATGAATCCTTTTAGTATTTTCTTCACAGGAATATAATGCTCCACACCTGTCTACATCAAGTACATCATTTAGATGAGAAGTGCAAAACGTCATTTATTAATTAAAAAGAAAATCCAGCAGTAATGGCATCTATAAACTTATTTTTAAGCAAATTTTAAAGTTCGTCGATTTTAATTTCATTAAACACCTCGTGATGTTAAATAGCTACAAAATCAGAGCATAAAGTATCAATTTAAATATGTTCTTTATCGCTGTAAAATTAAATTTTAACTTTTCATTCTAAATTCCTACACGCATATATTAGTAACATCATTTCTACATCGTTCAAGACAGAATTCAAAGTAACTCATTCATCGCTTTAATAAAGTATCAACTTGGGCAAAATATTGTATTAAAAAAATATTTACTATAATAAAAAAGTAAGTTTCATGCCATACAGAGCATTTATTATTACGTAGGAAAGTTAGGTATTCATTCATCGGCGATGTATATCTCTCGGATAATCATTTCCAAAGAATAATATTGATACATAATTTATGTAAATTATGTTTATATCACATTATATTCATACTAAGGATTACATGTAAGCTCTGATAAGCACTCTAATGTTCTGCTGGTAATCATCTGCTTAAAGCACTCCTTCATCCAAACTATAAACTCTGAAGTAAACTTTATATACTTTGAAATAAAATAAAATCTATGAACGTGTGAAAAAGTATTCTAAGTTTACACTCTCATTTACATTTTCTTATAAATGCTGCAGTAAAAAAAGATTTTTTTCCTCTTTCCTTTATGTCTTATGTGCACTTAACAAATGAGCCATGCGACGCACGTGTTCCTTCAATCTGTGGGACAGAAAGTCCTGGGGTCGGTCGCATTGAGCAGTTACCACGGGTGTAATAGCCTGGAGAAAATTTCCTCCCTCTCCAGATCAATGTCAAAATTAAGGGAGTGGATCCTCTGGTGCTGCCATCAATCGGAAGAGTTTAGAGCAAAGTCGTACTTTCACCTTTGTGATGCTCTGGTTAAATGAAAGACGCGACCTACTGACTTAAATTCGTTTAGCCAACGGCATGCATTGTCCAAGTGCCATGAGTAACAACAACACATTAAATATATTCAACATGAACTCGTTATAATTTGATATTGTCATTAATTATAAGTATTTTCCACGTGATGATATTTTTAAAAATTTTGTTTTGAATAATAAATTTAGAAAATACACAATAGGTAAAACTATTTTTTAAATTATTTCTTTTTAATTTTTTTGTATATAGAGTTTAAAAAAAACGATAGAATAAAAAGGTCCTTGATAGGTTCGCCCTTTTTAATAATATGCCTACTGTAAGACCGGGTCTTAAGAGCCTATTTGGTGATAAATAACATGTTTCTCTTATGCATTTTTTTTAAAAAGAACTAGACTAAACTTATATTTTAAATGGAAAAAACTGCATTCAGTGATCCCAATCCTGTTTTCCCCTCATGAAAGGATGCGTTGAATGTCTGGCTCACTTATCGCAAAATAATGTTAAAATAAGATTCTTGTGCACACATTTTGGTTAAATCGGTTCAAAATTCACTTCCTAATTAAGTTCGATTTTTGCTTTGTAACTTTTTCTTTAAAAGATCTACCTAGTAATTAACATAATACGTATTTTTAAAAGTTTAAAAAATCTTTTACAATTTAACTATAAAAAAGCTCTTTTTCAGTAAATACAATTTTTACATTCACCATACAGAAAAAATTTTTTCGCCTTATAAATGTACGAATCGTATTTTTAATCACACGCCTTTGAAACAAATTTGCTGTTTTGTGTTAGTAAATTCACCCGGATGTTTCAGTAAAAAAATACTGTCAAAAGTTTTAGACTTCCAGTCTTAGACATGAAATGTCTTTCATTACATCCCTTGCGCAATCTTTTCTCAGTGCATAAGGCTTTCGAGTGGATTCCTCGTGCTCTGGGATTTTCACACAAGGCCTCTTTCTATTGCAGCTTAATATCCGCACCCAAAGGGGGGAATCGAATGTACGAATTGAAGGATTGAATGTTAACCATTTTGCTAGTTTATTATTCTCGAACAAAATGACTTTGCTGTTTCAGTAAAGAAAAAGTGCCCCGTTCATATGCGCTGAACAGTTTTTTTTTTTTTTTTTTTTTTTTTAATTCAATGTTTTCTTAATTATGGAAATGATTTGGTTTCCTTATCACTCGAGAATCAATTTTTGCGCTAGGTGTGGATAAATCAACCAGAATATGTAGCTTAAACTTTTTACGACTTAAATGTTAAGGGGTCCAGACGAAACTGATTTATTTGGAGGTGTACTATCACTTATGGCACTTGCTTGAGAACTAATAGAACGTTATCCACAACTTTGTATAGATTCCGAACTACTACAAGTATATACACTCCGAAGTGAAAATCGAACTCACTAATTGTTGAACTGAAGGCTAGAACCCTTATCATCTCTACTGTCTATTTACTAAATCTCCCGTAACTAATCTGGTAATAGTTGCAATTAATGTACACTTCTGGCCACCATAAATGCCACACCCTGAAGGAAGCATGTACATAACATGAAATTTACAACATGCATTACCGGAGGTGAGATATGCATATGATTAGAATTTCAGCACAGACTCACATAATGCGTGCCTATGGTGCCTGTGTGCGTAAAGAGCTATTTAAGGCCTGGAGTTTTCGACGATTTCAAGTTCGGCAATTGTGCTTTCCTTGCAGTTTTTTCAAAAAATAAACGATAAATTATGCCTCGTAGAAAAAACAGCGATCATTTTTGATCAAGTGAATGAGTTCAATAGAGGAAGCATAGTGGCCTTCAGAGATTGTGAATTATCTTTCAGGGAAATCGGTAGTCGTGTTGGACGAAACCAAACAACTGTAATATGGATAAGTGATCGTTGGATGCAGGGAGGGGGATACGATGGACCGACGTATTCGATCGCATCCACCTTAGTGCACCACTTCACGTGATGAAAGCAACTTGTGCGCATGGCAATGATGGTTTGATCATTCACATCACGAACCGCAGTATAGCCCATTCAGTCTCTAATGCATCATCCAGTGTCTGCGCGTACCATTCGACCCCGTTTACAGCAGAGTTGTGTGTCCGCAAAACGTCCATTGCTTCTTCTACCCTTGACGCTGAGCCACAGACGTCTCTGCCACAAATGGTGCGATGAAAGAAGGATGTGAACTGCCGAATGGAATGAAAATGTCTTTACTGACGAGTCGCGCTTCTGTCTGCAACATCACGATGGACGCATTCGAGTCTAAATACACCGTGGAGAGAGGATACTGAACAGCTGTGTTATGCACCGCCACTCTGGTTCTGCACCGGGTATTATGGTATGTATGGTGTGGTATTGGATATCAATCTCGCACTCCTCTAGTACGCATTGGCGAACTTTAAACAGCCAGCTCTACACCTCCGCGGTGTTGGAGCCAGTTCTCCTTCCTTACCTTCAGAACTTGCCCACAGTCCTATTTCAACAGAACAACTCACGACCGCACGTGTCAACTCACGACCGCATTGTCCAAGAGCTCTTTGTCAATCACCAAATTGAATGGCTTTCCTGTCCAGTTCGTTCTTCTAATCTTTCGCCGATAGAAAATACTTGGTCCATGATTGCTCAACGATTGACCCAGATTATATCCGCAGCTGCTACACCAAATCAACTTCAGAAACCTGTGGAAGCTGCTTGGTCTACAAGAATACATCCAAAGTCTCTTTAAATCAATGACAAGGCGTGTGGCAGCAGTGATCTCTCACAAGGGGTGGCCACTCTGGTTACTGATTTTAACAAGAGCTACGTTCCACAGAAGTCTATAAATTTAATCATTTTATACTTAGTCAACATGTTATCTACAAAATAAATTTTATTGTGATATATCTTGTCTTTTTTGGTGTTTCAATTTGAGTGGCCAACAGTGTAATTTTATTTGGGCATTTAAAACTTGTACAGATATATAATTCTTACATTAAGAATTTTTCTGAATGACATTTAAAGTTGCTTATATTTAAAAAAAGTGTCACCCCATAACTAAGTGCTTACTGTTCTTGACTTAAACTGTTGATCCCGGGTTTGAATTCCAGTTCATGCTCTCTTTGTGCTTCCTTGTCCTTTCTGTTGAGATCATTTATAAATATGGCCCACCAATTAAACGGGTTTGAGACTGATTGACATGGGTAAGTGCTATACTCGCCTCCGTCATTTGGTTCACTGGTGCTCTCCGGGTAACGATAAATTAGAAGCAGTTTCCAGCCTTGCTGAGGCGAAGGATTAGTCACCTAGTGCCCATCGTTAGAAAAAAACCCATTTACAACAGATTTTTTTTCTATGCTCTTAAAAAATCCTCAACATACTATATACTTTCATATTAGTTGCATATAGTTTTGAATTATAAATAACTCAGTTCTGTTTTAAGAGTTTCTTCTTTACACATTTTTTATAATTATCATTAGAATTATTTTTCACATTTTTTTAGATTGTATCGTGTGAAATAACTTCACTTGCGTATGAATAATTTATCATTAGGAAAATTAAAATTGTTCACGCATATCTTCTTGTATTATGACCCGCAAAATTGTTTCAATTATACTCATTTATGCAAGTTAAATTTATCTTTTTTTTTTTACTTAACTTCTTATATTGTGTCATATGAAATCATTCTAGTTACAAGTTTATCATCAGGCAAATTAGAATTATTTTTTGAAATCATCTTCTTGTGTTGAATCAAGTTAAATCGCTCCAATTTCTGGCTTATCATTAGCTTCTTTGTCATTTATACTAAATTTTCCAACTGAAAATTAAAAATATTTGCTTAAAATGATGTTTTAATTATTTCATGTAAATATTTTTAAATTATTCCTCACTTATATTTATAACGCCCTTGTCCTTCGAAGCCCAGTGGCAGCGTTTCATGCTCCCAAGGCACAGGTCTGAGCTTCGATCCTCGGACCAACGTCGACTCAGTCTTTCATCCCTTCAGCGGGTTGATAAACTGAGTACCAAGCATAGTTTTGGGAACTAAAAACGGGGAGTTTCACGTTAGGCTGACCACATTATCGCGACATATGCTTCGCCTCCCCGGGCCAATCTGCCATGAAAAAGAGATGGGCACTGAAGGCCTCGGCCGACATGGGCTGCCGTGCCACGGAAGTTAGTTTAGTAATACTCCTTGTCCATCTGACAAAAGCAAGAATGAGTCAAATTTTGGTAGGTTTACTGAAACATCTTGCCATTATTAAATCAATATTGATAAGTGGAACTTGAAATGTCTTACAATTGACTGAAAAACAAGATCTTCCTCGTATGCAAAAAAATGTAACATTATGTATTTTACACCTGGTCATCTACTTTCCTGCTTAGGAGTTAGTGAAAAAGAGGACTTATTTAGCATTCCTCTTTTTGTTTTGGACCATTTGCTAGTTCACAGATCTTATTCAGGGCCTATCGGCTAACCAAAAAGAATAAGAAACAATGACAACAATTATTAGTCAACTTAGATTTCATTTACTCTGAAATATTTTATGACTGTCCAAGCTATACAATTCTCTATGAGAGAATTCAGATCTTACTTAATTGATGTTGGAAGTGGTGCTTTCCTTTTAAGCTAGTTCTTTCATTAAAATACAAGTGCACGTGATATCAATCAATACGGCCATCTTACGGATTAAATTAGAGTTATACAATTTCCTCGCTTTAAACAATCAACTTGAATAGCAAAAAAAGTTCTTTTTAAGATGTATATTTTTTGCCTTGAAGTAAGGTCTTGCAAATTAAAGCTATATTCTTAAAGAGAAAAATTTAAATATCACATTCTGGTGGTAATAAATGTAGCTAAAGAAAATGCGATTTCAACAACATACTTTGTTACTGTTACTTATGACACTTGAACAAGCAAAGATTTGCTAGCTGACAGCTAAGCGAAATTAAATCAGAAGGGTGGGTCTTTTGTTTAATCGAAGTATCATGGAGGTGAAAGTACGACTTTGCTGTAAGATCCTTCCGATAGATGACACCACCAGAGGACCCACTCTCTCAATTTTGACATTGACCTGGAAGGAGAGGAAATTTTCTCCAACTGCTCAACGACTGACCACAGGAATTTCAGTTCCACATATTTAAAGAGCACGTATAACACATATACTCGGTGGGTCTTTGGCGGTATTGGGAATCAAGCCCCGAGATTTAACCAGTAGGCTACCACGGCCCTACATGATTTTCTCAAATGCGCTTTATTCTTGTCCGTGGTTCTTTTGAATACATTCAAATCAGTTTTCCCTAGAGTTCTATAATTTAATTTCTTTGTATGGATATTATAAGCCTGTTTATTAGAAGTTTGCATTCTTTAATTACGATATGTAAAACAATCAAGTCTTAAAATCTAACTAGTTAAAAAAATTACAAAAAAATATTTTTGTAATTTTTTTACACGTTTACAAAAATTATTACACGTTTTGAATTTAATTTACTATCACTAAGTTATATCGATAGTGATAATAAATTAAAACTACATTTGCGAAAAAGGTTTTCAAATAAATTTTACGATCAGTAGAAAATATTGGTGATAATATTTATAAATATTAGTATAATCGAAAACAAATGAATTCAAGACTTTATAAATAGCATGACTTAGCATTCATCCAATTGTTTAGCTATTTATAAATATTTGGAAAAATATATTATTAGCATATCAGCTTCATTTTTAAGGGTGACTTCCCTGAGAATTTTGTATAATGCCCGCCTACTAGGATTTTCTCCTTTCAATACAACAAACGGTGGCAGTGATTGTACTCTATATAGTGAGGCATGCAGTGGGTGATCCCCGAAAGTGTGTCATCATAATTTAGAAGCAGGGACCAGGCAGAAAGCTCTCAGACTTAACTTACCATCCCCAGAGATATCATTTCACATGGAGGACATTGCTACCACGACCATTTAGCAAATTTAACGGGCCACAACTGCCATTCTTTAACACAACAGATCTTCGGGATTCAAACTCACTGCCTTCAGATAGCGAGAACGAACGTCTTCACCAACCATGGCACTGCTGTTCCACCTCCCTGATATTTTACAATTGTTTTCATTATACTATTAAAACAATATATTCTCTATTAATTATTTTTATTTTCCTCTTAAGTATTAAACTATTTTCAAAACATGGAAAAGTAAAATATTAAATTGTTTTCGTTTATGTTCAGATGTGTTCTGTTTCAAATAAGTCATCAAGAAAACTATGTTTTCTTTGAATCAAAATTAAATGCTTTAGCAAAATGAAAGTAATTTTATTAAAAAAGAGTGTAATTTCTCCATAAATGAATGAAAAAATAAACCTTATTCATTCACAAAATAAATCCTCGAATTTAGTTAACGTGATCGAACAAAATACAGCCTAATGTGATTATACGTATGTGCAATATAAGTAACTTTTTTAATCTAGAAATTTAAATTCCTATTAAATCAAATAGACCCTTGTTAAAAGAATTTTAAACTTTTATTTTTATTTTGATAATTTATTTCTATTAAATTGAATAGATTAAAATTACTCTTCTCAAAATTGTTTTAGAAAATTCAAATATCACTTTTTACATATTTGATAATTAATTTATCTTAAGGTTAGATAAATTAATTTAAATTATTCATTTCCAGAAATATCGTTGAAAATTTATGTATCACTTTCATATATGTAAACTAGACAACTAATATCAAATTAGAAAATATTGCATGAATAAAAACAGTAGATTGTTACTTTAATTCTTACAATAAATTTATAAATTATGATATTTTCGTTACAACAACTCTCTTAACTTAATATATTTGAAACTTCAGTCTCGATGAAATTGTTGAAACTCTCATTTCAACATTTGAAGATACGATTTCAATCGGAAGACATATCTCCGAAAGTGTCAGACTTGCTTAAAGTTTATCATTTTAATAAATCTTAATGAGTAGCTACAAATATTAATTGTAAATCTAAAAGAAATCTCTAACGTTTTAATTGAACAAGAAAAGAACAGGAATATGAAACCATCAGAAAGTCAAAACAAAAATCTTTTTCAGTCTTGATCTGTAGATGAGATGTTGAAATGACGAAACGGAATTAAAAGGCGTGGATCAAAATGCTTACAGATCGTCATTTTGAAATGTTATGCAGCGTTTTAATTTATTATTGAACCAGTTTATATATAGGTTTATTTTCGATTATTGAAAAACTTGCTTATAATTACTCTTAACTTTTAAAAAAGCCAATATAAAATATATAAAGAAATAAAATTTTTAAAAAATATTAAATTTTATTACAATTTTACATCATGTGTATGTGTGAGATTTTACAATCGCTTACTTCCATCTTTCTATTCAGATATATCTTTAAAGCACTGCGAGGTTTAATTTACTTCTCATTTAAACTTTTTTTTCTCGGGGTCGTGGTAGCTTAGTGGTTAGGGCATCAGCCTTCCATCCGGAAGAGCGGGGTTCGATTCCCAATGCCGCCAAAGAACCACCGAGCACATGCAATGTACGTGCTTGTTAAATCTGTGGAATCAAAAATCCTGGGATCAGTCGTTGGTCAGTTACCATGGGTGCAAAGGTCTGGAAAAAATTTCTTCCCCTTCAGATCAATGTCAAAATTGATGGAGTGCATCTTCTGGTGGTGCCATCTATAAGTGGATTTGAAGAGAAAATAAAAACTTTCACAATTCGCGTTATGCTTTGATTAAATGCAAGACGCTCAACTGACTTAAATTCGCATAGCCAAGGCAGAGTAAGCTTGGCTTGTCCAAATGTCATTAGTAACAACACATTTTATCTCAAACAGGGATTATAACTTAACTGATCCACAACAATTTAAAATGTTTTTATAAAAAAATACGCCCACCTCCATCTTTTCCGACATAAGCAGTCTTGAAGTCCAATATAATTTGGATATAAAATCTGCAGGATTCCCCAAAAGTCATCTTGAAGAAGGGAGGAGAAACTGAAAAGATGTTCCCCAGTCACTTGCAGAGCATCGGAGAGAGGCCAATATTGAACAGGTACGTCCGCAGATGATCATGTCCGATGATAATTCTACAACATGCCACTCCTTCCACCCTAGAGAGAAAAATGGATTCGGAGCCACTGCAAAAGTGTAAGACAAAATTGGGTATGGAAAATAGTAACTAGAATCGAAAACCAAAGCACCATCAACTCATCTGCCAACTCAGAGTAGCTTGTAGTGAATTAATAAACACTTTTTACTTTATAACTTTGAATTAATGAATGAAAAAGTTGTTAATCATTTCCCACGTATAACATATTCCTATATTTCTTATTAGCATACTCAATGCGATTTCTGCAGAAATTGTCACATCGGCATCACTAGGCAACGATAGCCTGGTTCGCTAGGGTGTCATTCCCATTATCAAGGGTAGTGAGTTCGAATCTCGACTTAATCGAAGATCCACTGGCATATTAAAAGTGGGGGTGGTATCGTGCAAGTGCAATGATACCTCTAAGGTGGCAGACCAAGTAGAGGTCTTTTACTCGATCCATGTTTCAAAATCATAGAGTCTCCACACGTCTGTTTTTATCTAACTGGTAGGGCGCAGTTCAGGTTTGGTTGGATGGGTTTTATGGCGCAAGTTCCAAATATGGACATGCTGTGCCAAGAATAAAGTTTTAGAGAAGATGTTTTATTTTTTATTTTTAAAACTCAAGCAACATATATATACATATATATATATATATATATATATATATATATATATATATATATATATATATATATATATATATATATATATATATATATATATATATATATGAAATAAAATTAATCAAATATATAATTTTAAAATTTAAAATAAAAATAGTATAAAGTTGCTAACCTATTGCTGTCAAATAAGCAAATAGGTTTCTGTGGGGTGGTTCACCCAGCAAATCAAACATGGTTAAAAGATTTGTTTGGAAAAATTTTAGACGGTAAACGTTAAAAGTAGGACACGTGAGATTAAAATATGAAACACGGTATATGGTTCATCGCACGTATCACACCAAGGATTTAATTCATGTAAGAATAAATGTCGGTGTGTATAACGTTTGTGTCTGATACGAAGGCGAGTCAATCTCACGTCAGCACTTTGTAAGGGTAAAACTGCAAATGAGATGAGGGATGAAAAAATGGCATGTAATTTGTTGCCGATCTGCAAATTCCATGATTCCTGTCATAGAGAATGTATAAACATTTTAACACCTTTTCTCACATCTAAGAGCAGAACGGATGGTAAATCTGTACCTGATGCAGTCTTTGCAGCTGCATCCTCTCTCTCATTTCTAAAAAGACCTACGCGGCTTGGTATCCAACAAAATACAATTTCTTTTCCTTTGCCAGCGAGGGAATCCAGTGCTCTGAAAATTTTGGACACAATAGGGTGACAGGTGAAAGTATTGTTTCTCAAAGCTTCTAAAATACTCATGCTGTCAGTGTAGACACAATATTGATGACAATCATCTGCATTCACGTGCTGAAGCGCGTAAAATATAGCGGCGGCTTCAGCAGTAAAGATGGAGCAGGATGAATGTAGGCTGTAACTAAAATCTGTGTTATTAATAAAAACTCCACAGTCCACACATGTCCTGCTGTTTTAGAACAATCTGTGAATACAGATTTGTATGATTGATACACAGCAATGAGAAGAAAATAGCTGTTGAAACACAATAGATGCTGTGTCCGATTTTCTGTACTGAGTAAAGGTATTAATAAATGTATTTGTTGGGTTATACCAAGGCGGATGAGCAAATTGGTCTACAGATTCAATCCGAATATCACATAGGTCTGTAAGCAAAAGTTGTGATTTTGCTCGTGTGAAAAATGGTGGGATGTTCATTGGACGAGCATTATATAGTCTCTTAAAAGAGAGGTGTTAGGAAACATGGAATGCATAGGATGATGAGGGGTTGATATGACCTTAGTGTAATAATTGAGATACTGCTGCAATCATCTCAGGTCTAATGGTAATTGATGGCATACCACGTATAGACTCTGGACGGGGGATGTGCGGAATGCCCTAGAACATATCCTCAAAATAGAGTGATGAACTGTGTCCAGTCATCGTAAAACAGAAGCTCTAGCCGATCCATAAACAACACATCCGTAGTCAATGCGGGATAGAATCAATTACTGATAAATTCGAACTAGTGATGTGCGATCTGCACCCCAAGATGTATCTGACAACACCTTGAGAATATTAAGTGTTTGCTCACACTTCTTCCGCAAATGTAAAGTATGCGGGAGAAAGGTTAATTTTCGGTCAAAGATTATTCCCAGAAATTTTATTTCATCGAGTACTTGTATTGGAGTGTTGTTGATATTAATGACTGGATCCTTATGCAGGCTAGTCTTTCTACAGAAGTGGACACATTTACTCTTGCTTGGTGATAAGGTATAGCCATTCTCAGCACACCATGAAGTAAGTTTGTTAACTGCTGTTTGCAGTTGTCTCTCAATTAATCTTATGTTAGAGCCCTCACATGATATTTGCAGGTCATCAACAAACAAGTTACCATGTACTGATGATAGAAGTTGATGAAGAATCTTACTAATGAAGAGAATAAAAAGTGTGACACTTGAAATAGAGCCCTGAGGAACACCCTCAGATTGTTTAAAAGTATTGAATGTTAAGTTTCCAATATGTACTTTAAAACCACGGGAGCATAAAAAAATTCTGCAGGAATATTGGAAGATTACCCCGAAAGCCAAAATCATATAATGTACGGAGAATTCCATATCGACATGTACGGTCATATGCCTTCTCTATGTCGAAGAAAATGGAAACCAGTGATTTCTAAGCACAAAAGCGTTGCGGATTTGAGTTTCCAAGTGTGTCATATTATCAAGAGTGGATCTTCCATTACGGAAGCCACTCTGATTCTTATGAATACAATTATTGGTTTCTAGGACATAGATGAGACGGGTATTGATCATACGTTCAAGAGTCTTACATAAGCAACTCGTCAAAGCAATTGGTCGATAATTTGAAGGATCCTTACCAGCTTTTAGGACAGGAATCACTATTGCTTCTTTCCATCGAGATGGAAATTCATTTTCATGCCAGATCCTATTGAACAGGTAAAGTAAGTTCGACAGGGAGTCTGGACTTAAATCTAGAAGCATGAGATAACTGATTCCATCAGGGCCTGGAATGGTGTTATTGGCCTGCTGTAAAGCTTTCTTCAATTCAAACATTCCAAATTCACAGTTGTACGATAAGGCTTGTCGATGGTTGAAGCGAGCTGGTACTCGCTCAGCACGACTCTTTGTCCTCAAAAACGAAGGACTATAAGAGTTCGAGCTTGAGACATTAGCAAATGCTTCCCCAAGGCCGTTATCCGTAAGAAAAGAGTATATAGCAGCTCCGGATTTCAAAATAGGAATAGAAAATTCTCTATAAATTCCATTGGCTGCTTTTACCTTTCTCCACAACAGCTTACTGGAAGTTGAAGATGTTATTGAAGATACAGGACCAGGATTCCTTCTGACTTTGACGACGAGTTTTGCAAGCTAATGCTTTTGCTCTCTTAAATGCGATAAGTTTCTCCGTTGCAGGGTACCTCCTAAATATCCACTATAACTTCCTCTTTTTTATATGTTTTTGGCATTCTTTGTTCCACCAAGGTTTGCAATGCCTGTGTGGTATAGAAGAACTCTTAGGTATTGATGCATCAGCTGCATTCTTAATTATTTCCGTAACTTTACAAATGGCAATAACAATATCTTCGATCAAAACCATTTTAGCATCAACAACTGCCAATTGTGTAAATAACGTCGAATCTGCCCGACTGTACACGTAAGTAGGTAAGAGTTATCTTATACTACCACCTCCAGTCTGGGAGACGACGAGAGGAAAATGATCGCTATTATGCAGATCATTTCCTACATTTAAATTCAGCAATGGCAGAAGTGAGGGAGAACTAATGGCTAGATCGAGAGAATGAAATGTTCTAGTAGGTATGTGAAAGTAAATCTTCTCGTTGGTATTAAGCAGACAGAGACTATTGTCTAAAATACACCGCTCTATCTGCCGACCGCGAGAATTTGTATCATCACTTCTCCACAAAGAATTATGGCCGTTAAAGTCACCTAACAGCAAAAATGGTGTTGGCAGCTGATCTATTATTGCATCGAGTTCTTCTTGGTGGATGACATCATGTGGTGGCAAATACAAGCTAGAGACTGTCAACAAACATTCTGTATGAATTCGTACAGCTACAGCCTGTAGTGTAGTATTTAAAGGTTGAGAAGTGCTGCGATAGTTATTGGATGTTAGTATGCAAACACCTCCAGACACTGAACCATCGTCACCACAGTCTTTTCTAAAGCTTTTAAACCCACACATGGAAAAGTTATTGCTGGACTTCAGGAATATTTCCTGAAGTGCAACACATGCGGGGTTGTAAACTGAAATTATAGACTTGATATCATCATGATGAGAAGGCAAACCATGGGAGTTCCAAGAAACAAAGGAGGCTATTAGTCAGTTTGAAGAGCTCCATTCCCGGAGCTGAAAGGCATGTCATCTGACATCTCCTCAAGCGATAGATCTTCGTCCGAGAGATGTAAGGAAACAGCGTCAGCCTCCAGGGATAAGGCTTTAAGGGTGGATATGGAGGGCCTAACATTGCCCTCTTTTGCAGATTTTAGTTTTAAGGCCTTCAGGGCCTTGGATTTAGCCATCGGAGCTTTTCTACGGGGAATGGTTGTGGTGGAGAGATTTTGGTCTCTGTACAGATGTAAGGGGTAATTTTACTGTTGGATGTGAAAGAGCATCCGTTTGCGTACTAGCCGTTCTGGTGACTTTGGCGGCTACAGATGCATAGCTAACTCCTGCTTGAGGTGTACGAGCTGTAACAGCACGTCTCGCCTCGAGATATGAACAATTATTCTTAACATTAGTGGTTGTGATCTCCGTTTCTAGTATCCAGATAAGACAACTTCTAGCGTAGGAGGGGTGGTCGCCTTTACAGTTTACACACCTCTCCTTTGCAGAACAAGACGAGCTGTCGTGGCCAACCGCTGTGCAGTGAGCACAAGTCAGTTTGCCTCTGCAAGCCGCTTTGGAGTGACCAAATCTCTGGCACTGGAAACAACGTAAAGAATTTGGAATAAATGGCCTGACGGACAGATACATGTACGCAGCTTTAATATGATGCGGTAGGTCTGGCGTCGCAAATGTCAATACGAGATGTTTAGTGTTGATAATCTGCCCATCCCGTCTGACAGTGATGCGTTTTACAGCACAGACCTTTTGATCTTTGAAATTTTCTAAGATCTCGTCCACAGGCGTATTTAACAAATCCTTGGCGGATACCACACCACGTGAAAAGTTAGGATTAATATAAGGTTGGACGGACACCTCAAAGTTAGCAAGAATGTTTATGCTGCTTATAAGAGTAGCCTGTGCCTCTGAAGCAACTTCTACCATTAGATCTCCAGAACGAAGTTTCCGGATGCTCTTCTCTTCTCCGACATTGCCAGCAATTGTTTTTTTGATTAGGAAAGGGGATACATTATCAAAAGTACCCTCCTTCCTTTTTACAATGTATAATCTTGATTTTATTATATTCATTGTGTGCTCCCGTGGAAAAGAAGGAAAAATGTTTGTTTCCATATTAGAAATGGAATATTCGGGACCTGACAGCACCACCCACCACCGAGTCCAACAAGGGGATGCACCAATGCTAGCCAGGTCCTATACGCTCACAATACATCCCTGAAGTGGCCTCCACCCGTAACGAGTCACCCAGTAGATGTACCGATCGCTTGATCCATAAAGCCGATTGATGTGCTGAGGACCACAACACACCTCCCGTCTACCTGAAGCAGAAGCCAAAGTAATGTGCTAGTCTCTCGGGGCCTCAATTACCAAAACCCTCCTTTCCAGAGACACGGGTCTCCACGCACGACAAACACGTGGGAGATTTAGTCCTCAAGAGTATCTAATAGCAACAGAGCGGCGAAAGCTATTCAAGGGGAGCCCTCAACCTCTTTCGAGGCAACCACAATGAGGGAAAAAAGGAAGAAAAAGCAAAAGAGTAGAAGAGAGAAGAAATTAAAGAAAAGGACAGATCACTGGGGTACCTCGGGATTGTGACACCCGTATTTGCTTAAAGAAGGTAAACCCCCTGAGGGGTTCGCAGCTCAGGGCTAGGTACAGGGAAGCCTGCTAGGGCAACAACATCGAAGTCAATGAACTGATGTTTTTAAAGTATCTCTCTACTTGCTGAAGCCAGACTTATAAAAATAAATTCTTTGTTTTCAAAATAAAAGGATTTTTACGTAGGGGATGGTTTAAACGGGAGGCAGCTTGGTAACAGCTCCCTTCTGTAACATCAAAATAAATCTTATGTTAAGAAACAACTTTTTTTTTTTTTTTTTTTTTTTTTGAAAGAGGTACATGCCGGATACCTCAGTTCTCAGTTCCCGCTCAGACTAAGACAAGAGATTCTTGCTCTGCTCTGAATGAGAGCTTCTCATAGATGGTCTCATCGAGAGAAGAAAAAAATTCCAGGAAATTTCTAAACATTCAGTTCAAAGGAATCCCGGGACCTGAAAAGTCCTCCCCAGTCTCAACAGCATACGGAAATTAAAATATTTATTTAAAGCTATAGAAATCCCTTTATACCTAAAGAACTGTTCATTACTTCCAAAACCTATACTACACATACCATCATATTTTGGCATGTATTTTTACTCGCGTGTGAAAAAATAACTGACAAAATCTTGTAACATAAGATATCTTTTTACAACAAATAGTTACTAATAAGTATTAAATAAAAATCTAGGAAAATAAAATGCAGAGATTATTCCAAACTAAATATTAAAATAAAATTTGTATTTCTAAATATATCTCCATCCATCGCAAATAATAATTTCAATTAAATATTTTATTCATTTAAATGTTTTCTTAAAATAGCTACATATGCACAATATTAACAAAGCATTTGAGATTTTATAATTAAAAAGAAAAACTACACATATAGTTATATATAATTTAAATTATAAAATTTTTACATGCTATTCAAATTAGTTTAACACAAAAATATCATTATAACTCATAGGACTTTGTCTTCCATCAAATTTAAATTCAAGAGACAAATTATTTATTATTTAAAAATAAAAATTTCAATAATTCTAATGACATGATTAAATTTTATATCATTCATGTATCATGTTAAAATATAAAGCAGCTAATTGCTAAAAAATTGTAACTAAATTTTCTAAAGAACAATATCAATTAATAGTCATCATATAAAATTATTCGACATTTAAAATTATACACACTAAAGTCATAAAGTGTTAAAATGAACTTAAATTTTCCAAGGAATAATATTGTAATTGCCATAACATGATAATTATTCGGTATTTAAAATGATAGAATAAAATCATAACGATGAACTTAAATTTTCAAAAGAGCAATATCGTAATCATCATGACACAATAATTATTCGTTATTCAAAAATTAGGATGCTAATTGTGATTGTGTTTCAATTTCCTGATAAATAATGTTGTAATTATGATAATATATATTAGTTACTGGATATTTTAAAAATTAAAATTTTAATTAATTAACTGTGTTAAATAGTTGAATTTAAATTTTCTAAGGAACAGTATCAGAATTATATTAACATATATAGATTGTTTGGTATTTTAAAAATATAGATATTAAATAATTTATGCATTATTATTAAAGAATTCTAAACACCAATATTGCATTTTACTTAAAATACACAAATTATATTTGACAATTAATTGAGGAAATTATTTGAATTTATTAATCAAGAATATTATAATAGTCATGACATTCAAAAATTTGTTTTGATGTTTACAAGTTACAATTTCAAATTATTTATGTGATCAGTTTAAATTTCTTAAATAATATTGTAATGGTCGTTTAACACACATTTTTTAAAAAGAAAAATTCAATAGTATGTGCCTTTAAATTTTAATACCTAAAGAATAGTACTAAATTTGTTTGGAGCAACATTTTTATCATTTATTTTGAATAACAATACTTCACATGCTTTTTTAAACAATTTTTAAATTTATTAGAAAAAATGTTTGATATGGAGTAATTTTATATATTGCATTAAAGCACAATGAAAGTGAACTATATTTCATTCTAGAACACACAACTCGTTGTCTTTCTTGTCTGTATAGAATTTGGTTAAAAATGGCGGCAGGTCTGGAGCCTGCAGCAGCGAAACCTAGTGAAAGTTAAGGCAATTAATCATTGCGCTCGAGTTGTCGAGTCGTAACTCTAGCAGCCTTGTTAGCCACCGGTAATTGGCTGCCAGAGCGATACCCTCTAAGCTCGAAAGGGGGAGCTTATGTCACAAACGAAAATATTATTTTTAGTTGTAAAAAAATACTTGGCAAGCAAAACGCTGAGCCTGGACAGGACAATTTCTTAAGGATTTCTGTTTATGCTGCTCTCTTTCTGAGGAGAAGCCTACCTACAATGAGGTGAAAACTCGGGCGATTGAGCATGCCAGACCGAAATATTTTTACCTTCTTGGAAATGTCTTCTACCTGTTCCTTTTAGAACAGAAGAACATAAAATTACTTTTTTGTTAGTTGGCCTGATTAGGATGATTGCGAGGAATTCCCGTCGTTCATAAAATCGTGAGAGTTGAGGAGAAATGCCTTATGTCTTTAAATCTCATAAACCGGGATTTTTGGATCAGATGGATGTTTCGATACAATTTATTTTAGCATTACATATTATTGCTTTATTTCAAACACTTACATAGAATTAAAAGTTGAAAAAAACGTTTAAATAAAATATTTAATTTACGTTTGATTAAAATAATTATTTATCATTTTATTAATTTATAAAATTATTTTCAATTTAATATATTAAAATTATATACAGTTTAAAAGAATCAGGTGAAACTGTAAGTTAAGTTTAACTAATTTAGAATGACTCAGAGAATGCTTACAGTGTAACAACAGCAACTTTCTAAGCGAGCAATTGGAATATCGAATCTCTTGAATCTCGAATTTTTTGGAGACATTTTTCTGGATTCAAATCCTTAAATTTAAAAGTTATCGTAAGCCGAACCCAGTACACTGAGTCTCAAAAAACTTATTGAAATCAAAAGCCAAAAGAGATAGAAGTATCGAATCTCTTGAAGCATAAAAATTTCTCTCTCTAATTTTAGAAAAAAAATTTTAATTCAATTAATTTAATTTAAAAACCATTATAAAGTCACTTCCACTGAATTAAACTCCTTAGAACTCACAAAATTCAAAACCTAAAAACAATGGATAGAAAATTCAAATTTAAATATTATTTTCTAGATTCGAATCTTTATTGAAATTTGCCTTATAAGCAAATCCTATTGAATTAAATTCCATGAAACTCATTAAATTCATAAGCGAAAAGAGATGGAAATATAAAATCCTCTAAAGGACAGATAATTTGAGTATTACTCGTACAAACATTTTTTTCAAATCTCAGGCAGAATTATTTTTGAACGAAAAGTTCTGAGAAAAATCTTTGGTGCTGTAAACAAAAATGAAGTCTAAAACGTTGACAAAATATTGAACTGCAGAAATTGTTTAAGAATATAAATATCATCATCAAATTCAGTATAGATTTTGCGGACCACGCGTGCAGATTAGGGCCCTTATCATTTACATTTAAGATCTGGTCTACCTTTGCTGATCACGGGAATTGGAAGCAACCTACAACGCATTTAAGATTTTCAATAAACCTTTGGTAATTAGAAAAGGGATCGACTAAGTTTCAGAAGGACAGAGTGTGCTAAGGGGGATCTTAAAAATAACTAATTCGAGATCAATTGCAAAAAATCAATGAATGGAAGAAAGTTCCTGAGAAGGCTTTCAATCATCAAGGGCTGTCGTCTCAATCGAAGAAAACGCAGATAAAATGTCTGACAAGTTTCAATATTCATGTTGTAGTAGTTGTTACTAATGACGCTTTGACAAACCCAGCTCGCTAGCCGACGACTATTCACATTAAAGCCAGTAAGGTGTGTCTTTTATTTAACCAGAGCATCGGGAAAGTATTACTTTGCTCTTCAAATCCTCTGATAGATGGCACCTACAGAGGATCCACTCCATCAATTTTGACATTGATCAGAAGAGGGAGGATAGTTTCTACGTACCATTATACCCATGGTAAATGTTCACTGACCGACTACAGGACTTTCGATTCCACAGATTTAACGAGTAGGTATATCACCTGTTCTTGGTGGGTCTTTGGTGGTAATGGGAATCGAACCCCGATCTTCCGGAAGGAAGGCCGTTGCCCAAACCACTAGGCTACCACTGACATGGGTAATCTCTTTAAATGGATGAGTGATCTTCTCTCTCAGCGTTTCTTGCATGTTAAATATGAAAACCTCACCAAACGAGACTCAAAACTCAACGTTCTTCCTTGTTTGAGTTCTAAAGACTTGCAAATACTCTTAATGTTTCCGATTTAAGACTTCTTACTTTTAAGTCTACTGCCTTATCTGGTAATAATAATTCTGCTACTACTAAACTGGACTTAATTTGACCCATAAATAAGTAAAATTCAATTCAGGCTGAGTTGAGGTCTTTTGCTCTAGCCACTATCCATGAGAGGTCATATATAGGTCAAGACTGCTTACGTGTATATACTGATGAATCTCCGGCTTCCTCTGGTGCTGGTGCCTACTCCTTTGGTGCGTTCAGCTTTAGGAAATCTTATAGCGTTTGGTTGGGCAATTTTGATGGTGAAAGTTTTACAATATTTATGGCTCTTAAAGATACTGCTACTATCTCTCAATAAAATATTGTCATTCCTATATATTCTCAGGCTGCAATTAAAACCACTTCTGATTACAGCCCATCAGAACATCCTTACCCATCAGAACATGAATTTAAATGCCAGCAAATTATTGATACATTCTTCAGTAATGGAACTTCAGTGGATCCCCTCCCACTGCGGTATACAGGGCAATGAACAAGCCAGCGAGTTGTACAGAAAAGCTTCGACACTCCATCCACCTTGTCTCCTGATTCCTCTTCGAAATGCCAAGAGACTTCTCGGGGACAAAATTCAATAAAAAAGGATTTTTATAAGGTTGACTGATAGCAAATCTTGGGATTGCCTAATTGACAGCCTACTCAACTTTCTTTTGCCCTTAAGATGAAATAAGTGGCGTGTTTTACAATTATCACTGGACATGCTCATCTGTGGGCCCACCTGTTCAAAATTACTCTCTTCTCTGCTATACTCTTCAAATGACTGGGGACCATCTTTTCAGATGCCTCGCTCTCCATCGGTGGCTTTCGGATCTTGAGAGCGGACTTCCAGCAGGCTCCTTCCTCCCGCAAGTTCTACTTCTGAACTATAATAGGCGGAGAAAACGTTAGTATGGGCGTAATTTAAAAAATACGTGAATGTTTCAAAGGTTATTCGAGTTAGATTTTAATATTCATTTATTCTTTTTCTTTTATACTTTAATTTTCGGCCAATCTTCATGGTTTACTAGCATCATAAGCATGTATTTATAAAAGTAAAAAATAAAAAAACGTTTGTCCTGTCGTTTTTGTTAAGTAAACAATTTATAGGCACAGATTTACATAATAAAGGAAACAATATCAGATATTTAGGAGGCGGTAGATTTTTGGGAAACATTTGCATAGTTTGAGGGAAAACTGCTGTTATGAAAATGTTTATATTAATATATTTATATTCATTTAACATTTAATAATTACTTTATTTGTTCAAAACGTTATTTTACTCCTCAAAAGGAGATTATCTGGGGGAAAAAATCGAATAGGCTGAGTGCTTGAAAATCCCTTTCAGTTATGTTGTGATTAAATAATGAAGGTGGGATACTTTTCATCCTAATTAATATAAATTTTCAGCTTTTGAGGCCTTGGAAAAGGCGAAGACACATTCTGAGAAGAGAGCAAAAAAGGTATATTTTTAAATCATAAAATTCTGCAAATAGTGGTATTTTTTTAAAGAAAAACCTGTGTAAAAAAATTGAATCTGATTGCCTAAATATATTTTCTCTTTACTTCCATAGTAATAAATATATGACCACCTTAAGAAGAGCAACAAAAAAATCCAACTCTATTCTTGAAGAGAGAAAAGCTCCGCAGTGAAACATTATATAGTTTGAATTCATTATATTGGAGCATATACATATATATATAAGATACTTTATAGGAAGCTATAATTAGTATTACTTATATTTTAAATTAATCACAAACTTTGCCACCAATACTTCGAAATGAAACGTGGTTTTTGTTATTCAAAGATTTTGATATTTCATTTCGTGTAGCTGTTCTTGTTGGGCAAAAATGCAATGAAACAAAATAAGAACTTTATGTGTTGATAGTGTTTAGTAGGTAAAATTTCTCACAAAACACATCGTAAAATAAACTTAATTTCTGAAGGTATGCATAAGAGATTCTTGTTTTAGTTTTTTATATGCGTGAAAAAAACTTCAATACTAATTAAACAATTTATCTTCTTGAAATTCACAGCCTCCCAAATATTTCTATAATGGAAAGTTCAAAAAAAGAATTGTAAGCGTTAAGCATTTTCATTTTTTACCGGGGTAGTCCATAAGATATACATATAACAAATAAACACGAGTTTCGAATGCTTGGAGAGATACTACTTCGTGTAATCAGTTTTAATCTTCATAAATAAAATCTATATTTTGTTCTTTAACCAAAAATTTTTGTCCGGAGTTGAATTCAGAATGGCATCACGGAATGGTGAGGAGGTGATATCAAATTGACAGTCATCAGGTAACTCAAAGGTAAAACTAAGTTTAACTTAAAGATTTTAATTACAAGTTTGTAATTCCTTTCACTAATAATAAACCCTTGCTTAAAATCCCCGTAAAAAGTTCCTCATATTGCAATGTAATTCATTTAATAGATGTAAAATTCTGCTCCGGAGCTTTTCTCACTTCAAGAATAAAGCGCGTGTGATTTTGTTGCTGTTGTATAGTGCCTAGCTAGTAAAGTTTACATCTTTTAGCGATACAAGGATCAGAAGAGATGGCCCTTTATGCAGTAGATGTGCTATCGCAACCTCGAAAGCGAGTCTTACAATTTAGAAGCAGGAAACACCCATATTTTATGTGTCCCGCCTACAGGTATCATTTCATATGGAGGACATTGCAACCATGATATTTAACCCAGCCACCATTAGCGAACACGGAGGCCATTCGATTGGGTCAGGATTTCAAATCACTACCTTCCAACAGCAAGAGTGAACGCCTTAACCAACCAGCGCATAGCCTGCGAATCTTTTCTAATACACATAATTCTATGCATTACTGATGAAAGTATATATATATATATATATATATATATATATGTATGTACACTACTACACATTAAAATTGCTACACCAGGAAGAAATGCAGATAACAAAATGATATTTATTGGACAAATATATTATACTAGAAATAACAAGTGATTAAATTTTCAAAAAATTTAGCTGGATAGATCCTGAGAAATCAGGACCCAGAACTACCATGTCTGGCAGTAATAACAGCTGTTATACGCCTGGGCATTGAGTCAAACAGAGATTGGATTGCATGTACAGGTACAGATGCCCATGCAGCTTCAACACGATGCCACAATTCATCAACCGTAGTGACTGGCGTTTGGTGACGAGCCAGTCGCTCGGCAACCATTGACCAGACGTTTTCTATTGGTGAAAGATATGGAGAACGTGCTGGCCAGGGCAATAGCCGAACATGTTCCGTATCAAGGAAGGTCCGTACAATACCAGCAACATGTGGTCGGGCATTATCCTGCTGAAACGTAAGGTTTCGCAGGGCTCGAATAAAGAGTAAAGCCACGGGTCGTAACACACCAGAAATGTAACGTGCACTGTTCAAAGCACCGTCAATGCGAACAAGAGGTGACCGAGACGTGTATCCAATGGCACCGCATACCATCACGCCAGGTGATGGGCCAGTATGACGATGACGAATGCACGCTGTCAGTGTGCGTTCACTACGATGCTGCAAAACACGGATGCGACCATCATGATGCTGTACACAGAACCTGGATTCATCTGAAAAGATGACATTTCGCCATTCGTGTGCCCAGGTTCATCGTTGATCATACCATTGAAGGCGCTCTTGTCTATGACGCAGCGTCAAGGGAAGCCGCAGCCATGGTCTCTGAGCTGAGAGTTCATGCTTCTGCAAACGTCGTCGAACTGTTCGTGCAGACACTTGTTGTCTTCCAAACGACCCCGTTTCTTGACTCACGGCTCGTAACGTAGTTGCACGATCCATTACGACCATGCGGATAAAATGCCTGTCTTCTCGGCTGCTAGTGATAGGTGACCGTTGAGATCCCCCATGGCGTTCCGTATTACCGTCCTGAACCCATCGATTCCATATTCTGCTAACAGTCATTGGATCTCGACCGACGTGAGCAGCAATACTGCGATAAAATAAACCGCAATCCCGGTACGCTACAATTCGACCTTTATCAAAGTCAGAAACTTGCTGGTACGCATTTCTACTTTTTACACGAGGCATCACAACAACTTTTCACCAGGCAACAACGTTCAAATGCAATTTGTGTATGAGGAACCAGCTGAACAATTTCCTCATTTAAACACAATGTAGGTGTCGCTATTGGCGCCTGCTTTATCTGAATGCGCTGAAAAGCTAATCATTTGCATATCACAGCACCTTCTTCCTTTCGTATAAATTTCACGTCTGTAGCATGTCGCCTTCTTGGTGTAGCAAATTTAATGGCCAGTAGTGTATATATAAAGTATTTCTTTTCTTCCTCTTCGTCGAATGTGTTTTCGTTTTTTTCAATTTGTTACCACTCAGAATGACACTGAAACAAGGATAAAGAGTCCTGACTTAAATATTGAACAATTTCGTTGTAAAAAAGATTTTTAAACATTTCACACTTCGTTCGATTTTTTTCCCCTAACCTCAACGGGGGACTTCTCGTTTTGTGACGCAAATTATCGTTCTGAGAAACTGTTCATTTATTTTCCAATGCATTCTCTTTTACGTTGTTAAAAGTACAACTTTATGTTTCTACTCATTTGAACTGTACTCACAAACTATTTTTAAAATCTCTGTTTATAAAAAATATCAAACTGCTCATTGTATTTCTTTTCAGTTCCTTACTAGGGGATGATCCACGAAATTACGTTTTCTCCTGTAAAATATAAATTAATTAAACAATTGTCAAGTCAATCGTAAACTGGAAACTTATTGAACCTAATATAAATTTATATAAACGAATGCATCAAAGCTGGTGCATTTTTGACTCATACACTGCTGGAAGAAAGTAGGACAGTCATATTTTATAAATTACGCTTTAAATTTTAGCGCAATTAATGTAATTTTTCTTTTATTTACCACTAAGAAAGTATTTAAGACTAAGATTTACCACTTTTATTTACCACTACGAAAAATAATACTTAAGGATTTTTGGCCAGTCAAAAAATGAAAAGAGCACCTGCAAAAAAATTCTCATTTTGGAATCTGTAGCTGTTTAATATGTTTTAAACATTGTTCTTTTAAGCAGTCTTTTTTTAATTTCCTTGAAAACAATCCTCAATTTTGTACAGTTAAGATGCCTACGGGGTAACTTTTAAATGAATTTCAAAAAGGCCGAATTGTGGCATGTAATGATGTGGGCAAAAGTCCACATCATTACAAGACAAATTTGTAAGCACCTACATATCAGTCCAAAATATGTTTCTAATTTCTTGAAAATTTAGATTTTTCAGAAGAAAGCAAAGATTGGTAGGCTTAAAATATTGACTCTATGTAATTAAGAAAAAATCTTTAAAGAATAAAAAATAATAATAATAATAAACGCGTCGAAGCATTGGAAAAGCACAAGAGCCATCTGGCTTCACACATGTAACCAGAAGAGCACTTGACAACTACATAAAAAAATCGGATCCATTCATATCCAAGAAAAGAAAGCACCATCCTAAATGGAACGGAAGTCATATGGAGCACCGGCCACAGAGGGTCAAAGAACACATCCTTTGGAACTCCAAATGGACTTCAGTTGATTTTTCTGATGAAATAATTTCACTTTAGATGGCCCAGACTGTTGTCCATATTATTTGGCATTGTCTGGGTACACAAGAAAAAACTTATTTTAACTGACAAATAAGAGGAGGCTGTTTAATGATTTGGATATCAGTTGGCTACGTTGAAAAGATCAATCTAATGTTTCTGTATGAAAGACAGAGACATACAGATTACATTCAAATTTTAAATTTAGAGCTTGTTCACTATAGTGCTGAGTTAGGCACAGAAAATTGGATATTTCAAAAACATGGAGCGTCAATTAATACGGCCAGTGGCGTTAAAAATTGGTTTGGAGAAAATAATGTTTTCTAGTATTGCCATAGGCAGCTAAAAGTACAGACCTTAATATTGTTTAAAATATGTGGTCAGTAACTGTGTGTGTTCGGCGTGCAAGCAAAATGAATCTATGAACTTCCAGGAGCTTTGAATTGTGTTTCGAACAATTTTTGGCAAACTAAAACTCAAGACTTGTATGATTCAATGGCAGATAAGCTTTGAAGTAGCTAAAGCAAATGACAGAAGAAATGATTATTAACAAGACTTTTACTTTCATTATTTAGAACTGACCTTCTACTGTTTTCACACAGTATGATATGAATGAAATTAATTTTTTAATTATAAGCAAGTATTTTTTAATTTTTTTAAAAATTGCTGTAATTAAATTATTTTGTAAAAATTCAAAATTCTTCTCTTATTTGAAAAAAACCTTGTGTCCTATTTTTTCCAGCAGTGTATAATATGGGTAATTGTATGATGCCCTGCTACTAGGCTTTACCCTTTTAAAACTACAAGGGTCGGATATGACGTCACCTTATGTTGTTGGGCACTCAGTGTGTGTGCCATCGTAGCCTCGAAACTGGTTTTCGTCATGAAGAAGCTGGAACCAAAAAAGCCGCTACAAATATCACTTCACATGGAGGACCATGACATATTTAACATGCCCCATCCACCATTAACGATCTATCTTCTATTGCATGGAAATTCGAACTCCCAATAGCGAGAACGAACGCTCTAACCAACCAGACAAAAACGCCCCTCCATAAAATACATTATTAGAAATATTTTGCTATTTGAAGTTTTTTTTTTCTTTCCTATTCATAAGTTACTTTATTGTGATATGGTATTAAGTGATATTATTAAATAAAATATTACTATACACACACACACATATATATATGTAAATACTATAATATACTTAAATAAAGTATTACTATATATACATATATATTTATATATATATAGTAATAGTTTATTTAATAATATCACTTAATAACATATCACAATAAAGTAACTTATGAATTGGAAGGAAAAAAATCTTCAAATAGCAAAATATTTCTAATAATGTATTTTATGGAGGGGCGTTTTGGTCTGGTTATATATATATACATAATGTTGAACTGCACAAAGGAAAATATATATATTCCTTTTTGTAGTTCAACATTATTTAGTATCTCGTAAGAACCATTAAAAAGCGAGAATCGCGAGAAAATTAAAAACTGCAAATTAAATTGTCAAATTTATAACTTTTCCAAGGTCAAATGGCAAGATTAAGGCTATTGACAAGGCATTCGTTGTTAAGAAGAAAAATAAGAATGTACTATTAATAAATGCATGAATGAATATACGAATACATGAATTAATAAATGTAAGCCAAAACGCAATTTTTTGAAGTATAATAATTTATGTGGTAAAAAAATTTCAAATTGTGTTTCCCTTAAGTCTTTCAATTTTGCAATGTGACCATTTTCCTAAAGAAAACTGTCTTTTTAGAAAATTTATATTTTTGAAAAAAAAAAATAAAATTATAAGTTTTGAATTTAAATATTTTTCAATAAAAGAAATTACAAAAATTTGCAAAAGAGTCAATATTTCAAAAATATCTAAAAAATGTCTGAATATTTATTTCTTTGTTTCTTATATTTAGAAGAATGTTCACCCAATCGAAGCAAAGTAATTTTGAAATGTGGATCAAAGAGAAATCAAACATAATTTTAAAACAAAGAGAGTTGTCATTTCAATAAAAGAAATAATGTTGGAACTCCTGCTTACGACTGTTTCTTCTTAAAATGATTTTTTTTCTCCCTCTCAATCGTACTTTATCACATTTATTATCCGAGATAAGGAATAAAATCAGAAATAAAATTTAATAATGTTGATTAATTTTAAAAAATTCAGAGAGGAATTTTATTATATTTACTTAGATTTGAATTAAAATATTCTTAAATATAATTACAAATGGATGGTAAAACGACAATTTAACAATAAAGGACCAAAAAACATGGAAACAATTAATCGTTGTTAAGCCAACTTTTAATTACTAAAAGTCCGTCCTTTATGAAAATGATTTAAAAACCTTTAATTGATTTTTTTAATATAATAATTATTCTAGAACAGTACAAAATATAATAATTAGAACAGTTTAAAATAGAACAATTATTCTAGAACAGTGTAAAACAATAATTATTCTAGAACAGTGTAAAACAATAATTATTCTAGAACAGTGTAAAACAATAATTATTCTAGAACAGTGTAAAACAATAATTATTCTAGAACAGTTTAAGATATAATAATTATTCTAGAGCCATTTAAAACGGAATAATTATTCTAGAACAGTTTAAGATGTTATAATTATTCTAGAAACGCTTAAAGCATAATTATTCTAGAACAGTCTAAAAGAAACATTCATAAGCGCTTGTAGGACTTAGTTAATCGCTCGAAGTTCACACTTTTCAATGACTCATTAAATTGAAACCGACAGAATCAATGCTTTCCGGACACTGCAAATATCTCCTTCGGAAGTGAGAATATCCCCTCCGGAGAGCCCCGAACAGGAACGAATGATATCGTGAGAGTTGCGCAAAGGGAACAGTCAGCACTAAAGCTAATCTGATTTCATTAAAAACAAATTATTTTATTTTCAAATATCGTATTCACAAAAGTCTACTTCTACCCTTGGGTGATCCAGGCATTAGTGCTACCAGAAGCTGCTCTGTGCCTTCTCCATGATATCGCCTTCACTGAATCATCTTGCAGCATCGTCTGTCGCAATGAATAAACAGAGACGCATTCGAGGTTTCCTGGTTCATCAGCAAGACCCCTAGGGGTGCGTTAGATTTCGAAGGTGACACGTGATCAAATGTAAATGGTCACCTGAGGTGCATGAAATTGGAATCTAGGCACGAGTTCTTTTCTTAGTGCACAAAATGCAATCTTCCCCAAATCGTATTCTAGATTGTCTGGGATTTGCTTTGGAGGATGCTTATGCAAATCCACTTCTGGTACTCACCTTCACTAGGGTTCACGATGTCATGTGGATCTGATCTAGCTGCTGCTAGATCTCTGAAAGACTGGAAACAACAACAAAAGTCTGCCTGAGATCTTTCATGAACAATTAAGCTATCATTTGAGAGTGTTTTATTGATGCCTTCTTCGATCTACAAAATGATTTTTTCATGTAATGATTTTATATGCCATGGTTGCCATAAGAATATTAAAGTATCAAAGACTGTGTGAAAATGTTATCATCATCAAAATAAGTAGTAGATCAATCTCAAATGTTAAATGCTTTTGTTTTGAGAGTCTGTTTTATTTTTTAACTTTGTATTATATGTGTGTGTGTATATATATATCATTCGATTATACATATTCCATAATATTTCAGAACTCATGAATATATTTTATAGTATATACTGCCCGACATTGAAAATGTAACACCCAGAGAAGAATGGACAAAAAAAAAATGCAAATTTCAAGGTTACGAGTTATGCAAATGATGGGAAATGCGCGGCTATCCAGCACAGGCAGAATAAGCTACAAGGTGAAGAATTGGCAGAGTGGACAATATTCGCGCCGTTATTATTGCTAGGAAAAATAGTCGCTGAAAGATTTTATTTGTCTCAAAGGACTTTTGTAGTTTCAGAGAATGCCAGGCCATCGTCGACAAAGTCAGTTGCATCAGACAGATGAGTTTAAGATGAGCATGGTAATCGGACTGAAATCGTAGCTTACGGCAAATCGTAGCCGACAAGCACCTGGATACGTCCACAGTGCGGCCACTGCATCTAAGGTGATTAGAACAAAGGAAATGTGGAATGTTTGAGGGAAGCCGGTGCAGCAGAGGGACGTCAGAAAACATGGATCGACGCTTCCAACGGGAGACGGTGGTGAATCCGCAAAGCACGTCTACCAAAGTTCTGCAACACGTGCAAGACACCGTGGATGATACCATATCGAATAGAACCATTTACTGGAGACTGGTGGCTAGTGCCCTGCGCTCATGACATCCATTAAGAAGACTACCATTGAACCCACAGCATAGACTCCAATGTGTGGAAGGGTGCTGGATTAGACCGATATTAACAACGGAATGGCACAGTTTCTCATATGTGTTAATCTTCTATTTCTTCAGTGTTAGTCGCCTCGTACGAGAGTGGAATCGACTTGGAGATAGGTTTAATCCTGTAGCAACTGCGGAACCCCCACCACTCGACAACGCGGCATCATGGGTTGGGGCGCCATTACCTACGATTCCAGGTCACCTCTAGTTCGCATTCCCGGCATAAAGTCCACTCAATGTTACGTGAATGATGAGCTGCGGCCATTGACACTCCCCTACCTTCAGGAGGTGTCCAATGCTCTTTATCAGCAGGATAACGCTCAACTGCACATTTCTCACATCTACCAACATGCCCTGCAAGGTGTACAGCTGCTTCCCTGGCCACCGTACTCGCCAGATCTTTTACCAGTCGAACACATTTGGGATATGATTGGACGATATTTGCAGAACTTCCTACTGCCTCCTTCAGAAGACGAATTTAGGCAATGAATGGTTTGGTCGAATGGGAAGCTATTCCTCAGGACGTCATGCATACTCTCCTTGACTCTGTACCTAGATGTGTTGTTTCGTGTATCGCAGCCTACTGTGGTCCTACAACTTACTGATCCGACGCTGTTCTCTCTCCATTAAGCCTATCATTTCGAAATACAGAACACTTGTTGTTCGTTGCTGTCTCTATCTCTCTGCTCTCTCTCTGTTTGCCGAGTTTCATCACTTTCTGACAACTCCTTCCTGATGTTGCATTTTCAATGTCAGGCAGTGTTTTCTTAGTCATGACATCCTTTACTCACATTAGGTTTAAGAGAAATACAAACATTTAGATTAATGTTTGTATTTCCTTAATAAGAGATAAATGTTTGTATATCTCCTAAATCTAATTAAGGCTATAATTTGTTGAAGCATGTTTTTATTGCCTTATCATGTATACTAAATTTTCTGGCACTTTAGGTGTATCCTCTCAGGATCTTCTAGTAATGCAAAAGTTTCAATGAAATAAAACCCTCGTTACAATTTTCCATTCCACTCTCGCATAAAATATTTCTAATAAAAAATGTACTGAACATTTGTTTCACAATAAATAATTAAAATTACATATAAGGTTAAGTAAATAAATTGTCCATATATCTTTGTAACCTTAGCAATATCTTTATAAAATGATATTGAATGATTAATACTTGTGTTCGATAATTTGTAACCAAAAGCAGTTATAGAGCATTTGTACAGTTCCCGCTTATAACTTTCGGAAAGGACTTGCTATAAATAATGAAATACATTTACGTGTAGCAAAGGATAAGACCTGGAGAACTCTCAAGCAAACAACTTGAGAGTTCATCGTCCCCTAATGATTGGATGGCGTTCTTCTCAGATAAATGGTCTCGAGTTCACCCACAACTGAACAACGGAAGACTGCATTTTCTGCCTGCCTGTAGGAGTGGGTGCTTAAGAGTTTTCCTTCCTTGAGAATGTTTTTGTTGTTGCACCAATATTCTTCCCTGCAACGCCTTGATTTGGGCTCTACCAGTTAGACAGAAGCACCCGGCTGAAGTCATCGTGATTTGGAAGCTGGGACCAAGCAGAAGACTCCCAATACTTGGTCTGCCACCTCCAGAGGTATCATTGCGCTTGAAGGACACTACGACTACAATCCCAGTCGCCTTTAGAGAACACGACGGATCTTCTGTTAATTCGGGATTCGAACTCACTGCCTTCCGTTAATGAGAACGACGCATTAACCAACCAGATCACCACGGCCCCTCCTTGAAAACGCCTACCCCCTGAAGGCAAATTACGCTGTGGACATCTATATGTCATGCAACAGTCTTAGACTGTTAGGTAGTCGAATACGCGATGTCAAAACACACGCCCTAACAAATTTACACTCAGAAAGCTGAAGCGCAACATCCATATTCAATAGTTCAATAGTGGTTGGGTTCGAACCTGGGTTTTCCATTCTAAGAGGAAGGTCTAACCATCAGAACTCTAAACAAATCATTAGTAGATTGGTACTTGTATGTGTTAATACTTTGTGGATTTATTTTGGGGAAAATAGCTTGATTAAAAAGTTTTGATTAAAAAATAAAATATATTAGAATCTATGTTGAATCAAAATAGAAAAAATTAAAGTAAAAAACATTTTTGAAGCAAAATGTGCAATTACATTTCAGTATAAATTTGTTTAATTTCATGTTAAGAAAAAATTTATTATATGACTGGTTATATACGAAGCAGATTAAGATGTTTTATTTTAAAAAATGTCAGAATAATGATAAAGTGGATGAGTAAAATTAATATTTGTATGTGTTTGCTCTAAAGTATTAGTACTAGACATAAATATTAATAATATATGTTTAATAATATGAGTTTAAGCAAAATTAACATGCTCATATTTTATTTCAATACTAAACAATGAATTGGTTATAAATGTTAATGGATGTTTTACAATGTAAATGATGTTACTAAGATAAGATTAATATGAAATTATCTATGTCAAGTGGAAAACAATAATGCATTTGTTATAAATGTAAATGTTTTATTCACTCATGTTTACTAATGTGTATTTGAATAAAATTAATATTTATTTCTAATATTAAACTATAAATGTTTAATAAATTATAAAATAAATACAAAGAATAATATATTTTAATGTTTCTTAATAATGTATATATATATATATATATATATATATATATATATATAATAAGTATTAATAATCACTAGTTAATTAATGCTTCTCAATTTATAATAATTAAACTGGGGTGCATTTCCTTATAAATGTTCCAAAGAAAACTGAAATATTCCAGCTTGTGAGTTCAGAAATCCCTTGCCAGCGTGCACCTCTCAAACGGAAATCGCATCGTGCAAACTGAGCAGTCTGATGTTCCCAATAATCGCGCGACGCCAAAAGTCACATAAACATTTTCTCTTTATTTTATTTACTTTTTTTTTCACTCATTTCCAGCAGGCATTTTTCCCCTCGCCAAAACAATCACTACTTATTTGGGAAGTCTCTCGCCCCATTAAATTTAACGAAAGGGATTATTTTCCCCTCTCCGCCACAAGTTAAAAAGCTGGAGGAGGAAGCTATAATTCCCGCGCGCTCTGCAAAGCATCTGTGTCCCATTAAGGAAGCCGCAATGAAAGAGAAATCATTAAACTCGTTACATCTGAAGCAATTAAAGACCAAATATATTTATGCTTGTGCGCTCGCAATCCATTCATTTCGAAGGAAGGAGCGGCCCGTTTCATGTGGCCTCCGGAGACTAAATATCGCCGCACAAATACCGCCAATTAAATAGGGGAAGTCCGAACAATTCTTGCATTCAGGGAACAATTAAAAGGATCTCAATTGAGAAGCTATTCGCACTTCATATTCCAATTTTATTCAGTTGTAAAAAATATTCTACGCACAAAATTTGAAATAATGTAAATTAATTTATTTGTTTTCACTGTACCTTATAAATACAATTAATGTAAATAGATAAAATTGGGAACAGTGGAAGATGTTATTATATTTCAAGTGAAGTAAAATGGACCAGGATGTTTGGTCCCTTCAAGAATAATCACATAGCATCTGATCAAGGTTGTGGAGTATATTTTTGCTCACATGGGGCTTGACACATCTAGAGTATTCTCTATGATGAACAACGAATGGATTGATGATTATTGCTCAAACTTTTATTCCTCATTCAAAATAAGTCATATTCAGGCCTCATTCAGATCATATTAAACTAACTCCTAAATATTAACATGTAAGGAATAAAATTAATTTATATGTTTGTTTCATTACTACCCCTGGTTCAGGTTCGTCATCACAGTAACCATTTATTCATAGCACTGAGTATAAGTATCCTCCAAAACACTGTAAAAATCCTCCGAGGGTGTGTGCCCTTGAATACCCGCGACACTGGGGGGAGGGCGAGTATTCCTGTGTCTCAGTTGAACATTTCATACATATACCAGGTAAATTAATATTCAATTTCGTTTTCTTTTCACATCTTTTTTTTTAAACATTCCTAATTCATATACTTACCCCATATTTTAAAATCTTTATTGATTAATAATCTTATAATATATATATATATATATATATATATATATATATATATATATATATATATATATATATATATATATATATATATATATATATATATATATATATATATATATATATATATATTTATTTATATATATATATAAACTAAAAACTATAAGCTGTTTGGCACGACAGCCCATGTAGGCCAAGGCCTACAGCGCCGATCGCTGTTTTTTTTATCGTGAGGCTCTAGGGGGCGAAGCATATGTCCCGATTGGTGGTCAGCCTTACACGAAATCTCCAGTGTTTAGTTCCCTAGCTCCCAAGCATGTTTGGTACGCAGTTTATCTACCCGCTGAAAGGATGAAAGGCTGAATCAACCTTGCCCAGCCTGAGGATTTTATATATATATAACACGACTAAATACGGTTATATTTTTGTAATTTCATTTGAGAAACTTTTTTTTAATATTTACTTTTTATTTTTTAAATAATATTAATTTATTTCGAAGCCGTACATAGTCTGACTGAATAATAATAATAAGTAAACATAGTCTGACTAACTCAGAATCACATGGAGCTGTTGCCCTGGGTCCCCACCTCTGGAGGGCCCCCAAATCAACTAGAAAGCTTATTCTACGTATTTGTAACAAATTTTATTCCTACCGTTTCTAGAAAAAGTTTCTTTTCTTCGAAAATCTCCTGTTTTTAATTTACATTTTTTATTTTATTACATTAATTATTTTCTTTTGTTTTCTAAATGTAAATAATCTTGCTTTTATTAGAAATTTTTGTTTTAATTTTTAATAGTCATTTCCGATTTGAGTAATTCAAGTTAATCAATTTTTCACATAATATTTTTAAATATTCAAGAAGATTTTGCGTTTTTTTTTTTTTTTTTTTTAATTATATAACTTACTTATAACTTCATCTTACGTTTGCCATACGTAAAAGCCATTGAAACCTTGAGTCAGTGGTTAAGGAAATCAAAAAGTCAAATCTTCGTCTCTTTTCCCTTTAAATTTAAATCTATCCGATATTTCATTAAAAAAAGGTTAAATATTTTAATATACAGTCACATTTTGCCGACTTTTGTCCAGATCTATTAAAATCCTTGCTGAATGAAATTTATTACTATCCATCCTAACTATTAGCCGGAGAATTTTATTAGTCCTCATTAATATTCTAACATTAAAATTTAGTTCAAGCGAATTAAAATTCTTAAATTGTAAAATTTTATAAGCATCTATGGCATTATAATTCGAAAAACTTTATTGGCATTATTTAATCATAACCAGGAGAAGTTTTCTTTCAACTACTGAAATTCTAATCAGGAGAATTTAATAAACATTTGTTAAAGTTTTAATCAGAAGAGGATTTGACTGATTAAAATTCCTAAACTAAAGAATTTCTTAAACATCATTTGAATCACATTAATGAGAGTTTTATTAGTACCTATTAAACCCCTAAACAGGGCAGTTTTTATTGATATCCATCAAAACCTTCTACAAAAATATTAAATGAACAGTTTTAATGAATGTAATATTTTGTTTAAGTATGAATTTTTAATTTAATTTACAATAATTTATATCAAAATAAAAAAAATTGGTGTAATTTTACATAAAGATCCTGGTTGCATTACATAAGGAAAGTGGTTGCATTCAAATTTGCTTGCAATGGATATGTCTCATTTTAAAAGAACTAAAAAATAAGTTAATTTCTGAACGGTATCTATCAAAGAATATTTCACAATCAATAGTTGAATGAAAATAGGCCCAAATTTACAAGATGCTCTATCAATGTATTCTTTTATAACTAAAACAAAATTATTTGTACAACAAAATAATTAGTATTTAACCTTTTTTTTTTATTTTGCATGATGTTTCGAATTCGATTTTTCCATTTTTAATAAAGGGATACAATGACCGGCATTAAAAATGCAACATCCAGAAGAAATGGTCAAAAGAATAATGCAAATTTTAAGGTAGACGTACCTTACCGAGTTATGCAAATAATGTGAAATGCTCGACTCTCCAGCTCACATGGGATAAGATATAAAGTGAGGAACCGGCAGAGTGGGCAATAGCGCCGTTATTGTTACTTGGAAAATAATCGTTGAAAGTTTGCTCTTGTCGCAAAGGACGCCTATTATTGCAGAAAATGCTAGGCCATCACCAGTTGCAGCAGACAGATGAGTTTAAAGGGAGCCTGGTGATCGGACTGAGAAATGCAGGTTGGTCCTTAGATGCAAATCGCAGCTAACAGGCACCTGGATACGACCATAGTGCGGCCACTGCGTCTAAGATAATTAGAACAAAGGAACTGTAGATTGTTTGAGGGGAGCCGGTGCAGCCAGAGAGACGTCAGAAAACATGGATCGACGCTTCCGATGGGAGACGGTGGTGAGCCCACAAAGCACGTCTACCGAAGTTCTGCAACACGGGCAGGACACCGTGAATGATACCATATCGAGTAGAACCATTTACTGAAGACTGGTGGCTAGTGCCCTGCGCTCATGACATCCGTTAAGAAGACTGCCATTGAACCCACAGCATAGATGACAACGTCTGGAATGGTGCCGGATACGACCGATATTAACAACGGAATGGCACAGCATATTCTTCTCATATGTGTTACGCTTCTATTTCTTCAATGTTAATCGCCTCGTACGAGTGTGGAATTGACGTGGAGATAGGTTTAATCCTGTAGCAATTGCGGAACTCACCATCACTCGACAACGCGGCATCATGGTTTGGGGTGACCTACGATTTTAGGTCACCTCTAGTTCGCATTCCCGGCATAAAGTCCACCCAATGTTACGTGAATGATGAGCTGCGGCCATTGACACTCCCCTATCATCAGGGGGTGCTCAATGCTCTTTATCAGCAGGATAACGCACAACTGCACATTTCTCACATCAGCCAACATGCCCTGCAAGGTGTACAGCTGCTTCCCTGGCCACTAGTTCCTTCTAGTTCAGTTCATATTCATGGCACTTAGATGGCCCAACGTTACATGGATGATGTACTGCGACCGGTGACACTCCCCTACATTCAGGAAGTGCCCAACACCTTTTCTCAGCTGATTAAAGCCCGACCGCAAATTGCTCACTTCAGCCAATTTTCCCAGCAGGATGTGAAGCTGCTTCCCTGGCTACTGTGCTCGCCAGATCTCTCACCTATCGAATACATTGAGGATATGATTGGACACCATTTGAAGACCGTGTAACTATCTCCTTCGGAAAACGCACTTTGGTGTCTTCTGAAGCAGACAGGGAATTATTTTGGTTGACAAGGAATGGAAAGCCATTCCTCAGGAGGCCAACCATATTCTCAACTACTCTATGCTTATACGTGTTGCTTCGTGTATCGCTATCCTCAGTGGTCCTACAACTTACTACAACCTACGACCCTCTTCTACCTCTGTATTTGAATATCATTTCGAAATACAGATAAATTATTGTTCGTCGCCATCCCTCATTCTCTGTTTGCCGAGTTTCATTCCTTTCTCTCAACTCCTTCTTGGTGTTGCATTTTCAATATCGGGCTAGGTATGTTAAATTTTACTATTACTATAATTTTTTATTTAGCAAATTTTTGAATTTTTATTTTAATAGCGACTTTAAAATTAAAAGTTCTGGTTAAACAGATAAATTATTTTCAAGTGAACTCATTAGAAACCTTGGAGCTTAATAGCAGCGCTTTGCATTCCCAAAGTTCGAGCCTAAGGGTTGGGTAAGTTCGATTGAACTTTTCATATCTTCAGTGGGTAGATAAAGTGTGTGCCAAGTATGCTTGAGTGCTAAACACTAAGGGTTTCGTGATAGGTTAACCATAATCGGGGCAATGCTTCGCTCAGCAGGGCCCTCAGTTATTAAAACAGATATGGTCACTGTGGGCCTTGGCCCACATATGGGGTGTCGTGCTACAAGTTTAGTTTAGTTTTAGTTTGTGAAATCATTTTTTTAGTATTTATTTAGTTCAAACATTGATTAGGTATAAGAGATTGGACTAATTCACATATTATTGATAAAATAAACATTTGGAAGTGAAATAATAATAACAGTAATAAAATAATGCAGTTAGACACGTTAATTATGAGAATGATCACATCTATATTTGTTTCATTATTGGTGAAAAAATTCTGAGTCTTAAATCAACTGAGGTTCCTTAGAATCAACCATTCAAAAAGGATGAAAATAACTTAACTACTAGTAAAACTCAGTGATAAAAATATTATATTTTACAACTATTCATTGATAAAAAAGTAAAAAAAAGAATATATAATTTATTTTTCATATTTATTTAACGTAAAATTAATTGATCAATAAAAAGAACGTATAAATAATTATTATAATTCTTATTATGTAAATAATTATTATTACATGTGTCTTTCCTGAAAAGAGGGTAATTAAACAATGGGAATTAACCATTTTTAGGCTTCACAAGTGATAGTTTTTTTAAGACAATTTTTCCCGATTACTTTTATAAATCTTCAAGAATTTCTTAACCAAAAGTTATTAAATGCGAATATTTTCTTCGGAAAAGATACCTCGTTGCATATTATAATTACGTAAACATTATTACATTAATGTTATATAAATACATATAAAATTGATTTCTGCAGTGTTCAGAATTTTACACTCTATTTAGAACATGCATGAATTAGTAATTTTTACAACCTCCCCCTTCGGAGTAGAAGATTTTAGCTATTGTTGAACAAAGTGAGATGAATGCAGTGTTTCTGTTTTCTGAATGTATTACTATCATGGTGGGTGCTTTAAAGATTTCCAGATTTTCTCCCTGGCGATCAAATACTGAACCAAATCTGTTAAAAGTGCTCCTGAAAATTAATATTACGCAGTCTATTTGAAAAACCTTACAACGGTCTTAGGCTGTGTTCTCCTGAGGAATGATGAAGCATTTTGGGGTTCGTTCGTAATGTTTCCTTAATCAAAATTGGATATTATAAAACCTTTCATTTACTTCAAGGAAATATGATGGTTTTTAATTAGAAATTCAAATATTAAAAATTTTTAAACTTTCAATTATTAAAATTATTGACTTTGGAAAATTGTAATAGAACGAATTATTTTTTCAAATCTGAATTGAAAAATATCCAATTCAATAAATACAAAATTGAAATAATTTAGAATCCAAATTTAATTTAAGAAAATAATAAGAATTATAAAATTATTGTAGAAAAAAGTAAGAAAATTGAAATACAAAATTTTTATCTTGTCATGTTTAAATTTTTTAGAGAAAATTTTGATAATCTTATAACTACTGTAGAAATAAGTCACTGCAGTATTTTTAATACCTTAATGTTTTGCTAAGATTCTTCACTTTTATTACAGCATTTTTTTTTATAAAAAAATGTATGCATCCGTTTGGGTCCTAATGGAATATGTCATTTTATTACACTGCTGGAGAATTACTAAGGACGGATAACGCTATCATCCAATGCAACTACAAAATGAAAGGAAGCAAAATGTGGAAAATTAGAATAAGTGAGGGATATAATAAGAAGTATGCGTATGCAAATTTTTTTTCCTCCTCTGTTCATCAAGTAATAGCGTTCATAACAGCTTTATAGGTTTTGACGTGTGTGGACAGTTGTTGTTTCAAGTCAAAGTTTTACGGGAAAGATTTAATAGACGAACCTGAAATTTTTGGCATATCTTCCCGACATCACTTAGATCATTTGATGCGTGGCCGAATTATTGAAAAGATCGAAGAAACGCGAAAAATAACAGATGTTGCCAGGGAGTTCGACATCGTTCACAGCGTTGTTTCACGGCTGTGGAAGTTATTTAAAACTACTGGAATGTGTAGTAGGCGGCACATGGGAGGTCGTGTTAGAAGTACGACTCCTGCAGAAGACAAATATATTGTCCTATCAGAAAAAGGAACAGGCGGACCACAGCTCAGCAAGTGGCAGATCAGTTTCTTGCTGTCTCAGGAAAGCAGATCTCCCGAAAAACTGTTGCCAGACATTTGAGGGGGGAGGACAATACGCCCACAAGCCTGTTGTGTGTGTCCCATTGACCAGACAGCATCGCAATTGGACTGAACAGGACTGGGCATACGTACAATTGTTAGATGTATGTAGGCTCAGTCTGTCATCGGATTGAAGACGCCAACTGATCTGGCGCGAGAATGGTGCTGCTTATCATCCAGAAAATAACCATGAAATGGACCGATATCCCACATGCAGTCATGGTGTGGGCTGGCATCATGATCAATGGCCACACGCCCCTACATGTGGTTGCGAATGGGACTATGACGGGCCAGCGACACATTAATGAAGTTCTACTTCCTCATGTTAGTCTTTTCCCTGGTGCTGTCGGTAATAAATTTGTTTTTATGGATGACAACGCAACATGTCATCCAAACCTCGCTGATCAGGATTGTCTAGACAGCGAGGGTATTCAACGCCTCGTATGGCCATAACGTTCTCCAGATTTAAACCGCATTGAAAATGTGTGGGATGCTTTGGGGAGGCAAGTTGCTGGTCGAAACTATCATCTGACAAATAAGAACACCCTCATCAGTGCACTCATAGAGGAATGGGATAAATTGTCTCAACAACTGATGGATAATGTTGTGCAAAGTATGATACGACATGTGGAATGTTGCATCACACTCCACGGTGGACATATACCATACTGATAAATTTCTTCAAGGTGCCTGCTGACTTTTAGATGCATTGTTCCATTTTTTCCGTATGCAGCATCAATTGAACATTTTTTCTTTCAGATATTTCACAGTTTTTGTACTTTCCAGAATAAATATTCTTTATTATAATGTCTGAACAGTGAGGCAACTATATTTTATCCTATTAGACCTCATGTCTCGCTTAATGTTATGCTACATTGAAATTTGTGATCCGTCCTTAGCAATTGTCCAGCAGTGTATTTTCATAAAATTTCTAATAGCTTTTTCTTTTTACAATTTGTATTCTATTAATTAATTTTTTGCTTATTCAATAATATTGAGTGAACAACATTTTGCACTGTATTTGAAGGGAATTTTCAGCACATATGTGAGCCTATTATTCGAAAATAAAAACAGTTTTCATTACAAGAGAATTTTTTTATTTATGATGTTCATAATTTGGATATAAGGATTGTATATTTTGAATATAAATAATTAAAAGCATCAATAATAACACATTTGATAACATTCTTTCTTTAAAAAATAAATAAGTCAGTGCAAATCCAACTCTTTCTACACAAACTAATTTTATTTTTCCTTTCTTTTTGTTTGAACTACCCCAATTAGAGTTGGAAATATATTTACTATCATTTTCATAAATTACATTAAAAGCCTTGAGAGTAACTATAAATTCCTAAATACAATATATTTTAGACTAATATCAAACCATTTGAATAGTATGATAATAGTTTAAGCAGATAGTGCCTGTCCAGGTGTTCACTGCTTTGCTGACCATCGTTTAACTAAAAATCGGTTGGCTTAAGGTATCGTCAGTTTGAAGCTATGTTAAAAATGGACTTAAAAACGATTAACAAATTAAACAAGAAAGTAAATAATGATTGTAATTGAATAACCATGCTATAAAATATATATGATAAAATATTAATTTCACTTTAAAGATCATTATTTTTCTTCTGAAAACATGAAGAAACTTGAAAAAGTATCTGAGACTCCTGTAAGACCTTTTAAGTTGTCTCACCAAATATTGTGCATAACTCAAATAAATTTTCAGAGACAAGCTTTGATCGGTGTTGTTGAATTAACGATAATTCCACTTAAAAATGATTTACGTAAAATTCGATTGAATGCGAAACAGATACGTATATATAAAGTTACTCTAAACGAATTTCACGAAGTTAAATTTACTTACAATGATCCATGCTTAGATATCTGTCAGAGTGATACTAAACATAAAAGTATCGATCATTTTAATGCTTGTCATCTTGAAGCAGTAAATGCTGTTGATTCTGACAATGGAAACGGTGAACTCTGTATAAAAGTAACTTCTGACTTAAGCCATTTGGTTCAAGAAGGGAAACCTTTACGAATTTCTATCGATTTTTCGTTAGAAAAGCCACAAGGTGGTATACATTTCGTTGTTCCAGATTGCGAAGGCACAATTGTTGAACGTGGAGCTCACATGTTTACCTATGGCTGTGACAATTCCTCACGTCTCTGGTTTCCCTGCATTGACTCTTTTTCAGAACCATGTACTTGGCAGATGGAATTCACTGTTGAAGCATCAATGGTTGCTGTCTCCTGTGGGGATTTAATTGAAACGGTGTATACAAACGACATGCGAAAAAAGACATATCATTATAATTTAGCAGTTCCAACATGTGCACCTAACATTGGATTAGCAGTTGGACCTTTTGAAATATTTGTTGATCCACAAATGCATGAAGTTACTCATTTTTGCTTGCCAAGGCTTTTACCACTTCTGAAACACTCTACCAAATTTCTACATGAAGCATTTGAGTTTTATGAAGAGCTGTTGTCCAGTCGATATCCATATTCTTGTTACAAACAAGTTTTTGTTGATGAAGCATTTCAAGATGCTCGTCCCTTTGCAACCATGACTGTTTTATGTACAAATTTACTAAGTTCTCCTCAAATAATTGATCAGACATACATTTCACGTAGAGTAATGGCACATGCTGTTGCTGAACAGTTTTTTGGCTGTTTCATCAGTATGTATTCATGGTCAGATGTATGGTTACCAAAAGGTATATCTATGTATCTTTCAGGTCATTTCTTAAAAAAAGCATTTGGTAATAATGAATATCGTATGTGGGTGCATGAAGATTTCAATGAAGTGTTAAAATATGAACAAAAGCAAGGAGGATTAGTTCTCGATTGCAGCGTTGTGCCTGCACCTGGAAGTGTTGCAGCAGCTGCTCAAGGGAAGGATGGTACCTTTTATTTTCCTACTCAACATTTAAACACTACTTCACCAGAATATAATAAAATATTAACTAAAAAATCACATTTAGTTATTAGAATGTTGGAAGATCGGATCGGACGAGAATTACTTTTGCAAGTCTTTAACAAATTACTGTCTTTAGCATCAAATGCTGCTCAACAAAAAGTTATAAATAATGTTTGGTTTAATATGCTTCTTTCAACTAGTAGTTTCCAGAAAGCTATCTTTACAGTCACTGGAAAAGATATCAACACTTTTTTAGATCAATGGGTCAGGCAAGGTGGACATCCAAAGTTTTTTGCTAATTTTGTTTTTAATCGTAAAAGAAATACTGTAGAATTAGAAATTAAACAATTAGACATACAAAATCGAGGAATAAGACGCTATGTAGGGCCATTAACTGTTACAATTCAAGAATTGGATGGTACATTTAAACACAATCTACAGATTGAAGAAAATGCATCAAAACATGATATAACTTGTCATTCAAAAAGCCGGCGAAATAAAAAAAAGAAGATACCTTTATGTACAGGAGAGGAAGTTGATATGGACTTAAGTGCCATGGATGCTGATTCACCAGTTTTATGGATTCGTATAGATCCAGAAATGCTATTACTGAGGCAGGTTGTAATAGAGCAGCCTGATTACCAATGGCAGTACCAGTTACGTTATGAAAGAGATGTTACTGCTCAAAAAGAAGCAATTGAAGCTCTTGAAAAGTTTCCAACTCCTGCATCTAGGTCAGCCTTAACGCATACTATTGAAAATGAACATTGCTTTTATAAGATAAGATGCTTAGCTTGTGTATGTTTGCAAAAAGTAGCAAATGCCATGATTGCAACTTGGGCTGGTCCTCCTGCCATGATGACTATTTTCAGAAAATTATTCAGCTCACATTCTTGCATTCATATTATAAGGTTGAATAATTTCAAGAATTTGCAACATTATTTTCTTCAAAAAGCAATACCTGTGGCCATGGCAGGACTTAGAACAGTTCAATGTATTTGTCCACCTGAAGTTCTGAAGTTTTTACTTGACTTATTCAAATATAATGATAACAGTAAAAATAAATTTTCAGACAACTATTACAGAGCTGCATTGATTGATGCTTTAGCAGAAACAGTAACTCCAGTTATATCTGTTTTACCTCATACAGGCCTTAGTATTACTGCTGATTCTTTATCATCTGATACAAAATCAATCCTTGAAGAAATAACACGGTGTCTAAATTTAGAAAAGCTTCTCTCTTGCTACAAATTTACTGTAACTGTAAGCTGTCTGAAAGCTATTCGTAAGTTACAAAAAATGGGTCACCTTCCTAATTATCCATCTTTGTTTCGTGAATATGCTGCTTATGGAATTTTCATTGATGTTCGTCTAGCAGCTCTTGAGGCTTTAGTTGATTTTACAAGTGCTGATGGAAAAGAAGAAGATCTGAGTTTTTTGCTTAATATTGTGGAAAAGGATCCAGTTCCTGCCGTACAATTTCAAGTGCTACGAATGCTAAATGCAAAACCTCCTTTTACAGGCTCTGATCCAAATCCATTAAATACTGAAGAATTTGCTGAAAGATTGTGGAAATTGATAAATTCAGGAACTCCTTATGATTCCTTAAAAAGATGTGCAGCGATGGATCTTTATCACACTCTTTATGGTCGTAAAAGGCCAACTGTGTTGCCACTTCATGAGGGGGGGATTCCTATATTAAATACTATAACTACATCAAAAGATAGAAAATTGCATTTACCTATAAATTCTACTTCAAATGATAATCTGCATCTAGATGATTACTTCCCTCCTGCAAATACATGTATTATGCTGGAAACAATAAAAATAGAGAATTTAAATGAGTTCAATGGGGAGAAAAGAAAAGCAACAAGCCCTTTGCAATTTACAGATCATTCACATTTCTATTCTTCTGATGGTAAAGTAAAAGCTGAAGTTGTAATTGATAATAATATTGAAGCTAATAAAGTTCGTGTTAGAGAATCCACAGTTATTCCTGGGACTTCAATGTCGACGCCAGGAGCATCTGGTCTGTCACTTCTGAGAAACAACAGCAGTAGCATAGATTCCACATCAGCACCTGCAGCTGCTCAGTTTTGTACTTTTGAAGGATATTCTGATGATTCCCAATCAAAATCATTGCCTGGTTTACAGAATACATCTGGGCAGCAGCCAACAGGTTTTGACTCCAGTATGTTCAAAAAACCATCTGATGATCAGGCAGAACATAAATCGTATGGGGCACTGGATCTTTTAAGTCAAGCTGCAAGAATACACAAAAAGAAGAAGAAGAAGAAAAATAAGAAACATAAGCACCATAAACATCGTCATGAGAAACATGATAAATCAGAACGTTCTGAAAAGGATCGAATATATAGTTCAGGAGGTAGCAGCATTCAGTCCCCTAATACCTTTAGTGGGGGAAGTCCTCAAACTGAAATATTATAAAAGAATTGTGTTATTTAATGAGGAAATTGTGTTTAAACATTGTAAGGTAAAATTGATAGATGGAAAATATTTTATCTTCCTAGTATGCAGCAAAATTTTAAATCACCAAATTTATTTTACAAATACTTAAATGAATAGCAAATGAAATAGTAGTTTTTCATTTTCTGAATTGTTAAAATAAATATCAAGCAAAGCATATTGGAAATGGAAGATTGATAACTTTAACTGTAATTTTATATTTATGTATTCAAATATTAAAAATTTTCATTTCAATACATTTAACAAGTAATTAGTTCTTTCCTTTTTATTTAATATAACTTATGTATATAAATAATATTAATTTATGTAATATATATTACATAAATTAATTCTTTTCTCATGATTTATTTTATTTGTCTTTTGATATGGCTTCATTATTTATTTTTTTAAGCTGTTCAGTTTTTGACTAAATACAATATTTTATTTTCATGATGTTATGAATAATATAAATAGAATAATTTTTTATGCCCTCATGTTTTTTTATATTGTTATAATGAGTAATAATTTATGTTGCTATAATGGTAGCAAAATGTAAAAAATTGTATACGAGAAATAGTAATTTGGAAAAATAGAGCAAATCTAATGATTTTTTTTTTTTTTTTTTTTTTTTTTGGTGGGATTAAACTTAATTGAAATAAATCAAGTCACCAAACTTACTTAATAATAAGTATTTATTAATTCATTTTGCTTGAATTATTTATGAAAGAATTGAAATAAAAATTAGACCATTATATGAAATATGATAGTTGAAAGTATTTCATAATGACATTAGAAGTCCAAGCTACCATTAGAAAAAATAAGTTACATAAAGGATTATACAATATCTGTATTTGAAAAATTCTCATTTAATATATTTTCATTTTAAATTATGCATATTCTTGTAAAAATTGTCACATTTTCTTTTCAAATTGAAAGTTTAAGAAATGGTTATATATTTGAAGTGAATCTATATTTCATGCAAATACTAAACAGATGTTGAAGCTTTTCATAACATTTTAACATTGTGTACATAAATATGTGTCCATTTTTCATACATTGAAAAATCAATAATGTTAAAAGCTTATTCAGAATAATAAATCTGAAAGCATTTAAGTTTATATGTATTATTTTTTATGTATAAAATACAATTGTATGATACAAAACTTGCAATTTTTTGTTAGTTTATAACTATACTTCTTAGCTCTTACTGATGTCTGTTAAATATGTGAAGTATTTTAGTAATGAATTAATCAAATTTTTTAAATGTGAATATCTACTTATAAAATGAATTTTTGATATTCCTTCAAATACATTACTGAATTTTGTACGTATTGCCAAAAAATGCTCTATTTAGTACAATAAAAGTTATAAAGCACTAAAGTTATTTTTCTTAAGCTATATCAATTTCATGCAATATTTAATAGCTTTTCATAGAATACATTTTTTACCCTTTTTTCCCCTTGAAAAAAGTGTGTTTAGAAATATCTAGATCAAACAAAATGCAAAGAAAGGAATGTGATAAATATGAATTTTTCAGCTATTTATATGTTTGGAATGTTTCTGTTAGCCAATGAAATATTGGTAGAAAAAATATAAAAATGTTGATATTTAAATTTTCATTTACACATATATACAATTTTGATGATTTCAAGAAACATAGTTTTTATGTGTCAGCTTTTTAATAACAAATATTTGGAACAAATATTTTCTTAATCTCTTAATAAAAATTTGGTAGCATTTTTTAATATAAAAAAATTTATAATTTCAAAAATTTACTCAACATTCTTAGTCTTGTGAAATTATAAAATACACATTTTACATCATCCAATCCCAAATCATTATTTCAAAGTTTGATTTTGACTAAAATGCATTATATCCATTTACCCAATAATATAGTAATGATATTAATTTGTCAAGGAGAATAACTGTCATTCTAAATATTATTTTTTAAAACAAATTAATAGATTTTGGACTTTTGTAATGTACCTTATTCAATATTTTTTCATATTTTATTAAGAATTAAACTGCCTTCTTAAAATTATTTCAGTTATAAAAAGTAATTATGACAATTAAATTAAAAGCAATCAATATTTCACACAAATTTTCTTGTTAAAGTATAATTTGATAAGTTAATTTTGATAAAAATTAAATGAATACATTATGTGTGATATTAATTCTTGCTAATTTATAAATTTTAGCAGGCCCATAATTACTACAGTCTATCTTTATGTATAAATTATTTTTTAACATTCAGTGAAAAAAAATTTAATCAGAAGGAAAATGAAACTTTTGAAATATTAACTCATACTAAATGCAATGAACATGCTTGCTTTCTTCTTGAACAAATTTTTAGTAATGCAAATGTAAAATAAACAGCTCTCAATTATTACTGAATTTGAAATTTATTGTTGAAAAAAGAAAAGCTTTTATTTTATAGTTTGTGTTGATATATGCATCATCATTTATTTTTGAAAGGGAGATTAATACTATAAAAAATATAACCAAATTCATTTCATTGACAAGATGATGTGTTTAACATTGTAGCATAATTTGATGTAAATGATTAATATTGCTCCACTAAAAACTAAGGTAATTATGTAATGCTTATTGAAATACCACATTAAACATCATTTCTCTAATTTCTTGGTAATTATAATTAGATTATTATTTTTGATGTCAAAGATTTTAAGAAAGATACATTTAAAAGCAATTTGTCAATGTAATGAAGTTATTTGAATTCAAAGAAATTCACATCAACACTCCTTAAAACAAGTTTGTTAGGCAGATATTAAGTTTCAAGTTGATTAAAATTATTAGGTAACTGTGCAATTACAAAAATAAAATGAAGACATTTATCTGTCATATCAGATGTATCAGAGAAAACATTTATCTATCATAGAGATTCAGAATGCCAAAAGGTCTAAAATACATGAAAATATCATACAATTAGGTAAGCAGCTATATCTATACCAACATTGCTGCTATTATCTATTCAATATTATTTACGTGTTGGTAGTATTTTAAGTATATCAAGGTATAGTTAGTTATCTGTAGACAACTATGTAACTGACATTATTGTTCATGTTCATTAAAAAATTTTCATTTAGCCCAAAAATAGAAAGAATGTCATCTTGGTTTGGTTTCAATCTAACTGAATTGAGATTGTGTCTAATCAGAGAAACATGATTTTTAGTTTTCTCTCTTTTTTTTTCTCTTAGTGCTTTTAATGACTGTATGTTTGTGTAAAAGCAAAGTGATCAGTCCAATTCACTATTATTGAACAGCATATTACTAGAATGTTGATCCGACAATCTGTAAGCAATCTTTAAAAAGTCAATCATATTAGTTGGGATGATAAGTAACTCAGATTCATTAATAGCATTTTGTGACTGTGTAAGGTGAGTGATCATATTGCTTTCAAATCATCAGATGCTGGCTGTTTGTCAAAAAGAGTTTGGGACATATATAGCAAAACTAGTTCAAATATTTACATAAATTAAAAGTGTTCTGTGCTTGATAACTCTTTCATGCCCCAACAGCTTATCAAACCTTCAAAAGAATAAAATTGAGACATTGAAAATATAAGTCAGGGTTCATACAGATTTCCAAGCATCAAATTCCAGAACTCAAATGAAAAATATCCAGAAGGTATTTACATTCATATTAAACATTATTTTATTTTAACAATTAACATTAACCGAATATGCATATAATTATGTTGGTGCAATATTTTCCCATTACATTTATAAATCGAAATAAATTATTTCAAAAATTAATTTTTATTTAAATGAATTATATTTAAAGATTACTTCAAAAGTCGTCAATGAATTTACAGCTATAACATAAAAATATTTATAAGTAATTAATATTCTTTACATTACTTAATTATAACATTGTATAAAATAATAAGAGTTTTTCATTAGATTCCTATCTATTAATTTATAGAGTGTTTCAAAATGTGTTTAAAAACTCTTTTCAAATAAATATATTTATTCAAAACAAAATAAATACAACTATTAGATAAAGTTTCCCAGATGACTTTTTTCTTCAATTATTTGATAAAAGTAACTTGAAATTTTTTTTTTTCTGTTTACTTTCAAACTCTTTTAAAACTATACAATTCACATCCATATTCTAGGCTTTTCTATTTCTTTAGTCATTCCATAAATTTTCACATTTATTGGTTATTTATAAAAATATTGCTTTTAGAAAATGGTGACTTTTCATCTTTAAGCTTGCACTTTCAATTCATTATTAATATTGGGTAATAACTGTTGCTTCTCTGAAGCACCTTGGTGACACATGATTGATTTTGCAATTAATTTTAATTTACCAGTTCTTTCAGCTTCCTCAACATACAATATTGTACATTTTTCAAGTTCATTTATATCATCTTCCAAACACTGATTTTTGATTTTCAGTTCATCAGTTTCTTCAAGAAATGCTTTTCAATTTCCTTCCATTATTGATTACTTTTTTTGGCTATTTTAATTCATATAAGAAGAATTTATAGCTTTGCTTGGCATCAGCAGCAAATTTATGTAGGTCTTTGCTAATTATTATATTGTTGACACCTCCTATGTTTTGGATGTGTTCATTTAATGATGTACTTACCCACAATTTACTGATTACTTAAATTTTCTACCACCAAATTTTTAGAAAATAGAAAAAAATTTAAATTGCTCCCTAGATTACATAATGTGTCGATCTTATTCGTCATTACTCTTCATTCGAAGAATTTCAAGATTTTAAAATATAAAAAACACTCACAAATTTTTAATTTTCTGGCAAACAATAAATACACAAAGTAAGTAAAAATTACAGGTATAATTTCCAATTTTAAAGGAGTTCAGTCAAATTTATAGAAGTTTCAAGAGCCCTTAAAAATATCTTTTAAATTCCAGGGGTTGTATGAGTTCTGATAACTTTGTCTTAAAATACCACCAAATTTGACATGTTGTAACACAGCATAACCCAGAATTTAACATCTTGAATATCACATCAAAGATTAATGTTTGTAATGTTTAAATTGTTAGTCCAGGTTGAATTTCAATTTTATATGAAATAAATTGTAATAAAGCCTTAAAGAAACTAAACCATTATAACTTAATTTTTTGAGCACATATTTTTGGTAAGAATATAAATTAATAATTACAATTATTGCTTAGACTTAGACTCAAGAAGGAAATATAAATTTGATATAATAAAGTGTATTTAAAAAATATTATACAAATATAATAAAGTATTTAATGTATTAATAAATTAGTTATTTAACTTCTTTTATTATATATGTTTTCTAGAAATGTGTTTATTAATTCTCACAAGAATTAAAAACCTTTATGTTGAGGTTCAACAATTAATTAATAATTATAACAATTAATAATTTATAATTATAACAATAATTAATAATTATAACAATTAATAATTACAATTATTAAATGTAAATAATATTTTCATCTTAACTTTTAATAATTTACAAGTATTAATTCAACTGACTGAGAAAATATTGAAAAATGCATTTGATTAAAATTGCTTTTATTGTTTACACATGTGATTTAATTTTTAAAAAAATTAATACAGAATTTAAAATACATTTTTGAGTTATGTTTGTTAGGATATTTTAAGTTTAAAAATATTATTTTTAGTCAATTCATGTATTACCTCTTTTAATCTAATTACAATTCAAAACTTATTTTCTTTAACAATGTTAATAGTTTGTTTGTCTTAGAACTAAACTTTCGTTTCCCTCGTCTAAATATACTATCATATACTTAAGACTGATCATAGCTAATAACTACTTCTGTTTTTTATGATCAGTACAAATATTTTGATTGATAAAATGTATTATCAACATATTTTCTAAGAATTTATCATAAAAACATTTTAATAATATTAAAAAAATTTATATGCAATTTTATTTTTTTAACACATTTTTGTGTATTTATCTATAGATTTAATTTCTTGTAAAACCATTTTAATCACATTTTTTATTTATTGAAAATAAAATATATATTCATTATATCATATATTTTTAGCAACCATTTTTAAGAAAATAACTTGTACAAAATATTTTAATTGAAAACAAAAATTTTAAAAAAATGTTCATTGTATAAAAAATACTTACGTATAGAAGAGACTTTTATTAAAGATAAATCAATAAGGCAGATGTAAATTTTAAAATGAAAATATTCAGTGAATAATATTGGTATGTTTTGCAAAACAAGTGCTATTTATTCAGAATCTGCAATTTATTTAAAATGTACTCCATTATTTCATATTTTGCTAAAATTATAAATTTTATTTAGTATGGTAACATAATATGGGTACAATATAACTTAGACTCAAGAAGGAAATATAAATTTGATATAATAAAGTGTATTTAAAAAATATTATACAAATATAATAAAGTATTTAATGTAATATAAATTAGTTATTTAACTTCTTTTATTATATATGTTTTCTAGAGATGTGTTTATTAATTCTCACAAGAATAAAAAACCTTTATGTTGAGGTTCAACTTTAGCAGATTAATGAAATTTGTAAGATTCATTGGATTCGCTAATATTGGTTGAGCAACACAAAAAGTGAAGCGATTGCCTTTTCTTCTGAATAATACTCCAGTATCAAGTCTAAAAATCTTGATCAGTACTTTCAAATTATGATGATTCACTTTTTTTTTCTCTCTCTCTCTCTCTCTAGAGGGAGGTCACTCTTCAATCTTAAGGTGTTCCATATAATATGATGAACAGTTAGAGAAATTATGTATTAAAAAATAACACTTATTAGTAATTGATAAAGAACAATTTCATAAAAACCTTAATAGAAATTTTCTAACTTCATAGGGAAAGACAAAAGTCAACTATTTTTATGACTAATTGGTAGAAATAGGAAATTTAACATACAAGTGGTTATCAAAATAATTGAAATATTTTAGATTTATAAGAAATCCTTTATTAGTAAAGTAATCTGTACAGTAATAATAAAGCAGTGTAATATAGTAAGCAGTAAATATCAGTTATAATAATACAGTTGGCATTTAATATAACTATGTATTTCATACAAGTGCTGTGAACACTGTTTAAATAAAAATTGTATCATTCTTCGTGGAAATATTGTGAAAGCTCTGGTACAGATCAATTACATATTGAACACTCTAAAACAGATAACAATATTTAAATTATATTGAGGTGTGCAAATATACAGATGTTTAATTTTTTCATGTTCATCAAACCATGTTTGTGCAAGTCTCACTGCATGGATACATAATTATCATCCAGGAATATTCTATCTTCAACCAGAAACAAAGTTTGTATTACAGGATAGACCCAGTCAGCTAACATTTCTTTATATTTCCAAGTGATCCTTCCTTTTAGAATTATGATTGATCCAGTAGAAAATCATGATGTGGTTGGTGATATCACAACAGTTTCAACCTAACGTTTGACAGTTGGAAGGATATAATCATGATCATATGGTCCTCCGAACATATATTCCTCTCGTTGTAGGGAAAAGTGTGAAAAATAATTATTCAAACCTATTATCTTCTTCTGCTTATCAATCGAGTAGGTATTGTAAGTGTGACATCACCATTGATGACGTTTAGCCTTAACATCTGACAAAGTGGCTTGGGAATTGATGCTCTGCCATAAATGTTCTTCTTATGAAGGTATCTTTTGACTGTAATTATTGGCACTGGTAAATCTAGTTGCTGATTGAGCACTGTGGTGACTTTTACTGCAGTTGTTCACGTTTCAGACATTACAATCAACTTTAATACCTATCACTGATCTTCCCTTTCTGTCCACTATTTTACTTTGTCAAATTGCATATGCTGTTATGAGTGTAGACAACACACCTCCAAAAACGTCTAAAAGTTGGGATGTTTAAGTCACACTTGCTTCTGCTACACTACACAGGCGTAAACAATTTGGCCTCTTTGAAATTTTATGAGATCAGACATTTATACTTCTGAAAAAACTAAGATTTACAGAACTTTAATAAAGTTACCACATGTTTCCAGAATGTATATATTTCTATTTATAAAAAAAACTGGAAGCTATTATTATAAAATGCATTCAGAAATGTTATTTTTATTCATGGGTATTTCAATAATTTTAATAACATTTAAATTTAATTTTGAATAGATCATTGCTTTAAATTTTTAATATTATTAAAGAGAAAATTAAAATTTCAATAGAAACTGATATATATATGAGAAATATTAGGCAATAAGAATATTTATTTATTTATTTTACAATAACTGGCATAAATTATAAAAATAAAAGAAATACATTTCTCTAAATTAATTCTTTGAAGCTTTATTTATAATAATTTTCTGAGAAGGGGTAACTTGTTGTGGTTCTTCCCAAGGTCTTGGTCCTCTAATATTCTCCCATGAATCAATATCCAATTTTTTTATATTCTGAAATTTAGAATTCATTGAAATTTACATATATATATATATATATATATATATATATATATATATATATATATATATATATATATATATAATGAAATGATTTCTGAATTTTATAAATATTTACCTCGTACTCCTCTTCTACAGTAACTTTCTTTTTCCTTATGCCATATTTTTCTAACTCTTCAGGTTTTAACTGTAATTTGAACAACTACAGTTAGTTTAAAACTAGTGCATTATTATTTCAAGAATTAACCTGTACTTTTACAATGTTGAAATAATCACTGGTAGCCTGTGTGACAGACTTAGTAAATAATTGAAAATCAATTTCATTACAAAACATGTTTATCTATTTCGCATGATTTAATGTCTTACCTTAAAAACTCAACAGAAGAAAATTTCCATCATAAATTATAAAAACTATAAATTTCAAATTATTTGTGGTACTTAGAATAGAATGTTATAGATAAAGCATATAATAAAATATTCTAATGTAATATATCTATATGCTTATGGATATTTAAATCCTATGAAAGAGCACACACACTTATATAATGGTCTTTCGTAAGTTTTTCACGCGTTAAACAGAAATGTGTTCATTAGTTTTATATACTTTGACTTCCAGATTTTTTTTTTTACATTGAAATGACAAAAAGCTTTAACTATTTATTATGATTTTATGGAGAAGAAAATTTTTGTATCTTTTATGAAGTACTTACAAGTATTCCAATAAAGCCTTTAATAATATATTTATAAATACAAAGTGTGTTCAATAAGTTTTACATGTTTTAAAGTCTTATCTGAGTTTTCCAAAATTCTTTCTTGTTTTACAAATGAATTCTTTGAGGTCCACAAATAAACCGTTAAGCTCTATTGCCAAATATATAACACAGTAATTTCTTCAGGCTCATTAATTAACCTCTCATCAGATATTAATTATTTCTTCTTTTCAAATGTATTTTTATAATAGGTAAAATTATGTATAAGTAGCATGATCTTCTCTGTAGAAAAAAAATGATTAAGTAGTTTCATTACGAATATTTTATGTATTTAAGTGTTAGGAAAATTTAATAGTAGCTAATACTCTTTTATTCCCTTAAATGGAAATATTTAATAATATTCTAAAATAAAAAAATCCCAATTTTTATTATATTGATCCTGATTCTTTATTAGCATTAGTTATTTTTTAAATGCCCATGATTTATGATTTACTCCCAGAATCTAAGTATTATTTAGGTTCTATTATCAGCAATAGTTAAAGATATATAACAAGAATGTTCCAAAATAATATGTACTGTTCTATTTTACAAGATGTTTTCCTTTAGAGAGAATAAATATCACAAATTTGAATCATATAATAGTCAAATTTTAGCAAAATCATAATTTATGGCATTGTGAATTCCAGAATAAGGAAGTTTCTTTCAAATATTAGCATGTAATATATTGATATTTATCTGCTGCCTTTTAAATCTGTATTAAGTTAATTAAAACAATGAATTGTACTGAATAAAGCTCACAATCATATAAAAATCAACTATATTTGCACTGTCAGTAATTGGAATACATCATTTTTTTAAAATACCTTTAACATTTGAGACATTTTTTCTTTTTCTGATACTGTGTAGTGGATAGCTGAACAACCTAAAACTGTTTTAAGTCACTATCACACTAAATACTTTCTGGGAATATTTTTCAGGTGATAGGCTTTATCTACATTTGCAAGGGAGAAGATCCAGGAAACTGCCAAGTACTCACTTAACAAAAACGCATGCAGAAGCTAGAAGGAAAAGATCCATCTCTGATTATTCAATAGTACCTGGGATTGAATCAGAGATCTTTTGCTCAAAAGAGTGTTGTCATACTACTGAGACACAATGATTCATATTGATTAAATAAATTTCATTTCTTAAACAAATTATTAAACAGTAAAGTTGTCCAGCAACAATTTAAAAGTGACAAGCATCCAGGAATAGATATTTACAATCTTTAAAAGATCTCTTAATAACCATTCATTTTTAAATTAATACAATATTGCAAATATGCTAAAATATTAATGCTATTGACATGATAATTCATAATATAAGGTCGAATAATAAACTGCATTGAATAATTTTTCAATATAAAATTTAATTACCACTTACGTATCAAACAAAAATTTATTATTTTAAAAGCTTATTCCAACAAATGTTTCCTTTTTCTCCTGAAAACCATAAGTTCATTTTCAGATGAATTGTCAATATTTTTAAATAATTATAAAATCTTCATACACTAATAGCGATTAATTAGCCAGATTCCATATGAAATATAATGTTCAAATTATATAGATTAATACCTACCATCTTATTTCTACGAAATTCATATCTAAGAGAGGCAAAGTGCTTAACACCATATGATCCTAAAAATAAAAATAGCTGTAAGAGAGAAAAATATTATTTGTTAAATAAAAAGTAAATGCAATAATTTTTTAATCAAAAACAAAATGAAACAGACTTTTAGAGAAATAAATGATTTGATAATTATGTATCAATGGTTTTATTTTACAAACTCCATTCTCATGCTGCTCATTTAATTATTTTCATTACTTACTTATTCATGACTTATTTATTTATGATGATTTAAAACTTTATTCAAATTTCAAGGAAGTTAAAATTTTCTGTCTAATGTTGATGAAGAAAAAATGCCAAAAGTTTAAGAACATTTTTCAAAAAATTATTAAACTAATTATGATGCTAAAATGTGTTTTATTAACTTGTTAGAAATATAATTTCAATCTTACATTAATTTATAAAAAAAACTGCTTGTAAGCCAGCAATTAAAAGAAAACTTACTTGTTACAGTTTATTTAGCTGAAAAGATTTTTTTTTTTTTTTTTTAAGTTTTTTTCACTGTCATTAAAGTTATTTTGAGAAAACAGTACTTTACAAGTTTTGATAGCAAAACAAAAAAAAATTTAAGGGCTTAAAATACTAGTCAGTTTTATTGCTTTACTTTCACTAAAAAGATGCATTAAAATATGAATTATATAGGAAAATTTACTGAAAATACATTATTATTTTTTTCTAGTTAAATTATTACAATTTAAAAATCAAGGCAGATATATTTCTTTGTTACTAAAAATCCTCTCTATAAACTTTACATGTTTACATATTGCGAATATATTATCCTGCATATTGATGAGTTAATGATTTTTTAATACAAAAGATTTTGATATTCCTTTTGCATCTAAAAAATATAAAAGTATAACTTGCAAAACAAAAAAAAAAAAAACGTATTATTTAACAATTAGGATAATATTACATTTTCTCAATTGACACTGATGTACTCAACACCTTTATTAGTAAAATTATTAAAGGACAAATTATATAGATATTATACAATTCCAAATTATTATGAAAAATTTGATTTTTTTATTAATACCTCCATTTTTGTTATAAACAATGAAAAAGTCTGACAAAACAGTGAAAGATTTGTTATAAACAATTAAAAATATCCCAATTTGCAATTAAGGACCAGAATAAACAAAATTATAAAAATAATTAATTATATGAGATACAAAAAATATCCCTTTTTAAATACATATTATTTCTTAAATAGTTTCCAAAATATAATCTACAGTATTTTTATATGTATAATGCTTATATGTTATTTGACAAACCCTGGAAGATTTGTTTATAGAAATCACATTTGAGTCTATTATTATTTGTATTTTTTAATGCAGATTGAATTATTCTCATTTTAAAAAAAGTTTATAGAAATTAAATCTGCAAAATCCATTTAGTTATCATTAATCCCTCGCCAGTGTCACACGAATTCAGTTCAGGCAATTACTGTGTGCAGTATTTGTGATGCCCGAACTCAGCTCGGGCAGAAGAAAAATTAACGTTTCTATTTTGTGAAGTCCGAGCTGAATTTGTTTCTACTTTAGGATACTTAATTCCCTATTTGCCTAATAAATGACACAAGTGGTCCTAGTTTTTTACCAATTCCAACTTTGGTTCTGAAGGTAGTCCATGACTACAACAACACTATGGGAGGTGGTGTTAAAGTCGATCAACATCTTACAGACTTTCCAGTTGCTAGAAAAGAAGGTAAAAAAATATTACTAGAAAATATTTTTCTATCTCTTACACCAAGCGTTATATAAATAAAAAAGAGTTCTTTTATTTTGCATACTTCAGCAGGAGGTGCGAAAAATATGAACTTCAGAAAATCAATTTTGTTGAACTAAATAAACCAAATGCTCAACTACCAAGACCAGGGCATCCTAGTGTAAGCTTACTGCGCCTCACAGATCGACACTTTCCAGAACACATTTCATCAATGGGGAAAAAAATCTATTCCAACCAGGCAGTGTTTTATATACTGTCGTAAAACCGATGAACAAGGGAAGAGAATAAGGCACGGGACAAGAGTTTATTGTAAAATGTGCAATATATAGGCTTTTGAGCAGTACCTTATTTTGGGATATACCATACTGTAAAATATTTGTAAAATTTATATATTCAAAAATCATATTGTTGTGTTTTTTTAAATTATACTAGTTGTATTTAGCTTCAAAATTTCATTTAATTTGCTTAATAGGAATAACATGTATGCATAATCAATGTTTTATGTATATGCAAAAAAATTTTAAATATAGTAGTTATTGTATTAGTAACTTTATTTTTGTAATAAAAAAGCATTTTCTAACTCTTATAATAATATAAAGAATAAAATTAAACAGTCAAAAAAATTTTACATTTTTGGTTCATTTTTGTGAAATATATATCACAGTTAATGGGTTAATCAATCTAATTTCTCTGTTAAAAATGATTGCATGAGACTTGCAAGATACCTTAGTACATTACCATTAAGAAACTAATCTCCTGAATAAGAGAAATTAAGACAGACTTTTATAAGTCTTTTTCTTACTTAATACTGTCAGTCACATCAGTATTGATGAATCACCAAAGTTTATAAATGATCAAAGGTTCCTCATTTTATTAACATAAGAACTAATTAAATTTTGACTTAAAGTTTAAAATGAATCTGGAAATAACTGTAATCAAACCATGCTAGAAATAAGAAAGAAAACCAAACTTTTACATTGATCAAAACCCTTTTAATAAGTAAGCATTTTTCTCATGGTTCAAGTTATTTATCACAGTGTTTCCCTAACATATGTTTGGTACTGATAATACTATATATGATACTGATATACTTCTGAGAAATCCAACTAATGAACACTGATTATATATAGCAATTATGTATAGAACTATATAGCTTATTATATATAGAACTCAGTATCATAATGAAAATGAATGAAAGTTTGACTCATTATAAACTTATAATCAATTTTGTTACTGATTTCAGTTGGATTAAAAGTGACATTACTAATAGTACAACAAAATGTTGATTTAAAATAACATTTATAGATGTTATTATTTTATTTTTGAAATAAAAAATTAAAATAAACAATTAAACATAACTTGAAATAGATGTATATGATTAAAATGATTTTTCTCAAGGATCTTTTTAAAAAATATAAGAGTAAAACAAATGATCCTATGTTTCTCACATTCTACATATATTCGAACTCTTGTTAGTGAAATTTTTCTTCTTAATTCTACAACTTGGAGTGCAGGCCAAAAGAGTAAAATTTACACACAACCATGACAGAATAGATTCTTATATGAATAAAATTTGCTTGAAGTTTGGTAAGCCTTAAATCTTATGAAATACTCAGATTAGCCCTTTAAATAGATAAAAAATAATAATTTAATTAATTTAGAAATTTACATTAGAATATAGTTATAAAATTTATTTTACATTCATAATATCATTTTTAAAAAAATCAAAAATTTTGTTAAATTGTAATATTTACAATTTGGATAGGAGAGTATTGTAGTTGAGAGGTATACCAATAGAGGGGTATACCCTACTAGAGTTCTAATCAATATCTATTCAAATGTTTCTATTGACAAAAAATTCTAACATCTTTGAAAGATCAACTTACAAAAAAAGGTATTCCGTAAGTGAAAGATTTTTTCCTTTTTAGCCTGTTGAAACGTTCAACCATACGGGTGAAAACGTTAATTGGCATTATTAAAAACACAAAGATGTTGACAAAAGAGTCAATATATTTACATCATGTGTTTATATTTAAGTTCTTATTAAGTATAACAAAGAAAATAGATCCTAATCAAGTTGAACCTTCTGTTTATGTTTGTTTCTGTCGATTTCTGAAAACCGATACTAGCAAACGCAGCCAATCGTTTCAAAATTTGAAGTACAATTTATAGACGTGGATGACATGGAAAATGGTGTCCTTTTCTTCAGGTGACTTTTGAATAGATCTCTAAAATTCTCAGAGAGTTAAATGTTAAGGTCAATAATATTTCCTCTTTTGCCAAGGAATCAACTGCTTCATTTTCACTAAGGCCAATGAGCGAAGGGATTCATTGTAAATATACGTTATGGTAAGAAAATATCCTTTTCAGCAGAGCTACAATAAAGATCGAAGCACTGTCATCAATAAGAGACTTGGAAGTGTTAGTTATATACTGCGCCCGGGGCATGATAGCCACGGGCGCAGCATACAAAGGGGCGCCAAATCATTTCAAAGCTAAACAAAATTTTTCAGAAAATTTTAAACTTTGTTTTATTATAATATCAATTTTATTTGAAGGAATAAATTTTGTATTTTATAATTATTATGTCGTGTCCAAGGAAAAATTAAAAAAAAGCTCCAGAGGGAGGAATCAGATTTCAAAAAGAAAAGAAGTTATTGATGAAAAATGAGGAAGAGCTGCAGGAGCTTGACATAAGCGAAACTCTTACTCTTATATTTTCTTATTAATAATAATATTGCATGGTTTAGTTCCTTTTAAAAACTAAGATCTTTTAACCATGCTTTCGATTTTCATTACTTAATTAGCTAGATTATCAGTTTTCATTTTTTTAAACTTTTCTTTTTTAAATTTCATATTTTCCTCAAAGTTTGTGATACTATTGTTTTGTACGACAAATCTTGTAAATGTGTAAATAACGAAAATATCTTTTTTCATACAAAATTTTTAGAATGTTAGATTGGTCAGTTCCATTTTAATGCATGTGAGAGGTTTTCATTTTAGTATAAAGTTAGATACCAAATCATTTGTGTTACTGTTATATGGTAATTTTTGGATCTATTAACTTAGGGAGATTACAGTAGAGAAAGCTCATGAAAGACACCTATTTAATTGTGTGAATACGCCAAGACTCTCTCTTTCTCTCTCTCTATATATATATGTGTGTGTGTGTGTATGTATGTATATATATATATATATATATATATATATATATAAATTTATATATATATATATATATATATATATATAAATGTATATATATATATATATATATGTATCTATATATATACACTAAAAAACTCATAACAATATTTGAAAAAAATTTTTACTCAATATGAAAAAATAAAAACGTTCAATGAATATTATTTTCTCTGGACCCTCCTGGATGTTATAATTATTCAAAACTTAAAAGTTTTTTGTCAAAATTTCACTATTTTGAAATATTATTTGTCGTGCTATTTTTAATTTCTCATAACATATTAAATAATTTTATTTAACAAGCAGTACTTCACTAATATGTTTGATATACGTTTATGTAAAAATGTGAAATTTTTATTTTATTTTGATTATAATTACGTAATAAATAATAATGCTCAAAAACAGAAAATTTCATATTAATTGAATTATTATTAATAAAAGCTTGTAAGAATTTAAATGTACTATTAAGATCAGAAAAGTCCGATATTTTACTTAAGTTATCAAGAAATAATATATAGAAAGATCAGGTTTAGTAGTTGTTGAGACTTAGTGAAACTGTATTATTCATTGTCCCCAAATAAAATTAAAACCCTTGCATTTTTTTATCTCAGGATTTTACTGCTGTAGCCATTCATTCTAGAGTCGCGTTACACTCATGGGAAAATTCCTGCTGAAACGTGTTTCATATTAGCGGTTCCCTTTGTCAAAAATATTGTGTCCGGAACCAGACTGACCTTCAAAGAAAGGGAGGAAATTTTTCATAAAATAGCACTACAGTATGCCCCCTAGGGAATTGCTTTCCTGGAATAGAAATGGAGGGAATCGAGAGATAAATATTTCCAATTTCTAGGAAAACACATAAACTTTCTTTCCTTTTTATTGTTCACACGGTTAGTATTTCGTTTTTTCCAAAACATGACTTCATAGGAACAAAAATGTAAGCTTTTGAAAATCTGGAATTGTTACATTTAAATTATTATCGCCGTAAGTTATATTTTGTCTACTATGTATTCTTTCAATTTGAATATTTATTTCATATTTTTGCTGGCATAACTATTTACTAGCCTATGCTTGCAGAGTTTTGAAAATTAAATATTAAATTACTTATTAGTTAAAACTATTCATTTGAAAGTATTTTATTTAATGTTTAACTGTTTTTGTTTGGGGAAATAATTTTTATGTGACTCGTAATTTTGTTGGTTTTACATTAGCACCTTATGTTGAAAAATTCTTTTTCAAATTAAAAATCTATGAATGTTTTCTTCCTTTTTAAATGATTTTTTTCTTTTTGTATGCTTAAACATACAGAATCTTCTTCTTTAATAGCGTAACCACCTATTACAGGTCTTAGCTGCCTTTACAGCACACTTTAAATATACAGAATATATTTCTTAATTAATTAGTTCAATTTACATAAAAAACAAATATTTTAATCCACACGATTTCTTTATAAATTACTTGAAAATTCATTCAAGTAATTTATAAAGAAATCGTACGGATTTCTCATTTTACATTGTAAAATTTAAAAATAAGATCGTCTTTAAGTGATATAAATTTATTGAAAAAGAAAAAAAAACTTCCTGCCGTTGCATGAGCATTACTTTTTAAATGATTCTTAATCGAAATAAATTTTAATTTTAATAAAAATTACCCGTTATTCTAATAATAAAATATATTTTAATATTTTAAAAATACAGTTTTATTAAATGCTTTAAAAATACGAAGAAAACTGGTTGAGTAAATTTCTTTAAATAAGATTAAGTGATTTAACAGTTAAAATATATTTTTATCTCAGCAATTGCGATTCTTGGTAATATTTTGAATCAATGAAAAACTTGAAAGAACAATATAGAGTGTATCAGTTTTGAATAAAAATGTATTTTTAATATTATATATTGCATAGCTGAAAATTTCTTATTAGATTAAATATACATAATTTTACTTGAATTTTTGTGTGTTTTGATTTTAGAAATTTGAAAAATATTTTTGTTGTCTGCATTGGTGTTCTGTTGCTCATAAGATATTTGCATTGATAATGCTATGGCATAATTTAGTTATCTAAAATGAAATTAGATGAAGACTTATTAACAAAGGTCTTCTAATTTTGGAATCAGAAAAATATGTTTTATGGTATAAAAATGAAATATTAAAAACTATCAGTATTACGTTTTGTGATTTAAATTTGTTACAGTATAATTTTGGTTTGCATTAATGGTCTTAATGATATAATTTAAAAAGCTATTTTAAATGCAAAATTTCCCATAAAGGTAAAGTTATTTTTCACAAAAAAATTTTCTGAGATAAAAAAAAATGAATTTAAATTTCCTGTTTAATTTGTGGTAAATGAAATTTTTAAAAAGATATCATTGTGAAAAATCAGGTGAGTTAATCGTAAATTAGTAGTGTAAAAGTCTTACCCAATTATTATTTTGCAATAAATAGCTAAAGTTTGAAAAGTTAGTAATATTATAGAAGTTAAGTTATAGCATACGTTCAACACCTAATAAAATCAATAATTTGCAGAATTTTTCATAAATAAGATAATGCACAATAAATAGGGAGTAAAAATGCTTAATTGCTTCAATTGGTTAACAAGCTAGAAAAAATATATTTAAAATTTTTAAGACATTGTTAAGTATATGTTAGATCATTAAAATCAATTTTCTTAAAAGTTAAATATTAATTGATTAATCAATAAATATCCCGATTTCAAAACTTCATATCCGGATTAAAGCCTACAATGCCCATATCTGTTTTTCTAACCGAGGTCCATGGGGTGCGAAGCATATGTCCCGGTTAAGTGGTCAGCCCAAAGCTATATCTCCGGTGTTTAGTTCCCAAGCATGATTGGTACTCAATTAATAGATCCACTGAAAGGATGAAAGGCTGAGTTAACCTAGCCTGAGAATCGAACCTCGGACCTGTAGCTTGGGAGCTCTGAATCACCGTGATTAACAAATGTAAAAGTTTGGGTGAATTTTGTCATACAGATTTCCATGGAACACAGAACTATTTAGAGAAATGTAAGATTGAAAGATGTCACTCAGCAATAGAAAAGAAATTAAACCTAAAACTCTATCTTCCGACATGCCTTATCCCAAACGGTGAAGATAGTGAGAAGAGGATGCCATTCAAATACTTTTTTCTATTTCTACACCAATTGCAAGCTGTGAACGTTCATTCAGCAAAATAAAATTAATTTTGACTTATTTATTATTCACCATGAGTCAAAGCCGCCAAGTGATTTGACAATTTTAAGTATAGAAAAAGAAAAATTTGAAATGATCAACTTTGATAAAGTAATTGATCAATTCGATTTAGTAAATACACGAAAAATGTGAATAGTGTAGCATATTGGATTGCGAATAATTACATCTGCTTATATCTCTGATATGTAACGAGTTATTTCCCGTTAAAAATTTTTTTACGTTTCTTAAAATAATTGTATTAGTATATAAAATCAATTATATCTTTTTATAATTAATTCTAAATTACATAAGTCCGGTAATTCTAATGACACTTTTCCGAATTCAATATAAGTGTTTTTTTTTTTTAATTAGAATTGAATTTTGTTTAAATTTAAAGCTGAGCTTGATTCTTTAAAGTAATATATTTTCCATTATTTTACAGTCGGTACAACATTCAGTTTTTATTTATATTGTATTCTTATTACAAATATACTCTATTTATTATAATGTATTATATATCGTTATATTATTATATATTTTTCATTACTTAATACATTTTATTCCCATATTTATATTGTATTATTTTATTTTCAAGGGGGCACCATAAAAGCTATAGCACCCGGGCGCCAATTATACTTACTTCGCCACTGATAAAACTAGAGCCTATCTTTTCCCAGCTTTCTTTGCAATGGGCTAGGTGCGGAAAAGTATGCTGGGGCAAAAACAACGGCTGCTCTGATATATGAAAAAGATGTAGAGAGGACTGGAATTCGTGATTATAAGATTATATGGAAGACATTCCAAATTTATATATTTTAGTTTACAGGTGTTATTATAGATATGAAGCTATAAATGTGAAACATTTAATTGTTTTAGTGTCTACAAGAACTATATTTTTGAAGTAGATACGTCTATTATGCAAATTATAATTTACTTAAAAATATTGCAAATTTAAAATTCACATTAATTCTGGGCTGACTGTTTAATAATTACTTTGAAAGAAATATTTCAAGAATTTCATTTTTTTATACATAATTTAAATAAATATAACATAAAAATGTTTTTTTAACAATAAAAACTGGGTTTGCACATTGTTATTCTTTTTATTATATTACTTTCTAAACCTATATTTAGAAAGTAATATAATGTGCTTGTATAATATATATTATATAGGCGCATATTATTCTCAGTGCATAAAAAAGTTATGATATTTTCATAATAATCTTATTCTTAGGCTATTTACATTTTTCTTCTTTTACTTTTTTTGTATCCTAGAAATGACACACATAATATTTGTTCAGACAGTGATACTTTACCCAAAAATGACTGGATGCTTCGGCGATCACTAATGATTTGAATCAGTCTTTTGGCATGTAATAAAATAATACATTAACCATAATGCAAATTTGAATGGGCTTAAGTTTCAATTAAATTTTTCAAAAGTGGCAATTTGTGACTGAAGCAAGTTAGAACTGTTTTTTTCTGAAATTAAATACTTCAAATTAACTTTAATTTATTTAAATTTATTTAGTTTGTTATTGTTATTTGTCATCGTTGTCAGTTTCTCTTGAAATGAATTGAATGCTATGAAATTATTTTGAGTTCGAAAATATATAGATTTATCAACGTCATATTTTCATTTCATATTTATAATTTATGTTATTATCATCATTACAATTACCTTTATACTGGTCAATAAATGTCTTAAAAACGGTCTAAACAACAAAATATCTATACATTTATTTTAAAATATTAACTTCAAAATTATTAATTTGTTCGTTAAATGAGTTTCGAGAGAAAATCAATGTAAACGTTGTTTTTAGCGTAATATTTAAACTAAAACAACTTTCACTTTAAATAGATTTAAAAAAAAAAAAAAATGGGGTAGGAGGGCTATAGAGAAATGAAAATTGTGCAATGTCTATAAAAGATTATTTTTTGAATAAATATTATGCTTTTGATTTTTATTAATTAAGAAACTTTTACTTTCTGTATGAAACTCTCACAAAATTGTTTGCAATCAGAAATCTGCCCAATTCTAAGATAAAATATCAAAAATCCTCTGTGATCAGTCACTGAAGAGTGAATAAATGTGTATAAATGATTTTTTAAGTCTAGTAGATTTTTTTGGATTTTAAACTTGTGAGTAGAAACTTAAGCAAACTGTAGTCGAGTTATAAGTATTTCTGAATTTTGCTACCTGCTGTATGTTTTAAATGAAGAATTTTATCTGGATATCTGAGTACGTTTAATAAGAGCTCTCAGACCTGATTTATTGTCAATGAAGACTGTGTTACTTTAATAGAAACTAAATAATTTATCTTTGTAAATACCAGATTTATTTCCTCTTTCCTTTACAGTGAAATTCAATAAATTGAATCCATGCATATTTTTAACGGAATTTCACTTAAACTATATTAATCTGATTTGCATAGAAATTAATTTTTATCTGGATGATTCAACATATATGATATAATTTACAATTTGTAAAGGAAAAAAATAATGAGTTTAAGGATATTTTTCAAATTGATTATTTGATGAAAATTAGAGCAGAGATTTTAAATCTAAATATACTGTTCCCGTGGGTTTTTTCATCATACAAGATTCATTTGTGATAGAAGTTTCTTTCATGATTCGCTAATAGAGATATGATTGTCAGTTTTGCTGACTTTATCTGGGAATGTTTCTTTATTACTATCTACAGACGGGATTGCTATAATGAAGAAATATTCCTTATGATTTTTGATTTTCCTCATAAATAAATTCTCAAGGATTACATTTTGGATGCTTTTTTAAGGTCAATTTTTAAGAAATACATTAATCGAATTTGAGAAATCACGTCTAAAGTTTGGAAGACAATCTAATTGAAAATGTCTTTTAAATGATTAATAAAATATTTATGGCTCTAGAGAACAAATTATCTTTTTCGAAATATCAACTTTTGAACATTCCAGTCAATATATATCTATATAATATACACACGCATATTTTTCTGCGCTAGTATATTTTACTGTCTCAGAATATTTGTACTCAAATGTACAGCTTCTTGAATTATTTTATTTGTATCAATAACGCATTCTGTGATTTTAATTTTTTTCAGGAAAAACTAGTTTATTACTTAAATTTTCAGATGTTACTAATTAAATTTTTTCAAAAAAAGGTAGTTTAGTAAATAAAATATTTCTTTAGAACAATATTATTTAAATGAAAAAAATAATTGTAATGTAATTTAAACCGATATTTCTACCTGTTAAAGTTTGCGGACCAATTAACGAACTGGTAATTCCATCCATGATCTCACCACCCCAGCGGAGGACATTGTCTAGCCAGAATTTTTTAGTATAAAACTTTTCAGTTCAACAATATGTATTTGAAAAATATTAAACCAATTTCCTATAAAAAGAAATTGTACGAAACTCATTTTTGGCTTAATGAATATAAAGTTGTAGTGTATGATTGGAAGATTATCCAGTATTAGTTCACCGTCATTGTAGCTCCATCTATAAAAAATTAAAACTAAAAATTTTCCGTACTCATTTCTTATAGTGACATTTTACTTTTGTTTACATTTTTAGGTGTATTTAAATGAAATAAAATTCTTGATAATAAAATAGATCATTTTAAGTTGCAGTATTTAGAGATGTGGCCACGTGCTGAAATGTGATGCATTACATTTAATGTTGATTTATTTGAATATTGCATTGCATATGTAAAATTATCCAATAATCATATTATTCAGACATTAAAATGTGAATTACGATGTAGTTATTTCTTACTTATGTCACCAAAACATACCAAGCAATTATAATTTTGTGTGATATCTTTTTCGAAATTATAGAAATGATGAAAATTTTTTAGGCATATACATATACAAAACACTGAAAATCATGAAGGAAGAAAAAGTGTAAGTTTATGCATCTTTATTTATTTCAGTGTCGTGAATTTCTCGAAAAATAATTTTACTTATTTTACTACGGAATTAAGTCTGTGATACAAGCACGCTTGTTTTAAAACATGCATATCACTGTAAAATGAATTATTACAAGAAATTATCACGGGCAATCTAAGCTCTAAATAATTTTTAATAAAAATAGCAATTTCTTGAAAAATGTTTACTTGCATACAATTTGTTCTAACACCTCATGTTTCGAGTAAGAGAAGTAATAAACATGGGTATGCGGTGTTTTGATTTTATTTTATTGTGAAAATAAACGTTATGTATCAAATTCTCCATTTTTAAAATTTTAATGCCTATTAAATTTTTAATGCCTATTTAATGCTTATTTTTAAAATTTTAATGCCTATTTATTTTTAAAATTTTAATGAATGTTTACTAATATTTTTATTGTTTTTTCAATGATTTTTTAAATTTTTAACAATGTTTAATTTTTTTTAAAGGCAGCTAATTTTCTAAGATTATTTTTGTTATAAAAATAAATTCTTCAGTCATATGATAGTTTATTATTTTTTAATGAAATACATTCCATTGGATTTTTAAACTTAGGTTAATGTAGATTATTAATATAATTGCTTTATTATAGTAAAGTTCTTGAAAATAATGTAATTTCTTAATAATTGTCTTGTAATATTTGCAACTTCAAGTGATGTGATAATTATAATTCTCTAAAAGTGAAACATTTCACTATCATTATTGAAAGATATTTATATTAATAAAGAGAAATTAAAAAAATCTTTTGATAAAATAATGGACTCTGATCCAATTTGGCCTTTTTCAATATCTTTTAATTCTTAAAAGATTATAAAAGTGATGATTATTTAAATTGACCATTTGATGATAAATTTTAGATACAATAGAATGTAATTTTAATAATTAGTTGCTTTTAGAGTAGTTTATACATTCCTGAAGATTACACTTCTGTATTCCAACTTTAGATATGCAAAATTTTTTGAATGAATATGTTATAAGCTTGTTTTTGTAGTAGTGATTTATTTTGTAAATGTTGCACACTATTAGTTGATGCTTGCTAGAAAATCATCATACAATATTTTTTAAAGGTTTATTGTTTTGTAAATGTTTATTTTATCACATGTTTTTGTTTTGTGGTTTTCTTTAAAATAATCTTTCTTGATAATGATCAGTGATTTTGAAATGTTGGTAAAAGGAAAATTTCATAAATATATATGCCAGTATGATGAATAAGTATCCGTTATTTTTGTACTTATTTGATTAATAATTTCTAAAATGAATACACCTAATAAAAAATTAATGAAAAAATTTAGTAAAGGTAGAATTAAAAATATTTATTAATTTATGCATTATATATGAGTGATTATTAAATGTATAGTATAAAATATTAATGTAATGAATAATTGTGTACATTAAAGCAAATTAAACAATTTGAGTTTAAAAATATTTTGATTAAGTAACTGGTATTTAACCACTCTTTTAAAGTTATATTTTTTCAAAAGATATTGAAGTAAAAAATGGCCAAGTATTATATTTTTCTCACATTTTTAATGTTTTGGCAAAGCAAAGTGTAAAACTCGTTAACTTAAGAAGAACACCCAAAATAGAATAAAATCTAATTAATTTAAAAAATAAAAAAATGTGTATCTTTTTATAACTAACTAAAAAGTTTAAAATGCAGAGAATAATCCTTAATAAATCCACCATTGCCAAAATTAATAAAATTGATTAAAAAAAAACATTTTCTTTAAAGTACCTTAACATACATGGCTGACATTTTTTCAAATGTATTCTCAATGATAAATGTTTGTGTAATTTCTGGAAATTTGAAGACAATTGAATTTTTTATGCTCTTTTAGAAGGTTGCTAATAACTTGAAATCTTTAAATTTTTATTCTTTTCATTGTTTTATTTTTTTAAATATAATTAATTTATGTGATTTTTACATAAAAATATTTTTTACAAGTTAGAAGAATTTTTAAAATTAGTACATGATTCCTCTATTAGATGGCAGCACTATAAACATTAATGTATTAAACTATATTATTAGTACATTTTATTTTTGATGTTATGTAAATCAAAGTAGATTATTATGGATTTTTTCAATTGTTGTAAGCCATTTTCTGAGCTTGAGAAAGTCTTCAGTAATTATTTTACATATTAATGAGGATATTTTTGGATAACATTTTAAAATTCCCAAAATTAATTTTTTAAGGAATGAAAAACCTTTGAAATATGTTTTTCCAATTAAAATAAAGTTATTTAATTCTAAGCAATAATTACTGTCAAATTATTACTAGCATATATTACAGTGGTACAAGCATATATTACAATATATGACATATCTTACCATCAGGAAGATATAGTTGGTAAATCTTTAATTATATTAGACTATAAATAGAGTGATGAGTAATTCATTTTGTATTGTTACATAAAATGACTTTATTTGCATAACACTTGTTGTTTTTTGCTATTACTATTGCTTATATACTTTATTTTTTTTTAGTTTCAATCAAGTTTATTTTAAATTAGTTGGTTTAATTTATTAAGCTTAAAATATTGTCTTTCTAATTGATTTGATTTTGTGATCATTATGATTGTCCTGGAATCGTTGATGACTATTTAAAATAGAAACTGAAATTATATTTTCTTGCATTAAATTGTATTTTATAGAATTTGTAAAATGCTATTTCTGAATATTAAAAAGAACTAAATTATAAAGTTGTTGTAAATTTTATGTGATAAAGTAAAAATCAATTTCCAACAAACATTTTCATTTTTTTTCCTTATTTTCAAAAATTGGAATCTTAATTTGTCTATTCTTCTGTTATGTAGTTTCATTGAATGTGGAAAGTAATATCCTCAATACTTATGTAGAATTTTGCATTTAATTTAACCTATAAATTAAAATAATGCAATTAAGTAAACTTTATGAATCCACAGATAGTTAAAATATTTCTTTTATGCAAAATGTAAGAAAATGGAAGTCTAATTTTAGAGCCTCATATTAGAATTGCTTGCTAAACATTGGATTGCTCAGAATAAATTAAGTTACTATATTAAATGAGTCTTTTGGCTATTAACATTTATTTTGCTTTCTTAGAGGACATTCAGGCTTTTTCTTCAAAAATCTAATTTAAGGTTATCGATCTGTAGAGGACATTTTGTGGTGTTTTTCGCAAATATTTGGAATCAAGGATACCTTTTTAATGGTTTCCTCATGAGTATAAGTGTGAACAAGAAAATCACTTTAACCTTTTATACAAAATTTACATTTTAAAAGCTTTGTTAAGAAGTTTGGAGTTAATGCTACAGGTGACATCATTAAAAAAATCTATCCAAGTATTAGCATTCATAAATGACAACTATTTTCAAGAAACAAAAGATATTTAATAAATATTTTTTACTTCTGGTAAAAAATATATATATAAAAGATTCAAGGTATTGAGAAAAAAGCAAATTCTGAGAACCTCATTAACTAATATTTGTCTGCTATAGTATTTGTGTATAATCCCATTGACCTTGAAAATTAGTTCAAATATCAAAAAAATCAACACCAAATCATTTCATGTTGTTCATCTCATGTCTTTAATAAGATCAAACAAATTGTGGTATGATTTCCCAATCACAAAATATTAAGTCCTTTTAAGTTCACTAATAATATGAAATATTTTAACTAATAGCATTTAACCTCATTTGTTGTTGTTAACTCTGTTTATCAAATAATAAATGAAAATCCAGATAGTAAATAATCCTGAATGTAGTAAAAATAGCAATATTTATTGGAAACTCTTAATGAAATTCCTTTTCTAATGTGGATACTTGTTTTTCATAATTTTTAATACCAATATTTGTCTGACTTCATGTGAAGTATTGTAGCAAATTCCTAAATTCAATTTAATTACTTTAAATTTTTTATTTTAAACTTTTTAAATCATAATCTGTGGAATATCAGTTAATAAAAAAACGATTCTAAAATGTGGTGTATAGCCGTTGTGTAAAAAAAAAAAAAAAAAAAAAAAAAAGCATTGAACGACTAATGAATAAAACCATGCCATAGGACACAAATTTTTAACTACTGTGCTGCAGCGCTCTTGTGTGCCATTAAATGCTTAAATGTGCTGCTAACTTTTAGAGATAAATACAGTAAAAATTATGATGCTTTTTTTTTTATAAGCACAAAGTTTGCCTAAACTACAGAAAAGTGTATTGTAAAGGAAAACTGTTATTTTACAATTAAATACCATATTTTTACGTATAAAAACTGTTTTTATCTTTGATAATTGTGACCTTTCATCAAATGAAATATTTAACACATATGAAGAAATTTATGTTCCCAGTAAACTACATTCACCTCTCAATCAAATAATGTATAAAGGAAGTTTTTTTTTTTTTTTTTTTTTTTTTTTTTTAAATATGAGAATAGTTTTATTTTTCTTTTTGGATACAAAAAGTGCCAGCAGATCATATACAGCTTCTCGTATGCATCCTTTTAGAAATGCAAGTGTACCTGCTAACATTTTGATTTTTCATTGATATATGTATCTATGTGTATATATGTTTACATATTTATATATATATATATGTGTGTGTGTATTTACCAGGTGTATGCAAATGAAATGATACAATTGTTTTAAAAACTCAATAAATTTGCAAAAACTGTTAAAATTTCTATATTTGAATTAATATTCATCGCTAGCTGCACATTTTCCCCATCTTTCAGGCAATTTGTGAATACCACATCAAAAAAATGAGTAGTCCTTTGAAGCCAGCCTATCATCAAGCCAAGATTTGACGTTTTTGTAAGAAGTGAAACGCTGGTCAACAACTGCGTGTCTCAATGGTGCAAATAGATGGTAATCAGAAGGAGACAAGTCTGGAAAATAAGCTGCTGCATGCGTTAAGGGGGCTCCCAGCTGAGCGCCTTAATGTTGTCCTGGGTTGGTTTAGCGCATTGGTTAGGTGCATTGTCATGAAGAAAAATCACTTTTTGGTGCCACTTCTTGTATTGCTCGCATTTTTTGAGTACAACATTATTCAAATCAAGTAATTGTTGCTTGTAGCAATCAATATTGATGGTTTTTTAAGGTTTGAGAAGCTTATAATAGATTGTTGCCCCCTTGTGGTCCCAGAAAATACACAGCATTGTCTTGCGGCTGAAGCGATTTGGCCTTGCAGTCAATTTGTACGGCTGTTCGGGATGAACTAACAATTGATAACACTTGGGATTCTCAAAATAAATCCATTTTTCATTGCTAGTCACAATATGATGGAGATGTGACTTATGTTTGTATCAAGCAAGCAACATTTCACTCACATTTTTTCATTTTCCTGCTGACATTCTGTTAGCTTATGTGGTGCCTATCTACCGGCTTTTATTACCTTGCCCATTGAGAGCAAACAGTCCTCTGATCAAGATGTTCTTGTGTTTTGCTATCATCTTCATTGAGTAATGCTTACAATTCAGCATTGCAAAAATTGTTTGCTGGTCTATCATGCTCCTTGTTTCTCACATCGAAATTACCATTATGAAAATTTTCAAACCACTGCACACATCTCAGAGAATTGCCATCCTATGTTTCTGCAAACATTTGATGTATTTCAGCAGCATTTTCCTTCAAATTCTAATCAAAATTTAATGCTGCCTGCAATGCATACTGAAACTCGTCCATATGTAAGCTAAATGTGAGTATCAAAGGTTAAACTGTAAAAAAAAACCACATGTAATAGCTTTGTAATGTTTGTACATATGCGTTCCGACATCTGTTAGCAATGGTCTAATTTGATATGCATGCACTTGGTATATGTGTGTGTGTGTGTATATATATATATATATATATATATATATGTATACAGGGCTTGGAGTTGTCCTGATATTCCAAAAATTCCTGATTTTTTAAAAAACGTCCTGAAATGTCCTTATTTTTCAAAATAAATCTTGGAATTCCTTACTTTTTTATTGCATTCTTTTGAAAGTTTAATTTTAATTAATAGTAAATTTTTCTTCCAGTGGAATATATTTTTTCTTTCAACTGCTTTCTATGCAAGAAGAAAAAGAAAATTTTCCCCTTTTTTTTTCTCTTTCAAACTGGAAATAGGGTTGCCATACATTCGTCTCTGCCTCGTTTTCAACCATTGCTCAAGAATGTCTGATGTCAAAAAAATTTAAGTTTCGGTTTACCATTAAATTCTGTTTTCTGCCTTTACAGACAAAGATTCTAGTTTTAGTACTGCACAACTATTTACAATATTGGCAAAATTTTTCTATAAATGGTTATTACTGCAAGATGGGAATAAATACCTAATTAAGACCTGGTTCCGAAGTGTTGACGATGTTCATTCTGCGGAGTGCTTTGTATGCAAAAGGAAATTCAGTGTTTCAAATATGGGTTTTAGACTAGTGCTTGCTCATGCAGATGGATTAAAACACAAAAAAGCTGTGAACTGTTACAAGAATCAAACACTATTTACTATCAAGTCATCAACTTCATCTGGATCCTCGACATCGACTGTAGTAGTGAATAACAAATTTTGGCTTCCCAAAACAACATCAGAGAAAAACATTAATGCTGAAACCATTTTAGCTTTGGTGGCAATAAAAAATAATTATTCTTTTTCCTCTTTGAGTGATTCAGCTAACATTTACGAAGAAATTTTGGATTAGGTCCATATTTCAGAACACTTTTGTTTCGGGATATCGGCACTTCATATTTTGTTTTACTTTTCAATGAAACTATTATAAAACAAATAAAGAAACAGTTGGATATTTACGTCTCGTATTGGTCTGATAAACAAGGTAAAAATGTCATTTGTTACCTCTAATCACATTTAAAAAAAAAAAAAAAAATTGTAAAAATTTTATTAAGTTTTATTCAAAATAATGGTTTGAATTTAGAAAAATTAATGCAGTTGTCAATGGATGGACCAATAGTTAATTTAGCTGTTTTAAAGCAAATAAATAGTGAACTGAGTAAGCAAAGTTTACCAGTACTAATTGATTTGGGTACATGTTGCTTACACATAATCCATGGAGCACTACGTAAGGGTATTGATAAAATTGATTCTGATATTAATGGATTTGCTATAGATATTCATCAATTTTTCAAACTCTCCTGCAAGAAGGGAAGATAATCATACCTTACAGTTAGAAATACTGGAAGAAACTTTAGCTAGACATAGTTTCCTTTGTCATGTTGAGAGCCATTAGTTAACTTTGAGCTCAGTTTGTGAGAGAATTGTTCAGTAATATGATGTTCTAAAGGAATATTTCATTGTTAAATTACCTGAAGAGTCGAAGTCTCCTCTTTCTGATAGACATCTTCGGATTATAAAACATTTGAAAGACCCTAAGACTCTGGCATATCTGCATTTTGTTTCATTTTTTTGTAAAACTTTTGAACCATATTTACTTCTAATGCAAAAAGTCGTACCTTTAGTACATGTGATGTACAGTAAGTTAAATTAACTTGTTCACAGTATTATGTTTAAATTTTTAAACCCAGAAGAAATCTGTGAAAAAAATGGAGCAAAGTTGCTACAAATTAATGTTGATTCAGGAAAAAATTGGTTAAATTTAAACAAGATTGAAATAGGTCATGGTGCAACAGCAGTACTGAAAGAGCTTATTGATAAAACAAAATTTTCTACCAAGTGTCAGAAGCTGCTACATAGCAACTTCAAAGCGTTTGCTTCAAAAACTTTCTATAACAAATCATTTACTGAAAGATCTCCAGCGTTTGTCTCCATATAATAGAAAAAAAAGAAGAATTTAGGAGTTCATTTAGCAGATTAATTCAACATATTCCTCATGTGAATAAGACTTCTTCAGATTTTGATAAAATGAATGAAGAGTGAATTCTTTACATGTGTGAAGATGTGACTTTGATTGTGAATGATAATGATCAAAATATCTGTAAATATTGGTATGTGATTTTCAATATAAAATATCCCACTCTTTCTAGCATGGTTAAAGCATGTCTGTTGTTATTGAATGTAAATTCCCTACCAGAAAGAGGTTTTTCAACTTACAATTCTGTTGTGACAAAGGAAAGATCTTCTTTATCGGAATTAACAGTTCAAAGTTTACGGATTTGTCATGATGTTATTCGAATGCATGGCAATTCTGTTTCCTCCATTCCACATGACAAAGAAATGATGCATTATATTCAGAAATCTCATGCAGAATATGCATCATATTAAAAAATCAAAAGATGTAACACAATTAGAAAAGAAATGAAAGGATGAGGAAGATGTAGAAGCTACTTGTGAAAAAAGTTTAAACAATCGCACCTATTAGAAAAAAGTTAATGAACTTGAGAAAAAAATTTTGCTTGATAATCAGTGTGTAGCTCTCAAGCTTTTGGATGATTCAATTAAAAAAATAGCATGTGCTCTCAGTGATGATAATATGAGTGATGTGAAAGTTGGACAAATGATGCTGTCTGCTTCTAATGCAGAGATTGCATTTGTGAATGATAAGTTAAAAAAGTGCAGTATTAAATTATCGGAATTAAATGCTAATTCATTCAGTTCAAAATGAACATTATTCAATTATACATAAATTAACTATTAATTTAAAGCATTTATCATTAATGTTCAAAAAATGTTCTATATAGAAAGTTTAAATTTCTGTATCATTTTTCATATTTTGTATTAAAAAACTCAAAATTTATTAAATAGTTTATTCCTTTCTAAAATTTGTTTTATGCATAAAACAAATTAATGTGTAAAAGTAACATTGGTTTTGTTTAATTGAAATATCTCGTGAAAAATGTCCTGATATTTCTTGAAAATAGTGTCCTGAAAAAAAAATTTCTGTACTCCTACTCCTGATATATATGTATAGAAGCTTGGGACCCTTTCCTCATCATCTAGTCTACATCTTTAATGAATACCATCCCATGTCATACAATGAAATGGCAGAAGGATTGGTAAAAGAGAGAACTGCCATGCCACTTATTGAGACCTCAATAAACATGTCTTGAAGACCACCACCAGAACACCCATGGTATTTAAATAATGGCTCTGGTACAAGGATTGGCTTTGTCGGTGACAGAAAATATCAAACTGCTTTGGTTTGACTGTGCACTGGACATTTAAAAACCTTAAATTTTCCAATGTCACCAATACCTTCTGAGTTTGCACCAAATATCATATTGAAGAGGCCAGTTTCAAACATCTTTTAGACTGTACTGATCTACTTCATGAGGATTTCTTAAAGGAATCTGGTTTGGCTATTTTGAAATTAAAATTGGATGACCTTATGGATCTGATCTGATTTTAGATCAGAGGGATAGGGATTAGTAAGAATATATATATATATATATATATATATATATATATATATATATATATATATATATATATATATATATATATATAAAGCCATGATTAGTGATGAATTTTTGACAATATTTTAACAAGACCTTCTGAAAGTGGACAAAGGTTTGAAAAGAAGGAAACTAAACAGTGATAATGTTAGCGATCAGGATCTACATGCATTAAAAATAACATGGCTGTTCCAGAGTGTTATGTTTGTGATTGTAAATTATTAAATAATTCTAGAATTCTGAGCAAGCTCCAATGTCACTTACTGACTAAGCATCTATCGCTTTCAGTAAAAGCTACTTTCAAAAGTATTTATCTTTAAAATCCTAACGAGTAAAGTTTTTCAAAAACAATTCGGTGTGTCTGGAAAAGCTTAAATAACGTCTTATGAAAAAGCTGAATTCATTGCAGTTAAATTAAAACCTCACAATTTGGCTGAAGAAATTATATTACCAGCTTGTTGCAAAGTTAAAAAAAAATGATTGGTGAATCAAGCAGATATTGATATTTATAAAATACCAATTTTAGATGATACGGTGCATCACAAAATCAGAGATAAGTCATAAAACATTGCAAAAACTCTTGTAAATTTAATTTTGCTTTATAAATCAAAGTGAAGTTATAGATATAATCGGAAAAGCTCAATTAGTTGCATTGCTCAATTTGTCCAATTTATTCATGTAAATGAAGCAATTAATCAATATTTATTGCTTCATTTACATGAATAAATTGTTGTTTGTGACTTACCTAATTTTACAACTGGCAAACATATTTTAGATATAATTAATTCATAAGTAAAATCTTAGGCTCCAGTGTGACTTCCAATTTTTGCATTAAGCACTGCACACTTATCTTACCAACCTAAATTACATCACTGTGCCAGTTACCAAATAATGGTCATGTTCAAACTTCAATTTTGGAATCAACCGCTATTTTAAATTTCAAATATCAAAATTTTCAATATTTCATTATAATTACTTACTACAGAAGTATTAAAATGCTAATTACTAGTGATTAATTTCCTAAAGATTTCATAATATAAAGATATCAGTTAAGTATCCCCCAGTCTTTAATGGCTGACAACCTGCAATGAAGCTAAATCTAAAGTGTAATTAAAATACATTTATATGAAAACTGTAATTTTAATTGACCGAGCACCCTAAAAAACTTCAGTGTAGTGCAATTTAGCATTTATTTAAACCAGGCAGTAAAAGTAAGTTTATAATGTAAACATACATTCTTGCAAAAACTAGTTTCTACTTAATCAACGTTACCATTCTGAATAAAACTGTGTACAAATATATGAAGTATTGATAAACAATGCTTAATATATAACATGAAATATTACATCCATTAGCAATATTAATCAAGTACATAAAATAACTCACCTTATCATTGTTTGCAGAATCATTGTTACTTATCGGATAATATTATGACTTACAAAAATTCTTCCATGATGTTCTTCGAATAATTTTTTCATCATATAGCATCTTTGAGATACACATCAAATTGACCAGACATAGGATTAGTACTCCAAAGATATCTGAATAACTGATCAGGTGCCTTTGATAGAATTTGTGTGACTACCTGTATCCAGGTATTTAAACTAAGATTATACTATATGTATTAAGGCTTTATCAGAGATAGTTGTATGCTTTTTAGCAGTCTGTTATTACAATAGAACCAGAAGAATACATTCATGTAAACTTTCCAACCCAACACTCTATTCTCAGCAGCTTGAAAAATACACTTATTCAATCTTTTAATTCCTTCAAACACTCGCCTTACAACCACATGCTTATCTTTTTTAAACTTCCCCATACCAAACTTATTTTTATCAATCTCAAATTCATCACCCACTCCATCAAAAATATCACTTTCACAAAACAGATTTCTGAACAGACCTCTTGGCAACAAGTCATCCAATTAATCACAGTCTTAGCCAAATGCTAATCATTCACAATTATTTCATGCATACATCTTTTCACCCACCTAATAGTAGTTAATTAACAAAAACTTATTTCTAACATACTATTAGCAAACTGAAAACATTTATGCACAAACCTCTTAACATGATGTGCATTCTCTTCTTCCTGTTGGTATATCCAAATACAACCATCAATCACATTTTACTATCATGCAAAACCATATTATGACCACACTTCACATACATGAACTTATCAACATGCAACATTCTACCTTCAGGCAACATTCAACAACTTTCTTATTTCCCTTGTGCTGTGAATTAAAAAAAAATAATAATAAATACATCCATACACAAATTTCATTTATCAAATACATTAAGGCTTTCTACACAAAACAAATTACATGAATGTACATGATCACATTTTGTCATACAAATAAATTTTAACTCTGTAAGTTCGTTTGGCATATTTTATCGCCTGCCTAAACGGTAGTCTTCAGGCAAAATGTGAGATTATCTAATGTTGTAATTTGCCACAAAATGTGGCAATTTAGTAACTGCTCTCAGATTTCATATTTTTAATTATTATTTTAACTTATGTTTTCAAAATTTAATATAAGAACAAAAATTAAAAAAACTTTCAAGCATTAAAAGTATTGCATTTTTTACTTTTAATTCTTGAAAGTTTTTTAAAATTTGGTTAAACTATTGGAATATGAATCTGAATTAAAAATAAAACATTAATTTTTATATTCAGTTAAAATATAATTGCTCTGTTTTACTTCACAGTAAAAAATTTTATAATTTGCAACATTTGGCAAAAATGGTTGCTGAGATAATAAGTACTAGTTTTTAAAAAATATTTATTTACATTATTTCAATAATTTTGTCATCACGATAATGTTTATTGTATGCCTAAAAAATGCATAACTACTTCTTTATTTATTATAAAAATATTCATCAACAGTTTTAACTGCTACTGAATTTATTGTTTTAGAAATTTCCTTTTTAAAAAATCTTTTATTTGAAACATTACAGTGCTGGCCTGAAGGCCCGTCGAATCACTGCAAAAATGAAAGCAGAATGGACACAGGAGTTAGAAAAGAGAGGTCGTTTGAATTGTCCTATGATTGGTTGCTTAAAGAGCTTTGTTACTGTTGCAAATTTTCAAACTCATTACAAGTGGTGCACAGGGGTAAGCTTTTTCATTAATATTTGCCCATGTACTTCTTTCACTTTATTAAAAAGTATATTCTTGTAAAAATTTTGATTTTTTAATGTTTTGTTGTTTTAGTTGAAGTGCATTGATTATTATAAAATTCTCATTAGAATAGGACTTTTATATGATGCACACTAAATGAGAATTTTGTATTTCATATGAGAATCTGTGTGGTTTATGTAAAAAATTGCTATTTTGTTTGGATGTGGGAATATTAGTTTTTAAAATTAATTTATAGTAAAATATTTATTTTATGCATAAGAGTAAAAATATATAAAAATAGTAAAAATATATAAGTATGCTTAGAGTAATTAAATAATATAATTATAAAAGAGTAGAAATTAATATGTGTATACTATAATAATATATATCATATTTTGCCAAATGAAATCACTTTCCCTTTTCTTGGGGATATTGAATTACATGCATGAAAGAAGTAAATTTAGCCATGCAATTTTATTTACCCTATGGGCTCTCCTTGGTCTTGGAGGCAATTTTATAGTCATTTCAATAATGAGACTTATAATTTGGAAAAAAAAAAATCCTTCTAATTTACCTTTTTAACCAACTTTAAGTTGGTCCTTTCCAAAATTTAATGAATGAAAGAGTAGTCAGGATGACTCATCCATTGTTAGATATTCACAGTAAATTGATTTTATATTACATTAATTTTATTTTGTAACATCTGTTGTAATTTTTAGGCGTATTGATAACCAAATTTTCAAATTCATTACAGCCTCGTTAGGCATATTCAACTATAGAGAACTTGTTTTTGGACTGCTTCATTTGTGCTTTAGTTCAGTGGTGCGCAAACTTTTTCAACTGTGACCCCTTTTATAGAGAGAAAGATTTTGGCGACTCCTAGAGATAAATGTTCACAAATATTATGTATATTTCGCGCATTTCTTTCGTTTCATTGAATAAAAATCATATTTGATTCATATTAATTTTATATATAATTTTAAGAAAAAACTTTTTGTATAACACAAAAATCAGTAAATTGCCCTTTAATGAGATGTATGTGGCTGCAAGTTTTTAATTATCTCATCAATGTTTTGATGCATGTTGCTAATTGCAATTCGCATGCCATCTTCAGGGTTTAAACATGAGTGGTATTTAGTTTTTATTGAAACTAATTTGCTAAATCCAGTTTCACATAAATACGTTATAACAAATTGTGTTAACACTCTGATGGCATTCTTGCATAAAATAAGATATTGTTTTCCCATGGATAGCCAAAATTTTTGGCATGGCTGAGTTTTAAATTGATTTCGAAGGGTATAATCACTAATTACATCAATCAATTGCTCTTTCTCACTAATTTGAAGAGTTGAACTACATATGTCAAAGAAAAATGGATCACGAATCTAACCAAGATCATTTTTAAGAAAATCCTCAAATCTTCTCGAAAAATTTTCCTTTAATTTTTTAATGTGATTAGAAAGGCTGTTTTTAAATGTAAATATATCTATATTATTTTCCTTGATAAAATTGTTAAAGCAAGGGAGCATGTCGGTGTTGTTTTCATACAGTTCAGTTTGCCAAAGATTCAGCTTATTCTTAAAAGCTTGAATTTTACTGGCTGAAGTTATAATAGTTGTGAATTCGCACCCTGCAGGCTCAAATTTAAGTTGCTAAGTTTTTCGAAAATATCAACTAAATAGATCAGCTTCCCTAGCCAAACTTCATTGATATAATAACTTGCCAATTTATGTGTTTTTTTTTTTTTTTTGATTAAATAAATGTACTCTTCATTTCTCAAATCAAATATCCGTCATAATATTTTTTCACGTGAAAGCCATCTGACTTCAGTGTGTAACAGTAATCTTTCATACGTTGAGTTCATCTCATTGCTAAGTATTGAAAAGAGACGGCTGTTGTGACTGTTGCATTTAATGTAGTTAATTGAACTAACACTATCTTGTAATATGTTATGCAACTCTTCATCCATATCTTTTGCAACAAGAGCTTGCCGATGAATCATACAGTGATTAAATACCATATGAGGTGCCACCTTCTGAATTAAGCCTGTGATCCCTTTATTCGAACCTGTTAATGCTGCAGCACCATCAGTACAAACCATAACACAGATTGCCCAGGTAAGAGACTTTGTTTCAAAATATTCATTTATTACTATGAATATTTTTTCCCCAGTTTTTCCTTCCAAACTTTTGCAACATAAAAGTGTTTCTTATATCTTCATTAAAAATAAACCTAACTTAAATAATTAGTTGTAACATTTTAGCAATATCGATAGCCTTGTCCAATTGTAAAGCAAATACAGATGAATTTTATATGCGTTTTATGACTTCTGACTTGATATTTCATGACATTTCGAAAATCTGCCGAGACACGGTATCTCTTGATAATTGTATTGTTTTTAGTTCATTTCCATATTTATTGCCATGCATAATTCATGACATCTTAGTTGCTGCAGGAGGGATAAGGGATTCTCCAATTGTAAGGGATTTCATTGTTTTTCCCATTAGATAAGAAACTTCTAAAGAAGCTCATAATTCTTTCTGAGGTATTGTTGTAAATTTCTTTAAATGTGCACTTTAAATTTTCAGATTTCCATCTCATCTTTGAAAAAATCGGCATGTTTGTTTTGAAGTTCTTTATGTTTAGTTTCCAGGTGCCTTTTTAATTTAGCTGGTTTCATGCTCTCATTTGCTAATTTTTCGTTGCAAATGACACATATCGGGCATTTTTCATCATCAACATAAAATGTAAAACCGTACTCAATAAATTCCTCATTGTATTTTCTTAGATTGGGCATTTAGTTCAGTATTTTGCAACTCCTCATCAGTATTTGTTCGTTTGTTAGCTGAAGATGTACCTGGTGCACATATTACCCATTTATCCATTATGAAGAGCGGGGGTTAAATTATTTAAACTAAAACAAGTAATATATAAAATTTTATCATATCTTTGAGAAATTCAATAAAATTAGCAGAGATCTTTCTCTAATGATAGTACTTACCTGATAACAAAATGTAGCAAAACACGATAAAACTGTAAAAAATCATAATTACACAACGTCACAAACTCGAGGATAAATTAAAAGAATTGCAGGCCAACTGCTACATGCTACAACTTCATGTGAACATTTCACGTCTTCACTTTATCAGATACACTGCATACCTCGCCATCTGATTGGCGGATTATGAAAGCAAATTTTTGCCCTTTCCCTGTGGTTAACGTCTAGTCAAATAGACGCTTTTCAGTAAAACTGGCGGATTACTGCGAAGAGGGCTCTATCTACAGAGTAAAAAACTTGCATCTTCACACTTTACATACATTATGGTCAAAGGAAGAGCGGACAGCATGAAATTGCAATTGGTCTGAGTGACGGCATTTCACTCTTTATGTGTACATTGTATGGTATGCAGGCATAATGCATTTCATAAAAGTTTGGCGATCCCCTCAGGGTTCGCGACCTCTAGTTTGCGCACCACTGCTTTAGTTGACTAATTTTTTACTCTGTGAGCTTATATATCTGTATAGCACATAGAAAAAAGTTGCGATTTTAGTTTTTTAGTTAAGGCAATATAATAATATCAATAATATTTTTCAATATTGAAACTATATACTTGAGTTTTGTTTGTTTAAATTCATGAAAGGGAAAAGAAGTAAACCATAATCTTACTTGAGCCACATAAGATAGCAGTACCTAGTTTAGTTCACTATTTAAAAAAAAAAAAAAAATTGGCAATTAAAAGATAGTTTTAGACTTGATACTAAATAAGTTTGTTGTCCTTTTCAAATGTTTTAGATTTTATTTGGACTTTTGATTTTCTCTGTATTAATTATTGTAATTTTTTTTAATCAAATTTCTTTTTCACTTCAATTATTGATTATGAATTCATCTATGTAATTTAAAGAAAAATAATTGTGTGTAAAATATTACAATCATTTTTCAAAAGATGTTATTGTGATTTAATAATTGCCATTTTATTGCAAATTATTGCTAATTACAATTTATTGGTTATAGAAAAAAAATTTACAAAAATGCTCCTATTGTGATTCTTCTATTATTTCGGATGCTAAGTCTGTGCTGAAACATATGGAGACTTTTCATGAAGACAGAGTTGAGGAATATAAAAGTATGTGCATTAAAATATTATATTTTCATGTGATGATAATTTAACATTTTTGCTAACTTTTAAAAATTTGTTTTAGAAAAATTTGCCAATACAGAATTTGATGAAGGTTCATCATTTGTTGAATCTGATTGTGAAAGTATATCAACTCATCATGAGGAAGAAGTTTCTCAATCTTCTTTTAAGCCATCAAAAAAATTTTCTTCAAAAGAAAATAATGTATCTGATAACCATGCCATCTGGAAACGTAGGATGAAATCCATAAATGAAAAAGCCATGGAAAATATCAGCCAATTCCGAAAATATGTAAAGTGTGATACAATCTCTGATACAATAAATTCTGTGGATGAAATTGTTCATTCTATTGAAGAGTTGCAAAATGCTACTGATATAAGGAGAAATAAGCGAAAAATGCCGAGGAAAGTAGTTCCAGAGAGTGTGATTACAAAGCAGTTATATTTTGAGGATGCAGACAGTTTTTTGAATAGTGATACATCAGACAATGACTTAAAAAATGAGAAACTTGCTACTAAATCATTGTTTGTTTTAGACAGAGAATTTTATAAGAGGTATCATGAAAACCTGACAATGACAAGAGATTGGTCATCAGAGCGAAGGACGTACACTCGTTCACGAAATTCTGATCCCTTACATGATACCAAAATTCATGGACAAGATACTTCTAGTCAAGATGCACTTAACTCAAATAACAGCTCAGACTTATCTGAACAACAGTCTTGTTCAGATAGAAGAAATGAAATTTCAAGTTTAGAATCTATACATGCTGATAACATTCCAGATGAACATCAATTAAATGAAAATATTGAGCCTAAACAGTTGACTTTAAAGATAGAACCAGAAGACATTACTTGTGATTTAATTTTAAAGACGTCACCAAAGAATTTAAATATTGATTTGATGATTCATCCCGAAATCTGTCGTGCAGTTAAACAAAATTTATATCAAGAAGAGCAGTGTGAAACAAAAATATCTGTTTCTGGAAATAATACTAAGCAAGTCCGTTTAAGTGAGAGAAATAGTTTTCCTAAAACTCCAGGTCGTAGAAAAAGCATTCCTCTAATGCCTATTATAACTTATGGAAAACAGTCTCCAGAAGAAGTATGTGTTTATCCAAAAGATTCTGTTGCAGATTTTAACAGCTTATTAAATTCATCTGAAATTAAAGAAACTAATAGACAGTCTAAAAATATGAGCTGTTCTTTTCAAGATAAAGTAATTTCAAATAAACCTTCATGTGAAATTGACAAGAAACAAATAAAATGGGATAAAAGGAAAAGTGCAAGAAATTTTACCAATACTACTATTAGAGGCCCAGTATCTAATCGGAAAAAGAGATATTTCAGGAAAAAATTTGTTAAATCTAAATTAAATGTCCTTACACTTTTCTCATGCAAAGCAATAAATCGAAGAAAATATAACAAAATTTCTAGAAATTTGGTTAAATTGAAAAATGGGAAAAAAGGTATTTCTTCTTATAGAACCAGAGTTTCAGAAGATGAGAATAAAATATTTTCCTCTCAAAGTTCAAATACTAAAATAAGAAAGCAAGAAGCAAGTAAAAAGTCTAATAACCGACATCCTAAGAAACTACATTTGCCGAGTAAGAAACAAGCCAATGCATTATATTCAGACAAGGAAAGTTTGTATGAAAATATTCCTAAGCGTAAAAATTCATCAAAATTCAAGTCTTTTTCAGAAGTAAGTGATTTTCTGTATGAACAACCAGCTGCAACTTACAATAAAGCAATTTCTAATGTGATTTTGGAATGTGAGGCATCTTTAACAGAATTTCAAGATATTGAGGATATTTGCAATATTGATGGTTTTAAATCTATAGACTCTTCTAATATTGAGCAAACTAGTCAAAAATTTTCTTCTGCCACAAGCCATGAGCTAAATACTAATTCACACTTTGCTCAAGAGGACTCTATTGAAGAATCAGATTTTTCTAATGAAATAAATAATTCAAATAAAATAACTGATGATGAAAAAATTTCTTCTAGTGTAAGTTCTAAATACTGCTCAGAGTTGATTATTAATTCAAATGGCTTTCAAGAAATAAGCAAAGACCCAAAGATCCTCAATCAATTGAATTATTCCAAAGAAAATCTTGAAAATGCTGAATTTGCTTCTGATTCAAATGAAAATGTACAATTTTTAAATGGAAAAAATCTTGGGACTCAGTTATCAGATGTGAATAATTCATTTCTGGGTTATGAAGTAGAAAAATTAACTACACAGAAATCAATTCTTAATCAAAGTACTGTCCATGATAATGTTTCTGAAAATAATATAAGTAGTGAATTTGTGACATTTGAGGGTTCAAAAATTATTTGCTCTATTAAAAATCCGATTTCTCTAAATGAATATGACGAAAAAAATAACCAGGAAAAAGCTAAACTACCACAAGCAGAAAATCTCAGCATTAATTTTGAAAAGAAATCAGTTTTATCAGATAATATTCCTCTGAATATTTCAAAACAAGTCTCGAATTTTTCATCTGAAAATGATGATAATAGGTCCAGTTCTGAGCTTGTGATGATCAAACTTAATTCAAATACTGATACTAAAAATTCTGTAGAAGAAATAAAATCACATTCTGTTTCTAAATTAGAAACTAATTCAGTTTCTATCAATGATTCTAGTTCAGGTACTAATCAAACAGATTTTAAATCTCGTTCTAAAAATTCTACTGTAGTAAGTATAAGGGAAGAGCAAAATAAAGAAATTTGTCCTGGATTTCTGACTGATTCTGCATCTCCAGAGGTAGAAAATTCTTGCAGCTATATAAGCAGTAGTCAGACTCAATCAAAATGTTCTGCTAAACATGACTTTATAAATTCCAATTTTAAAAAGAATGTACAACCTTCAACTCCTTATATTGAAGCATCAAATTCAGCTAAAAATAATTCTGAAATAAAGCTTCCAACTGATATAAACCATTCCAAAAATATTGCATCATCTAAAGATAAATTAGATGGATCAACTAAAACATCAAAGGAACAATTTTATTCTTCATCTGAACTTCAAATAGATGATCAGTCAATGTTCGATAAAAATCAGTGTTTTGATACTATTTCTACAAATAATATTGAATCATCTATGACTGATAAAATGGAATGTTCCATTGAAATTTCTCAAAATTGTTCTGCATTAACAAAACAGAACACTGAAGTAACTCATGTGCAAAATGCTAGCAATTTAGAAAAACAAGCTCCTCATCTGTCCAATCTTCCAAAATCTTTGAACACGTCAAATAATGATCAAAAAAATTTTGAGAAGTTTGGCAATGTTGAGAGTAGTACTGTTTTAATTCAGGAAACTTCCTTGGAAGATTCTCAAGTAACTTACAGAAATAATTCTACAACTCCAAATTTTTCTGAATCATTACCCATCTCTAATGCTCCAACTGAAAAAATGGAATTTTTTCCAACTAATGCATTAAAAAGAAAAAGAGGAAGACCTAAAAAATCCTCTTTAAATGAACTTATGTCAAGTATTGTTAAGAATGATAATTCTGCTCATGAAAGATCTAATTTAGAACATGGAGATTCCATGAATTTAAGTTTTGTATACACACCTGTAAGGAAGTCAAACCGAATAAGATCAAGAGGTTCTTCCATGAAAGAAATAAATGCAATTGAAAGCAATGAAATCAGTAATGAAGGCATTGATACAACAGAAGGTATTGAATCAGTCAATGTAAATGGTATCAGTATATCGCTTGGACCATTAAACATTCCAGTTGAAAGTTCTGCTATTAATGAAACTCCAATTAATTCAGTTTACAGTAAAGAAAATGAGTATTCAGAAAATGTATGTACAACTTTCAATGAAGAAACTGATATTGCAGCTGACTGTGAAGTATCCACTGTATATAAAATGAGCTCTTCTATCAACAAGAAACCAAGAGGAAGACCAAGAAAATACCCTGTGACAACCAGTTTGAACTCGTCTCAAAATAGTTCGGTTATATCTGAAAAGGTTGAAAATCGGGCATCTAACCATATGGATGCAACAAGTAACCCATATACACCTTCACTTGATTTAGTAAAGAAAATTAAAAAAAGAGGTAGACCCAAGAAAATATTTGATACTTATTTGATAGCTGATTATTCATCTCGCATAGTACAAAGTAAAATAGATTCCATTGACTCTGAAAATACTACTTCTAAAGAAATGTCCAGTACAGAAATTAAATTAATGACTTCTGATACTCAAAATCATGATTTTAATTCCATTGCAAATTCATCTGAAATCCAAAAGCAGTCCGATTTACTTTTGGGTTCTTTTAAAAGGGATACTTCAGCTTTTCCACAGAAAAGAGGAAGGCCAAGAAAATACCCACTTAAAGGATCTCATTATATTAACAATGCTAATTCTCTGGGTTTTGTAAATGTTTCACAGAAAAAGCATAAGAAAAGAGGGAGGCCAAGAAAGTATGTGCAGTCAGATTTTATTGAAGGGGGAGACAATGTCCAATTTAATGTGGATCAAAATATTTTACCCAATTGTTCAGACGCAATTCGAACTGGTAAATATTCAGCAGCTTCTTTTCGTAAAAGTCCTCGTAAAGGTCAACCCAAAAAATGTGCAAGATATGCTGATATAAATTCTGAAATTGAAAAAATAAATCAAATTGATATTGTTTCCAGTGATGAGGAAATATTACCCAAGAAGATTCGAAAAATTATACCTAATAAAAATCATTCTCAAAATTCGGACTGTGAGCAGGAATTTTCTGACCAAGATGTTATAGAGATTCCAGATATTTCTATTTCATTTGCTTCAAATTCACCTTCAGAGAAGTCAACATTGTCTCTTAAACAAGGCAGAATTTTAGACACGAAAAACTTCAAAAGGGCCAAGATATATGCTGAAGAGAAATGTAAACAAAAATTACAAGGTGAAAAAATTATAAAGGTAAGTTTTTAAATTTTAAACTGAAATCTATAGCAATAAGCAAAGATGATATTTTTAAGCAAATTTATATTTATCATATTGAGTAACTTTTTATGTTGTAAGTATGTAATGTAATAACAATATGTAAATATATTGCAATTGTTTGCATGTTTGTGATTTTGTATTGACAGGTATCATCAGTTGTATGTAGCTCTATTTCCTTCAGAAGCTGATGTGATTTTTTTATGATTATCTATAGATTATAACCAAACTTGAGCTACATTTACTCTTCTCTATGAGAACCTTTAGTTCTCTGCTCTTTTGTTCAACAATTTGTGTTTTGAATCCAAATTTGTTAGGGGTTCGGAATTCACTTAAAACTATAGGTTTTGGTCCAATTATGCAAAAAATGAATGTTGAGCGACAAACCAAACTTCACTTTGGGAAATTTTGCATTTGTAACTATTTTTCCATTGTTTTCCTTATTTTTAAAAAATTCTTTCATTTAAACCATAGATTACTAGTTGAATTAGCGTTATTGTGAAATGGCTTACTAAAATAAGACTAAACTTGTTTATCTTTGGTAATTTATTGTCATTTGCAATTTAAGTCACTCAATATTCCCCTGTTAGAAATACAGAAGAAATAACATCTGAAATTCTAATTTGTCATTAGTGCATTATTTTCACAATTTAATTTTAATAATTATTTTCCATTTTAAATCTCAATTAGTTTAAGCCTATACAATATGAGTAATTGTAAAATGTAATTGACTATCAGGAAAATACTATTAAAAGTAAGTTTTCATACTGATGATTTTCAATCAAGTAATCAAGAATAATTTAATTTTACATTATTAACTTTTTATCAAAGGTATACTTGTTAAATTTACAAATTTTTTCTTTCTAATCTTGTTTATTTTCATATTTTCAAAAATTTTATAAATTTTAATTGTAAAATTTTTTTTACCGTATATTATGGTTTGTAACTTCACTCAAAAATACAAATTATTATTTTTGAAAAAATATTATAAAATTGTGTAAGTAGGCTATAACATTATTCTTTTAAAGCTAAAAATTTTATTTTTTGTAATTTTTACTTTGATGTAAAGTTTGATTTTTCTCTCGAAAAAATTCATAATAGCCAGGTAAAACAATTTATCATTTATTTAAGGCACATCAAATTTATTTAAATCTTTAAATATAAATAATTTTTTCATTTACTATAGATTTTCCATTTTGTTTTAATTTCTTATAATTTTTTTCATCTGTAAATTGTCATTTTAAATTTTAACTTACTTTTATATTTCACAAAATTGAATTTATTTGGTTGATTAACATTTTATTATTATATTTAAGTCAACAATATTTCTTGTATCTTATATAAAGAAGTAAATGATCATTCATAAATATTTTCCTCCAGATGGGTATTGACTGTTCTGGGAACTCTTCATTACTTGATATTTCTAAAGATTTGGAGTCATCTGCAAATAAATTAAATGAAGTAACACCTACTACTAAGTAAGTTTTTCCTTATGTTTTAAAATTTAATTAATTTGATTTTTGTGAAGTGTAATAAATGTATAAAATTAATTTTTGATAGTATTTAATAAGAAACTTTCACAAAGTAATAATTTTTATACTTTATTATGTTTAAAAAGAACTGCATATTTTTTTATCAATAAATATTTGCAATATTTGTAAAATAGAATCAGAATTTTATGCATATGCTATATATATAAATTTAAACCTGGTATTATAAATTAAATTCTAAAATATTTTTATTAATAATTAATGATTAAACTAACAAATTGTCATATTCGGCTTATTTTTTTATTAATCATACATAGAAAAAGAAAAAACTTTTGTTTCCAAGTACTAAACAACAGATTTTTTTTATTAAAAGAAAAAAAAAATTTATGTATGTGCCTTGAACTTAAATGTAAAAATTTCAAACATTAACTAATATTTTTTCACTACCCATTTTATTAATTATTATTCACACTAATAAGAGTGTTATTACACATTTCTTATTTGATTCTATTGATAAAACATAATAATTTTTTGCTTTTAAATGCTGTTATTCAAGAAGAATTGATCATTGCTTATTTGTAAAATAACAATTATCATGAAACTATAATAACTTAGATGTAACAATTCCACAATATGATTTCACAATTGTTCTGAATTTAACCATTATTTATTGTTTATATTTTATTGAGCTATTAAATAAAAGCATTCCTCTTTAACTTTAAATGATACATTGATTTTTATTTTGCTTATTGTTATGATCACATACTATTTATAATGAAAAATGTAATTTTTTGCTTATATTATAAAGAATACAATACATAAAGATGTAATACTAAATTTATTATAACATCTAATAGGATAGTTTTTAATTAAATAAAATTTTCCTTTTTTTTTATCAATTTTAGCTTTTTGATTTCCAGTTTAATTTTCCTGTAACTATATCTACTTTCAATGGTAGCTAATTACTTCATAGAGATCACCTTAAAAATATATTCTGATACTTTTTTCACATCTATATATAGATTTTGGCTATTTTACTTGATTTTACTAAACGAATAAAATATATTTCAGTAATTCTAGTAAAAAATCCATGTTTATTCACTAGTCATCAGATAGGAGGAAAACTAAGTTTGTTATTAATAATCTAAGTTTGTTATTAATATTTGAATTTGTATTAATATAAAAAACTTTTTGTTGTCAAAGAAGGCTTGATACTGATCTGAATCATCAGTATGGAAAAAAAATCATTAATTAATTTATTTTTAAATAAAATCTAAGACTTTACTCAGTTTTCATATGCATGTTTATCAATAGAAAATTTACCTACTGCAACTTTTGAGGAAGACAGTGTAGTCTCTCATCAATAGAGAATTTAATAGTTTCTCTGCTTTTAATAGACCTCTGTTGAAATTGGAAAGATTTATTAAACTTTTAGAGGTGTAATTACTATGTACATGATGTATGTGTTAAAGAAAATTGTTTAGTATACTATAAAAATTTATCTTATTTGAACTAAAAATTGTTAGACCATGTAGTTAGGAAAAGTCTCAATTTGATATTATTCAACATATTGTGCAAACTTTTTTACTGCAATTTGAATTTGCAAGTGATTATACATTATTTTATATTGATGAAATATTAGAATTATGACATTGCTAAAAATTATTCTTGCTATGTTGTTGTTACTTATGACACTAGGACAAGATAAGCACGCCAATCAACAGGTATGTGAAATTTAATCAGAAAGTTACGTCTTTCATTTAACCAGTGCACGATGAAGGTGAAATTACATTTTTGCTCTAAGACTCCTCCAATAGATGACACCACCTGAGGATCCTTTACCTCATTTTTGACTTTGATTTAGAGGAAGAGGTCTCTAAACCATTACACCCAGGCTAACTGCTCAGTCACTGACCACAGAACTTTCAATTCCATGGACTTAACGAGCACATATATATTATTCTTCATAAAGTATTAAGTTCAGTTCAGTTGAGAAATAACTAATATTAAGTATTGGATCTTTCTTTCTTGTTCTATTTCCATTCTTTCAACTTTTTAAAGGAAGATAATTTTTGAATAATGTATTTTTACTTCTTATACAAGTGCTAAATTTTGTGAATTGAGTTTCTGTGCTGTTAGTTTTAAATAATAAAAATTAGTAAAAAATATCTTATAAATTAAAATATTTATTAAACTTCATTATTTAAATAGGAAATTAAGAACTCTTATTTATTTTCATTATTGACTTGGTATTTTTTTTTTTAGAAGAAATGTCTCACCAATTGTTTGTATTTGTATGCAATTATTTTTACAATTATCCATTTTCTTTTTCTTTTATAGCTTTAGTGAACAAAATGTGGCTAACTTTCAAGATTTTAAACCTAAAAAATGTTTATGGAAAATGCTATCTGAAAGGTAATATCATCATTTCATTTATTTACAATATCATACATAAGAGTATTTTAAAATAAAATTTGATTTAAAAAAATGTTTAAAATGTTGATCAAGTAAGTGTTAAAAAATCTTAATTGAAACAAATGCTTGTTTTTAAATAAGTCTTTTAAACTTAATTTTTTTTAGTTCAGATGAAATTCTACCTATTTAATTATGTTCTTGTTATGCAGTCTGCAGTTGTATTTATTATATCCCAAAATTTGTTAATTAAAAATTTAAAAATGTTAGGGTATTATATATGGCTGATATTTCTTGTTTAAACTAACATTAAACACTTGAGAAACTCAACATTTGTCTAATGAAATTCAAGCTCTTTGAAATAAATGTAAAAAGTTAGACAATAGTATTGCTGATCACTTCGTATTTTTCAATTTTTTTCTATTGCTTTTTTAAATGCACAATTTCATTGATATTTGATTACAGTATTTTTCTGTATATAATTACTAAAGTATGTGTTAAAAAGTCTTGAATTTCTCCATGCTTATTATATGCCACAACAAATAATATTGTCTGAAAACATTCATCACAAAAGCTTACTAAAAAGCTTTGAAAGAAAGGCCATTTATGTTTTATAAAAGGGCAAACAGATGAGGCCACAACTAGCCTGATGTATTTGAGCTACATTCAGTTTTGTCCACTCAGATTCAATAATGAAGTTCAGTAATATTATTACAGAATTCGGTAATTATATTACAGTTGGCTATCATCATTTTGTCTTGGCTTGAACATCTTGAAAGTATTGATATTTACGCACACATATATTGTCATGTGAAATTGAAAGTGTCTAAGTTATAAGACCGATTTTAAGTTAAAAGTTATTAAGAAGACAATTAAAAAATGGCAAAGGTTCTAATGTAAGATTAATGCAAAGTGTGTGCAGTAGGAAAGAAAAAGTTCAACCGGTGTGCAGCTTTAAAATAATCTATTTCTTTTATTCAAATTTTAAAGGAAAAATATTTTTTATTTTTAAAATATGAATATAGAGTCTTGCTGTAAAAGTTATTAAAAACTGAAGAAAAAAAAATCTTCCCAGGATACTTAAATGATTTGCTGCTTTCATCTGAGGTTTACCACACACTGCAATGGGATAGGTACAAATAGTATCATTAGATGTTAGAATATAATATTTTTTCTAAACAATATATTATTCCTCTTGTAGATAATATGCCACTGTGAATTATATCCAGAAAAATACTGTACATAATTTTAGAAAACATGCTGCTGTATTGGAAATAATTAAAAGTACAAGAGTATTCTCATATAAGACAGGAACATAATATATTTTAAGTATTCGTGTCTATCTCAAATTTCTTGATATTTGAAAGTGTATTTTCAAGTATTTAAATTTATAGAATACAAATTAAAGTGTAAAATTTTAATTTTAAACTATGTGCACATAATTATTTATATGCAATCTCAAAAAATGATGGAAAATTATCCTGTTTAAATATTAATAATTTTGTTTATTTAGAAATATTTTGTCACCCATTTTAACTATAAAATATTATGGTATGTGATATAAGTTTACAAAATTAAATAGAGAATTATCTGCATTGTTAAAATAAGGAAATTTTAAATATCAATCCATTTGAAAATTGATTGTAAGAAATGGATTTAACAGTATTGCAAATTACTCTAGTTTGAGCAATTTTGTATAAAAATCAATTAGACGATACTTTTAATGAAAATCATGAAGTAATTTATGAAATTTTTTTATTATGTTTTCAATAAGATTTTATCACTTAATATTTTTTAAATGATAATTTAAATAAACCACTTGTTATTTTTATTTGTTATAATTCAAAGTACTTGGATTCATAATATAAAATTTTTTTCATGAAATGCAGTACTGCTATATTTTAAATTTTGTAAAAGTGTGAGGTGGAAAAAAATTCAATAATTTTATTCTATAAATTTTTTATTTATATACATATAATATTATGATCTTAAAGTATTATATAAGTTTATAATAGAATTTTAATTACATAAAAGTTTTCTTTAGTTTGTAAGGCTGTTTTTTTTTTAAATATATATATATAATAATTGTAACCATTTTATATTTATTTTACTTATTATTTATAACATGCTGTTAGTTGATTTAATTATGATATTAAATAAAAGATTCAAAAGAACACAAAACATTTAGTCCAAAAACTTCATTTACCAGTTATGATTAAAGTTGTCCTTATGTGTAAAATATTTTCAAAATGATGAATAAACCATTCAAATCAAACCTAGACTTTGATTGAAAAAGTGGGCCTTACATTAAGAAATGAACCAAATTATTCATACTAGTGAACTATGTATTTGAACATAATTTATGAATTTTTTTTAATATTTTTCAGTGAGCAAGTTCAATATTATCCTCCAGTGGTAAAATCAATACCGATTCGAAAAGAATTGGATGAAACAGATATTGAATTAAATTGTTTTGAGAGTACAACTTTAGATGGTAAAAATTTCGTTTTTATTAAAAATCTCTTCTTTTTATTTGATTGTACTGGTAATAGTAAGATTACAACAATTTTATATTCTAAAAGAAAGTGTATTAATAATTTTTCCAATATTCTGTCTTAATGAAAAATTTTTATTCATTCAATGTTTTAAATTTGAGTAAAAATAAAAGCTCTCCATTTAGAAAATATTCATGAACATTCATTATTAAAAGTGAATTTTTGAATTTATGGGAAGTTTTATTAAGAAGATTAATTTGAAAAACTTTTTCACATTTTAAATCATTCATTTTATTATTATTTTTTTATACTGTTATAGAAAGAAAATAAAAGTTTAGAAACTCATAATTTTGAATAAATGTTACATTTTTGCTTGTATCTATTAATTATACATATATTTTAATTTATGGAATATTGAAGTTTGTAATTATTAATTTTAATTTCTGTTTAAAAATGCATAATGTTAGTTAGGCTCATTATTGTTTATATTAATTATTTTCAAAGGAATATTTTTGTATGTATGTGTGCATTGGCAAGATTTTAGTTCCTCACTTTTCTTTAATTAATTAAATTTTCTTAACCTTTATGTATTTTATGTTACTGCTCATACAAAGTAAAAAGTTACTTTCATTTATCATTTTGGAACATATTAATGATTTAGTCTTATTCATTATTAGTTATAGGATTTTTCACTTAAGTTAGTCATTATGAGATATAATGACTTAACCAATTAATACTAATAAGATTTTTTTCATGAATAATTGTTTATTATGTTATTTCTGCAAAAAAAGTATATTCATATTGAAATTCTACACATATAGATTTCATGAAAATTATTATGTGTGGGGAATTTGAATTACAGAAATATAAAGTTCTCCAACTTTTTAGATAACACAGTTACGATATATTTGCATATGTGAACAGTAATCATAATTAAACAATTGATGAATTTTTATTTGCAAAATATTTGTGTTCATGTATTTCAAGACTTATAACTCTCAAGACTTTTTTTGTGATTATGTTCAAAATAGTTTTTAATTTCAATAATATAAACAGTAAAATTTATTACTTAACACAGGGCTCGGAGTTGTCCTGATATTCCTGAATTTCCTGATTTTTTAAAAAACGTCCTGAAATGTCCTTATTTTTCAAAATAAATCCTGGAATTCCTTATTTTTTATTACATTCTTTTGAAAGTTTAATTTTAATTAATAATTTTATGTTTTTCAGTAGTAAACTTTTTTTCCAGTGGAATATATTTTTTCTTTCAACTGCTTCCCATGCAAGAAGAAAGGGAAACTTCCCCCCTTTTTTGTTCTCCTTCAAACCGGAAATAGGGTTGCCATACATTCGTCTCCGCCTCGTTTGCATCCATTGCTCACGAATATCTGACGTCAAAAAAAATTTAGGTTTGCATTTACCATTAAATTATATTTTCTGCCTTTACAGACAAAGATTCTGGTTTTAGTAGTGCACAACTATTTACAATGATGGCGAAATTGAGAGAATTATTTGCCTACGTTTATGCGCATGCGTGAAATGCTTATCGCGCCATTTTGAAAGATTTTGATGGGTGTTTTGAAGAATGTTTATTAGCAAGCTCAGAATTTAATTTTTTGAAAAACAGTTAATTTCCTTTTAAAAATGCCAAGGAAAACGAAATTTTGCGACAAATGGTTGGAACTGCAAGATGGGAATAAATGCCTAATTAAGACCTGGTGCCGAAGTGTTGACGATGTTCATTCTGCGGAGTGCTTTGTATGTAAAAGCAAATTCAGTGTTTCAAATATGGGTTTTAGACAAGTGCTTGCTCATGCAGATGGATTAAGACACAAAAAAGCTGTGAACTGTTACAAGAATCAAACACTATTTACTATCAAGTCATCAACTTCATCTGATTCCTCGACATCGACTGTAGTAGTGAATAACAAATCATGGCTTCCCAAAACGATATCAGACAAAACCATTAAAGCTGAAACCATTTTAGTTTTGGTGGCAATAAAAAATAATTATTCTTTTTCATCTTTGAATGATTTAGCTAACATTTACGGAGAAATTTTTGATGATTCCTCCATAGCAAAAAATCTCAAATTATCTGACAAAAAAGTCAGGTATATGATTAATTTTGGATTAGGTCCGTATTTCAAAACACTTTTGTTTCGGGAAGCCGGCACTTCATATTTTGTTTTATTTTTCGATGAAACTACTACAAAACAAATAAAGAAACAGTTGGATATTTACATCTCATACTGGTCTGATAAACAAGGAAAAAATGTCATTTGTTACCTTGAATCACATTTTTTAGGCATGCTGAAGCCAATAAAATTGTAAAAATTTTATTAAGTTTTATTCAAAATAATGCTTTAAATTTAGAAAAATTAATGCAGTTGTCAATGGATGGACCAAGAGTTAATTTATCTGTTTTAAAGCAAATAAATAATGAACTGAGTAAGCAAAGTTTACCAGTACTAATTGATTTGGGTACATGTTGCTTACACATAATCCATGGAGCACTACGTCAGGGTATTGATAAAATTGATTCTGATATTAATGGATTTGCTATAGATATTCATCAATTTTTCAAACTCTCCTGCAAGAAGGGAAGATAATCATACCTTACAGTTAGAAATACTGGAAGAAACTTTAGCTAGACATAGTTTCCTTTGTCATGTTGAGAGCCATTAGTTAACTTTGAGCTCAGTTTGTGAGAGAATTGTTCAGTAATATGATGTTCTAAAGGAATATTTCATTGTTAAATTACCTGAAGAGTCGAAGTCTCCTCTTTCTGATAGACATCTTCGGATTATAAAACATTTGAAAGACCCTAAGACTCTGGCATATCTGCATTTTGTTTCATTTTTTTGTAAAACTTTTGAACCATATTTACTTCTAATGCAAAAAGTCGTACCTTTAGTACATGTGATGTACAGTAAGTTAAATTAACTTGTTCACAGTATTATGTTTAAATTTTTAAACCCAGAAGAAATCTGTGAAAAAAATGGAGCAAAGTTGCTACAAATTAATGTTGATTCAGGAAAAAATTGGTTAAATTTAAACAAGATTGAAATAGGTCATGGTGCAACAGCAGTACTGAAAGAGCTTATTGATAAAACAAAATTTTCTACCAAGTGTCAGAAGCTGCTACATAGCAACTTCAAAGCGTTTGCTTCAAAAACTTTCTATAACAAATCATTTACTGAAAGATTTCCAGCGTTTGTCTCCATATAATAGAAAAAAAAAGAAGAATTTAGGAGTTCATTTAGCAGATTAATTCAACATATTCCTCATGTGAATAAGACTTCTTCAGATATTGATAAGATGAATGAAGAGTGGATTCTTTACATGTGTGAAGATGTGACTTTGATTGTGAATGATTATGATAATAATCAAAATATCTGTAAATATTGGAATGCAGTTTTCAATATAAAAGATGCTGGCAGTTATATAAAATATCCTACTCTTTCTAGAGTGGTTAAAGCATGTCTGTCGTTATTGAATGTAAATTCCCAACCAGAAAGAGGTTTTTCAACTAACAATTCAATTGTGACAAAGGAGAGAGCTTCTTTATCGGAATTAACAGTTCAAAGTTTACGGATTTGTCATGATGTTATTCGAATGCATGGCAATTCTGTTTCCACCATTCCATATACCAAAGAAATGATGCATTATATTCAGAAATCTCATGCAGAATATGCATCATATATGGAAAAATCAAAAGATGTAACACAATTAGAGAAGAAAAGAAAGGATGAGGAAGATGTAGAAGCTACTTGTGAAAAAAAGCTTAAACAATCGCACTTATTAGAAAAAATTAATGAACTTGAGAAAGAAAAGAAAAATTTGCTTGATAATCAGTGTGTAGCTCAAAAACTTTTGGATGATGCAACTAAAAAAATAGCATGTGCTATCAGTGATGATAAAATGAGTGATGTGAAAGTTGGACAAATGATACTGTCTGCTGCTAATGCAGAGATTGCATCCGTGAATGATAAGTTAAAAAAGTGCAGTATTAAGTTATCGGAATTAAATGTTAATGCATCCAGTTCAAAATGAACATTATTCAATTATACATAAATTAATTGTTAATTTAAGGCATTTATCATATAACTTATTAATTTTCAAAAAATGTTCAGTATAGAAAGTTTAAATTTCTGTATTTTTCATATTGTTGTATTGAAAATTAGAAAATTCAGAATTTATTAAATCGTTTATTCTTTTCTAAAATGTGTTTTATGCATAAAACAGAAATTAATATGTAAAAGTAACATTGGTTTTGTTTAATTACTAGAATATGTCCTGAAGAATGTCCTGATATTTCTTGAAAATAGTGTCCTGAAAAAAAATTTTCTGTACTCCTACCCCTGTTAATACAATCCCTATTGAGTGTCATATTATTCATGTCTCAGATTCTCTAGTCACAGAATTACAAAAGAGTATTTGTCATCTAAGGTTGGCTGTCCCTTTAAAAATAATTGAGTTAATCTGTTAAATAACTACTTTTGTCTGTGATTGATTACCATGCAGGGAAAATATGTTTTGCAAAGAGAGAATTTTAAAATCACCATGGTAACATTTTCTTTTAAGAATGATAGGCTCCAGGTTTGATCACAGCCTATTGAATTATGGGTGAAAAATTGTGCACTTTCTTCTTCTTTCATGTTTTTTAAGGCAAGCACTTTGGAGTTTTCCAAGTTTTCATCATTTTTTTCATGTGAATGCAGACAAGTGCTTATGGAAGCCCATATGAAATTCAAAGATGCGGAAGACAGTTAAATTGATCCTTTGCTATCCATTATATACTGTCAAAAAGAAAGATTTTAGTTTGGATATGGATGGATATAAATCTGTTCCTTCCCAGACTCTGATTTCAATTATAATTTATACATTCCATTTCTATTATTTTTTATAAACTAAAATTCTTTGTTTAAAATAACTTACGAGCTCATATCATATATGAATTGATTGGTATTTTGTGCGAATGTTATCAAGTCTATTGTAGATTAAATGTAAATTGCAGATGATAGTAATAATTTTAATAGCATTGTTTGTAAGAAAGGTATGAATTGTGTGTTTTTATGTGAAAAAGTTTAAAAATGTAAACTATTTTTATTCCATCCAGAAAATTTAGAATTTTTTATTTTTAATCTTATGAGTTTATTTTCTAGATTTGGCTATATTACAAATTGATATTATATAAAATACTTTATAAGATTATTTTTTATATTGTGAAGTTTATAAAAAAGGAGACCATTATATGTTGTGTTATTTAACAGTTACATGCAATATATATTTAAAAATATTTTAATTTTTAATACTAAAATAATATAATTTTTAATAGTAAATAATAAAATATATGGTAATTTTTTATAAATTTATGCACTCTAGATTATTTTATAATTCTTCAATTTTGTAATGAATTTGTTAAAATGTTCTTAAATTATTTTACATGTCCTTATTATTTACAGATAAATACTAATATGCTTATATATTTTAAATCTTTATTTTTTGATATGTCCTACTTTATAGGAACTGGTCTCTGAAATTTATTTTGATTTAAATTATATTTTCAGCTAAAGAGAAGTTTTTTTCCTTTTAACTAAAAATATAATTTTGTGTGGGTTTCTTTTGCTTTTTTTTAATGTATATTAAGTTTACAAAAATTTTATATTAAAAAATTTGAAAGATAATAATTTAAGTAAAGGAAAGTAATTGCTTTCCTACATAGTTTTTAATTTGCAAATTAAATAAATTACGTTATAATTCTTGTTACTTTAAATGATCTGCATGTTTATGATTTAACATAAACAAATGCTAAAAGTATATAATAAAAGATTTAATAAGAGATAAAAGAAGAAACTTCCTAAAATACTAGATAAAAGTATTGATAAAAAACCTAGAAATTACCATACAACCAAAAATAAAATGCATTACAATACACTAAAAATTCAAGTACCAGTTTAATTTTTTTGATTAATAAATTATTCAGAAATGCCTGACATGCTTCTGAGCTATGGAGTTTATATATTGGCCTGATCTGATTAAAAGTATTGAATTTTAATTAATATCAATGCAATATTTTAATATTATAGTTTAAAATAATTTTCTTATATATTTCATTACTTGTATTTTCATATTATGTTTAATATTTTGTTATTGGAATGTTAAAATAATGACTATTTGGCAAAATTTCCTAATTTTCATTTTAAGTTAATTACAGCATAAATATAACAAGAATCATATAAATAATTATTTTTTAGGTATTTAAAATTGATGCATTTTAATTTTGATTCATTAATTTAATATTCTATTGAAAACATTTTCTTTGAAATGCAAACCATTAAATGCATAGAAGATAATCTTTCAAATTTATTTTACTGAATGTAAAAATGATTAATATAAAAAAAAAACATTACTGCTTACACACATGCACACATGCTTAAAAAACTTACAAATGAATCTGTTTACTAATTTTATTTAAAATAACAGTGAATTGAATAAAAAAATTCACCTGATTTAGTGTGCAAATCGTAAGTAATTATTCAAAAATGATTTTCTTGTTTGAAATTTCTGTGTATGCATTTTCAGATTGAATATTCTCTGATGGGATGGTAATACATGTTTAAAAGTGAGATTAAATGACATATCAGAATATTTTGTTAGATTCAAATAAATAAAACTTTTATTGAGAAAAGAAATTTTTGTGACAAATATGTATTTTGAAGCCAGAACAGTCAAATAATTCTTAAGATAAGATAGTAATAAATTTTTTGCTTATTTATGCATACATATATAAAGAAAAAAAAAATAAACTAAAATTTTGTCATTAAATTTAAATATCCTTAACAAATTAATTAAAAAGATATTTTACAAAGTTAATAATATAACAGCAAGTTAACTAATTTAAAAATTTTAACTATAAAAGTAGTAATAATTGGTATCATATAAGCAAAAAATGTTAACAGTTATTAAGAAAACTAATAAATTGGTGTTATTAAAGTAAAAGATTTAATTTTTTTTCAAACTTAAACAAAGATGACAAAGCAATAAAATTATAAAGACATGGATTAAGAACTTGTCTTCTTTTATCAGGAAACAAATTGAATGACATTGAATTACATAAAAGTTTTGTCTGTTTGTATGTAACAATACAAATAAATCCACAGAACTGTTCTCAGTACTTGTAAATAAACTATTTATAGTGCCTCAGAAAAATTGCAAAAGGAAGAAAATTAACAATGGAACAAAACTCACATCCTCACACAGGTATCAATAGGTGGATTAAAAATTTCCATTTATTTCTCATTGTTGTCTGCTAGAATAAATATTTTGTGTGACCTTTAACTTTCACTTCTATTATTTTCTCCCCATGTCTCTGCACTCATTTTATTACTTTATACATATGTGTGTGTATGAAGCTTTATTATATTTTTATTTTTGAATTTTACTGACATTAATCATTATAGGTAATAAATACCTAACAAATAAAGTATACATTTAATTATCAAGTTAACATAATAAAAGCTAAGGAAAAAGTTATTGTAATTATTACACAATTGCTATGAGATCATTTTCCTGAAATCATAATTCACAAACAAATCTTGCTGGATATCCATTGTGCTGAGTTTTGCTTGAACAGCTCTTGGATTTGATTCCTGCTTTAGATACAGATATTTGTAGCTGTCTTGAATCCACTTTAAGCTGTAAGTCCCAATGTAACTAATCCAGGTGCAAAAAATGAGTTTTGAGTAACAAACATAAACTAATCTCTTTATTTCTAACTTCGATGCTTTTATTTGAAGAAATGGTAATTTTTAATGTAATTCAGGAAGTAATGTTTTGAATTTTCCAAGTTTTCTGTCTTATTCTCAATAAATAATGCTGGTTAATCTTTTTTTTGAAAAATAGATATTATTCTAACTATATTTGATATTGTGTTTCAATATTAATCAAGTTCTAGATTTGAAATGCTGTAATATCTGTATATCTTCTTTGAGTAATCATTTAGTAAAATTTAATGGAAGTATTTGTTTAATCCATTTCAGTTGAATTGAGACATACAGCCATTTTTACTGGTGCACCCATTTGGGGTTCTGCATGGTGTCCAACACCTGCTGACAAGAAAGCAGCTCAATATATTGCCATTGCCACAAGTGGCAATTTGTCTGAATACCATTCATATATATCAAGTAATCAGGATAAAAGCCTTATTCAGTTGTGGAATCTTGGTTATCTCGAGGGATGCAAGTTAGTCGTTTATTTAATTTATTTATTTAAAAATATAAAATAGTTAAATGATTGTTTGATTATAATGTATTATTAGGATTTGAAACTTATCTTTTATATATTTGTGATTTGAAATCACAGTATGTCAAAAGGAAATATAATTTTGAATTTATCCTTTAGGAATTAATTGTTATGATAGCTTTCCTTACATTTTAAGAGTTTTTATTCCATAAGAAGATTATATTTAATCTTCTTATGTAATAAAAACAATTAAAATTATATCTCTGCACAAATTAGATATTTAGAAATTTTGGTACTACTGATCAACAGAAATAAGAATGAAAAAAAAATTTGTTAAGTATATATACTTTTCTATTTAAATCTCGTCAGAGTATCACTAATGTCTTAAAAGTTAGAAATTGTTATCTGAAATATAAATAGTGAGTAATTATAGAGGTAAATTAACTGAATCAAATGTAAAACTCAATTGATATAATATGAAACGTGTAACAATTTGCATTTCAAATTCAAAATTTAACAAATAAATTGTTTTATTTATTAATAATAGAAGAAAAAATAGTAACTTTGATTTTTTTTAAATAAAAATAAATAGAACAACAATAAAATTTATATTTTCTTGTATTACCATATCTTATCTCTTCTTTCTAACATATTTACTTTTCAAAAGAACAACAATAAAATGTTCAGGGCGATTGAAATATCAACCATAAAAACTTAAACCAAGATTTTAACTATCTCTGCTACAGGTGTAATTCGCTTAGTGTGCTATTCATTGAGGAAATGTATAAATGTGTTTTTCATAGAAACTAACTTTATTTTATCATTTTATCTATATTTTTAAACTATTGATTTAACAGTCAGAAATGAATTAAACTTTCTGTTGATTATCTTATATTCAAAAATTATCTTCTGAATTAGTTAGCTTATGCTTGATAAGTACATTCTAAGTAATATCTGGTCATACTGTGTGGCTGAGTTAATTTTTAACTTGTTAGTATTCTAACTTTCTGTTCTACAGTTTAAGAGTTCAACTTTCTCTGTAGATGAGGACTCTTGTTTTTGAATCTCATTTACATTTTAGGTTTCAGTCTTATTTGTTCTACTTTATTAAAAGTTATTGTAGAGCAGCAAACAAAATAATGTGCCATATCTTATAAAGTATTCTCTATTTCAGTCTCACCTTCCATTGTCTGTTTCAATTGATTTCAATGCCCCCAACAAAATGTGCTGATCTGAAAATACTAATTTCATTTTATGGTAAAACTGGTAATATACATGCAAAAAAATTTAATTTATGTAAAAGCATCATTACATCCAATGAATTTCACATGTGAGTCATTTTCTGTTGTGAAAAAATTCAAATGGTAAGAATGTAATATGTCCCCTATTAGTTATATCAATATCACTATATAATTTCTTTATTATAATTTTTTATTTTTAATTAACATTTGATTGACAAGTTAGAGCAGCTAAATGGCTGTACTGTGACCCTTAGATCAAATTTGTGGATTCAAATCCTACTTTGAGCTTGTATGTTTGTAGTTGTTCCGAATCCAATTTTCATCAAGTTTAATTAGCTCTTGTGCATAAAAAGTGATTGTTGAATTGACAGACAAACCTAATCTTAGTATTTGATGTGCAGAAAAATTTTAAATCAATGATTTGACTTTAATTCTTCTTAGCATGTTTTTTGGATAAATATTTTTAGTCTTTAAAATATTTTTGAAAAAATTCTTATGAAAGTGTTTATGCATTTCTTATAAATGTTTTGCATTTATTTGAATTTTAGGTTAGAAGATAACCCATCTGTGCAACTTTGCATTGCTTTCAATTGCGGAAATATATTTGATATGACATGGTGCCCTACTGGTTGTTGGGAAGATCCTTCTGAAGAAAGATCTGATGGCTTGTCAAGACTGGGATTACTTGCAGTGGCAAGTTCAGACTCTTTTATCCGAGTATACAGGTATTTGACTATTCCTTTTATTATAAAGTTACTTTTGTTAAGGACTTTATTGCAATGTGACAATGAATACAAACAGCATAATCAGAAACATCAATAGTTGAATGAACTAGATCTGGTTAAATGTTTTAATTTTTTCACAATAAAACTTTTTATTAAGTCATGTGACCATCCCATCTGAATTTAACTGTCATCACAAGTCAAACAAGTTGTTCTAAATGTTTGCATTGTTAAGCACAAATAATATAATATTGTGCCTGAGTTAATATGTGATTAAACAACTTATAAAGGAAAAATTTAAAAATAGTTGAAGGCATCAAAAAAAAAAAATTTATTTTGAGCAGCATCAAATTCATCAAAAAGATAATGTAAAAATCATGCAGGAATGAACATCCACATTAATGCTTTTTGAGTTGACTACAGAAAATGAAGCAAACAATGTTTTAATGATACTAATTATTTACTACTTATAACAATGGTGATGAATATAAACTGATATTATTCTTTTTAATATGTACATAACTATTTATGCATCGTGATGTAGTAATAATTTTTTATATGAATGTTCAGTGTCACCATTCTTCACCCACTCTGTATATCTTCAAATTCAAGGTTAGTGATTATTTCAGTAGCTTTCAACTCAACAATTTACTAGTTTGATTCTCACCACAGGTTTAAACATTTATAGTGGTTTGAAATTAGTTTTTAACTTTCTTTTCTGTAGCATCAAAAAATGTATAATAGTTTTCATCATAGTTATCTTATATTATAAAAGCCTCATATACACATTTTCATTTTGTATGTCAATCAAGTTATGGACAAGACAATCCAACAAAATCTTAAGAATGTCTGCCACTACTGTTGTTAATGATTTATGTTTCTAAAAATCATTGTTATATATCTATGTGGTGTTCATGGACCCAAAATTTATTGACAACACAGGAATCTAATTAAATCAAGCAATATTGGTTTGAATAATAAATTGAAATCCTTATAAAATGTTCTGCTGTGGTTAAATTCCTACTTAATAGGATTTCTTTCTTAAATGGGAGATAATGAGAAATTTGTTCTCAATTAAATGTTTACATTTTTATGATTGTTTTTTGCTCTTGCAAATATTTTATGCTGGGTAAATGTAATTTTGGATTTGTACTAATAAAAAATAAATTTGATTCTTTCTAAGCTTTCAAATGACTTTTAATGTTTTAGTCTAAGATCAGAATTATAATGACCAGCACATCTCTTCTTCACATGCTTTTCGTTGTTGGAATGTGTACAGAAAATCTCTTATTTTTATAATTCTATTCATATTATAGATTTTCTTTTGGTATTAAATTATTTTGAATTTTTTAGTAAATTTGAAAGTTTTTATTGTTTTAGCATTCCTCATCCTAATTTCTTGAATGAAGAGCAAAGCAGTTTTCCTCTATTTGATGCTTGTCCATCTGCTATACTGAAACCTTATAGTAGCTCCAGTTCATTCATGAAAAAAACTGCCTGCTTGACTATTAATTGGGAAAAGACTGATTATTGTGAGCGAATTGCTGGTGGCTATGGAAATGGTAGGCTCACAAAATTTTATTAATTTAATGTTCGTTAAAATAATTGAAACAGTATTACAACTGCTTAACTATACTGTATTACTAATACCTCTTAATTATTTATTTTATTTATATAATTAAATAGTATTAAAATACATATTTGTATGTATTTTAACTTACAGTGATTTTTCGATTTAAGGCATTTAGTTTGAGTATTCCATGTGAAAACAAAGTCCTTATTGCAAATTATGTTATAACTTTTACCAAAAGTATATTATATTTACAATAATTAATAAATCAAAATGTTAATTTTACTTTGTTATTTTACATATTTTAAAAATATTTCTTGTGACTCATTTGTAATTACTTATCAAAGCATTTTTCACTTGCATACCATTAAAAAATATTAATAATGCAATATTCCATTATTTTTAGGCAAAAGAATTTCAATTTAAAGATTATATTTTTAATGTTTTTCTCAAGTCAGTTATTTGTTTTAAGTTTTATTTGATTTGGATTGCTTCTTTACCAAGTTTCAGCTAGTCTAATTTTGTTTATACAATACAAAACAGTATTGCATGAATGCTATTATTCCATTGTTGTTTATTGTTCTAGAATCCTGTAGTGTTTTTTCCCCCTTTTTAATGTTATGCATGATTTTTGTTACAATTTCGTGTTATTTAACCCTAAATTGGAAAAAGTTCTAAAGAAAAAATAATTTTTATTATTTTGAAATATTATTGTTATCAATATTATCAAATAATCAATATAATTCTTTCACTAAATCTTTTTATGGATTCTTTTAATATTATAGTGATTGTTATCTTGATTTTATTGACCTCAATTTTGTTCCCTTTCTTCTTTTTATTTATTTTGTATTAATATTCTGGATTCTGTAAGCTTCTATTTTTTAATGCAATGTGTGTAAGCTTCTATTTTTTAATGCAATGGAATAACTAAGCAGATTCAAACTTAAATGTATCATCATATTTATTCTTTTGAAAATATTATAGGTATTTTTTTTTTTTTTAGTCCTATTTAAATTTTTCTATTTCTTCATCAGTTTTCGTTCGTATTTTTATCTGAAGTTAAATTCGTATTCTCTTCTCTGAAAAAAATAATGATTTTCTGTATTGGAAATTACATTATTTAGATTTTTACAGACAAATTTTATATGTGAAAACTAATAATTTAATATGCATCTGCTTACAACTGTATATTGAAAATTGTTACAATATATTCTTTTAATGCTTTCTATGTATATTGATGTAGAATCATATTAAACAATAATATTCATAAGTAAGCATTTGTTATGTAGTAAAAAAGTACAAAGCAAAAATCAGGAAAGTATTTAATATATAAATGAGAGAATCTCATGTTAGATATCTTATAAGTGCATATTTATTTAAAAAAATATAAGGTATAACAATAGTTTTATTAGTCTACATTTTAGTGATAATGTTATTTTTGTTAATAAACTTGATATAGAATGTGTGTTTTAACATTATTTAGGGGGATTTAAGTTAAAAAAATTTTTATTGGGCTTAAATCAATGTAATCAGTTAAAATTGTCCTAGGATTAGTTTAATGAGTCATATATTGGTCTCTATGCTAATAGCCTCATGGAAATGCTGAATCAAACTTTTTTTTAAGTTATGTCTATTTTTAACTGTTTAAATTAATATTGTCTCTTCTGTTATTGATGTAAAGAATTTTGCCAAAAGAATGCATTTTCAAATAACTCTTACTTTACTTAACCTTTTCGTCCCGGCGGTACAACTGTTGTACCACGAAAACGAGTGTCTCAGAGGACGGCTGTGGTACAACAGTTGTACCATGGATTTTTTCCCCCTTTCAAGCGCCGACTTTTTCCCGCTCAAGTTTCACGTGGCAGTTGAGTGCGATTTAATTGCTGCTCTTTTGTGTGTGAAAGTCGTAAAATTTGGGGATTTCTTTGAGTGGAGAATTTTGGCGAAAAACAATATTATTGGCTCCTCTTTTTAAAAGGGAAGCATTTTCATCCTGACTTTAAAAATTTTTTTTTCATTACAATCAGTTACATTTTTCGTCACTAGAAAAAATATTTTGTTGGGTTCACGTCGTAAAGGATTGACTGATGAAGAAATTAAAAATTTATTGGAAGAATTAGAAGAAGTAAATTTTGCAGACCGTGATTCTGATTTCTGTGATGAATTTGAATGCAAGGATATTAGTTTTTTTGATGGCAATAATGATGCAAATTCCTCTGTATCATTTGATTTTGATTGACGTAAGGCAAAAGCAGATAATAATCCTATCATTTTTAAATTTAAGGGAATTACGGTATTTCTGAGCGAATAAAGGATTTAGTTGAGGAGCACGAATTTTTTTATTTATTTTTTTCAGAAAAATTTTTAACTTTATTGCAGATGAAACAAATAGATATGCTTCCCAAATATTAGAGTTACATCTAGAAAGCAATAAAAGAAAACATGGGACAAAGTGGACTGATATTGATGTAGAAGAATTTAAAAAAATCTTAGGACTTATTCTTTTAATGGGCCATATGAATAAAGATAACATCAAAGATTATTGGTCGACAGATGAATTGATTGAAACTCCTGTTTTTAGAAAAAATATGTCCCACGATAGATTTTTTAATGTATTGATATTTTTACATTTTAAAGACAATAAGAAAAAACCAAAACTAGATGAAGAATACGACAGATTATAGAAATTACGAAAGATTTTTGATTTTTTTAATAAATCTTTTATAAGGAGCACTATAATCCGTCTGAAAAACTTGCAATTGATGAAGTCCTTATAAAATTCAAACGAAGAGTGATATTCAAGCAATATATTCCTACTACACATACACACTACACAGAACTACACATATAAAGAATATTTTTATTTTTAATTGTTTTAATGGTTTTTCTTTAATTTCCAATTTCATATTTATGAGAGTCTGAGATTCTATATATTGTATTTTATGATTTTTAACTATCAGTAAATTGGTATGCTGCTTCTGCATTGGTTAACTATTTCTGAATTACACAATAAAACCTGGAAAATTAGCATTAGTGTCCTTACATTTTTAACAATTATAATCCCTGTAAATAGGACTATTTTTGGTCTAACCCTGACCAAAATTACTGGTTTTGAGATTGATATTTTAAAAGTTAAAATATAAGAAAATATTATAAGGGAATTTTAAAAGTTTCTCATGATAATTTACACTTGAGAAAGTATGTGTTAGGAAATTCCCAATTCAAAGATTTAAGAGTCTTCGCGAAACATTTTCATTAAGAAACGGTATTCATGTAATATAAGAGCTATTTTCACATTCTAGATTTTTAGATGGACTAATGAAATAAATTTTTTACAAAGAAATAGTTTTGATTTAGTGTTAGAAATATGCTCTTCAATGTGAAATATGTTTTATTCATTAGTCCAATGCACTATTGAATAAAGAGTACTAAACGTCACTTTTTTTTATGTACACAAATATCGGAATAGATGCTAGACGTGTTTCTTGGTTTCTTCCTTTCGACATACTGTTTATGGAAAATATCCCAGGAGCACATTGCATTTTTTAATCTCACAAAATAACATGTAGGTAGAAATAAAATAAATATAAAAATGAAAATACTTTCAATCATAAATTGAGATGCGGTAGATATTTAAAAAAGTTGCCTTTTAGTTGTGTCAGTCTTTCTTCTACGTAATTTTAATTTCTGTATAAAATTAAACTAATCACGGTTTTGGTTTTTAAAAATAATTTAAGCATAGTTTTATAAAAGCTAAAAATACTGAAAAGAATTTATTCCCAATATAAAGCTAATGCTTTTTTGCTACGATTCTAATAAGAATTTTATAAAAATATTTTCTGAGACTAATACGAGTATATTTTGGAATGTATTATTTTTTAATGAACATTTTCAAATTCTCAGTTATTGAGAAATGAACCGAGTATTACTATTTATTGTATGACAAATGTAATTTTATTAAACAATCAACCTAAATTCTACATATAAAGGAGAAACTCAAGATTCGTCTGGCTACCTTCATTGTGCAAAACGTTTTATACTTAGCTGCAGAAACATGCAGAAAGAAAAATTCCATTTTTAAGCTTTTTCCTTAAAAGGAAGGATATAAAAGCATATATTTTAATCCATTCAATATTGAAATTTGTTATAAATAGAAATACTTAAATCAAAAGAAAATTGAAACCATTTCTGTATTTAACACACAGATTACTTTTAATCTTTTTCAAATGCAACTCCAGCAATTTGCTTGTACTTACTCATAAAAGGAAATATTTGTTAAAAATATCTTTATTTATTTACATATTTTAATATATTAGGCAGGTTGTTTTTATGAATGTTTTTGAAATATTCAGTTAGTTTATTGCTTATCAATTTTTATTATAACTAATTACAAATTCATTAAAGAAGTTTGTAATTATTTTAAATAATTATTTCTGAAAATTCTCTGTAATAAATTAATATACACCATATTGTTTTTAAAACAGACTAAGTTTGTTTAACAAATGCATGTATATAATCTTCAAATTCTTATAACATTTCTTAATGTGGTATATAAAACAACGATTAGAAAAAAATCGATAGCTTGTCGATAAGTACAGTATTTATGGTAAACGCATTTACATTTTCATTAGAATTACGGCAGACCTAGCGCGGCGTATCTCCCTCAAAAGTTAAAGATTCATCACGGTGAAACCTGGGGCACTTAAATGGGAGGAAAATGACCCTCTCCTTTCGGTCAAGGGGGTAGGAAATGTCATCTTCTCGCGCCGTCCTAGGAGCAGTTTTTTGAAACGATGACGCCGGACTCAAAAGGTTAAAATATGTGTTCAAAAATATTTATTAAATTTTTTTATTTTTATTTGTAATTACTATTGACTTAGTTATTATTTATGTCAACTTAGTTTTTGCAAATTTTCATGAATAATTTGGATTTGTGGACATGAAACTAATTCATTTCTTATTAGATCATTTAATACTTTTTCAAAAAATTTTCTTTCAGGATTAATATGTGTTTGGTTGTTGAGTACAACGTCTTCTCTGTTAGTCATAAATGATAAAGAAAAAACTGTGATTCCTTATTTAATATTTCAAGCTCATGGAACCCCTGTGTCAGATTTGGCCTTTACTACATTTTCAGGAAATCGTTGGCTAATCAGTACAGGTTTTGAAAAAGAAATGAAATTTTGGGATTTAACAGATACATGTAAGTATGCATATAAATTTGCAAATTTTAAAAATAAAATTTGTATGGGAAAATTGCATAAATATGAATTAGTTTAATTATTAATGAATAAAACTTGAAAATAATAATACCAGTTATACAGCATTTCAAAATATATAAATAAAATAATGTAAAATTTGTGGAAAATTTTAAAAAAAATACTGGGCATAAAATTCAGAACTATGAGAAATACTTTTAAAATAAGATTACTTTATTTCAATATAAATTACTCTAAATATTCAAATGTGCCAGTGACCTTGGATTTTTTGTATGTAAAGCAAACTTTTTTTTTTTTGGTTGAGTGTATATACTGCTTAAAAACAAGTTTTAAACATTTCAGAAAAAATGCATTTATTTAAAATTCTTTTTATTTTATTTCATAAAATTTCCTACCATACCTTGTTTCAGTTTATGTTTTTTTTTTTTTTTTTTACCATTACTGATATTAATAAAGAAAGGGAAAATTTATGTTAAGTTATTGCATATTTATTCTAAATCTAAATACTAAATTCTAAACTTCTGATTTTTTTCCCTGAAAAGTTAGCAGTTATGCAAAGTATTTTAAGTGAAATACAGTCTTACTTCTTAGTTTCATTGAAAAAAAATGTTAAGTCCAAAAAATCAAAAATATCTGTCAATTTGATTTTTAAAATTTTGGACTTGATATTTTATATTTCAAGAGTTACCAATGTAATATAAATTATGTATGTATATTGTTTTATTAATATAATATAAATTATTTTGTAGTATTGCTTATTGCAGCTATTTTATAACCCTATAAATGTGTAACACAAGTTGCAACTTAATAATTTTACATTATATTATGTCATCTGAAATGGAAAGCTATAAGATTTCATTGTTATTTGTCTCTTTTGCATCATCTCGTAATAATAATATCATTATACAAACCTTTTCCTTAAATATATTTCAAAAGGAAAGATTCCTCATTTTTAATTCAAGTGATATAGAATGTCATAAATTCCAAGTTAATTTGAATTTTGCGTGTTGAAAATAATTCAGGATTTTGATTTTGTGTGTGCTCTGTATCCATCTTAATTATTGAATAAGTATCATGTGCTTCCAACTTTTCTTGGTATTTACAACCAGAAGAATTATCTTATTTTCAATTTAATTAAAAATTATTTTTAAAAAGCCAATTTTTTTCTTTTTTTAAACTAAAAGTCTGTGATGATTGAAAAATTTTGCATTTTTGTAGGCATGCCTGTAGCTATGGTTAAAGATGGTTACGCAGGAAATGTTGAATGGGCGGCTCAGTGTTGTGGTGCTGTTATAAATTACCATGAAAGTGTTAGGTAAGTCATGCAAGTTTAAGTAGTTTTACTATTAATACTTAAAATTAAATTTTTGATCAGGAGCAAGACTGAAGTGGTAATAAATGAATGAAAAATGTTTACAATGAGCTACAACACTGTCTAAAAAAAAATCTTAATCTTCAGTGTATGTAAAGAAATTCTCATAAAAATATTTAAAAAAAAAGAAAAAAACTTGCTTCTGTAAGCACTAATAAATTCATCATTTTTACTTAAAAAAAATATATATATATATTTTCTTAAAAAAAAGGCAAATTTGGATTTTCTACTGAATTCAATATATATCTAATTTGATTCAGAAATGATTCAAATTTGATTCAGAATCTCACTTTTGACATGGATGTTTGTTGTGCTTTGGATCAATTTTGAACTGTAGATCCTGAAATTAGGCCTTGTACTGGATTTGTAAAAAATGAGTTGTAAGTGGACTTAGTGATTACCCTATAAAATAGATGGATATATATTGAATTCAGTTGATTTGTATTTCCCTAAGTCAAATTACTTGAACACATTTAAATACAAATGAAATTTCATGAATCAAAAATTGCAAAAATTCAATTTTATTGATGTAATGTTTTGAAGCTCTAATATAAGAAAATAATGTATTTCTTATATCAAAATGATAACTTGCTAACAAAATAAATAGATATAATTTATATGTAATATATCATCATTATTGATTGGGTGATATCTTTAAGTTATATGTATTTATATTATTTTAAAGTGAATAATTTATGTTAAACTTATTTATAGAAAAATCCTATTTTTATGTTAATGCTGCTGAAAAGCTTAAGAGAACAGTAAAAATATTATGTATAAAAAATCTTAAAAATAAAAAGTACTTAAATTTAAAATTTTTTATTACACATGTGTTGAATGATTAGTAATATTGAGAATATTAAAAATTTTAATATTGAGAAAATCAATATTAAAAGAATGTAATAGAAATAAAATTATCCCATAAAAAACTTTTGTTTGCAAATGTCCATTTAAATTTCTACTTTTGTGTGTTTATATTGTGAAAATCATCCATAAAGTGAGGAACTTTTTTTTATAGAAAATAATGCATTATGTATGTAAAAAATAGTTTCATTATATAAAGCTTTCTTCATTTTTCTACATAATTACTTTCTGCCTTTAAACATTAATTCAATTTGTCCTAAGTGCAGTATTCATTTGCTGAGCCATTCATACTGAACTAAAGACATGAATCAATATTTTACATTTAATAACCTTTTGATAGTTAGAAAGATTACCAATTAAGTATTTTGATGTTATTGGGAATGAAATGGAAGAGAGGAACTGAAGGGATATTATTTACTATTTCCAATTCAAATATGCATTATTCTTCGCATATTGTTGGTTGTTTTGTTAATGCTCTATGTGGAGAAGTTTTTAGCTCTAATGACATTTAAAAATTATTAAAAATGTGAAATTATCGAAGTATATTGGAGCTTATAAAACATCAGCTCATATTTAGGGTGAAAAAATGTAATTATTCTGAATCAGCTGGGTTAATCTTTGAATTAGGGAAAAACTTAAAAATTTCTTTATTTACATTTGTTTATGTTGTATATATTAATGTGGCATTTTCATCATCAATTTTCAGTTTTTTTGTTCCATTCTTGTGAATTCTGCATTCAAATGTTGATTTGATGATTGGAAATAAAAGAATTGATAATTATCTTTATAGTTTCAAAATGTACAAATAATAATGTGTTTACATTTCAACTAAGATAGAGTTTTTAGTTTCCTCATATATTGCTAATTGCATGTAAACCATATAGTACATATGTGTGTGTGTATGTAATTAAAATAAAATAGAAAATAATCAGTTAATAGTAAATATTTTTAGAAATTTTTAATAAATAAAAAAGATTTTATTTATAATTAATAAATAAAAATATGTAACCGAAAAATTAAAATTTAAAATCATTTTTGAAAATAAGAAATTTTTAAAGAGAATAAGACGAGTTATCTAGAATGCAAAGAAAAATGTTTTGCGGTATGAGAAAGGGTATAAGTAGAAATGAAAATTTAAATTAAGAAAATTGCAAAATAAATAAAATATGTATGTATATATGGAGAGAAAAAAATGGGAGAAAGATTTATCCCTTCTCATCAGATATATCTATATATATTCAAACATTGTAAACTTAAATAATGCTCTAGAAATTAAAGTATTAAATAATACATGTAACAAAAAATCAAATCAAATATTAAGATAATGAAATTCAAATTTAGCTATAAAATAGAAATCAATATTATAAACAAGTGAAAGTAAGTAGCATCATAATCAGCTTCACCTGAGGGTATTAACCACATTGGCAGCTAAGTATGGTTTTTCACGAAAGGTACAGGACAAGTATGCCAAGACACTCCAAACTAATATTAATAAAAGATTTTTTAAAAATTTAAGATGTGTTCATTATTTTGATGACCACTTGTATCTATATTACTTTTTATTCTATTATCATTGTTGATCTGTGACATGATGCATAGGAAATCATGATATAGTTTTGAAAAATTTATTCATTTATTCTTTTTTTAATAAAAAAGAGGATTTTGATTATTTTTCCTTATATTCATTTTTATATCTTTAGCTTCAGAGCTCCACAATTTTTTCGTGAAATGGAGATGGAAAGTTCTGCTGCGATTAGTATGGATGATTGCAGTACTACTGGAAAGGTATTACTTCTTTTACACACTAAATTTATAATGAGAAATGCTGTTGCATGAAACTATTTCCTATTAAAAATAATTTTAATCTTTTGCAGAAAAGCTGTTATTCAGAGTGTATGAATGCATTAGCAATTTCTGACAATGCTGGTGAAATAACTGTTAAATTTGTTCATCCCATTCACAGCCTCTCGCAGAATTCCAATGCAAAATTTCCACATCGCCGAACTCATGCTGTAAGTTAAAATTACTATGCATACAAAATGATTTTTACTTCATTATTTGTTAAATTTTATATTTCTGTTGGTAATATTGCTTTTCATTCATTATTATTGCATCATATATATTATTTATGAGAATTAAAAGTATGACAGTAATTAAATTCATGTAAATACTAAATAAACATGTAAATACTAAGAAAATAAATAACTGTACAGTTTAAAAAATTAGGTATGCCTTTTTCATTCTGGCAATGAAAATTCTAATTCAGGTATATATAATATTAGTTATATTATAAGTAAAAAAATATAGTTAGGAGCAATATTCAAATTGAGCTGTTTATTTGCTTTGTGGTTTATCTGTGATTTCTAGATTCCAAAAAACTTCAGCTTTTAATTTTAAAATAATAATTTTTTTTTAAATTTGTCAAAATTTTTTATAATTTTCTAACATGCTAAGTTAGAATAAATCTATAATTTTTTTATTTTTTCTCAAGTAATAAGTATATTTGTTCGCTTGTTATATGTATAAATTATTAAAAAATTCTTATCTGTGTTGATTTGTTTAATTTTTTATAATTTTTCAGTTAATCAGGAAATTATTGTATCCATACTGTTTATAAAAAATATCTAAGATTTTATTTTGTTGGGAGATTAATAAGATAATTACATTTATGTTGGAGACATTAATTTGTCCCAAGTCCTATTATTTATAAAATACTTATTTATTATGTTCCAGGGAAAGTCTGTAATCCCACCTTTAAAGAAAAATGATGAGGATGTATTAAATCCTTTTGCTTACTTTCCAATATGTGGTGTGAGTACTGTAAGTAAGAATATAATTCTTTAATAATTGTAATATTTTAAGTAAAGAACTGATCATCAATCTTTAGTTGTAAAACCATGATTAAATATTTTAGCTAATTTTTGCTTATAAATTATTTAAAAGTCTGAAAATAATTATTTCTTACTGAAAAATGATTTAATCTTTTAATTTGCTTTTACTAAATTAAATTATATGAAATTATATTTTGGGTATATATTGCACACTACATCTGTCTAACTTTATCTCACCTGAAATCAGAGGCTCAGCTGCTAACCTCTGATCTCAAGTGCAGCACTTTGATTGCATTGCATGTTTATGGTAGACTTGATTTTATACAAGTATTGCCTTAATTGCCATCCCTAGATAGATAATAATTCTGCCTTATGTTCACCTTTCTCTGGAGTTTATTTATTACCTCTTTCACTGCTTTTATTACATAGCTTGTAACTGGATGATTGTTTGCCTTTGAGTTTTACATTTCCTGGGTTTAAATGAACCAGGTAATTACTTCAACCATAAATGCTTGTAGTAATTACAAATTCACTTTAAAATGTAGGTCTCAGTCAAACTTAGTCTTTAGCTGTTAAAACTGATCATAGAGCAAAAAACAAAATTTCATTACTTTTATTTAACTGTCTATGCCAAATTTTTTTGTCAAGTTATTTGACACATTAAATATCCTTATCATAGATGTAATGTGCACTAAATTAGTTGAAATTAGGAAATATATATTTTGATAATTGGAAGGTTGTTAAGTTAAAATCAGTTTGACAGCTTAAGCATTGTTGAAGGTATTAACAGAAAACTGAATTCTGATATCTAATTTAAAGGTTCAAACAAAATAGTCGAGGATGAGATAGAGTTTAATGCATATGACATTTTATGCAAAATGTTTACATTTTAAATTTGCTTTAGCTAATGAATAAAAATTTAAAACACATTCAGCTATTCATTGATTTTTTTAAGTGAAAATTAAATTCTGAATAAAAGAATAATTATATATTCTTTTATTCATATATTATTCATGATTATATATTTAGCATAAATAATCAGTAAGTTCTTTCTATAATTATTAATTTTGTTTCAATGTTAGTTTAGGTGTTTAATAAGTTAGTAATTTTTATATATAAATTAAAATTATGTAAGTAAATGAAATCAATTAACCATGATGATTTGTATCTTTCAATTGATGTTTGATAAATATGATATTAACACATCTATAAGGCTGTGTGATGAATCTTCTAATTACGAGGTAAACAAGAAAGTTCTTGCCTTTTTTGTGTTGCCATGGAATGAAGTGAGAATAAGTATACAAATTATTCTATGATGTTGTTGATACACTGGTTAAGCAATTAGGAAATCAGTTTGATAGATTATGAATATCAAGTGTTATAAAAACAGTTTCACCACACACATTCACCAATCGGAAATCATACAGCAGCAAAGAGAAATAGTTATATCGAAGGAGCTCACTTGGTGGTATATGTTTTATGACTTCATAGTGGGCTTGCTGCATCAATTCACCAGATATGTCAAGCATTTGAGGATAGTGCTTTGTATAAACCTACAGCAAGGCATGGATTCCACAAATTCAGGTGGAGAGATTTGTCCCTCTGTGATGAAGCTCACAGTGGACAGCCATAGGGCTGTGGTGGTGAAGCGCTGCTGGCACTTATTGAGGACAGTAATTAGACATTTTGTGAACTTGCCTGGCATTTCCGATGAAACAATTAGACTTCATTTGTACTGTTTAGCTGAGACATACAGACTGAGCTAGTGTGTTCCTCACATACTGTTAGAAATACTTAAACAAATAGCTGCATCCTGTTTATCATTGCTTTCTCACCAGTGTAATGCATACATATTCGCTCGAAAGCTGATTGGTGACAAAAAGTGAATCCTATATGATACACCCAAGCATTCCAAACATTGGCTGTCACCCCAGCATACAGCAACACAAGAAGGAAAAATAGATATACTATTAAAGTTGTTACCATTAACAATTATTGTATGCTGCATATTCTAATATTCATTGCCTGATTAAAAATTTAATATCAATTAACATATTAAATTACCTGTTTGATAAATTTAAAATACTTCACTTGAATAACTTATTTGATAAGTTTTATTATTAATAAGTAATTTATTTAAATTATTGCTTGGATACATAATCTAATTATGTTGCTTATGAAAGTAATTTAAAATTGAACTCTTAACAGTTTTGATAAAAGTCATGTTAGCTAATTAAGGAATATGATTGTTAGTTATAGTTATCTTCAAACTTTCTTTTGGTAAACTTTTAATTTGTATCTTGGCTGTATTTTTTGCTGTGTATTTTAAAGTGTCTAGTGTGTTTTATGTTCTTTTAGATTTGCTGGAATCCAAACCATCAGTCTAAATTTTGGTTACTTGCTGGAGGCTACTCTGGTGTTGCCAGACTGTCATGCATCTCTGATCTAAAACTTGAGAATAATTCATGAAGGAGAGAATTATATTGTGATAAATGTGTTTTTGTCATTATCTCATTTTATGTTAATCATATCTATTCATCTGTACCATTCTCACTTCATAAATCTTTTGTAGATTCGAAATATAATTATTACTGTTGAATTTTTGTCATTTTGTTTAGTTTGGATGAAATAATTAATAATTGTTGCACAAACTGTTTTAAAATGTTTTGATTCGCTTGCGACCATTTTGAATATTATTATATTTTAATGTGGAAAACTTCAGGTTTATTAAATTTTTTTAAAGAACAATTTTTTTAAAAAAGCTATTTGTCAATTTTTAAAGTGAATCCGAGTACCTTATCAAATATTCTTTTAAAATATTTTGTTCTTATTATAATTTCTGAATTGGAGTTCTATTCAAGAAAAACTTTTCAGATAGTCACTGAAGATTTTTTTCTATATAGATATTTACTGTTACAAGTAATTTTTTTTTTTTTTTTTTTTTTTTTTTTTTAAAAAAATAAGTTCCTTTCTTTATTAATTTTCATACTGTACATTTTTTAATGTTTAGATTTTAGTACTTTCATCAATATATTTTTAATAATACTGAAATAAAAATATGTAATATGTTTAAAACTAACCAATGCAGTTTTTTCAAAGTATTTTATTAATAATGAATTTTTTCTAACACTCATAAAATTTATCTTGATTTTTAGTAAAGATAAATTTTGCTATCTAAATTTATATTAATTAAAAGCCAAATATCATTTTTTGATGAGAGGAATTATTCAAAACTATAGTTCATTAGATTTTTGTTATTTCATAGAAAATTTCATGTATGTGAAATTAACTTCAAAAATATTTGCTGATTTTTAAGGCTATTATTACAAATAGTTTATTTCTGTAGTTATATAAGAAAATTTTGCGTAACAAATAATGGAATATTAATATTTACAAATATATTACCATCATTAAATTACATAATTACATCAACATTTTAAAAACATCAATTTAAATGTGATTGTCATCCAAATTTATTTATTTATATATATATATATATATATATATATATATATATATATATATATATATATATATATGTATGTATATATATGTATGTGTATATGTATGTATATATATGTATGTGTATATGTATGTATATATATGTGTATATATATATGTATATATATGTATGTGTGTATATATATATATATATATATATATAGTAAAATCTTAAAAGATTTAAATCAATTTATTACATTATCATCAGAAAATATTAAATTTCTGATTCAAAACTGTATCTTGTTTTCATATAAATATGTTCTCTTTTATGTACTTTTCTCACTGTTTATGTTTCATAATTTCAATAACTTTATCTATTTTAATGTTTGAAATTTAAAATATGTGTTACATAGGATATTTTTAAGCTGATGTTGTTACTAGTCAATACATAAGGTACTCTCTTTATGCATGTAAAGTGTAAAATGATCTGTAATGCCATTTTGAACTGAATGAATTTCAAAATATATACTTAATTTCTTTCTTTTTACCATGTGAATGATCTCAAACTATTATTTATGACTGAGTCTTAATTTCTCTTTAACTTTTAAAATCGCATTAAAATTAGTAGTCTATTTTGATATGAGATAAATGAATATTTATGTAAAGTGATTGTGCATCATAAAAAATAATTTTTTAAATGTATAAATAAAAGGCAATTTGTGTGAATTGTAAATAATTCTTTTCATACAGAGTAAATGATGCATAAAAATTTTCAAATTGCAAAAATAAGGTCAAATTTGTAAAAAGTTTTTTCACATTAGAACTGTTGTGATTTTAAGACATTGATTTAATAGATTTGATTAACTTTGAATATGAATGAAATATTTTCAATAATTTCGTTTAATACTTAACATGAAGAGTTTGCTTATTAAAGTGAAAGAAAGTTGAACATAAAGCTTTTCTCTTTAAATATATTTTTATATTTTAATTAACTCTTGAAGTGCTGTCTTCGTAATTATGTTGTATTTCCTGTCAGAATTTCATCTTTTAATAAAAATGAGTTTAACTGTCAGTAACTTCCTTTAAAACTATTCATTTCCTCATGTCATGAAAGAGACTGTTTCTAAATTTAAATGATTTGACTCTGTTTTGCTGTGCAAATTTGTTCATTCCGTTGAATGTCCAAGTATTTTTTATGATTTAGAGTTTTTTGCAAATATACTATTTAGAATTCAAATTTTATAGAATGGTATATCAATAAGTTACAGAATATATATAAATATTATTCATTAAGTAAAAAAAATTTAATGATTTTTTGAAAATTTAATGTGTTTTTTCTCAAATTAATCCATTCTTACATGTTAAATTTACGTAACTATTTTTTGAAACAAAATTTATTTACTATTGTTTTTATGCAAATAATGAGCAAAAATATTTGCATTTATTTTGATAGTGGAATTACTACAATATTATGTTACTTGCTTACATTGACAATATATTAAAGATAAGAAGCAATTATTATGTATGTAAAGAATCATTTATGTTATTTAAAGAAAAGATAATCAATTTAAATTTTACCTGTCTTGTAATAATGTTAAATAATTTTGCTTGATCAAAAAAATGGAAAAGTAAATTATAGCTTAAGTTATATCAGTGTTTTAAGCAGTTTATTTCTATAAATGGTTGTCAATTTTTGTAATTTTCTATTCTACTTAGTTGGATTGCAATCTTTTGTTATCAAAAGCCCTGGAGAAATAAACATTTTTAGCTGTTTCAGTCATTTGCTTTGAAAACAATAAAATTATGCTACTTAATAAAATGTTAATATTTTAGCCTGTAAAAAAGTTTTTTTTTTCTTCTTTTGCATGTGGAAGAATTTGTGAAGTTATTTAAGTGGATTTCAATTAACTAAAACGAAACATTTAAAGGCTTACCCTCCAATTTTCATAGTATTACAGTCAACTTATTATTCATGTTGAAGTGGCAGTTGAATAGTAACATTCATTTAAATAGTTCTTGGGTCTAATTCCTACTTTGACCATGGATATTTATAATGATTTGGAGCCTGCTGTCAAACTGTAAATCCCTTTTAAGTTAACTCTTTTGCAATTAAAAGTGCTTGCAAAATTGCAAAGAAATCAAACTCGTGAATGCCAACAGCATAAAATCTTTGATACTTGTCTTTATTTTCATAACTGTACTATTTATGATAACTTTAATAATAAACAAATGTATAGTATCAGATATTGAGTGGATCGATTGGATAATTAAACATTATGAATTCATGCATGCTAAAGAAACTATGTATTGTTTTAAAGTAATGAAATTATTAAATGTTTACCTTAAAATCCATTTTTTGTGTTAAATGTAAGCTAAAAATGCTTTTAATTAAAAGTGCTGATAATTTAATATTTGATTCACAAATAAATGTGAATGTTTTCTTACTTCCAAATTAAATGTTATTGAACAACCATTTATTAGAGCATGATATATATGGAATTTGTGCTTTAAAGTAGTCCAGTTTTTCCCCCCAATTTGTCTTGATATTTAAAGTACCTGAACATTTTTTATATGGGAACAAAAATTAAAAAATTCGCATACTTCAATTAGTTTTTTTATTAAGCTTTCACATATTAAATAAAATGGCAAATTTATAATTTTTTCGAAGATGCATATATTTTTTATGTACACAATAGTATAATATTTTTTATGAAATTGCATTAAAAATAGCATTTTGTTTAATATTCTTGTGATTTCAAATGTACCAAAACCCAATAATTTCAGCATTATGTGGTAAAAAATGGGGTGTTTCTACTTTTTAATTTCTGTGAAACATTTTCCAAAAATATTACATGTTAGTTTAAAAAGAGAAAGAAATTTAGAAATATCATAAAAAAAGATTTCAAATTATATATTAAATACATTTTTTTCTTGAATAATTTTAACTTTTACCTTATTTGATGGCACATTTTTGCATTCAACAATTTTTTTTAACGTTTTCTGGAAAATTTGCATTTTAAAACTATTCTTCATTTTAATATTTTTTATTACTTGTAACATCACCTCCCATATCTCCCGTTTTTATTCGTATAATTTTAATACGCAATCTGTTATGAATGGATAAATCGAAAAAGCATTTGATGTTAATAACAATCCTAGTAAAATATTTAATTCAAATATCTTTTATAGGTGTAAAATGTTTTCTTTATGTACCACTAAAAATACGTTTTTACTCAAATGTATTCCCAAAAATGTGTGTTGTTAATTGTTTATTGCCTGTATTCATTTCTTTTAGTTGTTGACCCCTTCAAAAAATATAGTACAATATAGTTTCTGTAAATCATTGTACAAAATAAATTTTATTTAAGATTTGTGTAATTTATTTATTAATTTTTGTAAATGTACATCACATTTTTTGCATCAAAAATTTTCCAGTCTATCTGAAAATCTCTAACATGTGACATAATTAAATATGAAGCAACCAAAAGTGACTTGCTTCTTTAGTTTTGAGAGGTGTGGAGACAACTATTAGGACTATGCTCTCCTGAATGGAATCTCAACCATTGTTGCAGAAGCTCAGTGTGCAGTAGATGCTTCAAAAAACCTTACAATTGCTTTTATTTGTCAGACTATCTAACATGCATTACTCAAATATTCTACTTTTAAAAGCCGATCGTTTAGCTATCAAATTAGTCATTGTGATTTGGCTGCAGTGGAGCTCTATCAAGATGTTACACCCAAAATGCTTGACAAAGCAGCTGCCACTTTTTGCTTCAGTCAGTTGTTTTTATTTGCATCTACTGATTCTATATTCATATGTCAATTTATCTGTAAAATTCAACAGGATGATTTATTTCTCATAGAAAATCCAAAATCCTTTTATGCACTTAACTGACTTGTTTTATTTTATGAGGTAAAATGAAGTTGCATATGCAAGAACTGGTATGGAAACAACTCAAGTTTCCGAAAAGACGTTTTTTCCCTTGCTTTACATATGCATAACACTGTTCACTATAATTCATAACTGCATTAAAATTATACTCGTTTGAATATCTCATTGTGACATCAATCTTGCGTGGTCTTGACTATTCCTGAATAATATATATTTTCTCCCCTGTTGTTTACCCTTTGAAATCCATATTAACACTGTTAAATTTAGAAAAAAAAAATAACAAAATTTTCAAGTAAATGACCAAAACGAAATTTATATGCCACAGAACAAATTCTATGTTGGTGCTATAAACTATTGCTGGCCAAGACTGTCTCTCCAACAAGTTCCCCGACTAGCCCTATGGCATGCACTGGCCATCTTGTCAGGGTCTTCCTCTTTGCCGTTTTCCCTCTATATTGGAGAAGGTGATTCTTTTTTTGGGAAAGATGTCTTCATATCGAAATTAATGTGTGATCCAGCTACCTAACGCGAAATGCCTTTACAACTTTTAAAATGCTAGATTCACCATATTTTTTGTATATTTATGTACGTTACTCCAAATGTTTTATTAGTCCAAAAATATTCCTTAAAATGTTCCTTTCAAAAATCAATAAAAGGTCCTGTCCTGTTCAGAGGCCAACATTCACTCCCATATAAGATAACAGATCTTGTCAAGCTTTTATATAAACTTAATTTTGTTTTAATGCTGATATATTTCAATTTTGTCAGTCTTTCAGGTTGGGAAAAATATCAATCCGCAGCAATCCACTTGCTTCTGCCTGAACGCTTGAGGGCGTTCTTTGCAACTTATATTTCTTATATAGTTTTTAATTGCACTTTTGTTTTTGCTCGCTATTGTAGAACAATGTTTCTCAGCTCGGGTCGATTTAATCGGCCAAAAGTAGTGGTTATTTTTTGTGCTATTAAATATTTGTTACATTTTTAATTGCGTATTTATTTAAAATACTTAAGCAGTGTCTGCCGGAACCCATTTAGTTTTTATTATTTTTTTTTTCCTTTTTTTTTAAGATCATAGAAACATCTATTAGCCATAGCTAACCTGCTTTTCATTTCGATCTTTGTCATTGTAGCTTAAGATCATTATGACCAGATGTTTAAGCTGCTTGACATTCTTGAATGTGTAGTTATTTATCTTAAGAGGGCATTCATCTACAGTTCTATTCGTTTTAATCATGCATTTAAATTTATCTTATTAGATAGTTAGACCCATACATACTTATCTGCTGCATTTTTAAATGACATAAAAACGTCAGTAACGGCTTGCTTCGTTCTCCGGGTAATATCCATTTTACCAGCAATCAGTTCGACTTTTCTTTGTAGGATAGTTCCGCTAATGTTAATTTCTGAGTCAAGAGATTCGGCAAAAGCAGTTTTTTGCCGAGTCTCTTGACTCAGAAATTACCTGGCAGCAACTCACCCACCAATCATGTGCCGTGTGCATCCCGCACGAGCTGACGTCATATGTTGATATTATTTTTCTCTTCAGTTGACCTTGTAATCTTTGTCCATGTAGTTCGTAGAGTTCAGTGTGCTTCATTAAATGTTAGTTTTGTTTCACATTCTGAGTTTTTTTCAGTATAATTAATTAATCTGTCGAAATACGACAGAAGATAGATGTCAGCCCTGCTTCAAATTTTTTGAGTTGTTTCGTTACAGAGCGTAATGTTAAGCTGCTTTTTCTTGAGGAGGAGGCATTGTGTCGCAGACCCTTTTCAGTACAGAAAGGTTTTAACTCTATATTTTTAAGTCATTCTAGTTTGATTTATCAGTTTTGTTGGTATATTGAATTCTGTATTCGCATATAATATTTTTTTTTCTGTTAATGCTATCATACACAGCTTTAAAATCAATGAAAAGATGGTGATATATCCATGACTCTTGTTTTTCGAAAATTTGTCTAATCGAACGTATTTGATCTCTTGTAGTTTTTCCTTTCTGCACTCTTAAAAAAATCGGGTGGTTTTTCACCACTCGATGAGTGACGGATATTTTCTACTCCATAAAGATATAAATTGAATGCTGTCGTACTTAATTGGAAAGATAAGTGCTCTTAGAAACACTTCATCCTCAGTTCAAAGCAATTTTCACTTTTTTTTTTGACGTGTTTATGGCACGAAGCAAATGTGATGTGCTCTAATTGGTTTAAATCATCATGTGGCTTTATGCTTTCGATTTAGTTTTTATGAAAATGGAGGCATTTAGAACACCATTTTGTAAAGACCATCTATTTGAATTAAAAAAGAATAAAAAAGGAGTGCAGGAACATTACGGTAAGTCTTTATTTCTTGTAACTAATTGAATAACTAAATCAAATCTTCATGTCTGTGATTTTTCACCATTATATTAATTTTCGCATTCAAAAGTGTGAATGAATGAATTCACATTCATGTAATATTTATAATATTTAAAATTTCTAATTGATTGTTAATGTTTGATAATATAACAATGTGTTTGGAAATTTTATTTATTTTTTTTTCAAATACTATTTTCTTTCAGAATAATTCATTATAAATTAATAGTAAATTATAATGAATGCATTTTTAAATTCTTTTATTTTCGAAATTACGTGAATATGACTATTAATTTTGCCGTTGATTTAAATATCCACAATATATATTATAGAAATATTATTTAATATAGTGTATTGTACTAAACTGAAAGTGCGATTAACATCAAATACAACATTTTACCAATGAATCAGAATACATTTTTTCATAAATAAATTTCGAAGCTTTTTAATTTAAATGTTAATATAATATAAGGCGAATATTAATCTACAGAATGTAATCGATTATTAATTTGTATAATATTTTAGAATTTACAGCCAAACATTTTGTCGATGGAAACAATTTATCTTCGTATTTTATGGTTGTCACTGTCATCATTGAAGAAGAAAAAATAAAATAAAAAAATTAACAAAAACAAATCTGAAACATGTAGTTATTTTGAAGATGATGAAATGCAATGTAAGAAAGAAATGACTGATCAGGTATATTCTGTATAATATGTAATGAAAATAAGTTTTCTGCAGACTGAGAAGATGTTAATTATCATTAAAACTAAATTTCATTTTGCTTGTAAAATTTATTTTATGTTTATGTAAAGAACTCGGTAAATTAATAATGTTTTTAAATCTATTTTGAAATAAAATTTTCTCAATTTTTAATTTAAATTTAATAGTGTCAAAAAATAAATACCCAGTATTTATATTTATAATTACCCGACTGCATTTTATGTAGGGAACATGTTGACATGGATGGCGAGCATCTTTTGAAATGTTCTGCCCTCCAGGAAGCCCGCTCTTCTTGACATTTCAAGACGCTCTCCACTCCTGGAGATACTTCTTTTCCTTATTGGACTGCAAGACTTATTATGCTCGAAAGAGCCAACATAAGGACGTAATTTAAAAAAAAAAAAAGTATTTATAATTCACTTGACCATAGTTTTTACATGTATGATGTTATTGATTAAATGACAAGGAAATTCCAATCAGTGTATTTTCAATTAAAATCTCTTATTAAAGTTTTTGGGTTTTTAACGTTGATTTTAAAATAATGAAAGATAATTATTCATTAAATTATACATTAAATTAATATTACTTGGTAATTAGCTTAAGATATTTTAATAATGTTTTTAAATCTACTTTAAAGTAAAGTTTTGTTTGTTTTTACTATTAAAACTAAATCCTTATTAACTTTATAATAAATTTATAATTAACTTGAAATTTTCTAAATTTTTAATTTGAATTTTATAGTTTAAAAAAATAAATATGCAGTATTTATAATTCAATTGACCATAAATAATTTTTACATGTATGATATTATTGAGTTAACACATGTGCATATGTATGTATTTTTCCTTTCAGATAAAATGATTATAATTAGAAATGCCTAGTGAAATTCATTGAGAAAAAATATTTGAAATTATGAAGAAAATGTTTAAAGATAAATAACATTTTGTGATGAAAAATAGACCATCTATTGTTCTATTCTATTTCAGAATTTATTTTATCTTGGTATCTAAAATAGGCTGCTTTCAATAAAGCATCGGTAATATAAAATCTGTATTTTTTGCATATTTGAGGATGAATTTTAAAATATTCATGGAAGTTCTAAACTTTTATATCAACAATATTTTCTAGCAAAGCCACAAGGATTTATGCGGACCAAAATTTACAATTTTTTACATAATTTGTATATCTGGATTTTTAATGGTAGAACATGAAACATGCTGTGCATGCATTTCCAAGTTTTTTTTTTATTGCATGTGAATAAGATGTTTTAAATTATTTTAATGCCAAAAATATTTAGTTCAAATTTTGCACAGAAAAGTTTTTATATAAAAATGGAAGAAAAATCTCATTGTTATTTTGATATTTGTTTAATGATTGCATGATCCAAAAGAAACTAATTAAAATCTACAAAATATGCAGTATTGCTTATGTCTTCTATTATACAGTAGTTTTCTATATTGTATTTTTAAAAATCAATTTACTTGCAATGTATGTGAATAATAGTTTATGCGATAAAAAGGCATAGTTTAAAAAAAATTTTCTTGTAATTTGTAAAAAAAAAAAATATTCATATAGTTTTATCTTTTTTCAGTTATAGTTGATTGATTCAAAAATGCTTTAATATTAAAAATAAATTTATGTACACATGTATATATTACATAATGTTTAACAATCCATTTTGTATATTATGATAGGGGCTATATCTATTTCATAACAAAGAAAAAATCCAAAATTATTTTCTATTTGTTTCATTGTGTATCAATTAATTTATCACATTCTTATAAAAGTTTTCAAGAACTACTGGATAATCATTAATTTACTAACTACAGTTACGTTTTACTTAATTAATTAATGAAAATACCAATTTTTAACAAATTAGACTTGCTTTAAACTAGAATAAAAAGTTGTGTTAATTTAATATAAATTATTATTCTCTTTATTACAGATAGATTTGGAATTTGATATCCAGAGGCTGACTGTTTTCTCAGTAAATATCCTGCATTCTATGTTCATAGAATATTATCATATATTGAAAAACTTGTCCTTTAATTTGGAATAAATGTATGAGAATTCAGGATGATAGTATTTTTTAGGCTGAAAATAATTCTAATACAGAATGTAATTATGTAGATATCTGATTTCTTGCAACTTTATTTTTTAATAAATAAGGCTTTATTTTTTTAAAGCTTTCTTACGGAATTTTGCTACCAAATTTTATGTAGACATTTCTGAGAAAATACAAATACTATAGAAATTTTAGTTATTATACTTCTTTTTCGATTTAGGTGAAGAGATCTTTAGAAGAAGAACAATGCTCAAAACCTTGCTCTAGTCAAAAGCAAGACCTGAATGTGAAATATTTTTATCTATGGATAGTGGATTTCTTGATGTCGGATATGCAAGATTAAAAAGCATTCAATATTTTATATAAATGTCATCACGTGCTTAATGTTCAGTACGATGTTAAACTTACTGTATTTTATGCTCTCATGGACTATATGATTAATAAATTAAAATATGGTTCAGTTGGGATTTTAATTGAAAGAATACATTCTTTCTATAATCGATCAAGATCTAAATTTTGTAAAATACATGTATTAAAATGCATATTATCTTTTTATTTTAATAATATTTTTATTTTGTTTCATTAAACTCTCAGTTAAAAAAAATTAAGTTTCAAATATTAATTTGACATCATAAACGTAAGAATTTCTGTGTACATATTTTTATTTAATATTTTCTGTATTAAAAATTGAATAAATGTTTTTTGTATAATCTTGCATTCTACTTTTAGTTTCATTCTTAGTTTCATTAAAGATATTATCAGTTTAAACTAAACTTGAAAAATATATCATAAAGCAAGAATTATTAGCAGAAACATTAGTCAGTTTTGTTCAACAGAATAATCTGTAAATATTTGTCTTTATCCTCCTGTAACTTCAAAAAAGCAATATTATCAATATTTAAAAATAAATTTTAAGCTATACTTTTAAATAAAAAATTTTTTCAAAAAAACTTAAATTATATTTACTTATATACAATATTTATGTATTTTTTAAACTGTGTACAGTTTGTTGTATCAGTAATGTTTGTAAATGTTAATTTTGTAATTATGGGCCCATAGTAAAGTTAACTGAAAAATAAGTAGTGTCACGACTTTTTCTTGAGAGTGCTAGACTCACTCGAAAAATTAAATCGATATAAGTAATGTAATAAATGGCTGAACAATTTGCTTGAATTTGTATGTAATTTTAAAACCACTGTAATTATCGAAATCAATTAAAGTGTCATATTCAATTGTACTGTTATATTATTGAATAAAGAAATCATATATGTTTATATTGTTATAGTCAAAAGAAACAAACAAAAAAAAATCCTTAAAATAAAGTATTGAAAACCTAATTTCTGCACTAAATTTTCAATATAAAAAATTGAAATTCACTCTTTTTTCAACTAATATACCCCTTTAAGCGATTTGTTGTTTCTCACCTTAAAAAGAGTGGTTTACCCGCATCTTTCAAAAGAGTGTATTTCTATCTTAAAGATTGGTTGAGTTTTGTGAAAACGAAAGAGTGAAATTTCACTCCTTCTGAGTGAAATCCACTCGATTTTTTAAGAGTGTAACAGATTAAAGTGTTCGTTAACCGATCATCCACTATACCTGGCGCCGAATTGAGTTCTGTCGGTTGGATGGAGGCTACCGAAACGGGAGTCTGTATAATGTAGAAACAGGAAACGCCACCCCAAAGAATTGCGACTATGACCTACCGAAGATGCCCCAGCCGCCTTTATTGAATACGACGGGTCTATGGTCAATTGGGAATGCCCTCCGACATTCATTTCGGAAAATGAGAATGATGCCAACCAGGCATCTCACTGAAACCTGCATCCACCGATTCCATGCATTCATGCTGTGTTCCATGATTACACATCCAATAAAATAATTAATTTGTTGGAAGGGTAACTCATATTCCTCGTAGGAATTTTCCAGTGCTTACTTACATTCAACAAGAAACTCCAATAATCTTTGCTGAATCCATACGTGTAAAACACAGCATAAAATGCAAGTTGCTTTTATATATATTTTAAGAGTCGCTGCAGTACGCATAAAATTACAATCACACACAAAATTTATTCTACTTTGATTTCTAGAATGAAGGTGGAACACCTTCCATTCACAGGAGTGAACTGCAATTTCCACCTTTCACTTTGCATACTGTAACAAAGATTCGCGAAGGACAAATAAAGCATTCATTATGAAAACCATTATTACAAATAACAGGGTTCGTAGAACATCTTTTTTGACTCGTACACAAAATCAACAATAAAAACTGCTTAATCTTACAAAATCAACAATAGTACACAAAATCAACAATAAAAACTGCTATAATCTTCTTTTGAAGGAATTTTCTTAGCCTCGGTAGTGTTGCCAAGGATTTTCAGAAAAGTTGATTATTCTTTACTATGCTGATTTGATGAGATCTGATAAAATTCATGTCTCCTTGGATGATAAGATTAAAATCTGTTTCAAGCAATAGTGTTTATATTTATTTCATTGAAACATGTGATGTAAAGATATTACTAAAAACCATTACTATCATGTTTGTTGTTTTGTACTTCAAAAATATTATCAGGAATCTTTTTAATAAGAGTTTGAATTGAGTGGGATGTAGAGTGTTTGAATTGTTTCACTTACTCACACACGCTTAAAAAAAATCGAGTGGATTTCACTCAGAAGGAGTGAAATTTCACTCTCATTTTCACAAAACCCACCCAATCATTAAGATAGAAATTTACTCTTTTGAAAGATGCGTGTAAACCACTCCTTTTAAGGAGAGAAACAACAAATCGCTTAAAAGGGTAAATTCGATAGAAAAGAGTGAATTACAACCTTTTACAGAAGTATTGCTGATTTTTTATATTGACAATTTAGTGAGGAAATTAGGTTTTGGTTTCTTTATTTAAAGAATTTATACTTTTTTTTTTTTTCAATTACAATGTAAAGTTATATGATTTCTCTAGTCAATAATATAACAGTACAATTGATATTTTAATTAACTTGGATAATTAAAGTGTTTTTTAAATTGCATACATTAACAAGCAAATTGTTCAGCCATTTATTACATTATTTATATCGATTTTATTTTACGTGTGAGTGTAAAAATCGTCACACAACTATTTTTTCAGTTTAGTTTACTATGGGCCCATTAAGTACATTAATTTTTATATACTTTATTAGTAAAACAAATTGTACACAATTTAAAAAATACATAAAAATTTTAGTAAATATATTTTAAGTTCTCTTGAAAAATATAGTTATAGCATAGCTAAATATTTATTTTTCAATATTGACAATATGCATTATTGAAGTTACAGGAGGATGACGACAAATATTTAGATTATTCTGTTGAATAAAACTGACTTATATTTTTGCAAATAAATCATGTTTTATGATATATTTTCCAAGTTTAAATTAAACTGAAAATAACTTTAAGGAAACTAAGAATGAAACGAAAAATAAAATGCAAGATTATACAAAAAACATTTATTCAATTTTTAATACAGAAAAAAAAATTAAATAAAAATATGTATACAGAAATTCTTATCTTTATGGTGTCAAATTAATACTAGAGCTTGACAGTTTAATTGTCAGTTTAATAAAACAAAATAAGAATACCATTAAAATAAGAATTAAAAAATAATATGCATTTTTTAATACTTGTATTTTGCAGAATTTAAATCTTGATCGATTATAGAAAGAATGTATAATTTAATTTAAAGTCACAACTGGACCATTTTTTAATTTATAAATTATATAGTCCATGAGAGCATAAAATACAGTAAGTTTAACATCGTACTTAGCATTAAACACATGATGACATTTATATAAAATATCGAACGCTTTTTAATCTTGCATATCCGAGATAAATAAATCCACACATAAAAAGATTTCATATTCAGGTCTTTCTTTTGATCACAGCAAAGCAAGAGTAGTTGCATACTTTTGTGCGTTGTTCTTTTACAGATCTTTCCACCTAATTCGAAAAAAAAAAAAAAAAAAAAAAAACATAATAACTAAAATTTTTATAATATTTGCATTCTCATTATATTGTCTATATAAACTTCAATACCAAAAAATTCATGAGAATAATATTTCAAAAAAGGTAAAGCCTTATTTATTAAAAAATAAAGCTGCAGAAATCAGAATCTACTTAATTATATTCTGTATTGGAATTATGTTCAGCCTAAAAAATACTATCATCCTGAATTCTCATACATTTATTCCAAATTAAAGGACAAGTTTTTCAATATATGATAATATTCTATGAACATAGAATGCAGGATATTTACTGAGAAAACAGTCAGCCTCTGGATATCAAATTCCAAATCTATCTGTAATAAAGAGAATAATAATTTATATTAAATTAACACAACTTTTTATTCTAGTTTAAAGCAAGTCTAATTTGTTAAAAATTGGTATTTTCATTAATTAATTAAGTAAAACGTAACTGTAGTTAGTAAATTAATGATTATCCAGTAGTTCTTGAAAACTTTTATAAGAATGTGATAAATTAATTGATACACAATGAAACAAATAGAAAATAATTTTGGATTTTTTCTTTGTTATGAAATAGATATAGCCCCTATCATAATATACAAAATGGATTGTTAAACATTATGTAATATATACATGTGTACATAAATTTATTTTTAATATTAAAGCATTTTTGAATCAATCAACTATAACTGAAAAAAGATAAAACTATATGAATATTTTTTTTTTTTACAAATTACAAGAAAATTTTTTTTAAACTATGCCTTTTTATCGCATAAACTATTATTCACATACATTGCAAGTAAATTGATTTTTAAAAATACAATATAGAAAACTACTGTATAATAGAAGACATAAGCAATACTGCATATTTTGTAGATTTTAATTAGTTTCTTTTGGATCATGCAATCATTAAACAAATATCAAAATAACAATGAGATTTTTCTTCCATTTTTATATAAAAACTTTTCTGTGCAAAATTTGAACTAAATATTTTTGGCATTAAAATAATTTAAAACATCTTATTCACATGCAATAAAAAAAAAACTTGGAAATGCATGCACAGCATGTTTCATGTTCTACCATTAAAAATCCAGATATACAAATTATGTAAAAAATTGTAAATTTTGGTCCGCATAAATCCTTGTGGCGTTGCTAGAAAATAATGTTGATATAAAAGTTTAGAACTTCCATGAATATTTTAAAATTCATCCTCAAATATGCAAAAAATACAGATTTTATATTACCGATGCTTTATTGAAAGCAGCCTATTTTAGATACCAAGATAAAATAAATTCTGAAATGGAGTAGAAAACAATAGATGGTCTATTTTTCTTCACAAAATGTTATTTAGTTTTAGTCATTTCAGATATTTTCTTCCTAATTTCAAATATTTTTTCTCAATCAATTTCACTAGGCATTTCAATCTAAAAGGAAAAAAAAAAAACACACACACGTTTACTCAAAAATTTTATACATGTAAAAACTGCTTGTGGTCAAGTGAATTATAAATACTGGATATTTATTTTTTAAGCTATTAAATTTAAATTAAAAAATCAGAAAATTTTAAATGAATTATAAATTTATTATAAAGATAATTAAAATTTGGTTTTAGGTGTAAAAGAGCAAACAAAACTTTATTTCAAAATAGATTTAAAAACATTAGTTAAATTTTATAAGCTAATTATCAAGTAACATTAATTTATGAATAGTAATAATTATTTCTTTATTTTAAGAGGAACTTTAAGAACCCAAAACTTTAATAAGATATTTTAACCGAAAATATTGATTGGAATTTTCATGTCATTTAATTAAGTTACCACATTCTTACATTAAACATAGAATATGAATATTTTAAAATTAGATGGCAAAACTTTTAAATAAATTTTACAAGCACAATGAAATTAATACTTGTAGTAATAACAATAGTTAAAATTTTCTCAGACTTCATAAAACTTATTTTCATTACACTTGAAGCAGAATATACCAAATCAGCCATTTCTTCCTTACATTTCATTTCTTGATCTTCAAAATAACATGTTTCAAATTTACTTTCCCTAATTTTGTATTTTATTTTTTCTTCACTGATGACAAGGACAACTATAAAAAAAGAATATAAATTATATTTCCATCGACAAAATGTTTAGTTGGAAGTTCTAAAATGTTATACAAATTAATAGTAGATTTTGATATATTAAAAAATTTTTTCATTCTATCTACGGAAGCTTTTACATAGTAACAATCAAATCAAAAATTGTCTTTGAAATTTTAATAAATAAAATACACATTGTCAGTGAAATTTTAATAAATACATATTGTCAGTGAAATTTTAATAAATAAAATACATGTTGTTAGGGGAATTTTAATAAATAAAATACATATTGTCAATGAAGTTTTAATATATAAAATATACACTGTCAAGTAATATTTTGTAGATTAATATATACTTTATATTGTATTAACATTTAAATTAAAAATCTTCGAAATTTATTTATGAAAAAATGTATTCTGATTCATTGGTAAAATGTTGTATTTGATATTAATCGCACTTTCCATTTAGTACAATACACTATATTAAATAATATTTCTATAATATACATTGTGGATATTTAAATCAACGACAAATTTAATAGTCATATTCACGTAGTTTCGAAAATAAAAGAATTTAAAAATGCATTCATTATAATTTACTATTAATTTATAATGAATTAAATTCAGAAAGAAAATAGTATTTGAAAAAAAAATAAAATCTCCTAACACATTGTTATATTATCAAACATTAACAATTATTTCAAATATTATAAACAATACATGAGTATAAATTCAATAGAATTCATTCATCCACACTTTCGAATAGGAAAGGGTGAAAAATCACAAATATGAAGATTTGATTTTGTCATTCATTTAATTATAAGAAATAAAGACTTACCACAATATTTCTGCACTCCTTCTTGTCCAATTATACATATATATTAATTCAAATAGATTGTCTTTACAAAATAAAATCTTAAATTCCACCATTTTCAGCGAAATTAAACCGAAATCATATAGCCTCGTGATGATTTAAGCCAATGAGAGCACATCACATTTTCTTTGTGCCATAAACACGTCAAAAAAAGAGTGAAAATTGCTTTGAATCGAGAATGAAGTGTTTGAAAGAGAATTTCTCTACCCATTTAAGTAGAAAAGGATTCATTTTGTATCTTTATGGAGTACAAAATATACATCGTTCATTGAGTGGTGAAAAACCGCTCAATTTTTTAATAGTGTACACGATTGTGTTCGCTATGCGAATTGTTCCTTAACCAACCGTCAATTTACATTAGATCCAAAGTAAATCAATTCATTGATTATAAATATCTGTGCTTCAGATCACGACATTTTTCCAACGTCGCAAGCAATTCATGACATCATCCTCTGCTGACCAGTTTCTGGTTGGCCTAACGCATGCAATGCCATGGTGTATGTTCATTATTTCCATTCGAGGAGACAACACTTCATTACTGATTCCCCGGGCCTGACTAAGGAAGGAGCATTCAAGACTCGGGCCTCTTACATCAGAGGTGCCTCTAAATCAAATTTGAAATTTATTTTACATTGTCAATCGAATTGAAACATTTGTTAAATTGAATAAAATGTTATGGTGAGGCCGACCAATGACGCAGAGGTTAGCGTTCCTAATTGCGAAGCAGTAGATCGCAGGTTCGAATTCTGGTTTGGGAATGGATGTTTCTTTCTCTCTCTGTGGGTCTGTCTTTCTTTATCCCTTCATGTTAGGGGCGAAGATGGCACTCACTGGTTGCCGCTCTGTATGAGATGCATCACTTCACCCATTATAGAGCTGAATCGGTATAGCCTAAGGGCAACCGGACATTAGGAAAAAAAAAAAAAAACGGTTTGTTGTTATGAAGCAGAGGATTGCCCCAAAGAAGTTATTGCTACAGGCCATAATGAAGCTAAGACGTGCCCTGCTGATTTACTCTTTTTCATCTTCCGAAAGGTTATATTTTACATCAATTAACATTCACACATTGTAGAATCTTGAAACGAATCTGATTATAACATTTTTTTTATCCTTCTAAATGTTGCATTTCAGGAAGAAAGTAATATAAATGTTATAGTTACAAGTTATCTTAAATTTATTCAATAACATAACCTGAATAATTGTGTTTTCACACTTGAAAACATTTATTCTTGATGTTGCTTGGCATTCAGTTTTCAAGCTGCATTCAATCCTGCGTCATTTATACATTCAAATTTTCCCTGATGCTTAAATAATATCAGAGTAAAAAGGCTTCCCACAACGAAATCCTAACCTACCACTTTATGTTTTTTCCCGAAAAACGATCTTAAATCAAATTTTGCTTTCAACTAACCAGCCTGATTGTTGAAAATACTCAATCTAATACCTTTTATGAGCGTTATAGTGGGATTCAAAATGTATATGTAATTAGCTTCATTAATAATATCATGCAAATGAGAATGAATAATATTTATTTGATAACATTTTTTCTCTTGTCCCTTCTAGACATACAGACATAGATAAAGAGAGTGAAAATCAACGATCCTCCAATCACACACCCCACTGCAATAGGCACAACAATATTCTTTTCTGAAAAAAGAAAACAATTAGTACATTTACAAGTTATAAACAGAGTCTTTGTAAATGACTAATTTTAATAAATAATAAGCATTTTCATAAAGTAGTCACTTTCCTTCACCAGGGATGGATGGACAAAAACAAATCATGAAATAGACATATTAAATGTAATCTTCATTACGTATTAGGATATTAATGTTTGCTACCCTTCTACTAGAAGTGAACAGAGGCATTTTCGGGTGAGCGCGATGATCGGATGCTGTGCAGGAAGTCAGGCGATAGCCGTTCTGATGGCGCTATGCGATGTGATAGATTAACCCTTTAAGCGGTCAATTATTTTACCAGAAATGCTTCCAAAAAAGGCATATTTTTTTATTGCATTTAATTAAGTACCATACTTAATAGAATAAGAATATTAAGATTTTTTTTTTATTTTTTTCACTTTTAATGCTTTTACAACATTTTTTATAATACAATTTTGGACACAAAACCCCTAAATGTTTGCTTTTCTAAAGTACCTTCTGCATGCATGTTTAGCGTATTTATTTGTCTCTTCCACAATTTTACTCATGAGTGAAAAATCAATGAATGTTTCATAAAATTGTAGAACATCAGAAGTGTCGTCAAATTGTACGTGCACAGAGGGAATACCAGAAAATTTAAATCGAGGACACGGAGCAGGTGGATTTTTCACATCAACCTCGGTAAAAATTCTTGCAGAACTCAAATCTTCATCAGAGCTGAGCTCACTGCACGAGTCATCTGAGGAATAATCCAAATAATTAGAAGAAATATCTGTATCTGTATCAGAATGTAGTTCATCATCTAACAAGAAAGTATTTTCGTCGTCTATTCCATCCATAATTTCCATAAGATTCACAAGCACGGCATACAGTAGAACAAAAATTTCAAAGAAAAGTTCCCGCTTTCCCGCTACATAAAAAAACCCGGATGAAAAGCATTTCATTTACATGGACAAGCCACGCCATCTGTTGAAAAATAATAATACTAAATAATCTCTTTCAATAATGAAAAATGCGGGCAAACCAGAAAAGGAAAGGAGAAAATATCGATGCCCGTACGGCGTACGGGCAAACCAGATGAGGCCAATTTCGGGTAGCACGTACACTGTACGGGCAAACTGTTTAAAGGGTTAAGCATCTTGCCATACTTTTATTTTAAACCAATGAGAACTTTCCCTTGTATTCTGGTTTTTTTCCAAATCCAGTTTACTTATTTTGCATTGCTTACAAATATTTGTGCACAACACATCATTGAAGCAATTACCTTCCCATCCTCAACAAGTATAAAGATAAATTTTCTTCAATTAATGGAATTTTATATATATAAATTAATAATAAACACAGAATACATAAAAAATTATTTCGACGATTTATAATATCAAATATTTGTAATTAAACAATTAAAATTTTTGGTAATTTCAATGCAATATGTATTTAAATCAAATAATTAATTATATAAAAATTAGGCTTTATTTATTAGTCAATATAAATTTTATATTTCCTGTAACAGTCTTTTGAAAAATTTTAGCAAACAAATGTGGCATATTTTATAATTTTTTTTGTACATAACGCAGTTTTTCTCAACCTTTTAGTATTCACAGCCCAGTTTTAAATCATAATTTTCATCGCGCCCCCCTCCCCACCGCATACAATAAAATTTATGCAATAATAATGTATTTTGAATATTCTGGCGCTAAACCTATACTACAACCTTAATTTTAAACTTTACAAATTACTAAGAATACGGAAATTTCTTGACATTTTGCAACACTGATCCTCAGCATTGAAAAAACAAGAATCCTATGCCTTTTCATTGCTCTGGCGTCCCTCCATGTCGGGCATTCTCACGGTTTCGCGAGAAGTTTCCATTTTTCTGGAATTTATCTGGTCAGCTTAAAAGTTAAGTGCGCAGATGTGAACAAATGTTTTCTCATAGGGAGAAAAATCTATGACGCCCATTTCAATTCCTGACAATCTCATTCGAGTCGATCCTTCTATCGCTATTGAATCTATTCTGAATGTGAATGTTATATATATTTTCGTGTAATTGCAATTCACTGTATTAAATATTCATGGCAGCAGATTTATGCAGAATCATGGATAAATTTTTAAGCGGGCATAAGCGAGCATTAGACGATAGACAAGCATCAACAAATACACAGACGAGCGTGGTTCTGAAAATAAAATCAAGAAAACTTAAATTTTGGGTTCACTAGTACGGAAGTAAATCAAGAAGAAGAGAGGCCCCTGTGTATCATTTGCTCAAAAATGTTGGCGGCTGACAGTATGAAACTTAAACTACTTTTGGAAACGCTTTATAGTGAGTACGTAAGCAAACTCAGAGAATTCTTCGAATTAAAATTGAAACCATATGAAAAGCAAAAATCATTGTTTAAAAAAACTTTGTCTGTGAACGAAAAAGCTTTAATTGCCTCTTACAAAGTTTCATATAAAATAACTATAGATGTAAAAAGTCTCACATCATTGGTGAAGAGCTTATTTTGCCAGCCGCAATTGAGATTGTAGAAATTATGTTTGGAGATAATTTTGCAAAACAATTGCAGTCTATACCTCTTTCTAATGATGCTGTTGCCCGTCGAATTCCTGGTATAGCTGAAAATGTAAAGTGTCAGCTTTGTCGAAGTTGCGTGACAAATTGTTTTCAATACAACTCGGTGAGGCAACAGATAGTAATAAATATGCTCATTTCATTGCCTATGTTAGATTTTGTGATAATGTTTGATGAAATCACCGTTTTCCTAGAAGATTAAAACAGACCGGAAGCTGAGAATTTTCACAATAGTTTATTTGTGCTGAAATTGAGCTACATGTGTGGGTATGCTGTCAACATATTCGAGAAATTAAATAACTTGAATCTTCAACTGCAAGGAGCAAATACACATATATTGAATACGAGTGATAAAGTTAATGCTTTTTCTAGGAAATTGGAAATTTGGAGCAGAAACCTAAAACAAGAAAACTTAACAATGGAAATTTGAATGATTGTATTAAAACTTACAAGGCTGAAGAACAACATGTAAAAGTTGTTTTTGTAACCATTGAAAACCATTTAGCAATGCTAGCAAAGAATTTTAAAAAGTGCTTTCTTGCTGACGACAAACTGATATCAAGTTACAAATGGGTGAGGGATCCATTTCAAAATTCTCCCGAAGGACGCTCAATTAAAGAGGAAGAAACCTTCAGAGACTTCACGGCAAGCGGCGAAACCAAAAGACAATTGAGTAATAAATCACTCTTTGAATTTTGGGCAGGAGTGGATGAGGAGTTTTCTGCACTAAAAACAAGGGCATTTCGCATTCTACTGCTATTTTCAACATCTTACTTTGTGAAACTGGATTTTCTGCGGTGGCTTCTTTGAAAAGAAAATATAGATCTCAGCTAAATATAGAAAAATAAAAAAAAACTGAGAGTGTCTATTTTATGATATTAAACCCTCCTTCGAAAAACCTTTGCTCTGAAAGACAGGCCCAAGGAAGTCACTAATAATTATTAAATTTGTTTTTAATTTAGTACGTTGTTTAAATTTAATAAGTTAGTTATTAAATATGTCGAAATGTATTTTGTTTTGTATGTGTGTGTGTTCTTTCCTTTCAGTCACTTAATAAATTTTTTTTTAATAACATTTTCTTTTGGATATGCTCGCGCCCCACAGATTGAGAATCACTGACTTACGAAATAAGAAGTGTCTTTAGAGTCCCAAAGGCATTGGTGGTCTATATAAATTAAATAAAATAAGTGAAAAACTGAAGAGCGCCAAAATTTTTAATTCAAATAATTATGTTTTTTTTAAATAAGTTAAAATATAATCCATGTAAATGCTTATAATAAATTGGGACTCTTGAGTCAAAAATCTGAAATTTATTTTCATTTCAAATTTCTAGCACGCGGTATAAGGCCTAAAACACTTGATCGGAAAATCTAATTAAAGCTGTCGCGTGCAATGTAGCCAGATATTTCAAACTTGCTTGAAATCCATAATCGTCGAGTGTGCCATCCATTCTCTGACGTAATTACAACATAAATGATGTCACTCCGTCCGATGTGTTGTGCGCGCGGACGTAAGTTAGATCATCGCTTACGACACATAGCGCATGATAATCGGCGCATTTGCTCCCAGTCTAAATTTGAGATTTTTTCTAAATTCAAGGTAGGTATAAGCTCTGAAGAAAAAGGGATCAGACGACTACCATCCAGATTAGCAAGATGGTCTGACATTTCGTTACTGAAAAGTTCAACGTGGGATGAAAACCACTGAAATTAAGTGTCATCTTGAAGGGTTTTCAGTAATACGGAGCGATTTATTTAACAGTTGCAACAACGTGATATTGAACTGTTATTTACGTATGATTGCTTTTGTTTTCACATTTTATACATTATTTATAGAAAATCGAATTTCGGTGAATAATAAGTACAAAAATGAAGTTACAAGAATACGTTTCTTATTTTTTTTAATATGATAGAAATATGAAAAAAAGTAAGGAATACCCATAGGAACACATGTTTTATCTTTTCCAACAACGAAAGTTTCTGCGCATGTGCAGATGTCTTTCGCGCACAATCCATGCTCATAATTGCACTGCTGATTGTAAGAACAGTTTCCTTCTGTCAAATTGAATGCTGAAATCAAAATACTTTTAATTACTTAACTTACATGAATTAATTAAAATTAATCTTTTTTAAAAAAAATTTTCCATTTTCATCTGTAATATTTTTATAAAAATATTGAATTTTTTTTCTCTTTTTATTTGAAAAAACAAAAATATCTCCCTGTGCACCAAGGAATGCTACACAGTGCTCGAAGGTACAATAAATGTACTACATAACAAATCCAAATAAATCATGAGATGAAAATAATAATAATAAAAGAAGCCAGAGAGAAAAAAAGAGATATAAAAATAAAAAAAGAATTAGATAACAGCATAGATAAATTTTTTAAAAAATTCAAAATTATCTTTCTTTACTAGGTCTACCAAAATCGGGGGCTATCTGTTATTTAAGTCTTTACCAAGCTCGTTTCTTTCTTCTGAAACAGATGGGCATTCAAGAAGAATGTGAGAAGAATTGTCACTCCCAGAGTTGCACACCTCACTGTTTTTAAGCACTTGTTTTTTAATTTATACTTAACTTTAGACAGGAGAGTCATTAACAGTAATGAATATCTGCATTCTGATATCATGCAATTCAGCTTTTCCCTTTGATCTATCTTAATGACAGTTCATTTTACTGAAGTGAGAGAAAGAATTCCACTGGGCTTTTTTGCAGAAATCATATCTAGGACAATTTTTCTTTTCTGAGTTGATTCTTTATAATATGTGTGCCTTATGTGTGTGAGAGATATTTTATGATATAATTTACAATCTTCCACTGATAATCTTTGAACCGATTATAATCTTGATTTATTTATTTGGAGAATGAGAAGAGAAAAAGGTATCAGCTCAGATATCGATTTCTCTATTTTAAGGTGTTCTATAATTAGGAGACAATCGGATGTGTTTGATTTCTTCGGTGTACAGAAACTGAAGCCGATAATATATATATATATATGTATGTATATATAGTGGTTTTATCCATTTTGCCACCGGTCAACTTGTCTAGTACATCGATTCGAATCCAGGATCTCCCTATCCGGAGTCAGGCACGCTCCGGATAGGGAGATCCTGGATTCGAATCCCGGCTCAGGCATGATGAATGTACTTTTTCTCTCTCTATCCTGTCTTTGTCCTTTCCTTGTGTGTGAATGGTTGCCTACCCAATAAACGGGTCCCTATGGCATGTGTGTGTACTGAAGCAGTCGACCTCTACACCAAATATGGTTCAGTTGGAAAAGTGGAGCAGTGCACCCCAATTTGCCAGCCTAGCTGGCACACGAGAACAACAACAACATCCATTTTGTCGATTATGCGTGATTTAAAATTCCAAACAGAGATTTCAATTTCTATTAAATTATTTCAATGCTAAGAAACTGAAATTTTTGTAGGATACATAAATAACAGTAAATCTAATAATTTGTAAGATACATAAATATTATCAATCCTTAAATAATAAATATGTTTTATATCGTCTAATATATATATATATATATATATATATATATATATATATATATATATATATATATATATATATATATATATATATATATATTATTTGTGAATAATTTATTCCCAATTGTGGATTATCAGCGATTGCCACCCCTCTCCGGTCAGGAGATAATCTAGAGATTACTGCATGGATTAATTTGCCTTTTTACTCACACACCCAAAATGCATGACCCTACTTAAGAAAAAAATAACTGCCGCACTAAGAATTTAATGTGATGGAAAAGTTATGTTCTATATTAAGTGAGTATAAGCTTTACCAGTAAAAATATCGGATACTCATTTAGAGTACCCATGAATCGCGATACTTACACTCTAAGCAATAAGCCCTCGCAGAGATGTTCAGATAAATAGGTTTTATTTCTGGACAGGAGCACAACTGAGTGTCCGAGCAGACGGATCCATTGACGCTTGAGCAGTCTGCGTCGCCAGAGCAGGTGATGTTGCTGAAACTGTCTTCCCCTGCAAAAAGAAAACATCGAAATGAGGAAAACTTAGCATCATCGGTCTATTTCTTTTTTACGATGCGTTTCTGATGCTTGTTTCTACTGAATGAAAAGCTGCTAAGTATAAACAATCGACCCATTAGTTGGAATCATTGTCCAGCGACGAGGTCAACACTTGAACTATTCCCTTTTTTTCCACGCCTAGCCGAAAAAGGGCCATTGAACCTGATGGTACTTTTAAGCGTGCATAGGCCTTCTCAGTACGATTGTCTTCAGCTGCGCTAGGTACAGATTTATTACCTCCAGATCATGAGAAAGACCCCTTTTCTCCCAGACCCCTGCAGGACCCAAATTAAAACACCGGTACATATATTCTTCTATTTACCAAAGTTGCTGCACCACACTGTCAATCGTTTTGTCATTTTTTTTAATCAGGACCAGATCAGAAAGCTAGCTAAGGTTAATACTTTAGCTAGTTTATTGCTCTAAACTCTGTGCCTCATGATTCAGCATATACATTCAATTAAATTAACATTCACATTAAATTTCATTTTAACTGTATTGCTTTTTGTTTCTTAAAATAATTCCCTCTTCATTTTTAAATGTTTTTAACATTTTAAAATAGCCATACGATGATGAAGGTACGGATTTTTATACAGATGACATTGCAATTCACACTTTTTAAGAATTTACTGTCTGCCGACAAAGGAGATAAGCATCACCTACTTCTATTTTGAACTATTTTCAAGTAAAGAAGTCGACAACTGAGCTGGCACTCACAACTCAGTACCGCCGCAACCAGAGTAGAAGCACTAGAACCAACGTAACGCTCTCTCTCCAACACTCATCTGTTGAGTCAATTATCAAACCTGGTAACTTTTAAATCCCAGAAGGACAATTTTTCTTTAAAAATATTACTTGGGTGGTTGGTGACTTTGAAACTTTTAGCAGCAGTGAAAAAACTCTTCTATTAGCATTGTTAAAATTCATTATTCCTGTTAAAATCTGGCGATCAAAGCCATTAAGCGGTACCAACTATCTCAATTAGAAATTGAATTAAGTGATGAGATGAGCAATCGAGTTAGAGTTCTTTCATCTCGAAATTTTCAAATCATGTCAGTAGAGGCATTTTGAATCCTGACAAATTGTTAATGCACTTACGTTTCCAGTTTTTGATCAATTGTAATGTGTCAAACATCAAATCCATAACCCGTCTTCTTCTCTTTAAAGGGCTTGCGCGGTACTGGGCACATCTGCTCAATAACATTTTTTGCCATAGCTACAAGTCAATGAACTCTTAGTTCGAATGAATTGGGTCTCCCACTTTATTTATAAGGTCAGACAAACCCTTTATGGAGCTAAATGTAACTCTTTAGTATTGATGATTCCTAAAGTATTAAAACGTGTGGAGGCTAGAGCATCACACACAAAAATGATATGATGCGCCAACTCTTCATTCTTGAGACATTTACTACAATTTTAGGAGATCTTAAACGAGTCCCATAGTATGGAGATGTTTCCTGAAATGATGTGCCCAGTGATGAAGCCTACAGTGGTACTTATCTTCGCTCTAGAACAACTAAGAATTTCAGAGGCAACATTCGCCGATGATTTAGCGATCATATTTTTGGCGTTCTTTTGACCAGAAGTGTTAAACCAAAATTTTTTTATCTTCTATTTTTCCCACTTGAGCAGGGTACTCTTTATGGTCTTCATGTTGATGGCACAGAAGGCTCCGCACCAATAGGGCTGGAAGATGAACCCTGATTTGCCAGTTCATCTGCCTTTTCATAACCTTCGATCCCCACGTGTCCTGGCACCCAAAAAAGGAAAACGCTATTGGTTGCCAGTTCCTTAAGAAGGTTTCTACATTCCAGGACACTCCTAGATTTCACTTGGAAAGAAGTAAAGGCCTTTAAAGCAGTTTAACTGCAACTACACAGATCAGAATCCGCTTCCCATGGCAGTCTTTTAAAATATTTAATAAGAGACAGTCAATAATGGCAAGAACTTCAGCTTGGAATACAGTGGCATACTTCTCAAGGCCCCTAAAGAAATTGATACTTGGTGATGCACACAAAGTCCAAAGAGGTTATCCTTTCTAGATCCATCCGTAAACTAAATGAGATTATAATTATTCAAACTGATCCTGTTCTCACTTCATTCATCCCTGGTTGGAAAAACAACCTCAAAAGGTCTGTCGAACAAGTAGGACTTTCCTATTGTGTCATAAGGCACCATAAGAACAGGATCCCTTGTAATTTTGGTGATTCTGTAATGACCTATTGCCAAAGACTTGTCGTACCATTGCTTTTGCAACATCTTTCTATATGCAGTCATTCTTGCAGTACTGTAAATGAAGATGTCTTGAGGAGTCAGATCTAAAATAATATTTAAAGCTTTGGTGGGCGCAGAGGACTCATGTGGATACATAGGCAGGCTAGTCTTTCTCCATAACCCCTTGTTTTTACATTTTCTAATGAGAAATGCAACTAACAATTTCAAAAGAAAATTATATGAACGAGAACAAGAGTGAATTTTTTTGCGTAAGAAATAACACAAAAGAAACGAGTTTAATAAAGGACTAAACTTTTTTTAAAATCAGTTAATAGTCAGTTTATACCTTTTTGTAATATTTATTACGAACTTACACACACACTTGCTCAGAAAAGTAAGTATGCAACTCATAGCTTAAGTAAAAAAGATCTAGCTCTCAAATAAATGTAAGAAAAATATTATTTTGGAGAGTGTTGTTAATAGCTTCTGATTCAAGTCATAAAGTAATGAAAAATAAACCAAATCATTATATATTTAAAAACTTTAAGAGTAATTTTGTTAACAACCAGTAGAAATTTAAATCACAAAAGTATGCATGCACTCTGAGTTTTTTACTTTTAAATAGGCTGTATGAAACTTTTCGAGCGATTTTTCGTATTTCAATGATAAGTTTAGAAATTCTTCTACAAATCTTGTAAGTCAGAGTCTCGATCCACCACTCCCATCATTTTCAGATATAGAAAAGGGAATGAGCATTGACTCCTTCCACCCTGGTCTCTTTAATCTGAGTGAAAGATTCTCTGTCAAAGAAACTGCACAGATGTCATGGCCACCAACAGAATCCCTTCATATTTTCACAGATGGTTCAAAGTTGGAAGAAGAGGTCGGCTCAGATTTTGTAGCTTATAAAAATTCAGTAAAAATGCATGTCTGGAGAACAAAGCTGAGAGAAGATAACTCAATCTTCCAATCCGAGGTTCTGGCCCAAGACGAAGCAGTTAAATTTGTCACACTATAGAACACCATTGCCACTATTTGGTCTGACAGCCAGGCATCTCCCAAATTGAGCTACAATCCCTCTTCATCAAGCCCTCTCGTCAGATCATTTCAAAGTTACCTGCTGGACTTTCCTTCTATCTAACTTCAATGGTTCAAAGCTCATGTTGGAATAGAGGGTAATGAGGCAGTGACATGGAGGCAAAAAAGGTATCCTCTTTTTCTCTTCATCATGTAGATATCCCCCTACCACGCTGCTCCGTCAAGCACACCCTACACTACTGGATCAAAGATGTATGGCAGGACGATTGATCCAATTCTTCTACAGGTCATCTAGTACATGAAGTTATCTCTAGTTTCTAACAAATTTTTAAATTGGACCAGGAATGAAATCCTTTTCATGACCGGCCATAGCCCATTCCCTACTTACTTCTACAGGGTGGGTCTAACGGACACCCCAAATTGTACTTGTGGTGACGAGGGAGACCCAATACACTATCTCACGATCTGCTCACTCACTTCCACATGGCATTTATCAAACCCTGCAAATCAGAGGGTCATTAACTGGAAACGAGCCGTATTTTCTAACAAGATCTCTAAACGAAAACTAAACCAACTAATGGACTTTCTTATTAGTCAAGAGTGCTTATTCATGTGGTTCAAGAAGAATCATCATTGACTCTCTTCTGCTAATATCCCAATCCTAAGTACTTGGACTTAAGTACTTAGCCTAAGTGCTTATACTTAACTAAACAAATAACAGCTTCAACCTGTTTTAATGGACTCTTTTCAATAGACTGTTCTTGATTTATGGACTCCTCTTCAAATTCATTTTTTTCAGTGTGTTGTTCTTTTTAAAGTCATTAATTGTAATCCTTCGTATTTTCATACATTTGTAACTCTATGTATTCCTGTAAGTGTGTATTTCTACTTGTTTTTGCACCTTTTTTATCCAACATATTCTTGTAGTTTCATAATCCTATGAATTTTTGTACCATTGTTTTCCTATATAATTTTATATCCCATCCCAAAATTGAGGTCTTGAGGCCTGGTTAATGAGGGAGTCATTCTCATTTTCGGAAGGAAGTGAGATTGAGTCCCATGCTGGTCAAGGTTCCGTTATTTTCGCTAAAGGGGGCCGGGCACACTGGCCGCAATGTCCTCCAGGGGAGGTGGCACGTCAAGTCTTGGGAATATTCTGTTTGCTGCTCCCTGTTCAAATTCATGAAGACTCCATCCGGCTGCTTCTATCCAACTGGTTAAGTCCATCTCAGGGCTAGGTACAGGGAAGTATGCTGGTGCAACAACAACAACAAAACTTGTAAGTTTGAGCTTTAAGTACATCAACAATTCACCAATGCCTCCACTGTGGAAAAGAATTATCAAAAGATCTAAAGGATGCAATACAAAAGCTCTATAAGGAAAGCAAGTCCTAAAGACAAATAAATCATAGGAAAAAATCCTGCAACAGTGCAAGAAATCATTGAAAAGTTCCTGTCTGTGGGAAATACTCTAAAGAAGCCAAGAACAGGACTACCGTCCAGTTTCATGGATCAAGAAAGGCGAATTATTGTTGGAAATGTGAAAAAAAAAATTAGAAGATTAGAGCACCAAAATTGACAACTGATGTGAAAAACAATTTTGCGAAGTCATGCAATCCTAAAACAATTCGCCGTGTGTTTCGGAAGGCAGGATACCATGGTCGAAATATGCGAAGAAAACCATTTGTTAGCAAAGTGAATAACAAAAAGAGAGTAGATTTTGCAAAAGAAAATGTAATGCAGGACAGAGATTTTTGTAATTCCATGATTTTTTTCAGATGAAAGTAAATTTAACATCCACGGGTCAGATGGACGGCAAAAAATTTGGAGGAAAGCAAATGCAGCTCTAAAACCAAAGAACGTAAGAGGAACTATAAATCACGGTGGTGGTTCGATTACGGTTTGGGGTTGCATGGCAGCGACTGAAGTAGGAAATTTAGTGATAATAGACGGAATAATGAATCAATATAGCTATTTGAATGTCTTAAAGAATAATGTAAGCCAAAGTGCTTCTAAATTGGGACTCGATGGATCCTTCACTTTCCAACAACCAAACATACTGCTCGGATTATTCGGGAATGTCTGCTATATAACGTGCGAAAACAGTTAGAAACACCATCACAGTCACCTGATCTTAATACCATGGAATACTTGTGGGATTATCTCGATCGTTAAATTAGAAAGCAAGAGATCAAAACTAAGAATGATAAAAAAAAAAATGTCCTTTTGGAGGAGTGGCAGAAAATATCATCTTCTGATAGATAGAGCTTTTATAAAGGCTATCAAACAAATTACTAATTTTTTTCAAAAATTGTAAAATTTGCAATATTAATGTCTTTGTTTTTGTTTGCATACTTACTTTTATCATGTAAATTACATCCTATTTTAAGTTAAGCTCATCTTACTAATTAAATATTTGTATTTTTTAATATTTTTCATTTTGTAATTAATTTTCATTTTCCTGTAATCAAAATAAATTGTTAGTTTGAAAACTCTAATAGTATAGGTCTGTTTTTTTCATAGGATATCATCACATACAATCTGCAACATTTCTGCATCTGCACTTTTGTGACTAAGTGTATGTCATTTTCAAGCAATTAATATTAATATATTTCTATTAATATTTTTTTAACATTTTAAAGAAATTCATTATTAACATTTTCAAGGAATATAATATTTTAAATGCTTGAAATATTATTTAAATTCATGTTTCTTCCTGTTGTACATTTGAATTATATTTCCCTGTTATTTTACTGTATTGTGTTACTTTAACTCATTTTGCCTATCGGCTTTATATATGTATTAAAGTGTTGTCATTTATACGTAGTTTTTATTAGCAAACAATTTGTTCCAACTACTGTATGCTTTCTTTTGCGCATTTCTTACCATTCTTGTTAAATTACCTTTACGTCTAGCTCACCCTTCTTGCTGCGAGTCCTAAGAACGAGAGACTTTTAGAGGCCATTTAAAACAATTTTGGCATTTCACGGAGAGAAGCTGAGAGATTCTGGGATCTATTTTAATATTCTCCGCAGGTTATTGCTTACCCGGAGAACTTTCCATAGATAGTGAGTCTGCGCAATGGATGTCATCTTGGAAAATCCGGAGCACCCACCTCGCCAAATGTGCTTACAGAAACTTAAAAATGCAATAGCCATTTTCACTTATTCATCTCAACAGCAGGGAACTCAAAATTTCCCACATGGTAGAGCTCAATTCTATCATTAAACCACGAAGGAGCTCATCGTGGGTTAATGACAGAAACACATTTAAGCTTTTCAGCATTCAGAAGACTGGTCGCAGCCTTTTACATCATTTTACTTCATACAGCCTTCTCCTAGAAATTTGGTCTTTTCATAACTGCTAGGTTTTATTTGTTCGTGTTGCCTTACAACTGATTTTTACACGTGAGTAATCCCCCATGTGTTTTAAAAGAATTCCAATCCACACACTACAATCATGCACTTGAGGTCGGGATGAAACTTACGCATTTTGAACTGAATGCCTCGACCCTAATCAAACCCATACCATTTTAAAGATGATTTCGACGCACTCAGGCGATCTACTAACTGGCGGGGCGAATGTAAGGCTGTTAACACATCTACGGACCCCCTGTAAAGCTGAAACCGTTCCAGCAGCCACGTTCCAGACCGGACGAGTTGTTGCACTGCAAGCCGATGGTTTAGCCCAGTCCTCCTAAAGACGATCGGTTCGATACCAAAACAAGCCAAACGTGCCCTCCAACAACCCAACGTGTATGCCGCACTCCTCGAATTTATTCATGACACTTGAATCACATGACGAGGCCCGGAATTTCAGTGAGGACCTCGCAGAGAGCGTCACCATTACATTAGCGCCTTGAAAGGATTTGTAAAAAAACTATTTTTTATAGTTTATTACGTAAGCTTCTGATTCCAAAATCTGCCAAGGAAAAAGTTAATCACAATCAACCAATTCATCCTTTCAAACTATAATTAAGTGATGAAGTTTCATGTGAGCTTACACTCTCATCTCCAGGCTATACCAGGGACATTATACCTATGGAATTTTCAACTTCTTGCATCATATTGGCCTTTCTGTGTCTGGTATTAAATCTCTACCTAAGGAAAGCGATGCCACTCCTATCTAAGCTGCCACGGGGGTCCTAAGGTTTGTAAATTTACACTTCCTGCCTTTTTTTCAACTCTTAATACTTTATACTAATAATATCGTAACCTGGAAGATTGTAAAAAAGAATGCAATAATTTTCTCTTTTACAGCGTTGGTTAATAATTGAGAAAAGAGCTTCTCTCCTTAATTTTTTAAAAAATTTTCTTGTTAAGCCTAACCTGACGTCTTGTAGAAAATTTGGTTTGGATATATTGTCCTTTAATTCTGAAAAATGTGGGAAAAAATAGAATTTTTAACTTTGACGAATAATACTTAACAAATATCTAAAATTGAAGTATGATGGTAATTGGTAACATTTTTTATTTAACAAAGTATTTATAGTTTCTTTATGCAAACCTTCTAAAATAATTACAAGATAAAATTTTTATACTTAGACGCATGATTTTAAGAATCTCTCATTTACGAGCATTCATGACTTTATAATTTCGCTGTTTCGTAACATGCTCACATAGAAGGAATAGTTTTAATTCTTAAGAACTGAAATTTCACAAAATCTCTTTTTTGCAAACATTTTTTTATGCAACTTTCATTCATTTTTATCATTTGATATTTTTCAAATTTTTACGGACGGAAGTTTTTATAGAATAACCTTAAGCCCTACGAATTGCGGATAGCTAATTGATCTGGAGATGTCGACGCATTTTTTAAACAATGAATTTTTCTCGCCTCATCTATATTTCGCTCTTAACCCTTTGCATTAAAATACAATTAACAGCTTCAATTGCAAATAACGTGAGTAAACAAAAAAGCTCTTTTATCGTTTTAATGATCCAAAATAACATGACTTACAGAAACTGTAGCCCATTGTTCGTCCTTGAGGTAATCACCATCAGAAACAAACACCTTCTGCCAACCTGTCTCCAGCTGAGTAATCCTCTTGTGGTAAAACCGAATGTTTTGGACCCAAAGAAGTCCGTGAGTGCTTGGTTCAAATCTGCTTCGTTGGTGATGGATTTTTCACGAAGATGTTTGTCCAGGGAATGAAAGAAGTGATAATCTGATGGCGGAAAATCAGGTAAATAAGGAGGATGGCACAAAGTCATCCAACCAAGTCGCTGTATGATATTTCTTGACACCCGCCTGACATGCGGTCTCGTGTTATCGGTCAAGAACAGTAGACCCTTGCGATAAACCAGTGCTTGCTCCTTCTGTTTCACATATTCCAATTGCTGGGAGTACGGTTCCACAGTGACCGTTTGTCCCGATGGTACCAGCTCATAGTGAACCATTTGACGATTTGTCCACCAGACACCAGCTTCATCCCAGAGGGTCAAATCTTCTGACCTGAACTTGAGAAACTAAGACTCTGGCATACGTTCATGCACAACTCTATCTCCACAAACGCTTCACATATTCTGAGACTTGATGCATTAACTGATATGTCCAATTTGATGTCGTGACGCAAACAACACCGAACCAGCTCTTTCGACATGTCTCTTCCTTACTGTATTAGCTTACGAGGGATGAATGCGCTTGGTAGACCGGCTTTTATAACGACTGATATTCCTACTCTCGACTGACTGGTGTCTCTACCACCTCATACATTCATTTGGATGCATATTCTAATTTCCTTCAATGGCAACACGAAAATGAGAGGGACTTTTGTGTTTACCTTGTACTTTTGCCATGAGTGGTCATGGCTTGGAGTCGACCTATGAGACAAACATTCTGGGCCCAATGCATTTGTCAATTATGTTTCGAGTGGTGTTGTAAGAAAAACGATGTCATTTTGACATACACTGTTTATTTGAAAATCTACCTTGATTTGGAAAAGCAAAGAACATCGTGTTAGATTGGAGCGAAGGCGAGTGTCTCATCACCGATATTCAGCAAGGAAATTCCGTGCATTCATTTTGGGATTGTTTGAATGTAGACTCAGATACGTAAAAAGTGCCAGATGATTAAATAATTGACAGTATAATGGACGAGGATAAAAATGAACTTTCTAACAAGAAGAAAATGACGCAGCAAAACAGATGAAGTCACGGAGGCATTACTCACGTCACTCCACCACAAATCCGTTTATACATACATAGCTGTGCAGGTGAGTCCCGGACTGTACCTTTAAGTTAATGGGTTTTGAATACTATCCCATCACCAAGTGCCTCGTCATTTTTAACCATACACTGAACCAGGGTGACGAGGTCACACCTGAGATGGCACCCTCCAGTCCACATCCACGTGACTCCGGCGGAAGCACTTTGGACGTCACGTACTGACATTGACACATCCCCAACCCATGGAGTTCCATAAAACCCAGTCAAGGGAGAGTACGCGGTCCCCTTCCCAATCACTGCCCTCGGGAAATCATGCTTCCCTTTGTTGATCATAACGAGAAGCGGCGTGTAGCTACTAAGTGACTGGAGATCAACCCGTTTATAAGATGGGCCACATTTATTCATTATCTCAGAAGAAATGATAGATAAACAGAGAGAGATAGAAAGAAAGAAGGGAACATCAATGTCCGAACCCAGGACCAGCAGCTTAGGAGTCAGGAATGCTAACCAAGAAACTTCAGCAATCATGAGTGCAATTAAGCATCTAAAATGAATCATTCCTAAAAGAGAACTTGAGAATAAAATTTCCCTCTTTTTTCTGGGAAAATTTTTTAACTAATGGAAAAAATGAAGGACGAAATTAATTCAGATAATTGTTTTATCTTTAAATATAATTAAAATATTTATTTTAATCCAATAAAAGTCAATAGAAATAAAATTGTAAATTAAATTTTATTGAATATATTGGATGGCTTAATAGAAATAATTAAAATTTATTCTGTAATCTATAATAATTTTAGCAAAAACGCGCTTAGTTGAATTTAATGTCAAATCAATAGATTTAACAAAGTTCGAATTTGAAATCTGTTTCTCCAAAAAATATTCAAAGTTAATGTGGTTATTTATAGTACTATTGTTGATTTCTAACCATCTGAAACTGGAATTATATGAATTTGTTTCAGAAATTTTTAATAAATTTGGTACATTCCATGTGTGTGTGTGATTGAAATCAAAATAATATGTCAAATGAATCCACAGTGCAATTTAATAAATTAGATTATTTATCAAGTAAATATAAATTATTATTTATAATAAAGTTGTCCCGTATTAGTAAGCAATTTATTTGTTTATATATTCGAATATTAAATTCAGTGCTTGAACGACTCTTGACAGAAGGAAAGGTCTGTTATGTCTCTTCAACTATACATGCCATTTGAAATTTCGCGAGGATTGCTATTCTGCTCTTTCAAATGAAGCAAATAGCTAACATCTGAGCACCACATCAACTTAGTGTCAGATTCTGAGGTTTGTGATATTGATTTTATCAGAAAGACTAGTCTTTGACAGAGGGCAGGCTGTGTGTCCCCGGAACTGCTTTGCACGTCGCCTGTTCTCAGCAGTCTTTATGAGGCCAGGTGGGGACGAATGGTGGTAAATCGAATTGCATTGCTGTATCACCACATGTCATTAACAACAGTGGACATCGGAAGGCTAACCTTTCTGGTAATGTGAAATCAGCGGTGGGCTATTACAGGCTGGGCTAAATCGCGTCCTAAATAGAGGCGTTGAACTACATGGTGTTCTGTCGTCAAATGAGCCATTAGATTCTTGTTTTACCAAGACAACAATCCGACTTCGTTTATCATCCAAAGATGCAACTCTTGTTACAAGAAGGCCGCGGTCGTCTGGTTAGTTAGGGAATCGTTCTTTCTATCGGAAAGTAATGAATTTGAATCTCGACTTAACCAAACATCCATTTGTTCACTAAAGGTGGTCGGAGCTCGTTAAAACTTCTCGTTGTCACAATGTTCTCCATGGGAAATAATACTTCTGAGTGGCGAAAAGCCAAGTATTTTGGTCTTCTGCTTGATATTTGCTTCAAAATCACGAAGACTCCACCTGGCTACTTTCATCTAACTGGTAGATCTCAACTTAGGGCTAGTATAGGGAAGCATATTGGTGCAACAACAGTAACAGAGACTCTTGCTGCAGGTCTCTCCACCATTCTTCACGACTTGGCGTAGATACTCACAAAGACTTCTTGGAGGCCACGGTGCTCTTGTTTGTTAGGGCGTCGTCGTCATTATCAGAAAGCAGTGTGTTCGAGTCCCAGTTTAACGGAAGACCTATCGTGTTCATTGAAGCACGTTAAATAGATCCTGGTCGTAATATGCTCCACGTGAAATGATACCTCTGGGAGCAGCAAGTCAAGTATTAGAGGGTCTTCTACTATGATTCCTGTTTCTAAAGTACGAAGACTCCACCTGGCTGCTACTACCTAACCGATAGAGCCCAACTTAGGGCTAAGTACAGGGAAGCATGCAGGTACAACAACTACACAGACTGCTTGCGAAGATCTGACGAGCAGTGCTGTTTCGGAGATATTGATTTTGCGTCTTCGGACCAAAACAGTCCAACCTCCGTCAAATTCGGTTAGATCCGCCGTCTTTCCAGTTGAAGCTTTCCATCTCACAAAACTTAGAGAACATGCCTCTCATTTCTAGCGACAAGTTATATGCCGCTTGTTCCTGATCAACTCTCTTCCACACCCTTAAATAGTGCGCACTGTTAAATTGTAGGGCACTTATGCTGTTTTGGCACTATGCGGTCAAGATGAATATACATACATAAAGAGGAAGGTGACGGCAAAGGTACTGACGTCATCATCCGATTCTGATTTAAAATTATGGTGTCTAGTTATTATGGTGTCCATTTGACATAAATAATCAATTGAACTATAGAATCATACAAAAAATTAAGATTATCTTTCATCTTTAAGTTTGGAGAAATGATCCAACATAAAAATTATTGCTTTGAACGAGCTATTGTGCTGTTGTGATACATTCTGCTATTATTGAGCTACATGTAAACTTGTTTTTGTGAGAGTTTAATTTAAAATATTATGCGAGAATGACCTAAAAATTGTAAAAAGAGTATTTTTTTTATAAGCTTACTTTCGAAAATTTGCGTAGTTAAATTCTCATGTAGTTTTCTAAGGTCTATAAAACACATAACTTTGCTATGTTTGAGGGAAAAAATGCAAAATGTAAAGTAAACCTGAATGTTTTACCATACTTTTGTTACAAAAGGAAAACATTTTGCATTTTCTTAGATTTTTTCGTGTAAAATGCAAGCAACAATAGAGTACTCTAGTTTTCAATTTAGTAGTAACCAAAAGAATGTTTACGTTTACCTGTTACTAATGATGATGTAATAAAAACGTCCAGGAAAACGAGAAGGGCGCAAATTTTGCAGATCGCTTCAAATTTTGAATTTTTAATGGATAGGTACATTCCCTTTTTCTCAAGAATTTCCTAAAGAAAAAGAAAAAAAAGAAAAGAAAAGAAAAGAAAAAGAAATTAGAAATGGAAGAGTATATCTGTATAATGTGAAATTTTCCACTGAATATTTAAGATATTTTTCGATAAATATTATAGAATTCGTAATTACATTTAAATGTATTATGAAACATACCGCAATATTACTATAAATATTGTTATAGTTTCTTTGTGGTAACGAAGATCTAATGATTCTGAAATAAAGGAAATTAATTTTTTTCTAAGTGAATATTTTATTCACTGTTCTTTCAATTTCGGGTTTGGTGTATAGTTAGATACCTTTTGGTTTGCAAAAGCATTGACAATAAAACTTAATTTCTGGTAATCCTGATACTTAGTTTAGCTTTTGTGTAGCATTAGCAGTCATCCTGTTAGTCACATCTTGGTACATATCTTGCCGTCAAAAAAATCACCAAAAAAATCTAGAGGCTCTAAAAACCCATAGTTTCTTGCATAGAGCAGAAATTAGAGTGCAATTTCCAGAGCTAATATCTCAGGCATCTGACTCCTTACTTCTCTCTGAACTAGCTCCGTGCTTGGCTGAGGTTGAAATTCCTACTCCTTCGATGGAAGTTTCTAGAACTGTCTTCTGCAGTAAGCCTTTGGCTCTTATTGGCCTTATTGACTCGAAATTTCCTTACTTTTAGTCTCCAAATGTCGGCTAATTGCTGAAAATGTTGCAAAGTTATTTTTAGTTCTCGGCTAATAAATATTTTTACAGAATAAACGCTCATTAGACACTTGATCACCCATTAGATATGAAACAGTTAGTGAAAAATAGAAGACTTCTATGCAAATATTTGCTCCATTTACATTTTTCCAAAGGATATTAATGATTGCAATTATTTCATCATCAGATTCAAAGATTTGAAACTGGTTAAGTAGTTGATTAGATGATGATTAATTATATATATATATATATATATATATATATATATATATATATATATATATATATATATATATATATATATATATATATATATATATATATATATATATATATATAGGAAAGAGCAACAACTTACTTGAAAGAATTGTTTTCAAAATAATGAAGAGCATTGATTAAATCTAAAATATTTTCATATATACTCCAAATTTAGCATTACTCCCAATATGTTAAGTTAAAAGGCATTTCTTTATTACTTAATGCGCCAATAAATTATGTATCTAAAATTAAATTATTAGAATCGGCTTATTGAATCAATATTATGAACATTTATAATTCATTATATTCAGTCAGTAACTCATTACCAAGTCATTTACTCATTACCAATGATTCATAGTAAAACAGTTTTCTACATTTCTTATATTATTAACTCATTGTTATTTAGTTAGTAATCAATCAAAAAGTCAATCATATATTACCTAAGACAGGTATACATTGATATTTATTCACTAACGCATTATCAAATCAATCACTCATTAATTTTATAACTTTAATCTTCAAATAATGACTATTTAGACAATGGTTCGGGACCACAAAGTCCCGTGGATGGTGCTTAGACATAATGGATAAAGCTATGTATATATCATTTTTATATTCATTTAAATTAGCTTAAATTTATATTATCAATAGTTTTGCATTTTTTCAATTAAATAATATGTTATTTTGTTTTTTAACTTATTTCTTAGATGTATTTCATCCTTAAACAATTCATTTCCCTTTTTAAAATCGGAAAATTGTAATTTAAATTTAAAATAATTTCTAAAATTAATGTAATTTTTCTTACTATTTCTTTTTCAACGCAGAAATATATATATATTATTCATTAAATCAGTGTAATGTTATCTACAAGCAATGAAAGTTTAGTTCAGTTACAACGTTAAATCTCTCCAACACAGATACAAATGCAAAATTTATCAAACGTAAATATAAGCCATTTATTGAATTTCTCTAACAGGAAACAAGGCAAATAGCAAAGGGTAACGATAAGGAACGAGCCAATAAGCATTTTTTCTTTAATTACAATGTAAATAAACTGGCAAGGATTTCACAAATATGTTTCAGAATTTCACTTTTAAATTTATCATTCCGCAAGTTAAAACATTTATTCAAACACACTCATTTGAAATGAATTCGTGTACGAATATTAGTCTTCAAAAACCATGCCGAATATTTTTGCACCATGCAAATGTTATTTGATGATTTATTTGGTTTGTTGTTTGATCCTCAATGGCTACATTTGTATTCGAGGACTAATTAGATCGATTTAATGATTTGATACTAAATCCAAAATTGGAAAGAAATTTAATTTTCTATTCCACCTTGTTATCAAATAACTCTGGGGCTTTCTTGAAAACAAATAGGGAATTTTTTCTGTTCTTTTTTTTTTTTTCACAGTAAATAGTTTTCCCTTCTTGCTGAAATTTTATCCAATAGAATAATCACTGCGTAAGTCACCAATTTTCCTAATTACGATAGTTCCATCAAAATTAACTTTGTTAAATGTTCGCGAAGAAAAATGATGACATGAAAGGAACTTTTTGCCATTTTAGAAAAATATATAGATAAGAGTATGCCCCACAACAGAAGTGTCCTGCCAAAAACCTTAAGCCGTGAACATTATCCCATCAGCATTCATAGCCACAAGGGGAAATGAGCTCTGTAATTCTGCCTTCTTCTTGCACATCTGTCATGGCAGGGTTTGGGGGAGTTTTGTGCGTTTTCTACCATGTGACACGAAAGCACCGGACATTTGCTCTTAAAATACTTATTGGGAGACAAAAGTGTATTATAATATTGAACACACAAACAATAAAAACTAAAAACGGTTAAACTATCGATTATGCGGTATCAAATTTATTTACTTAATATAAATAAATTCTTTTTGCATTAATAGTTTTTGGGAAGTTAACTCATACTGCTTAATTTATTTTAGGTAATCATATTTTAGACCCACTGAAAATTGTTAGCTGATAATCTAAAATTATTTTTGAAATTTTTGGTCTGAAATCAATGCGTAAAGTAACAATAAAAAAGTGATATAATAGGAGAAGCAACGACTTAAAGATAAATAGTTATATTTGATGCTTTTGTGGCAAATAAAACATCTAATTAAATTGTTGAAACCATATGAATTGTCTTAAGTATCCATAATTTGTATGATAGTTGGAAGCAAACTCGTAAAAAGGAAATACAATACTATACTAAGTTGTAAATTTCAAGAAAGTAACTGGCACGATTTAAAGCTATATTAATGGTAATTATAGAATTTAATCTTATAAATCTTCAATAAAATTCTGAAACTTTTTCCATAAAATTTTGTTATTTATTAAATATCCATTGTTATTTGCTTTCCCCATGAATTTCCACAGGACTGACTGTAGGTCAGACCTTTTTCTGTTATAAAAATTTTACATGTTAGAAAAAAGGAAATCTGAAAATTTCCCATGACTTCCAGTTCATGTTTATTTACATAAAACGCGATATACATTTTACAGCACCCAATGTTGAGACCGTGTTGTTAAAACTGAAAAGTCTCAGGTTCATTTCCAGCCACTACGGAGCACCACTAGAAAAATGCTGTGTTTCTGTTTCCCACATGAGCATCTGTTCGGCCGGGAGCTTGGGGATGTTTATCCTTCGTGAAGAAGGTCTACTGTCTCTGAAAAGACATCCCAATGTGAAAAATGCAGCGCGTGTTGAATAGTGTGCACATAGTGACACACAACGAAGGCGGCTTCTGGAGAGTGATATAGAAGCCGCATTATCGCCATTTCAATGAACTCTATGTGTGAAATCAAATCTACTACTGGAAAATATTCATAATCTTCATAATGAAATTCTTTGTTTGTCCGTGGAATTTTCGCCGGAGCGGAATAGAAAATGGTTAACTACGATACAATGAAATTTATATCAAAATGAATCAGAATATATATATCAAAGTGTAATTTATATCAAAATGAATTAGAATCTATATCAAATTGAAATTTATACCTATGAATCAGAATAAATATCAGAGTTGAACTTTATCTCCAGTTAAATTGTCATAAATACAAGGGTACATGTTTCGAAACTCTGGTGATATCATTTAAAATTCCTTTAAAGCATAATGAAAATTGATATGAACTTCCTGTAATGCTGCTGTGATGCAGTTAATTTAACCGTGGTAACATTCTCCGAACTCCACTCGCTTCAAGAAAGAAGCATATGGTTCTTTGACTCTTTACGAAATTTTCTTTGTTATTAAGAGTAAAAAAATATTTATGGCCTTATATCCCTCTTCATTCTAATTTTTCATTTTGCTTAAAAAATGGTATTTACCTTTTTTTTTTGTTTCCGAAAAAGGATTAGCTTTACCCACTTCAACGAATACGTTTTTATTTTCCACAAGTAATTGAAAGAAAACGGATTGAAACGTCAATGAAGAATTCCGATTGCATCCAGATGTTTTTAGTTACTGGGAAAAAGACAGAAAATTATTTCTTTCTAAGGAACACGACTATTACATTTATTGAGAATTTTCTTTCACTACATAAATGCCCCTTTCTTATTTTAATATCTATCACTTTTAAACACCTTATTTATAATTACAAGCTTTTAGTTATATTATTTTCATAGATCACGCAATCAAGTTATTTATTTAGAAAAATTGACAATTTTATTTCCATTACATGGCATACTTTTCTTAGAGTCCATTGTACATCTTTAACTTGCATTCTTATTAAATATTCTTAGCTGTTGTAAAACTTCCATTCTTTCGTATCCGTCAAATTAATGCCGTAGGTAATGTTTTCTTCCAAAGTGCATTCGCATCGATACGTCACTGAGAATTTTAATTTCATTACATAATGTGCCATTTTTATTCTGATGTGCTTTTTTGTATCAATTTAGATTTTTTTATTTCCCTTATTTTTGAAAGTTTTATGATGGAACTTTGTTGAAGATTTTCCCATAACTTCCATGTATAACAATTTATGAAAAAATTCCATTATGTCATTGCATAGACAGATCATGTAGCTTTCATATTTTAATGTCTATTAATCATTAATCAGATATGTCATTATACCATTAATGTTCTAATGCCTATTATATGATTAATCTTCTATCTAACAACTCATTTATATTATACAAAGTCTGAAGTCTTCAAATATTGCAAAAATGAAATTTAATATTTGTTTCTAAAGCATATCACATACAACTAATATTTAAATTGAAATTTCCTTAAATTGTACAACAATTTGGTGCAACATGATCTGTCTATTCATTGTTTATTTAATTTGGAAAGCAACACCAGTGTTTTTACAAATTAATTAATTGATTTATTTGACACTCAGAATGGAAAAAAGCTGATTTAATAGTTTTCGTTAGTAAATTGAGATATAAATTAATTTGAAACTGTTATAAATATTTTGTCTTCCATTAAAATGCTGAATAAAAATAAAAATCCAAAAACACAATAGTATTGATAAGTCTTAATACGCTTTCAACCCTTATCATTATTTTAAAAACTAATAAAATACTACTTTTCTCTGGTGGTGATTCTAAGAATAAAAAGTAAAAATATTCTAGAAAATGTCGAAATACATCGTATTCTTTTTATAGGAAATAGAAAAGAAAGGAAAGGAAAAGAAAAATTTTCTGGAAAATAAAATCTTTTTATCTTTTATGAAGATGAAAATCAGTCAGATATTTTTAGTTTAAGGGAAATTCTATAAAACTGAACTGCCTTTTCTTTAGTATACTGTCTCAATATTAAAGGTAAAGAAAAACGCTTTCTAATGACTCTACAATTTTTAACACATCCCCACCAAAAATTAATCCTCTTGTTGACTATATTTTCCCGAATTTAATTGCAGTATTATCTGTTTCGTAAGAACACTCGAATGAAAGGATTTTAGCGCAGAATCTTATTTTCGTAAGAGCTGATATCGATTATTTTTCGAGACTTTGGCGAGACGATAATAACGGCTTAATATAGAAGAATACCTGAAAACGACAAGCTGAAGGTTACGGTTATGATGACGTGCGAGAATTTTCCAGGTCTTACAATTATTTTATCCATTTTAAAATCGTATGTTCGCATTAGAAACAAGAACAAATTTCAGGAAATAATGGTTAATTTATGAAATCTAAATAAGCAATACGTTAGACAGTAAATCAATTATAAAAATTATTTTATTGTAATAAAAATATCCATATTTATTTTTGAAAATTTGAGAAATTTTAAAAAATGAATGAAATATTTTACATATGTATATTAATTTTCAAATAACTATAGTTTTCTATGGAATTTTGTATTTTATAAATAATTAAAATTAATTGAGAGTATTTAAATTCAGTATATAGATGCAAATAATATCAAAAGGATATTAAATAAGAAAATTACAATTATATGTTATGTTAAAACATATAATTGTAATTTTCTTATTTAATATCTTTTTGATGTTTTTGATATTGTTTTGCTTTGTTTAATTACATATGTATGTTTCCACATAGAACAAAAACGCTTCAATATTTTGAACTATGATTAGCTGACGGTATCGAATCACGTACTTGAACTCTCCTCCTTAAATTTCTGTATCCCATTAGTGGCATAAAATTGCATCTTGTGAGCATTTTAAAGTCACATTACTTATTAGCATCATGATCTTCATTTCCGGGAAGTATTGAACCCGAAACCTTATAGATTCAAGAGTGGCCTCTACCAAGCTTGCAGTGACTTTACTCTAAATTATTATTTAGGGAAAATTGATTTTTTTAAACATATTTTTGAATTCATTAAAAAATTTTCTCAAAGAGGAATATTTAAATGATGCCAAAACTAACATTTGCTATTTCGTAGGCAGCATATTAGTAGACCGAAGCTCGGAGGCTTAGTGGTAACATTTAACGCTCCCAAGACACAGGTCTGAGGTTCGATCTGTGGACTGGGCAAGGTCGACTCAGCCTTTCATTCCTTCAGTGGGTCGATAAACTGAGTACTAAGTATGCTTGGGAAATAAATAATAATAACTGGGGGTTCGCGTTAGGCTGACCACACACTTAATCAGGATTTATGTTTCGCATCTCAATTCCTCTCGGTCAGAGAAACAGAGATGGACACTATAGACCTTGACCCACATGGGCTGTTTTTTTTTTTTGTGCCACAAAATTTATATTATTAGATCTATATCGAGAGAGAGAAAGATAACGATTCAGAATTGGCATCTCTATCTTTTTAAGGTCTGAATTGACTCAAATACTTATTATTTTTGGTATATTTGCAGACATTTATGCACAAATAGAATAAAATATAAAATACACTAAGTAGCCGAAATTAATAAAAAAGCATTATGTGATAAAACTTTGTGACAGGACCAAAAATTGAACAAATAAAGGATTAAAAGCTCACAATCAATCAATGGGATTCAAATGTTAGTTGTTGCGATACATTTTTAGTGCTCTATTATAGTAAGAAAAGCCTCTAAATATAGACGACAACCTATTGATTTTGAGCTACCGTCAAGTATGAATAGTTAACTCTTGATTTGATGTTAACTTTTAAAACTAATGTAACTCTTGATTAGATGTTAACCTTCTTAACTTTTTACCACGTGCAAGGATATGGAATCCGTTGTCCTGGTAGCACTATGGTCCTTAATCGGGCTACATATAGAACTTGCTACAGGTAGACAAACTTTCATGCCTTATAGGTTAAACATTCTAGTAATTTATCAACTTTTTTTTACTTGGATTTTAATGTTCTTTCCTGTTGAAATTAAAATTATTTGGTTATTTATTTTTAAATTTAATTGTACTAAAGAAAATGTAACAGACAAAAGTACTTGAATAACATTTAAGTTTTTTTTATATGAAGCTGATGTTAAATGTGATGGCAATAAGACAAATCTATAAATATCGCTCCTATCCTGCTCCAGATTTTACCGCAAAACCGGATCTTTGATTGGATCTTAGTTGAGCCCGTTTCATCGTGAACAGCGATAAAACTAAAAAGAAGGAATCCGTTCTATTGCCAAAAGCTATAACCCCGAGAAAAAAAGATTTCAGTTGAACTTATCATCTTTAATTGTTCATAAATATTAAACACGTTTTGAAAGTAAAATTTATTTCTTGCGTTTATTTTTAAATAAAAAAAGGACTATTTTTAAATTACCCGCATATATTTTTTCTCTCATACTCTGCATTCTTAGTGTTTACCGTACATTAACACATTTTTCGCCATTTTTTTTTCTCCTGTCACCAAGATGTGAGCTAAAATAGGGTTTTACCTGAAATTTTAATTAAAATAGAAAAAAATCCTACTGTGGCAAAAAAAAAGAAAAAGTCAACAGAATTGTTTTTAATGAAGTAATTAAAGATATCGCTGGTAGCGTCTGCCGAAGTAATCGTCATTCATTTTTTAATGATTACAAATTTTTTTGGGGTATCATTTTGCATAAGTAACTGTTGATTTGTGAAGTTCTTTCACCTAAGCGTTTCGTTTCATAATGGTCAGAATCCAAAACCTGCTTGAAAATTCGGTAATTATCAATTATCCGATCAAGACTTGGCATCAAATGATTTACTAAAATTGCAAAAATGATTATAATGTAACCCCTATTTTTTATTTACCGAAATAATATCCTCCAACGTCAATTGCACTAGAAATTTTATCTATCAATTTAAATGGATATGACTTCCTTAATTATGAACAGAATTTCTTGTAAAATCCATAAAACGTCTTTTACAGAATTTTTGCAAGAATGAGAAATTTTTTTCAGAGAAAGAAAGTGATTAAAAATCATTTCATTTCCAAGGGAATACCGAGATGTTTCCTTTGAGAAATGATGGAATCTCATTCTGAAAATTGGTTTGAAAGATATAGATAAAAAAATATGAAAAGATTTGTAAATCACTTATTCGACTTTGATTTCAAAAACCTCTTTTTACCATTCGCCAATTTTGAATAATTTTTAAGTCTTTGAAACAAATCTAAGAAATTTTTTTTTTTTGACAATTGTTCACAAAGTTTACTTTTCGGCATCCATACAGTACCCATATTTACAGAAATTATTAAGTTTCATAATTAAAAATGAACTCCGCATGTTTACTCACACAGATTGTGGTTGAGAGAAATACAAGCAAATGAGCTCGTCATGAGATTTTGAAGTCACACCAAATGATTCAGTTGTTTTCTTTTATAATGGATTGTTTTACCTTACATATATGAAGAGAAGTGAAGTACATTTCGTAAATAAGCAAAAACAAACATCTGTATTGTCTTCTAATACAAAAGTTAGTTATTTTCGTACTGAGAAAAACAAAAATATTTGTTTAAATGCAAAAGTAATGAATTAATTTTTAATAAAAAAATATCAACACATACTTTTCAGGAATATCAGAATAAATGTTGACATTTCCATATTTTTGTCGTTATAAATTCATGCCGAGAAAGAAAGAAAAAAATATAACATTTCCTCGACATTAATTTTTGAAGTTATTTTGAATTGGTCAGTAAATAAAACTGTTTTCTTTTCCTGGTGAACTTTCTATTACTGTAACTAGTAGTTGAAATCATGTGATATAAGTGGGCTTTTATTTAATTTTAAGAAATATCTGATAAAAAAAAATTCTAAATCATCATACAAAACTTTCAATAACTTTCAAAATTCCAAGCAACTTTTTAAATTTCCAGAGATTTATTCCCGGAAATAAACCTGGTTTTTTCTTCTTTTTACAACACTAGTGACTGGTGAGGAAGAATCTGTGACTCTTGAATATTTCGGGCCGTTTGTGGTCACGAATCAGTTTGTTGAAATATGACAGGCGCAGAATGTAATGGAGGATCACAGGCTCCAATACCTCGGAGATGTTGCGCTATCTATTCAATGTACCGGGAATACCTACTACAAGAATCTAATACCGACCCAAATCATAAGGGGTGCGGGATCAGTGTGGCGATGGAAAACGCAACAGTTCAATAGTGTCTCTAGACATAGTGAAATTGGAGGCAGAATTCGCCAGTGAAGACAATGCCATTCCATTCCGTTGTTATTGTTCGTCATTCATAGAACCATTGGCTCGCAAACGTCCGTGATTTCTAATTCAAATGGAGCAATGGTCGCCTTGCAGACATTCCACTCAGCGGTAAATGACATCGAATGATGCCTAACGAATTGAGTTCGCGATGCTGCTGAGAGATCCATCACAGTGACACTGACAACGTGTCTGTTTTTGCTTTCAGTGGTGCAAGGTTCGAATGATTCTGTAGTCCACCCAGCATCCAGCGATTATAGATCCTCATCGCAGTTTTGTTCGACACGATCATCAATTTCCTTGAAGGGAAAATCGCAATCTTTATAAGATACCAGAAACTTGATCAATGTCTTCAACGAGGCATAGTTAAATGCAAAAACACTCGTGAGGGATAATATTGACTGCATTTCAAGATGCCAATTTCGTATCCTTGATGGTGGGGCTGCAAATGGCGCTATAATCACTCTTTGACGATTTTTCAGAGCTCATTCCAGCAAACGCATGATCTAATTTTACATCATTTACATGCTTCCTTCCGAGTGATGCATTTTGAATAGTGATCAATGCATTTTAACTTAGATGTTTTTGATGCGTGCAGTATTTTATGCATGATATTTTTATACACACTGAGAAACTCACCAAATATCAAAATGTGTTTCATTTGATTTTTAAAATACAAGTTTTCTTCCAATTTTAACATCTTATCTATTTTTATCACACACATATACACATTTGATTTTTAAAATACAAGTTTTCTTCCCATTTTAACATCTTATCTATTTTTATCACACACATATACACATGAAATTTATTTATAACAAAAATAACCTGTAAAATATCAGATGAAGAGAATTTATAACTCGGTTTTCAGAGTCATCAGATCAGATTAACCCATATAATACGATACAATTTAAAGTTATTTCGCTTAGAATTATATAAAAACAAAGTGACGAATTTTGCTCTTTTCTGCGTAGTGATATATATATATATATATATATATATATATATATATATATATATATATATATATATATATATATATATATATATATATATATATATATATATATATATATATATATATATATATATATATATATATATATATATATATGTATGTATGTATGTATGCATGTAATACGAACTAATTTTTAAGCATTAAAAATCATTTACTTAGTTTTAATTTAATTTGTCGCTTTATAGTCATCCTTTCTTTATAAGGGCTTATCCAACTGCCAAACGAAACTTAAAGGGAATAATAATTCACTGCTAGAAAATAAACCTGATGTAGAAACCGATAAAATGATCTAATGAATGAAATACCAAATCATACTGCTGCTAACACAACTTCACAACTTCTTGCTTAAGAAGAAATACGCGGTTGAAATTATTTGTTTATATTTGCCTAAGACAAAAATTGCGACATTCAAAATAATTTTTATATTATGATTTTATTTTTATTTGAAATTGTCACATTGCGTTTCTTACCACAAAGAATATATATTTAGGATAGGAATTATCATGCTTATGAGAAAACTTTTCATGGAAACTGAAAATACTACTTCCGTTTTAAAAATTTCTCCGGATTATGTGTATTATTGTTTCGCTGAATTCTGTGTAAGTTGATTCGAGAAGAAAAGATATCTAAGGTTATTTCTCGAATTAATGTAATATCATTTACATAATTCTATAACTAAAATCAACAGTGAAATTTATCAAACTTTATGAGTTCCCAGTTATTAAACTCTTTAAAACAATCCCGCAAAGAAGAAGGACTTCTTGTTTTAAATTATTTATATACTTTCAGTTAGCTCTAATGAGAAAAGTAATGAAACTTATCTGCTAGGATTCGTTGCTTTCATTCAAGCCATTTCTGTGGCTTGAATGAAAGCAACGAATCCTAAAATCGACGACAGTGAAATTTATCAAACTTTATGAGCTCCCAGTTATTAAACTCTTTAAAACAATCCCGCAAAGAAGAAGGACTTCTTGTTTTAAATTATTTATATACTTTCAGTTAGCTCTAATGAGAAAAGTAATGAAACTTATCTGCTAGGATTCGTTGCTTTCATTCAAGCCATTTCTGTGGGAAAATGCAATGAAATTTTTACGGTTTCATGGGCTATTCTTTCTTAATCTAATTCAATGCAAAAAATTTTCCTTAATTTAATTCAATGTGAATACTAATGGGCTATGCTTCCTCAATCTCTGTTTCATATTAATCATATTGATCAGTAATCTAATTCTATATGTGAAAAAGATACTGAAATTTGTATAGTTTGTTGCTGTTTCAAATTTTTCATACCACTTCTATGGAAAAGAATAATAGAATTTCTTTAGCTAGCGTGCTATTAATAGTCTATTTCTTTAAGTCAATTTCGCACAAAAGATAATAAAATGTGTCTAGTTTACATGTCATAATTAATACCATCAATTAATACTAATGTAAAGAGTAATAAAATTTCCCGAGCTTAAGATCTATCATTTCTTAAATTCTTCAAACAAATTCCAGGAAAAACGATAGTAAAATTTTTCTTGATTCTGTACTAGAAACTATCTGAATTCCTTGAGCAAATTCTAAAGAAAAGAGTATAAAATTTCACTGTCTTGCTTGCTATCATTTGATATATTAAGAGGATTCTATGGGAAAGAGGCGTGAAAATTTTCTATTTAGAGAGAGTATAGAAATATGCTAATGATGTCATAAAATGTATATGCCATGATTTATACATTTCTTTTCCTTCTTTTTACGCAAAATCTGAAGATATGTACACCTCATGAAATTAAGAACTGAAATAGTTCCAACAGTTCCTCTCCTAAACTGGATTCAATAGTCAAGACACCACTTCTCAAAACACTTTGCACCAAGCTCCAATCTAAAATAGCCTAATTGCATGTAATAGGGTCTTTCACTTTGTTTATAAATTCAAAAAGGCTCTTTAAGGAGCTGAGTTGTAATTCTCTAGTATCAAGAATGCCTAAAGCAGTTAAGTGAGTTAGAGCATCACATTCTATGCAATATGATGAGCTATTTTTTCATTGTTATGGGATTCTCTATGTTCAGGGTCTTGTTGAAAAGTCTCATCGTATGAAGTTAAAAAAAATAGTAGGATATATAACACCATTTTAGAACTTTGCAACTTTTTACGTTTGTCTAGCAATTTTAACGCTGTTACCACTTTAAAAAAAACCGTATATATTACACAAAAAGTCCCTAAAACACGAGAAGAAAACAAAACATAACAACAAAAATGTCCAAAAAAGCAACAAAAATTTAATTTGGCAACATCAAAGGGAAAACTGGAAACACTATACTCAAAACGAAGTACGGCAGATTTGGCAAGACATCTCTTGGGGGGGGGGATATATCATATTTGAAGATATTTTCTTTATTATGTCTACAGAGAAGCAATCACAGCTTCCTGCTCTACTCCAGTCGTGGATGCACTAGGAATTATTTCTTCTTTTGTTGCCGAAACTCCTTTCTACACATTTTTAGTTAAATTACTTTATATCTCCTTATCTTTTAAATATAGTTCTACCTTAGAGGTTTTACCTACATACTAAATATATTTTAAATCTCAAAACATAAAAAAGTCTACCCTGCACTACCTGAGTTACTGGCAAGAGACTCAAACTGTTGGCCAGGCATGCTAGAATCTCCATTGTGACACTATAACCACATGCGATTCACTTTAGGCACGAGTAGCATTATTTGGAGGTTTGGGGCTTTTTTACGAAGCTGTCCTTTCAAAAGTTTTTACAAAGACGGCTTCGTTTTCTTAGAAAAGATGTTATTTCTCTCGAAAAAGGATGTTCAGCACTCCACCACCTGCCGATGCGCACGGTAGCCCCTCTCAAATCACAGGACTTCAAGGATATCCAGCCATAGAGAGCAAGTGCTGGAACAGACCTCTTGTGAGAAAAATTGTCATTCTCTTGACCAGGAGGCTGTATTAACCTAGCCTAAACTCGATGTACAGAATAATCCTATGTCCTTCTGCTGGGGAAATGTTCCAGATCAGGAGTCAGCATTGCCTCTTAATCGTTTCTCGAAATGATGAAACTACTGACTACGTTCAGTGGCTTTTCAGTCAACATACATACATAGCGGTGGAGGCCAGCCATGGACTGTACTTTTTGGTTAATGGATTTGAAATACTCGCCCATCACCGACTACCTCTTTATTTTGAACCAAGGTCAAGTGACGAGATCACACCTGAGATAGTACCCTCCTCTCCACATCCACGCCGCACTAGCGAAAGGATTTTGGACGTCATATATTAGCGCGAATATGTACCCAACCTACGGAACTCCAACTACCCAGTGAGAGTGAATCGGGTCACCATCCCAATCACTGCCCACTTCAAATGATGCTTCACTTGTTGATCTTTACGAGATGCGGCATGAAGAAACTGAGCCACTCAAACTGACAACGGCTTCCCCAGTCTTGTTTGGGAGAGTCGTATTTCTCGTGAATGAGGGGAGGGAGAATTATATGTTTGACTCAGCCGAAGATCCGTCGCGTTGACAGGGGTTACGTTAAAAACTCCGTAATCTTACGAGATGCGGCATGAAGAAACTGAGCCACTCAAACTGACAACGGCTTCCCGAGTCTCGTTCGGGAGAGTCGTATTTCTCGTGAGTGAGGGGAGGGAGAATTATATGTTTGACTCAGCTGAAGATCCGTCGCGTTGACAGGGGTTACGTTAAAAACTCCGTAAAGTTAAATGTCCTTTCGCCGATATGTCTCAGAAAAAGAATGCTATCGACTTCATCCATTAATCGAGATCGAATATCATTTAGTAATTGATTATGTTTCGATGCTCTTCAGGTGGCAGAAATAGCACCAGAAAATGTTTTGCAAAATAAATAAATAAAGTACGCAAAATTAAATTAAACATTCAACCGGAAAATTGTCAGAAGAAGACAATGTAGGTTTAATTTTCTTAGATAAAAGAAAATTTTGATTTTAAGATAATAAAAAATTACACAAATCACAATTTAAAAACAAGAAAAAGTTATTTTAAATTAAAAAAAAAAAATACAGAAACACCTCATTTAAGCGATTTTTAAACTGCAAAAACAACAGAAACTCATTTTTTTTACCCTCAGTTCTAATTTCATAGATTTTATGCAATCCCGTAAATAGCAATTCAGGAAAAAGAAGGGAATAATAATAATAAAAAAAAAAAACAATGTATTATCTACGGCGCTGTTTCAAAAGAAAATACAATTCGAACCTCTGCCGGTACGAAATTACACCTTATTTGCGGTTCTCGTGGGAGAAATCTTTTCACGAATTGAAATCATTTAAAGCGAAAAACGAACAGACAAAAGCAGTTCGAACTATATATTTATATTTCTCCTATGGAGTGGAGTTGTAGGAAGGAATACAAACACAATGTCCACTTCATGCAACAGTGCATTTTCCTGAAATTTGAGATTGCAAAATAAACAGCTTTAAGGGAACTGAGTTGTCTTGTAAGGCGAGAAGGTATTCAATTGTGAATGGCTTTCTGAATTTCTTGAATTATACCTTTGCCCTTCACCACGGTTCTTAAGGGAAGAGCAATTATATTGGTGGTTAAATTTATTTGCGGAAATATGTATAAAAAATGAAGCAAAATTAAAGTAATACATAAATGAAAGAACAATGGTTTTTTCGGTTTTTTCAAGAGAAATAAATAATTTATCGAATTTTATCTAAACGTCCGCATGTCTATATATATATATATATATATATATATATATATATATATATATATATATATATATATATATATATATATATATATATATATATATATATATATATATATATATATATATATATATATATATATATATATATATGTATATGTATATATATATATATATATATATATATATATATATATATATATATATATATATATATATATAATATTTTTTAATCAACCTTTTCTTCTTAATAGCAGTCGTTGGTAATTAAAATCAATTCTTCAGCCTTTAGTTTAAGTATTGATTGAGGAAGAAAACGATTTTTCCCATTAAAGACATAAGGAATAGATGGTATTTCTACAGTACGCTTATCAGCAAGAGTGCAGAAGCAAAACGACCCATTAGATGATTCCGGATAATTGTAGAATACTAAATATCATGGATGAAATAATGGTTGCGGGATGACATCATCGATGATGGGAAATTAATTAAGTTGCCATTTCAGTTTCATTGCATATTTCACAAAATTTGCTTTTTTCCCTAATGGTTCACTGAGTGACCAACACAAGAAGGCCAGAAAGTAATTATCGAAAATAGTTATCGTTACCCGGTGGACACCGTATCATGAAGATGAGCAACATTACCCACACCTCTGTACCACAAACTTCTTTATATGGTGGGCCACATTCATTCATCCTTTCAGAAGAAAGGACAATGTAACACAGAGAAAAAGGATTGGGATTTGAACCCAGGATCAAATAATTGTCAAGAACGCTAAGCACTTAGCCATCGGCTGGAAGCACAAAATATGTAAAAAGTGTTATAAATTTGATGAAAGTAGTTCTTCTTTTTCTTATCCCCTGGTCTGAATCAGACCAGGTCCATGATATCCTTCGCCTTCAAAAAATCGAGGACTGCTCCAGAACTGTAAAAAAATTCATGCTTTGAAAAGCCAATGCAGTTCAGTAGTGTTCGGAACTGCCTTCATTAGTATTGCACAAAGTTCAGGTGGAAAAGACTTGTGTGTGATGAAAGTTGAAAATATGCAATTAAAAAAAAGCGAAAATATATTCATATATAATCCGTAGTTCAAAACACATAGTATATCATATCTAACGCTGTGGTGATTTGATAGGTATAGCCGTCTTTCTTGTTACTGGAAAATAATGGGTTTTGTACCTGACCCAGCTGCAGATCCATTATGTTCACTAATGGCGACTGGAGTTCGTAAAATAAGTCACAATGATCCTTGTCTTGTGTGGTATCGCGTGGAGAGGCCCGATCAGTTGTTGACTTCATCATCTGAATGTGGCTCAAAATGGCGAGGTGTTTAACGTATTTTCAGTCGATAGAGATTGGTAGCCGAAAAAGTAATGCAAAAAATGTGGTTTACAAATTCAGAGTCAAAAAAATAACGATAGTAAGATAATAACAAGAGGCGGTCGATTACTAATGACAAACAAGACATGAAAACATGAAATATTAACTACAGAAATATTAAACATCAAAGAGTTACACGGGGTATCGGTACACTACCAAATCCTATGGGAAAGCATGTCTACCAGGTTTCTGTTATTTAATATTCCAACGGAAACTCCACTAAAAGAGATTGCAGAGGAGCTGAGCGCTGAAAATGAAATCTCACTTAAGAAGATTCAATAAGAAAAACCGTGAAGTGTCTCCAGTTCTGGTATCTATTCTGGGAATAAAGATACCAAAAGAAATAAAACTGTTCTTTACTAACCGCAGAGTGGAGTTATTCATAAACAAACCTCGCCAATGAGGTAAGTGTTTCAAATTCAGTCATAACTCTAATAAATGCTCTTATAAAGTATTGTGTGTGTACCGTGGAGACAAAACACATGGAAAAATATTCTTAAACCGGATGAGATGCTCAAATTGTACAGGCTTACATAGAGCCAATTATAATGAATGCCCAACCAGGGCAAAAGAAAAAGAAATTCTTAAATTTAAGGCCGAAAATAATTTGACACTGAGGAAAGCTAGAAGGTGATTTTCAAACAAAAACACTTCATACGTAAAGAAAACTTTCATGCCTATAGCCAATCCAGACATAGAATTGATGCAAGGGATCTTTGATAAATTGGCCCTTAAACGTTTAACCTCAATTGAAAAAATCATAGAACAAGTACTGACTAAAATTTGCAATATGTTCAAAAAAATCATTAGACTCCACTGTGAATAAAATCAATGAATCCGTCTTTACTAAAGTTAATGAAACAATTTCTAAGTTCACCACACCAATCTCTCCTGAAAGAGAAAGGAAGAAAAAATCAAAGATAATAAAAAATCCCAAATCCTCAAAATCAGATCAGATGGATTGCAGCAATATGAAACAGAGAGAGAGAGAGATTGATCTTTCAGATTTCTCTGTTGGATAATTAGAGTTACTTACTTTTAACCCATTTAATTATATTTTCATATTTGAAGGGATTTCAAATAAAAAAAATTCTTACATCCGTTTTATATAAGTGCTATAATTCTTTAGTTTATTAACACATTTTCAAAATGAAAATTGTGCAGTGGAATGCGAGGATGTTACCAACAAAATAAACATATTTAAGTTAGAATCTTTCACATCAGCAGATGTATTAGTTATACAGGAAACTTTCCTTAGACCAAGAGACTTATTTAAGCTAAAGAAAAAAGTCATCTATAGAAAAGACAGAGAATATAAACGGAGGTGGCCTAACGATTGCAGTGGCGGAATCATCATCATCAAAAGTAATTTATAAGAACATATGTAGCAGCAATGGAACAGAAATATTGATCGTGAAAATCACTAATAAAAACGACACTATCAACATATTGAATATATACTCACCCAAAGGAAAAATTGAATATAATGAATATCAAGGCATACAAAAATGCATAACACATAATTGCCTAATTTTAGGAGACTTTAATGTCAAACATGATTTATGGGGCCCCCAAAACTAGGAGTCATCGGTGACAAAAATTGGCCGACTGGATCAACGAGCACAATCTTTGCATTCTGAATTTATCTACTCCGACACATATTTCTCTTGCAGGAAAAGTTTCAATTATAGATCTATCATTTTGTTCTTCTAACTTATTTCCACAATACTATATCACAATAGAAAAAAATTCTTTTTTCAGTAATCATTTCCCTATAGTCGTTGACGTTCTTACCTTAGATCAAACTCCAGGAGTGTATAGGATACGCAGATGGAAAGAAATTATCAACCAAATAACTGAAGAGTTGTGTAGTGAAACCAACAGTTCATATGAAACTTTCCATAATATTGCAGTTAAAGCCATAGAAGATAACAGCCATGAGCAGGAAATACCCAAAAAGCAGTATTCTCCATGGTGGAATAATTATATAGTAAATTTTCATTTCTAAAAAAAGTGTATCTAAAGAAAGCCAGAAGTACCTTAAAAAATAAGAATTGGATTTTGTACAAAAAATTTTCTGCAAAATTAAGATTTATCATAAAATCCTCTAAAAGCAAATATTGGGATGTCTGCAAGAAGCAGCAAGACCCGTACCTACTTTTCCGTATATTTAACTAAATGAATCGTCGATACAGAGATATCCAAAACTCTAACTTCTTAATAAATTTTAATAACCAAGAACTGCATTCACCAAAATCTCAAAATGTAGCTTTCGCAATACACTTCAATAGCAAGATACACCATGAGCCAATACCAATAGACTACTCTAGACCAAAGAATATGATTTTAAATAAAAAAAAATTACAATCAACGAGCTCAATTTAGCTATTAAGAAAACTAGAATATCCACACCAGAAGAAGACAAAATTTCTGCAAAAGTATTTAAATCCCTAAATGAAGTAAACTCACGCCAAATACTTAAAATTTTTAATGAGATACTTGATCAAGGCTCTATTCCTGACCGCTGGAAATCGTCTATTATAATACCAATTCAAAATCAAACAAACCACAATCCACATTAAACTCATGCAGAATATATCTCTAACCTCAGTTCCTGCTAAAATATTTGAAAGAATGCTGTGTCCTATAGAATCACAGATTTCCTAATTTCTAATCAAAAGATAGAGGAACGTCATCTAGGGTTCATACCTTTCCGAGACAGTCAAACTGCAATACAACTTTTTCTCTATGATCTACATCAGGCAAAAGCCTAGAAGAAATTCATCATTGCAATATCATTGGATATAAAATCTGCATATGACTCCGTGTACATTGACGGATTAATATACAAATGCCTACAGCTGGGAATAACAGGAAAAACCGCCAAATAGATTCATAATTTCCTACAATTTAGAAGGATAAAAGTAAGATGGAGAAATACATGTTCACAATCAGTTCAGTCAACAATAGAAATTCCACAAGGAAGTGTGTTGTCTTCCATTTTATTTACAATCTTCATGTCAGACTTTCGTGAAACTATCCCTCAAGGAATTAAGCATATAATATACGCAGATGAAACACTTATTTACTGTACAGATGAAAAATTGAAAATACTTAAGAAAAAATTGCAAGAAATTTTGTATAACATAGAAAAATGGAGTAATTACTGGAAACGACAAATAGCTTATCAAAAGTTTTCAGCAGTAAACTTGTCAGGATGTAGAGAAAATCTTGATTGGTCAATACAATTTAATAATGAAAAAATTGAATGGAAAGACAATCTAAAATTCTTAAGAATAATATATTCACAAAAAATAGAAACTTCTGGCCGTTCGTAACACACTTAAAAAATAAAGCAGCTAAAAAAATAAATATTTTAAAAGTACTCTCTAATAAAAATTATGGAGCAAGATCGCATCACCTAATCCAGTTGGCAAAATCATCTATCTGCAGTATTCTATGTCACACTAGAAATATTTTTAGCTTAACAAATCATTCCGTCTCAAAACCTTTAGAAACAATACAAACGTCAGCATTAAGAATTGTATTAGGGTTACCTAGAATCTCTTCTAATATTCTCCTGCGAAAGATTGCAAATATTGGCACAATAGAATCTGAATGTAGGAAAATATCAAACAGATTTCGGTTAAAACATATCTCATTGGAGCAACAATCACCTCGCAAAAAATCATCCAAAACAGATGCCATTCCGATTAAAATCGATTATTAACTTATATAATATTTTAGAATTTACAGCTAAACATTTTGTCGATGGAAATATAATTTATCCTCGTATTTTATGGTTGTCATTGTCATCATCGAAGAAAAGAAAAAAAAAAAAAGAAAGAAAAAAGAAAAAAAATTAACAAAATCAAATATGAAACATGTAGTTATTTTGAAAGTGATGATATGCAATATAAGAAAGAAATGACTGATCAGGTATATTCTGTATTATATGTAATTAAAATAAGTTTTCTGCAGACTGAGAAGATGTTAACCATCACTAAAACTATTAATTTCATTTTGCTTGTAAAATTTATTCTATGTTTATGTAAAGAACTCGGTAAATTAATAATGTTTTTAAATCTATTTTGAAATAAAATTTTCTCAATTTTTAATTTAAATTTAATAGTGTCAAAAAATAAATACCCAGTATTTATATTTATAATTACCCGACTGCATTTTATGTAGGGAACATGTTGACATGGATGGCGAGCATCTTTTGAAATGTTCTGCCCTCCAGGAAGCCCGCTCTTCTTGACATTTCAAGACGCTCTCCACTCCTGGAGATACTTCTTTTCCTTATTGGACTGCAAGACTTATTATGCTCGAAAGAGCCAACATAAGGACGTAATTTAAAAAAAAAAAAAAGTATTTATAATTCACTTGACCATAGTTTTTACATGTATGATGTTATTGATTAAATGACAAGGAAATTCCAATCAGTGTATTTTCAGTTAAAATCTCTTATTAAAGTTTTTGGGTTTTTTAATTTGATTTTAAAGTCATGAAAGATAATTATTCATTAAATTAATATTACTTGGTAATTAGCTTAAGATATTTTAATAATGTTTTTAAATATATTTTGAAGTAAAGTTTTGTTTGTTTTTTTACTATTAAAACTAAATCTTTATTAACTTTATAATAAATTTATAACTTATTTGAAATTTTCTAAATTTTTAATTTGAATTTAATAGTTGAAAAAAAATAAATATCCAATATTTATAATTCAATTGACCATAAAATATTTTTACATGCTTGATATTATTGAGTTAACACATATGTGCATATGTATGTATTTTTCCTTTCAGATAAAATGATTAAAATTAGAAATGCCTAGTGAAATTCATTGAGAAAAATATTTGAAATATGAAGAAAATGTTTAAAGATAAATAACATTTTGTGATGAAAAATAGACCATCGATTGTTCTATTCTATTTCAGAATTTATTTTATCTTAGTATCTAAAATAGGCTGCTTTCAATGAAGCATAGGTAATATAAAATCTGTATTTTTTGCATATTTGAGGATGAATTTTAAAATATTCATGGAAGTTTTAAACTTTTATATCAACATTATTTTCTAGCAACGCCACAAGGATTTATGCGGACCAAAATTTACAATTTTTTACATAATTTGTATATCTGGATTTTTAATGGTAGAACATGAAACATGCTGTGCATGCATTTCCAAGTTTTTTTTATTGCATGTGAATAAGATGTTTTAAATTATTTTAATGCTAAAAACATTTAGTTGAAACTTTACACAGAAAGGATTTTTTATATAAAAAATGGAAGAAAAATCTCATTGTTATTTTGATATTTGTTTAATGATTGCATGATCCAAAAGAAGGTAATTAAAATCTATATTTTACAAAATACGCAGTATTGCTTGTGTCTTTTATTATATTGTAGTTTTCTATCTTGTATTTTTAAAAATCATTTTACTTGCAATGTATGTGAATAATAGTTTATGCGATAAGAAGGTATAGTTTAAAATTTTTTTGTAGTAATTTGAAAAAAAAAAATGTTCATTTAGTTTTATCTTTTTTCAGTTATAGTTGATTGATTCAAAAATGCTTTAATATTAAAATTAAATTTATGTATATATTATATAATGTTTAACAATCCATTTTGTAAATTATGATAGGGGCTATATCTATTTCATAACAAAGAAAAAAAATCCGAAATTATTTTGTATTTGTTTTATTGTGTATCAATTAATATATCACATTCTTATAAATATTTTGAAAAACTACTGTATAATCATTAATTTACTAACTTAAGTCACTACGTTTTAATTAATTAAAAAATGATAATAACATTTGTTTTAACAAATTACACTTTTGCTTTAAATTACAATAAAAAGTTCAATAAATTTAGCATTATTCTCTTATTACATAATATTAATATATTATTCTCTTATTGCATATGATTATTCTCTTCATTACAGATAGATTTGGAATTGGATATCAAGAGGCTGACTCAATAAATATCCTGCATTCTATGCTCTTAGAATATTATCGTATGATCAAAAACTTGCCCTGTTATATGGAATAAATACGTGAGAATTCAGGATGAGAGTATTTTTTTAAGCTGAATATAATTACAATACAGAATATAATAAGTAGATATCTGATTTCATGCAACTTTTTTTTTATAAATAAGGCTTTACCTTTTTTGAAATATTATTCATATGAAGTTTTTTTGATATTAAAATTTATATAGGCACTATAATGAGAATACAAATATTATAAAAATTTTAATCTATTTTTTTTTTTCGAATTGGGTGGAAAGATTTGTAGAAGAAGAAACATGTACAAAAGTAGTCAACTACTCTTGCTTTGCTGTGGTCAAAAGCAAGACCTGAATTTGAAATCTTTTTATATGTGGATAGTTTGCTTATGGATGTTGGATATGCATGATTAAAAAGCGTTCAATATTTTATATAAATGTCATCATATGCTTAATGCTAAGTACGATGTTAAACTTACTGTACTTTATATTCTCATTGGCTATATGATTTATAAATTAAAAAACGGTTCAGTTGATAGTTTAATTTAAACTAAACATTCTTACAATAATAGATCAAGATTTAAATCTTGCAAAATACAAGCATTAAAATACATATTATCTTTTTTATTCTTATTTTAATAGTATTCTTATTTTGTTTTATTAAATTGTCAATTCGAAAAAATTAAGCTACAATATTAATTTAACATCATAAACATAAGAATTTCTGTATACATATTTTTATTTAATTTGTTTTTGTATTAAAAATAAATAAATGTTTTTTATATAATTTTGCATTTTATTTTTAATTTCATTCTTAGTTTCATTAAAGTTATTTTCAGTTTAAACTAAACTTGAAAAATATATCATAAAACAAGATTTATTTGCAAAAATATAAGTCAGTTTTATTTAGCAGAATAGTCTAAATATTTGTCTTTATCCTCTTATAACTTAAAAAATGCATATTATCAATATTCAAAAATAAATATTTAGCTGTACTATAAATAATTTTTCTTCAAAACAACTTAAATTATATTTACTTATATAAAATATTTATGTTTCTTTTTAATTCTGTACAATTTGTCGTACTAATAAAGTGTATAAAAATTAATTTTGTACTTAATGGGCCCATAGTAAACTGAACTGAAAAATAACTAGTAGCACGACTTTTTCTTGAGTGTTCTACACTCACACGTAAAATAAAATCGATATAAGTAATGTAATAAATGGCTGAACAATTTGCTTGATAACGTATGTAATTTAAAAACTACTGTAATTATCCAGAGTATTTAAAATGTCATATTCAATTGTATATTGCTATATTATTGAATAAAGAAATCATATATCTTTATATTGTAATTGTCCAAAAAAAAAAAAAGAAAAGAAAAGAAAGAAAAAAGAAAAGAAACATAAATCCTTAAAATATAGAGTTCAAAACCTAATTTTTGCACTAAATTGTCAATATAAAAAAAATCAGAAATGCTTCTATAAGCGATTGAAATTCACTCTTTTTTCTATATAATTTACCTCTTTAAGCGATTTGTTGTTTCTCTCCTTAAAAGGAGTGGTTTACGTCTTTCAGAAGAATGAATTTCTATCTTAAAGATTGGTTGAATTTTGTGAAAATGAAAGAGTGAAATTTCTCTCCTTCTGAGTGAAATCCACTCGATTTTTTTAAAAGTGTATTAACAGCAATATTATTGAACAGCACTGTAATAGGTCAAGATACTATTCACGCAAAGTTTTGTTAACAATAAAACATTAATTAAAAACATTTCAGTGAGCTATATTTTAGTTTATTGCTTAAACATTAAATAAAGTTTAATGATGTAATTCTCCATAAAGTAATGAGTTTAGGGTCTGAATCAGGGAATAATCTGCCCCTGACGCAAAATGTTATGTTGGAATAAATATCTTCCGTAAGTGTGATATGGTGTGCCAGCTGATTGGTTGACCACTACACTTAATGTGGTACAAAATTACCTGCATTTGCATTCGCTTAAAAGAATTATAGAGCAAGAGATGTAAGGCAATAATATAAACATTGTGATACGATGTCGAAATGCAAAGGAAAACACGAGTTTGAGAATTTTCAGATAAGGGTAAATCTTTTTGATTATGAGAATGGTTATAAAAGCTTAATATAGTGCAGGAACAGTTCATAACGAATATTGAAATATATCGCCCCGTCAAGACACAAGCAAATTATAATATATTGATTTTGTATTAAAAAATAAAATAGAAAATCAATATTATAATTTGTTCTATATTCAATCAACTGTGTACAGCTGATAAAAAATGAATGTTGCAGTCATGCACTCGGAAGTTTTTCTTGGAGGAGAGATGTTATTGTTGTTCCTTATGACACTTGACCAAGCTCGATAGCCGATGGCTATACAGTTTTAAGTCTAATGGGTGCGTCTTTCGCTTAACTAGAGCACCTCGAAAATGAAAGTACGTCTTTGCTCTAAGACTCCTCTGATAACTGGTACCACTAGAAGGTACATTTCTTCAAATTTGACTTCGATCTGGAAGAGGAGGACATTTTCTCTAGACCATTACACCCACTGTATTCTCAACGAGAGAATACAGGACTTTCTATTCCACAGGTTTAGCGAGCATATGTCGCATTTACTGGGCGGGTCTTTGGCGGCATTGGGAATCGAACTCAGCTCTAGCGGGCAGAAGACCAATGCCCTATTCAATAGGCTACCACGACCATATAATTAATAACAGGCAATGACTAAAGGAAAAAACTATGATATCGTGTAATGACCTACCCAAGGACCGAGGGTCTTTGTAAAGCATTTTAATATCCCCCGGTAGCACATTTTATAGATAGGAGGCCATACTTATGTGTAGGAATGAAGAAAACCTGGAACCTCACAAGTATTAACCTTAATTGATGTACAGGGATATTATAAATAAATCTTCCCCTGTAAATGGAATCCTACAGCGCAAACGGATAAGCAGAATTCTTGTATATGGTCTACACACGAGATGCACTCAAGGAATTACAAAAAAAGACTTTAGTTTTAAAACGCTCACCAGAAGACGCCTTTTATAGGGAAAAATCTAAAAATAAGCGACTAAAATGGAATGCAGAAACATTTATTGACTAGCTTCTGATAACCTTGTCATCGAACCACATTAAGTAAAGGTAAGGGAGAAACAAAAGCAGCTCAGTTGGCAGAAACAAGAGCAGATTAGGATTAAAATTGCACAAGAGGAGCAGTTGTTAATTATATGTGGGGAAAAGTGCTCCACGCAACCACCGTCATTCATCTGCAAAATTTCAAGTCAATAGATACCGTGCTCAACAGCAAATCGTAATTGTTCAGTTGTGAGGCTTTGCACATGAAGTGTTATGGAGTTCTTTAAGTTATTCACCGTCGCAGCACCTCCACAGGGCACCAGACTTTTGAAATAGCCTTATTGGCCTACGTCGTAGATTCCTTCTACGATGAAATCCATCAACTGTAGCAGAAGCATTCCCCTAGTTTTCGAAAAACAGCTTAAAAAAATTCACATTCAGCTAAAGAGACTGTTGTTACTACAGCCCGAAATATCGACTTAAACATGACAACGTCTCCGAGCATTTTACACTCTGACTTATTTTGCATAAGTCTTCATTTTCCTAAGAATCCAAATCACGAAAATTTTCTCCTTCAACTGACAGTTTTTCCCGGTTTTGAATTTTATTATTCATAATTTTTGTTTTGCATAGTTAATATTGTTTCTTTATTCATTTTAGTGACTTATTGAGTTAGATTTCTAGTTTTCCCGAAACGGTGCCCCCTGGTGAACATTTTGGAGTTTAATTTTTGTTATCTAAATTCTATGAATGCATCTCGTGTATAGAGAAAGGAATGCAACGGAATTTTGTGTATACAAAATTCCGTTTCATTCCTTTTCCCCATTAGCGCTGTAGGGTGCTGTTTATAGGGAAGTTTAATTATAATCACTCGGTATATAAAGAGGCGCAAAATTCATATCCCATTCTTCAAAAGAAATTGGAATCGGCCTTTGGATCTCATGCTCTAAGGAGGGGTGTCCTACTGCTAAGCCATGGTGAGACCAAGGGGGAAAACAAGTAACAATGGATTTAAATTTAATGGTTTAGTGATAAGTCTGAGTTCTTCGGAATGGAGGGTCTTGAGTTCAATCTCAGCTAATGTTGAACAACAGACAATGCATGTAACTTATCTGACTTCTGTATGTACTTCTGTCAGGTAAGTGCTCGGGTGTTTCCTGATTTTTATTTCTTGTGATGCATGAATACAAGCCCCGGATTATACCTTAAGGTTAATAGTTTCAGAATACACGTTTATCACCAAAGGTCTCTTAATTTTGTATCACGGTCAGGTAATAATGTCGTATCAGCACTGGCATCATATTCTTCATCAAAACTGATACTTTCCACATCCACGCCAAGCCAGTTACTGTGTAAGACAAAGTGTCTGTATAAGAGAAGTGTCTAATGAAACCCTGCTTCTCCAGTGATTTGCTTTCCTATTGGAGAAAGGTCAAGTGAGAACCGGAAAGCGTGGGGAGGAAAATTCTGTGGTCCAGACCAGTCGGTGAATGAACCTCGAGGAGTTGAGGTGTATCTCTCGTTGCTGAGACACCCTAAAATTTGATTTTCTTCTGTATGATTATTTGTATATGAGTGTATTGTTTTGTATGTATATGTAAATATAATAAATAGTTAGCGCATATTTCGCTTTTTAGTTTGCTACACTACAAGTGTTTGGAAAAGTTGTTGTATTGTTTCCTCTGTTACTGCGACAAATTATCAATATTTTAATGAATTTGAACACATATACGGAAGATGGAAGATAAAATATCACCAAGGTAATGATGGAATTATCAAGAAAAATTTCGCAAGTGTACCGTGAATATCGATAACTGATCAAAAGCTGTGCTTCGAAATAGATATCCACTTCCTCAGATTGCTGAGGATTTTAATGCTGTTGCATCTACAAGTGTCATCGTCCGAGCTACTTGCAAATCATTGCTGTTGGAGACAAAAGAGAATACTAATAACATTTTTCAATATATGGTACAAGGCTTTGAGCCTTACGTGATTGGCAGCATCTGGAAGCTGGTTGCTTGGTGACGAGTCTAGTCGATAGACATTTGCTCTTGACAATGGAAATCTCAAGAATCTAGGGATTCTCAGGCTGTTGGATATGCGCGTGTGTATCAAGAAATAATGCTGGTGCGTTGAAGACACATAAGCAATTCGTCTGCTTAGTTACATGTCCACAGGTTTAAAAGGATTTTGAAATTTCCAGCTGGTCACTTCACGTACAGCTTTTGATTGACTCTTGATTGTAGATATTCTCTTTAATAATTTGATTTCAAAAAAATTTAGGATAGCTAAGATGCTTTGCATTCAGGAAACATTGTATCACTCTTATAAATTGATGAATTTTCCTATAAGATCCGTGGTGGATTTGCTCTTAGGAATATTTCAATGCACGTCGTGTTGCCACAATACCTGCATGTGAGGATCCTACATGAAGTAAGTATATCAGTTTTTCTGGTATTACAGTAATTATATGTACGTATACATCTTTTTATGTATATTATTTCATTGATAAGCATGTGCGAATATATATAAGCATACATCGTTATTGTTGTTGTTGCATGATCCCTTTGGTCAATAGCACTAAAACAGGTCCATAACGTTAAAACCTCAGAAAATTTAGCACCATCAAATGATTGTCGTATAAATCTTGTTTGAATAGGCCCTGGCACACAAGGATGTGTTCTGGCGTAATTTGTTCAGCGAAACAGTTGATGCAGGTTTCAAATCTTTTGGAGCCCTCAGAAAATTTTAATGATCAGAGGTGACCACTTCGAAAGTGGGCGAGAATAGTTAGTTCCTGTCTTTTAAAATTGTGAGCCAGTGAGCTTTCCGGATACCGTTGGTACTCTGGAGGGACAATCCATGTGATCTTAATCCTGCTTTGTACTCTTGAAAAGATTTCCGAAAACCTGTCACATTTTTGGAATGCATACATATACATATATATGTATATATATATATTATATAACACACACTTTCAAACAGGATTCAAGCTAATGTGTGCAGGTATTCCAATGTTAGTTTCCAACTATTAAGTTATCCAGACTATGTTGCTAATTCAATGCACCATTCAGGACACATGGTGACGTAGGGATAAAACCACTTTCTTTCAAATGAAAGATACCGAATAAAATCCCAGTATCTGTTGAGCAATGGGAGGTGGTTGTTTTACTTGCGCGTGTATCAGGATATATACATCAGAATTTTTTGACTTTCATCCTTTGACACAAGTAATTATGATCCACCCTCAGTGAAAAATTCTCTTTGAAGATACTACTCGAAGCATGGTCAATAGGTTCAGGTTGATGGCTCATGTGGAACTCGAAACTCTCTTAGAAAATGTTCTACTAAAGGACGAGCTTGATATTTTTTGCATTTTTCTCTTTCTCATTTGTAATGCTCATTGCTTTTAACATGATTTCTTCATATTTTTAAGTGTATGGTAGACTAACACATCTCTGTTTTAGATGCTACAACCTCAATGAAATTAGAATTTGGTTAAAATTTACTCGGATGGAGATATTTCGACATTTTAAAAATATTTGAAACAATTTTAAACGCTAAAAATGGACGTCGAAGTGACAGTAGCTCTGTTTTTTTGTAATTTGCAAAAGACCGGAAGTTTCTATCATGAAAATAGCACTTGTGAAACGTTAAAATTTTATCTATAGGATTAACATAGGATTCGATTTTCCCCAACGGAGGTCTAGCAGTGCCTTAAACAAGAACATTACAGTAAAGAAGGGATGATGTCTGATATTTCTACCTGTCTAAACAAAAAGATGTGATTCCTATATAATTCATATCTTCCTTTGCTGTAACCAGTTTGTATGCAGTATAGCCAAGCATTGTATTTGCTTTTCTAAATTATGTAAATATAAAAATAATCGTTTTTTAGAAAATATTTTACTTACTTACAAAAGAAAAATGCATTTTATTGTCAAGAAACAAACAGGGTAGCGAATCATCCAATAAAATTATTCTGAGAGAAATGAAATTTGTGTTCTTTTCCAGTAAGAATTAAATAATCAAGGCGATCATAAGTTAATGCTGTGCCTTGAATTAGCTTTATTATATAGTTTTTACAAATAATATTTTGAATTTAAAAAAATGTATTATTTTTTTAACATTACGTTGTTTATTTATTTTTTTTTCAATTTCCCGGATATAGTCTTTATGTGTTTTTGATATTAAAAATTGCTTTTAATTCAATCATAAAATTACAAATACATTTATACACATACAAAGTTAGCTACTTATATTACTTAATGTATATATTGAAACCTTACTAACAACATGGTTAAGTACTTACGTGGAGTTCATAAATTACACTAGGTATCATAATCATGGTTTAAAGATATAAAATAGGTGGCACCCCATTCAAAAAACTACTGACTGGAAAATAATTTACATAAACCAATATATACCCAAACACACACACAAACATGGGTTTACTAAGGAAATTTCTATTACTGAACTGGTCTGTTTTTAGGGCCACGAAATTCTGGCAGTGCATTCATTCGGCGTGACTTTTTGAACTCCTCTTCTCCGGTCTAAAAACTCATAAAATTTGATAACTTCAAATTTGTGATTTTACTGTTTATAGATTCCAGTAGAATGTCAGACTTGAACAACCAACAAAGTCTTTTTTTTTTCTTTTCTTGCCGCGCAGAATTTAGGCTTACGACTCTTTCATTCCTCTTACTTCCCGAACGCCCCCTTCTGTCTCAGCTGCCGTCCCTCGCTCTCTCTCTGAAACCGGTTTTCTTCAACTCCTACGTTTGGGCACTCCACTTCGTGAAAAGGGGGAGCGATGGAAAATGATATGGGATATACTCTTACGGGTTATTGAACTAAATAATAAAGGACTTTTATCCAGCGAGGGAAAAAATGAGTAATTTAGTTAATTTACAAAAATATTCAGCCAGTGAATACAACATGAAGTATTAAAAGCTTTTTAGCTTGCAGTCTCTTGGATATTCCGTCCAAGAAATTAGATAATTTGAAAGAGAAGATAATTTGAGAGTATAAACAACAGAATTTAAGAGTTCAATTTAAAAAAAGAAAAAATAATTCCAAATGTTGTTGCCAGAGGCCGCCACAAAATACTAATGAAACGCGCGATCAACATTAATTCTTCTAGCAGCAAATGACATGCATAAGTGAATTACAAATATGAGATTTAATAAATCAAAAATATCCTATTGGTAATATAATAGTTACAATTTATTTATTATTTTTTTATTTATTTATTCTTTATTCTTCTAAATCTGAACACCATACTGCATTGCATATACCCCTCATTTTTTTTTATTACAATCATATTTATCACTAGGGAATTTTAACATTTCACATTAATACATGATAACATTTTGTCAAATAATAGATTAAAAGAAGTTTCGGTTTGTTTGCAAAGGAATGAAATTAGAATTTAATAAGTTCGAAAGTGATAACCATAAAGGTGAAACATGCCCTCTCTCCCGAATTTTGATTCTATTCATAATCCTGCTGAAGTACGCTTGAAAAAACACTTTTTCTTTCAAAAATTCCTTTCAAATACCTTCACTGCTGCATGAAACGATTAATGCGTGCCAAGTGGTAACCAAAATAAATACAGCTGCGCGTTGTTTTTCGAATTTTTTCAACGAATCATCTCTCTTCAATTTTTTATAATGAAAAAATAAAAATGAATGTACATATAAATATGCATTATAAATATAAACTATTCTACACTCATAGTTATTAAATGGAGCAAATATGTACGTTACAGGAATTAATCGCGGATTAAATGCAAAATAGCAAAATTTAACAAAAAGAGTAAAAAAAAAAAAAAAAAAAATTCCCTTAGAAGAAAATTCTATTGTCTTGTAGCTGCAGCATTGTTTTGATTCCCTTTTTATTCTTTAATCAAAATGGATTTATGAAGAAAGCTTACATCGATTAGTAAAATAATTTCAACAAGTTGATAATAACTGCTAGCAAGTTCTTATTATTTAAATTCTAGTAATTTATATTCTAGCAAGATCTTTTATTTTCAAGTAAAAAATCATACACCGGTTTCTTTCGCTTGTTTGTCGCTCTTCGACTGCCAGACATTACGTGATCAGGACTAAACACTTTAAGAGTATTCTCAATGACTACGAAATGATGTGGGAATCAAACCTACAAACAATTACTCTGAGAACGACTACAATAATAAATAACTCCCCATTTTGTGAAAATTTTGTACAAGTGAAAAAGAAACTTCTTCCTAAAATTATTTTATATTGCAGAAAATATTTGGATGAAATATATATAAAAATAATACTGTTACAAAAATATAAATAAATATTTGTAAGAATATATATATATATATATATATATCTTATATTTCTGTTTTACTATTTGTTTTTTATTGGGTTATTATTGTTTTAATTTGTGACATAATTGACTAAACAATGCTTATTCTGGGAAAACTAGTGATTTTCAGGTCTGAGAAATAAATTTCTAACACCTGACATTTGGTGACTAAAACTAGGTTAGTGTTCTCGAAATTTCGAGTCGATAGGATCAATAATAGAAATTGGGTTACAATAAGCTTATTGTCAGGAAACTCCAAAGAGGTGTAAGCACTATAAGCAGGGAGTTCGTGGAGGGTAAAAGTATAAAAGTTTTCCCCTTCAAGTCCTGCACGTCGCCTCAAAGTCGGTGAGGGGGTATACCTGGGCAGAACGGGCGAAATTCTCCTGGCAGAGTCACTCAAGATGAAAGGGCTGTTCCATTAATCTCAGCTAAGACTTGCAGGCAATGAAGCACAGACAGACCTCTACCTTTTGATTTGTCCATGGGTGCTTCAGACCTTTGTCCAACAAAAGCTGCACATTACCTCCTACTAATGACTTTGTATACAAATGTAAACGATGCTGCATCATCCTACGCGCAGAATAAAACAGGGACGCGTTCGTGGTTTAGGCAGATGGTCCCGCACGAAAAGTGGACTACAGTCTCCAAAAAAGCTAAAAACATTGAAAATACTACTATGCAATATAAATAGACTCTCAACCACAGCTACTAGAGTCAAACTTGACCAGATTTTACATATAGTGAGTTTCCATGAAGTTCATATTATTGCTATTCAAAAAACAAAATTAAGAAAGACTTCGAACCTAAAAATTAAGGGATATAATATCTATCGAATTGATCGACTCTCCAGAAGAGAAGGCGGTTTGGCATTTTTTATTAAAGGTATCAACTACCAAAGCAGTGACTTTGTGAACCCAAATCCTAACCTTGGAATTCAGGGCATTGTTGTCCCCTGAAGAGGAAGACCATTTCATATCTATAATATTTAGCACTTCCGAATCAATCTCGATTTCCTGATAACCTCTTGTTGGCTATGAATGATAGCACGATCATCGTTGGTGAACTCAATACCAATTATCCCTCTTGGGGATGCTCTTCAAGAAACATCAGAGGAGAGCAACTACTTCAGTTATTAGATGACACTGGTTTTATAATACTCAACGAATGTAATACCACTAATGTTTCTTATAGATATAGTACTACAGAGGCCCTTGTCATTTTACTTGTAAGTTTAAACATTCATCAGTTATGTAATTGGGCTGTAATGGATACAATTGGGAGTGACCACCTCCCTACTTTAACAGATATACAGAAAAAACTGTGCATTTACTCCACCAGAGAATCCTACTGGAGCTTTGTTAAAGCTGACTGCAATTCATCGACAGCTACCTCAATACTAATTGCTTGTCTAAAGATACAAATACAAACTGGATCAAATTCAAGGAGACTATACTAAATAGCGAAAAACTATTTATTCCAAGAGGAAAGATAAAACACATTGTGCCATTCTTCACCTATAAAGATTCACTTATGGAACCGCTTTTAATGGAGCGAACGCAACTACTGCAAAGAGCAGCCAACAGTATTGATAGCAGCTCTCGGAACAAGCTAAATAAAATTAACGCTAAAATAAAGTTTGCTTACGCAAACTTAAAGCAGATCAAATGGACTAATCTATGCAATAAGCTTTTGATGCTAGAACGTCAGAACATAAGCTCTGGAAAATCATCAAGGAAATAAGTAGAAAACAAAACTATGCAATCTGAAACTTGCAACACATTAAGACTTTTCTGGCTAAATCACTCCCGATGATAAATCTACAGCCAATGTACTGGGCTCATTTTATCAGAATGCCAGCAGATTAAGTTTCTCCCTTGACAACAGATATGTTAAGAAAAAGGCAAAGAATATAATCAATGGTTGTCGCAGTACAGATGTTGGTGCCTCCCAACTCTCACGGATGTACTCCTCTTTTTATCCATGGCTTTCTTGCATCTGATTAATTCCCTGGTCTAGATGGAATGCACGGCCAAATTTTGAAAAACCTAGGCCTCATTGGCAAACAAAAATTATCGGACATTGTCAACCTGTCCTTGTCCTGCGTACAAATTCCTATCAATGAGAAAAAATCCACTGTTGTCCCCATCAAAAAACCTGAAAAAGAAGCAGGCTCCGCAGAAAGTTATAGACCTATTGTCCTTACCAGTATAACTTGTAATCTAATGGGAAAAATGCTTCTTTCTAGACTTCTTTACTTTTTGGATATTAATCCTTTAACACCACCCGAACAATACGCATTTAGAAAAGGGCATAGCACCACAGACCAAGTCCTTTTCTTCTGGCAAGAAATAACAGACGCCCAAGACTTTAAACCAACTAGACATACCGTGGAGGCCATGCTTGACTTATACATTGCCTTTGATACAGTGTAGGAAGACAAGATTATCACTAAATTACATGACACCTAAAATATTAGAGGTTCTGCCTTAGTTTGAATTGCCGATTTCTTGCACCACAGATCTATCAGAATCAAATTCAACAAGATCTTTTTAGATCCTTTTAAACTGGGGCAAGGTGTTCCTGAGGGATCAGTCTTGATTCCTATTCTCTTCTCGCTATTTTTGGTAGGAGCTGAAAAAAAGAAACCAAAATTTGTTGACATTGCAATTTTCGCTGACGATATTGTACTCTGGAAGTCAGGTTCTAATGTGAACAACATCGAAACGGAACTTAGGCTGCAATGTGTTAGTTTTCAACAGAATACAAATTAATTTTCAATCCAGCAAAATCTCAATAGCGACTTTTTTCACCACTAAGAAACACCTATATTATTATAAACCAATGTTCTTTTTCTATTTCCAGCCTATCACTTGTGAAAAACATCCAAAATATCTCGGTTTTATTCTAGATGCTGAATTCAACTGTAACAAGCATATCGATCAGCTAGTTTCGAAGGCTCGTAGGCACCTTAACATTCTCAAATATCTGGCTGGTAGAGATTGGGGTGCCGTTGCACAAACACCCTCAGAACAGTATATATTTCACTTATAAGACCTATTTTCGAATATGATTATCCGATTTATTCTTGCGCATCTGAAACGAATCTCCTGAAATTGTAACGGGTACAACTAAGTGCCTCTCGAATAATCTTAGTACTTAAAAATAACTACCCATCTGATATAGCTTTATGCGAGACAAACTTACAGCCATTACATTAGAAGAAGAACTAACTTAGCTAAATATTTTAACAAAATCTATAGTTGCGTCTCGAATCATCATACCTCCATGCATTTACACAATTGGCAAAATAATCAAAGATTAAAGAAATTCACCCCTTTTGGTCTGGCAGAATCTCAAAACCTAATATCTCGCCAGGTTGAACATCAGTCTTTAAGAACTTGTTTTCATCTCTCAGAGGGAATACCAAGAGTCATATTCCACTTTGCTCTGGAATCCATGGCAAACAAGCAATCTCACATCGGAGATTATCTTAGACAGTTAACACAAGAAATTATTAATTGCATCCCCTACGTTGCAATGCAAATGTATACCAATAGTAGTCACACAAAAGGCCATACTGGAAGCGGAGACTATATAAAAGCTCCTCAGTTTGAAATTACGCAAAGGCAACGTAACCCTGACACTTGTTCAGTATTCAAAAGGGAGTTGATAGTGATTAAGGTGAGACTTGCTGCTATCATTTCCAGCAAATGTGATTTTGGAGAACTATAGATTTTGTAGGACAGTCGCTGTGCATTGCAACATCTCAGTAACTGGTCCTCTATAAACGATGAAACTAGTATATCTATTCTACTCAAATTGAAAATGATCTCCCAAGACTGTGATGTACATCTCCAATGGATTCCATCCCTTGTAAATTTTAGTGGCAATGAGAACGCAGATCGACTGGCCAAAGAGGAAAGTGAGGAAGATACGCCCACTGGTTCACCACTTACATATCAAGAACTTTATTCTAATGAAAAATCTAGTCTACATTCAATCCGGCAAATTCCACCCACACACAACTGGTACTCTGGAACATCTCCTGGAACTCTTCTGGAAATATAATGTGACCGAAAATCTCAGACTGCCTTGGTGAGATTCTCAAGTAGACATCTAAAATGTTTATCGTTTGAACATGGTGCCAAAAATTATCCCACTTGTAAAAAATGCTGTGACCATCCAGTCTCACCGAAACATATCCTGAATTGCGTTGGACTTTTCCGAGAGGATTTATTCTCAGATCCCCGGCTAGTCATCGTCAGATCATCGACAAATGTCAGATCTTTAAAGAGGATAAGACAACCGCAACCACTGTTGAACGACAGGAGAATGGTGTTGAATTTCTGGTTTCTGTAAACTCGTCTGTCGATGTTGGTGCTTGAGGGTCTTCTCGGTTTTATTCCGTTGCGACACGTGAATATGGACTACTTCCCATGAAAAGCCCTCTCAGAAAGAAATACTCTGTGGACGTTAAAATGCAGCGTGATGAAATGAATCAGTTAGGCCTTTCCTAATGTGATGTCTAAAGTATACATTAGGGAAGTTCTGTTCGTTGCTGTTAAAACCGTATTAAAGCGAGATCTTTTTCTTAGAACATCGAAGATCACAGAAAGCTTGATTCAGCTCAGCCAACTATTTCGGACCCTATTCGATAGTGTACGAATATTCAAAATGTGTCACACATGAATCAAATCAGAAGACTTTTGATGATAGAGTCATCACATGCGTATCTCTGCTTGTAAGAAACAAAACCGAGCCCTACTTAAACCAGATGATTACTGGATGTGAAAAATGGATTACCTAGGAAAACATCAAAAGGAAAAGGTATATTGTGTGGGAAAAAAACAACCCAGCCCTGAAAACTCTAAAACAAATTTGACTCTGAATAAGAGAATATTTTATTAATGGTAGGACATTTGATGACCAATACATTATGAGCATTAAAAATTGAACGAAACACTAAGTTCGAAAAAGTGTTGTCATAGCAACTGGATGATATAAAGGGAGCAATTCAAGAAACAAGCCCTAAAATGAATACGTCACAAAAGTGCAGAATTAGGGTGAGCGATTCTATCCTGTACACCATATTCCTTGAACTTATCACCCTCTAACTATCATTTATTTTTATCCTTACATAATATTTTGAAGGGCAAAAAATTCAAGAATTGAGATATATCAATTAAGCACTGTTTCGTATGAGAAAATTAAACATTTTTCAAAAATGAGGCTTTCCCTTGGCAAGAGGTCACTAATAATAATTATATTATTCAATAATATGCGTTACGAAAAAGTTGTCTTTTTGTTTTATTTAAAAAACGGAGGGAAAACCTGATAACGAAAAACTGCGATGCGATGTGAGTCCCTTTTTCAGATGCCTCCTTCTGTTAAAATGCAATATGAAATTATATTTTTTTTTAAATATTTTATTTTATCATTCTTCTTATTTCTATCTATTTACTCTTGGTAACATTTAACAATGAGCAAAAGAAAAGTTACTACAGACTTCGAGCAGCCTAAAGGTCTGATGCAAAGCATTTTAATATCCACAGAAGCCAAGACTTTTCCTGAAAAACGGGCCGCTTCGTATTGGAGGAAATCCTCTCGATTACCATGACAGCAGTGGTTGCATTTTGCAATCTTCTACCATTGCAACCCGGGACCCTTCGCTTTGGTCTCCTATCACAAGGCCAGGGATAATATCATCACCACAACTTAGATAAAATATGTGGATATGTTGCTGCCTAGTGGTAGAGAATCGCTTTTCAAGTTGAACGATGCCGGTTCCATCCCATGCACTGTTGAACAACGAGTTAAGATCACCAAAGTAAAAAGTAGTCACAGGCAGTGGTTGGGAGGATGACCACATTCTCCCTCACTTTTGTATGTTAGGGACGTGTCCACGTTCATCTGTGACGTTCAAAATCCTTCCGCTAGTGGGATGTGAGTATCGGGAGGAAGGTGACAGCTCAGGTGTGACCTTGTTGCCTAACCGTGGTTCAGAATGACGCGGCGCTTTTTGACAGTGAGTATTGGTAACTTGAACATGCAGTCCGGGGCTCGCCTACACTGCTATATATGAACGTTGAAGAACGAAAGATGAATGTTGCGCTTGATGAATGGAGGCTACGGAGATTTCAATGTTTCTTCCCTTGCGATCCGTGATTACGGTTCACTTCTATGAAAGGTCTATCCAAAGAACAATTTACGCTGTGGATTACAACGGCTTTCGGCTATTAGGTGGTCTCAGATCATAAAGATGTATAAGTGAATATATGAAACTCAGCGGCGCTTCTATTTCAATTAACAGTAGTTTCAATAAAGAAAATTTATTTTTTGTAAACCAATGAATAATTGAAATTCTAGGAGTTTTCATGATATAGAAAACATTTTCAAATCATTTCGATAATAACACAAAAAATATAGAATATTTGATAAAAATTTATATCATAAATGTAAAAAATTAGCGCTAGTAAGAATTAATTTCTTTGCTATAATGAAAATCAAATGATTTTATTAATCTAGTAACATTTTACATAATAAAATGTATGTGCAAATCCTCACTTTGTGATGAAAAATATTTAAAAATGAAATAAGCATATAATTTGTTTAATCAATATCCTATAAATGTACATGAATATACTATATGCGAAAATTAAGTTTTCTTATGAAATTTATCAAAAATTGTTCGAAAATAATCGTTTATTTACTTAAGCATTAATAAAGTTATTCCTTTATTAATTTGAAAAAAAAAATTCTATTTAATATATTAATAAGTAAAGCAATATAAAATTATGTCGGTTATATATTTATTCCTTTATTATATAAGACATAATATCCTCATTTTTCTTTATTATAATTAAATATAATATAGTTTTAACCATTATAAATAATATTTAAAAATGTAAAATAAAATATTTTAATTATCGTTTGTTTCAATACATTTTAACAGCTTTGTAGAAAAGCATTGGAATGAGTTTCTTAAATTTTTACAGAATTACATTTTTCTTCAGTTCATTCAAATTTTTAAGAAATTAAAATTTACATTTTGTTAATAAGAGTGAAATTTTCAGTAAATTAGTACATTTCTTGAAAACAGCTTAAAGTATTAATTTGTTTCCAAGAAATTAAAAAAAAAAAAAAAAAAAAAAAAAAAAAAAAACCTTTTGATTTTTTTCTAAAATGGATGAAAATTTCCAGAGATTTTAAATGCAGATCGTTCCGACAAATAATGTAGATAATTAAAAGATTTAGGATTGTTGTGATTGTGTGAAACTCTCATTATATATTAGAAAGTTAAAAATATTCTCTAACTCAAATTTAATGCTTAAATATCCGGCAAGTTTGCTAAATATACTCTTTATAGAGTTTTATTTAAATGAAGTGTTAGTGTGCATAGAAAGTATATACTAAATAAATAGGTTCTATAAAATAATAAAAATATTTAGTGTTGTTTAAATATTTAAAAATTAACTTAATAAATGAAAATTAAACTTTTTAAAAATAAATTTCGTAAAAAAATGTAAATTAGTAAATGATCGCTTTGCTGTAAACATCATTTACTATAAAAATAAAATTACACTAGTTCAAATTTAATGCAAAATAAGTTTTTTACGAAATGTCTATCAGAAAGTTATTTCTAGATGAACCGGAGAAAGAATAAGATAACTATGATATATTAATCAATAGAGATATTTATTGTTATTTAAATTTTAACTTAATGTCCTTGAGTATATGTATGTAAGAATTTATACATTAATAAAACATAAATTATTATTGTTGTTGTTCTCTCGCGCCAACTTGGTTGGCAATATGGAGGGAGCTGCTCTACTTTTCCAACTAAACCGTAATTTTGGGATAAATTATTTAAATTAAATTACAATATATAAATGTCATTAATTTTCTAAAAAAGCCAATTATGTGCAAAAAGTAAGAAAGAATTTTTTTATATTGATTTTTAATTCAAGAGAATATTTCACACATGTAATCTGAAATAATTTTAGTGTGATGTTTACGATATAAAGACTGGTTTAGTTTTCACTTACATCGAGGATTGAATTTTGAAATATCCGGAGAGGGGAAGGGGAATGAATTGGTTTTGGTCTGGTTGTCGCTCAATCATCAATTTTCTTGCACACAGCTGCAAATTAGACGTCCCATCTAATATACGATTCAAAGTAAATGCTAAGCCATTACGAACAACCAAGCCTTAGTTGGGATTCGAGGCCAAGAACTGTTGAACCAAAATTAAAAGTGCTAATTATTCGGCTATTAGCTCAAGGGGGGGAATGTAAATACCTATTAAATTCATTGTTTCCAAGTTTTTCTAAAATTATGCTCGAATAGTGTAACAGGATTATATCTCAGATTATTGAATCTCACTAATATGTTAATGCAAAAAAATGTATAATTGAAAATAAATGGGTAAAAATGAATACAAATAACGTGAAATTTCCTGTAAAAAATGTTAAAGAAGTAAAAGAAAATATAATTTCATAAAAGAAAGATATTTTATTTATTTCATAAGAAATATGAATAGCCTCTTATGGAACAGATAAAAATGAAAGAAATAATATCAGTATTTCTTTCTTTATCCATTTATTTTCAAACAGATACAAAGTATATCAAATGATAATCAATTGAACAGCTTTGGCAGGAATGGGCGAATCGATTAATTAATATTCGTGCCATTTCTTCTTTCACTTGATATTTTGCTCAGCAATATGGTTAGGTTAAGTAATTACACTACGTTTCCGTATATTTACTGGCAAAAATATGTAAATTTTTGGCAGTGAAAACTACTATACACGCCCACTTGCCTCATCAAACTGAATCACATTCTTTTTGCATGCAAAATGGAAGATTTTATTCAGAAAAACTTTTTGGAAGTTGAAGACGTAAAAAAGATAATTATAGACTTATTATCACATGCAATGTCTATATACGTCTTGATATAAAGTCTTAGAAAATTTAAGCCTATTTATGAATTTTATGTTTTTGAAGCACACTAAAATATTTTTTAAATTGCGAAAGATTCTCTGGTCTAGCATGAGCCCTCTTCATGGCCAAAAAGTTGAACAGCTATCTTCAGAGTGGAAGGTCAGAGGTTCGATCTCGGCTATGTTGAATGATGGACACATGTGTTGCATTACAACTTTCTGTAGGTAGATTTATCAAGGTTTGTGATCGGCAATATTCTAAGTTTTTATTTGCGATGCTGAGCATTGTCTTTGTTAAGCCCACGAGTTTAAAGTTAAAAAGGTTTCCGGTTGTCTGGTAGCAATTTCCGCGGTAACAAAATCTAACTATTTTTTATGACATCAAAATAAGCAGAAATTTATTGTATAGAGAATCCCTGAACAACAATATTGGCTGTTAAATTTGATAAAATCAACAGCAGGGGATCGAATTTCCTAGCTCTTTTAGTGCCAGAAGCCTTCTAATCCCAAGTCAACACCTTGCACTCGACGGATGTTGCTTATTGACCTATTCCAGTGAACGTTTCTGCAGGAGGAAACCATTGCAGGTCCGATTTGATGAATGCGTGACATACGTTTGCTGCCAAGTCCCTGACTGCACCTATAGGGTAATGGATTTCCCGTCAAAAGGTGTCTCGTCAATTTGAACCACGGTCAGGTGGTGGGATCATTCTTGATGTACACTTTCTTTCCCACATCCACGCCACTCCTACGGAAGCCCTTTGGACGTTACTTATGAACGTGGACAATCCAAGAAGCTCCAACTACTCAGTAAGGAAAAATCGGCAAATGATACTTCTCTTTGCGGAACACAATACGTAGTTGGTTGGATGGGTTTTATGGTGCAAGGTTTAATAAGTGAAGATTGCAAATGTAATTTTTCGTAAACAAAAATATTCGTTAAATCTTCTTTTTAAAAAAAAAAAAAAAAAAAAAAATCACAGCAATTTAATCAGTATTAAATAATAAAGCGTGATTAAAATGACAGTAACATTTTTAATTTTATCAAAAATTTCCAAAATATCAAAATACTCATAATTTTGAATTCTGTGATTTATTCTTATAATTGCGGAAAATATCAAAATAAAGAGCGCCTAACTTAATAATTTTGTTAGTATTTCATTCATTTTTATTATATATATGTGTGTGCATATATTTATACATATATGTATGCATGTATGTATATATATATATATATATATATATATATATATATATATATATATATATATATAACGTGTAAGTTTTCGTACATTTAACTTAATACTTGTTTATTGTAATTTCTTCATAGCCAACAATGAATATTTTTCACACAGACATCTTTTTGTGAATAAATATGAATTTTGTTCGTGGCAGTGTACTTTCAACATTTCTCATCAATTGCTTATTTTTGTTGTATTTTCCATTCTCTTTATTTTTCTTAACTATCATATCGTAGGACATGAGAAACCGAGACGTTCCCAGAAATGCACCCCATTTACAGTTTTAAAGCAAATGCGAGACATACAGAAATGCGAATTTTTTTTTTTTTTTTTTAAACTTTTCCTGTTATTGTTTTCTAAGTTAATCTGATGCTGACTTTTTCCCGAAAATTATGGAGTCAAAAATTTAAAAACTTTGAAAACAAATGTAGACGATCATTTACTGAAACAGAGTAAATAACCAGATGTAAATAAATAGAATTATAAGATTTAATTTCAAGGAATGTGTGTTTTAATGAAGGAATAATTTTACAATACCTATGATAAAACAATTAGAAGTTCAAAAATTGGATTTGAAAATTCAATGAAAATTTTCAATTTCGGTTGATTGAAAATGTAAGCTAAAGTTCACTTGATATTCATCATTATTTTAATATTATTCAATAAAAATAAACAGAGCAGTAATATCCTGATTTTAAAAGACTTCGCTCTCATGGTAGTGGGTTCGATATCGGACACAGCCTAAATCTGTCTTGCAAAGAGTCCTCATGCACGTTAAAAGTAGCCCTCCATGGTTTAAAATGCACTGATGTTGGGTGGCATGAAAGAAGAACAGACATCTAGGTATTAATCTAATCACTTAATCATGGTTCATAATTATTACGTTTTTTCTCTGCGTTCAACAGCTTTTCAATCTGCAGAAATCCCATGACTGCCTGCAGATTACGGACATGATGGGCTGAGAGTAGTTCTGCGAAGCACTGAATTGGATGTAAGGCATCAGCTATCGTCAAAGGCCGAAAAGACAGGCATTTTACGGGCATAGCCCAATGGATTGTATAACTAATTTTCGGGCCTCGGTGGTTTGGTTGGTTAAGGCGTCGTCCTCATTTTCTTACAGTAGTGAACTAAAATCCTGGATTAACCGAAGATCCCTCTTGTTCGCTAAAGACGGCAAGGGCACGTTAAATGAATCGTGGTCGCAATATCTTCCAAATGAAATGAGGGGCGAGTATTGGGTGAAAACTACTACCTACTTCAAAATCACGAAATCCCTCCCCCCCTCACTTGTTTATCTCTAACTCTCTAACTCATATGTATCAAACTCAGTTTTGCAGAGAACCCTATAAAAGCCTATATTAAATTTAGAATGTGTAAGTGAGCCATATTCAAATAAAAAATGTACTTATTATAACATTTTATTTATTTAATTATATAGTATATAATATACGGTTGTTAAAAATGATATCAAAGTTATAAAAGGGGATAATTATTCTGAGCTCGAGGATCTAGATACAAGACTTCTCTTGTTTTTGACAAGCTCGTTGATGTCAGGTATCATATTCGTTGAAGTTATTTTAAGAATTAATTGGAGATGTTCATTCGTAAGTCTTGTGCGATGTTTGCTCTTATTTATTTTCATGACGGAAAACATCTGCTCACATAAATGGGTGCTACCAAACACGCGCAGAATGCGTTTGATTGCAAATCAAACATAGTAGTTCACCTTTCCATTTTATGAAAAAATATCCCATTTCCTGTTTGGATTGAAAAACTCTGCACTCACTATCAGCTTTACGTTTTTGTGACATTATGCCAAAATCGTAACAACTACGGATATCGCACGACACAAACAAATGCACAATACCTTTACAATCACTACTTCGCAGTATAACTAAAATCCTTCTCTTGCAGTATCGTTTCGATTACTCAACTCAACTGACTCACTCCTTTTATATCGATGAGGAAGTTTCTAGTCTAGAATCGAAGTGGGCGGAAGATTCTATTGTTCTCAACAAAAATAATAGGGTATTTCCGCTTGTTGCTAAGAGATGATGTTACTGTCTATCTCTCTCACTTGTCTAGGCACGCGCTGCCCTTGAAACTGCTTATAAATGTAGTTTGTGCATTTTAAAACTTCAGTAGAAGAATCAAGTGAAGTCTAAATGCTTTAAAAACATTCTTCTTCTTTCTGTGACACATTGCAATCATGGGTCGTATTTGTGCCGTAGCTAACTGAAAGAGCCCACCTCTGGGCTACGTAAAGAGAGACATGTTGGCGCAACAGCAGCAACTAAGCTACGAGAGCAAAGTTAAAAATGGGATCATTTGCAAGACAAAAGTGTCTGTCCAATCAATTTGACATCGCTTACAATTACATTGCTGTGTTGCTCTGGTTGTGATACAGGCCTCATACGTTATCGTTATCGGAAGTTTGTGAATTCAATTTCCGACTTAACCTAAGAACCATCTCATTCACTAAAGGTGACTGAAAACAATTTAAATTGGCCTTAGTCGTGATGTTCTTTAAGTATAATGATACATCTGGAAATTGCTAGCCAAATATTGGATGTCTTCATCAAGGTCCTTGATCCTAAATTACGCAGATTCCACTTCGTTTTAACAGCTGTTTCCACCTAACTGGTTGAGTTCATTTCTGGGATAGGTACAGTGACAGGTACTGGTGCTAACAAAATGGAATCCTCGCTCGTTGATCATGGCTTCGGTTAAATTTAAGGCTATATAAAGGCTTCAAAAATGTTATGTGACTAATCTGGAAGCAAGAATGGTGTGATGTAGTGTTTCCCCAAAACTCCGGGTTTGTTGATAGCATCAGTGTTTTGTGGCATTGTAGATAATGCACATTTCCTCAGTGTATTTCATATCATCACGATAGCCCATGACATGCAGTGATCATATGGTTGGCCTTTCGTTGTACGTCTCGATCACCTCTTGCGCAAAATGAAAGCTCTTTAAACAGTGTTAGTAGCATTTCTGTTGGGTTAAGCCAAAGGAGCTGCTCTTCATTCGAACCCTACGAATGCTACCTTTCAGAGGATAATGCATGACCATGTGTTTCCAATATTGAACATACTAGCTTTGAAATACAAAATGCTTGGCTCGTATCCAGAGCATTTCCCAGATTTCTCAGTAATAGAAAACATTTGAGAAGCCTGTTGCTTAGTGACAGCGCTCTTAAGACACAGGTTCAAGGTTCTATATTTGGTCTGGCTAAGATCGAATCAGTCTTTCTTCCCTTCAGTGGGTCGGTAAACTGAGTGCCAAGCATCCAATTAAACACTAAGAGTTTCGCGTTAGGCTGACCACCTAACCGAAACATATACTCCACATCTAAGCACTATAAGCCTTAACACACATGGTCTGTTGTGTCACAAGTTTAGTTTTTTAGCTGCAATATCTTTATCATGAGTCAGTCATTATAGTTGATGAATTGTGAAGCTTCATGGGTAGTTGTGCCTATTGTCTGTCTATCTTTAGAACAGTTCCCACCGATTACTCTGCACCAGTCTGTTACCGTGGAAATTAGGTACGTTCCATTTTAGACAAGAGAGGCCAGAAGAAAAGTACCCACTTTACCTCAATGAACGTTTTGAAAATAATATATGATATATTCTGAATATACCTGTATTTCATTATACTCTTAACCTTAATTTGTGAAATGTACAGGCCTTATTACTAAAGCAACCACCCCCCACCAGAGTACTTAGTTTAAATTATTCTTGTAGTAGATGTTTTGCAGTTTCTTCCTCTATTCAATGCTCTGCTATTACTTCCAGATATGGTTGCTCTGAGTACAAATTTCTCTAGTTGTGTTCTTCCAAAATTTTTGAGAATTTATAAGCACTTGTTATATTTATAGTAGCATATTTGTTCAGTTATATGCCATTTTGTCATTTGCGTTTCTTCCTAATGTAGTAATTTTAATGGATAATAGTGTGCAGCCACGAGACAGTAAAAAGAGTAAAGATTTTTTATAAATGTTCGAATGTAAATGATAGACGATGGTAGTTGGAATATAACATCTAGAATTTCCTTGCCTTTTCTTAAGAAAAATTTCCTCAAATTAAATATAATTGCAGTATTATTTCTTTTGACACATCTTTGAATTTTCGAGACAAAATTTGAAAATTCTTTGGACATTTAAAAAAAATAATTAATTTCATTCCATCTTAAATCTATATTCTTCTAGAAAGAAAAAGAGCAATTTAAAGCAATTTATACAGCTCAATTTTAATATTTTTTCCCTAAAGAACTTCAGAAGTTTTTTTTAAAAACATTTGCTGCACAGTAAGCGTGGCAAAAAATAAAAATGAATAATTTCATATAACAGTAAAATATTATTTGTATAATATAAAACATTTTTGCAATAATTATGCATTAATTATCAATTAATAAATAATGCATTTAACTTTATTGCGAATATAATTTTATAAAATTTTAAAAATGTAGAAAATAAATTGTATGCCAAATCTAAATTTATGATCGATATTTTTCCTTTATACAATAACAAAATTTTTAGTTGAACACTTCATTCATGCATTTTTATTTCCAATTATGTATAATAATTTGAAGTGTTGCATAATTAAGTTCTGGCTTTAGCAATAACTATGATTTAGTTTACAAGTAAGTTAAGTTTACAAGTAAGTTAAGTTTACAAGTATGTCTGCATAGCGTGGATATATATAGACAAATTAAATTATTTATAATCAAATCTCTCTCTTTTGTGTTAAATTTCGGATATAATATCATAATTTCATTTTCCAAGTATTTTCTGAATATGATATTTTTGTTTAATTTTTATTGAATATTTAATTATGATTAAAAATTTTGACGGACATGTATTAAATGCATATTGAAATATATGAAAATTAGCTTTATTTATTATTATATGGTCAATTTTGCATATTATGTCAAATTCAATTGGACTCTACATATTAAAGACAATACAATTCTTGGGGAAGCTGAACTAAACTGTTGGATGAAGACCAGAATTGTAACTATTTAGAGACATTTACGGACCACAGTTATAACCATTTAGTGCCATGTAAATAATTTTCAGGAAGTTTAAGAAAATGATTAAAATTCTAAGCTGATTTTTAATATCTTTTCTTTGACATAAATGCAGTCTTCAAAATGAACATAAAGCCAAGAAAAATGTTGCAATATCAATAAAATTAGGAGAGACTATATGGATAAAATCTAAATATGTTCTCAAATTTTACTCTACCCTTGTTCGATTATAAGTTTAAGCAATGTGATCTTTTCAACTAACAACAAAACATTGTGTTCTTCCCACAATTTCCAGTGAATGCTTATATACTAGTGTTTAATTGTATGTAAGCATTCACTGAAAATTGTATAAAATTCTACCAATAATTGCTTGAAACATCGTGTATAAATGTAGATTACCACGATAACTATAAGTAGCAATTTTATTTACTTATTTTTAAAAATTGTAAATGTAATCAATATTGTTCCTTCTTTGTAACTAAAATATTGCATTTCTAAACAAGTATATTTCATCTGCTTCATCCAAATGGAATTTAAAACAGTGAAACATGTGAAAATAAAGAATTAAGAGATTGTTAAAAAAATAAAATTGAAACTTGTGCACTTAAAATCACGGCTCTTTCTCTATTTAAAATCACACCTTCATAAAATTTTGAATCAAGGTTTCAAGTGATGCAATTTTATATCTCTCTTTAAGTTACGATATAATGTTACTATTTTATTAAACATGTGATACATATTATAAAAACAATGAGATAAAAATATTTATCTAATAAATTAATTCGAAATACAAAAATAACTCACCTGTTAGCCAAAAATTTGTTCAATTTTCCAAAGGATATGCGAGTAAAATATGATATTAAGCCTTTTGAGCGCAGAACTGTTTCGTGACCTACCTGCGAGCTTTATTATTTCCTATCCCTTTATCTCGTGCCACAAAAGGCACAAATGTTATCGTTTAAGGGACTTTATTGATCACACACAAAATCTCTTTATCTATCTCTTTCTGATAGCATTCTTGAAAATATTAAATTGGGAGATAATAAACGAAAACATCAGCCTTCGCCTACGCCTGTACTTTTTCTTCACTCTTAACTTTTTTTACAAAAAGTATCTTCATTAATATTTAGTATAATTTTTTTTTTCATTTTGCCAAAAAATTTGAAAGAAATTACGTCAGCAGGAAAACAATAAAGGTATCTGGTTAATTAAGTTACATGTAAGATTTTTTTTTAAATTTTAGCTCGAATTTTATATGCAGAACTTTTACAAAATGGATTTTTATATTTTTTTTTCTAAATAATTTTGGACAGTTGCATAGAAAATTACAGATATATATTTGTTTTTTGCAAATTTTTATATTTAATTTCCTATAATTATTTTAAATGCATTTTTTAATTTTACCAAAATTTTATATTTATGCTTTAACCCAGTTATTCATTAATTATTTTTTTTTCATATCAATTTCATGATTTTATTTTATTTAGTTTACGTAGTTTTTATTGTTGTTGTTTAGATATTATCTCTTGAATAAAGACTTGGAAAAAAGATAGCGTTTTACTCTATCTTTTGAGTAATTTTGAAAAGACTCTCTAGCCAGTTCCCTGCTCTGGGAAGGAATAAATTTGCACCAACCTCATTCATGCATTTCCTAGTTTTTCTGTTATTTTAATCTGTTCCGCTTCATTAACTTTATATATTTTTAAACTTAATTTTAACATTTCCATTTTATAATTATTAATTTATTATTGTTTAATAATGATCTTTCATATTTTTGACTTTTAATATTAAATATTTATTAATTCTTTTTCTAATTTTATTGTAAAAATTATTTTTTATATGCAGTTATACTATTTATCTATACCTATGTATAGGTTAAATTTAAAAAAATTACTAAACTGATTTAACAAAATAAAACAATGTAAAAACTCTTAGAAATTTTATAACTATGAAGTAAAATAATTAAACAATTATTTAAATTGCTCACATAAAAAAATTTGGAATTTTTTTTTTTTTTTTTTTTTTTTTTTTTTTATAAAAACAAGATGAATTATTTAGAAAAACAAAGGAAAATGATTGTAGTAATAGTATAATAACTAAAAATGAAAATTAGAAACAGAAGAAGTGGAAAGAAAAGAATAAAAAATATTCAGAAGCAATGAAAATTAAATTTGACCCTTTTGAATGTAAGCCGAAATCCTTAAAATAAGATTTAAAAAAATAAATAAATAATAAAAAAAAATTAATATTATATTATGACTGTCTTGTATCTACTATATAAGCAATACAGCACACAACTTAGACAAGTTTCTTATTTAAATCCATTTTTTACTTAACATGATAGTATAATTATGCATTTTATTATTTTATTCATATCAGTATATTTTCCACTTATCATATCATTATTCATATCTTACCACTTATCATTATTCATATCAGTATATGTATCAAGAATACATTTCCATTTTTGTAAAATACATTTTAAAATTTTTCCACGAAATTTCTTTTTGCATTTTACCAAAACCTTGCTGAGGGGCCAAAAGTAGCGTTTTCCTAGAGGTTGCATAAAAATTGATCGCTGTTCGCTGAGTCAATGGATTTTTCCTGGAGGGAGAACTGTAGTCTGTTAAGGTAAGCCGCGACAGCTACTTTACTTCCTTACAACTTCTGATTTCATTATATTAAAATGGTTTCTGGAGTTAACTCTATTATTTCACGAAAGCTTAACTCACAAGTCATCAGAAAACTCCCTGAAGGAAAATAGAACTTGAAATTGTTTTGTTTCAATATAAAAACAAAACGTGGAGAATATTTACATTTTAAATTTATTTATGCAGATTCATATTTACCTTAAAATTTAGTAATAAAAATGCAAATTAATAGCAAAAATAATGAAAAAAATTTAAAATTCGAATAAAAAATATCCTTTCTCATGAGGGTCTGAAATTGGACAAGTGTGTTTCGATAGTGCAGCAAATAAATCCTGAGTGAATCTGAACCCGTGCCCTTAGAAAGCAGAAATACATTAATACAATAACATGTAAATTAATGAGTATAATGTTTGAAAAGAATTAATTTTAAACACGCTGGCATGCATGTGCATATATCTAGATTTAAATATTTTACAGTCGAACAGAATTTAAAGTACGCAGTATTTCTATTTCTTTAGTCACTAAGTGACACAATAATCTCAAATTCTAAGTACAAAAAATGCGAAGGTAATAGGGTCACGTGATAATCTTTCAAAATATTCAATAATAGAAGTATACAAAGTATTGGTTGGCTGATTCTTTTTAAAATTATGAATCCTGGAACAAAAGCATTACTAATTCAAAGGATCAGAAATTTCACTTGTATTTTTCTGTTATATATATATATATATATATATATATATATATATATATATATATATATATATAATCTTGTCAATGACGATGTATCAGAAATAAAGAAAATTAGTTTTTTAAGTCCTTTATTCACAGTTCTTAAGGCAAAAAACATTTACAGTTTCCATTATACAAAGTAGAAACAAGACCACGATTTTCAAAGTTGTTTACCCTGACGTATGATTTCTTTCTTCGATCTCAACTAGCTGCTTGATTGAAGGTGACATTTATACCTCTTCGACGAAGGCCCTAAAGTTTCCAAAACATTCCTACCGTAACCCTAGGGTAACTCGGTTCCCGTCGATCCTATCGGTTAGAAGCTTGAAGAAGGCTAACTTAGTTTTTGTCGTCAAATGCAGGATGTCATCAAAAATGTCACCAAATATCGTCAAATTCTCTTATTCTCCCAAACTATTCCTCAGCTCCTTAAATTACTATTTATAATGAACAATCGTTGTTTAGACTCTAATTTCTCGAATCAAGATATAATAAGACAATATAACAATTAGTTAAACAGAAATGTAAGAGACATATTCCAATATTTAAGCTTTTTGTAACACAGCCTCTTCTTAAAGACTGAACATCTTGGTCAGCGCAATCCCTAAGAACAGGCTAATCTACTAAGTATCATTGTAATATATGGTCAGTCTAAGAAAGTGTACAATTTTAGTCTTAGAAGACGGTGCGAATCTATATCACAACTCCGTTAAGGAATTTCTTAGTACTGTATACGATCTTTCCCATCATGCTAATAACTTGGATGACAAAACTTTACAACTCTGTGGATTCCAAAACTAAACTTTATCATCTTCTTTATACATCCAATCGGTGATTTGCGCAATAGCTTTGAGTGAGATGGTCCTCTGTCCTGAATGTTACTTCCGGTTTTTGAATTTTATATCATAGCGGTTCTTCTTGCATTCCATGATACTGTTGATATTTTTGAGAATAAATGATGCGCAATCTCAAACGAAGATATTCAATTTGCAAGATCCTCAAGATATTTAATTTGCAAGATAGAAACATCTTGTTTCCACCCAAACAGGAAATAGCATGGCAATCTTAAATATCTTCCGTATAGTTTGTGGTAAAATGTAAAAACGGCAGTTTAGTGAATTGCACTCAAATGAGTTAAGAGAAAGCGAGATAATTTCTTATAAAAATCTTATTGCTTCTGTGATACAAATATAGAGAGGAAACTTAGGATCGTCCGACTAAACCTCTTTACCATTCTTTTCGATTGGGATATAGAGGTGTCGTGCGAGATTTCTCCTCTTCACATTTCATAGTTTTTCGAAAACTGTAGAACAGAAATATCACGCTTGGTCAGAGTGGATGATAATGAGTTCGCCAAATCTGGAAATTGAACTCTCTACTTGTAATTCCATGACAGTAATAGCTTTTTGTTCCAGAATATGCCTCTAGTCATTTATTAAATTAGCCCATGTCAACCATGATGTACTTGTTGCCTTTGTCAGTTGAAGGAAGACAGACTAAGAGGTTAAGACCCATTTTCTTAAAAGGTGCTCTGACATTGTACTTTTGTAACCTTCCTCTTCCTTGAGTCACTTGATCCTGGCATAAAGCACATTCGTTACAAGACTTTTTAACACCGCGAGGTGAACGGCCCCGCCATTGTAAGGAATTTCAACGTCGACCGCGTAATTTCTCTTTTGGCAGGACATTCAATAAATAGTGAACCATATATATATATATATATATATATATATATAAAGGACAAAAGCGAAAAACTCCCAAACACCCACCCAGACAGATATACAAGCAGAAAGAAGAAGCGCAACATTCATATTTCTATGTTTAACAGTGATTATGTTCGAATTTGTGAATTAATGTTTAGTAGAGTGCTGTTCAACCTTTAGGCCAAGATGATCCTGCTTTTCAGAAGTTGGTGACTATTTCAGAATAACGAAAAAAAAAGATCCTTATTCTGGATCTTCATTATTTTAAAGTGGAAGCCAATAAACTACTGTGAAATCTCTCTAAAACATTTGACACTCGGAATTATGGTAATAAAAGTTGCCATTAGAAAGTTTAGACATAACCGGATTCTAAACGACGATGAATCAGGCAGTTTTTTAGATGTGGGGATTTCCATATCTTATCCCAATTTCTTTTTGAAGTGAAATGGTAATACGCTATTCCTTGACACAAATAGGTTTTCTTCTTACAGCTTATGTAAGCTCCAATATTGGTTTTATATTGTAATTCATTAGTTGGCTTTCTGGCGTTACGATCACACCACAGATTAAGAGAATCAGAAATTACTTTACAAATGACCTAAAAGATAAATTTCTCCTCCGATTTGTTGCCATGTAGGCAATTTTGTGGACATGGCCTTCAAGACAACACATTCGCATTAACTTGAGATGTTCCATTATCGTAACAGGTTTTCATGTTATATTCTTGTACATTCAGAATCCATATTGCTTTCAAGGACTTTAAGCTGAGCTGGCAGCCGAATGGTTAGCGCTCTTGCCTTCGGTTCAAGAGTTCGTGGGTTCGAATCCCACCTTGGGCATGGATGTTTGTAGTGGTTCGGAATCCACTTTAAGCCGTAGGTCCCGGTCTAATTAGCCCTCGTGTGCAAAAAATGACCGTTGAGCGACAAACAAACAAACAAACATCAAGGACTTTAAAATTCAAGAGCCCAGTCAAGGAAGATTTATCCGTTCTCAGAAGAAATTTCCTTTAATATGCATAGCAATAGAAATGTTCTAAGACTTTTTCTGTCACGAACAGCTTATTTTTGGTTATATATTTCTGTTCAGGCTTTGACAGGCTTTTATTAAATAAACAATGCCACGTTCGCGTTTAGTTCCAGGAAAAGAACCACTCGAATGTCTTCGCTACTATAGGAACCGTATTTAAAACAAAGGTCTCTTCTGAATTAGGATATGTCATAATTGTATCAGATGTTAAGTGCTCTTCAACTGTTGAAACGCATTCTTACAATTTAAAGTTCACTAGAATTTTTAGTTTCCTGAGGTTGTTATAAAGATTTTGCAGGCACAATTTTTCACTAATACGTGTGTAGCCCAGAAAACTTCTTAGTCCATGTAAGTATTTCAGTTGAGGCCGTTTTAGTACAGCGTAGACTTCTCTGGATTGGTGCGAATATTATCTTATGAAACAATATATCCGAGTTATCTGACTTCTTTACAAAAAGGTTGCACTTGGATGGGCTAGGCTTTAGATTGACTTCTCTTATTTTTAAACAAAAACCTTTCCTGATTCTATCCAAATGTTCATTAAAATCTGACCAAAAATTATGTCGCAAAAATAAACAAAGTGAAATTCTTATGAGAGTTCACACAGCACAGTCTCCTTAAAGTTCTTGAATATTGTTGGAAAGTTGCAAATATCGTACGACACAATTTTAAATTGGAACAATTTTTTAGTTCATTATGGAAATCCACATGCTTCCAGAGTGAGTGTCTAAAGTATTGTCAATACTTAAGAGAGGATAGCTGTCCTTGTCATTATGTTATACAGTTTTCTGGAATCCACACAAAGAGTGGTGAATCCATCCTTCTTACAACTGGTATATTTAATGATGCCTAGAAGTTAGAGGAGATTAAATTTTCTTCGATATCTAGTAGAAGTTTTCTGACCACCTCATTCTTTTTACCAATGGAAGTCTTTATGGTGGTTGTTTTACTGGGGCATTGTTTTCAGTACTGATTCTGCGTTTTTTCTGCTTCATATGTCCAATAGATTTGATGAAGACATTATCTCAAAATTCTTCAATTAGCCTGGGTGTAGCAATTTTACGAGCTTTTTCAAGCCTTGCATCCTTAACAATTTGTCCATCAAGCCTTCTACTGACTTATCTGAAAGATTTTCAGCCTTCTTGATGATTATGGCAGGTCTGATCAATGTTGTTTCTTTGTCTTTTCTAATGATCCCCCTTTTCACGGAGATTGGCAAACTTAATAAGCACAATATCTTGATGGAAACGCACAAGAGCAGCACTGACTAAAACATCTTTCGTAATGGAAATAGAAGATGGGAAATCCGTTCATACCCAATCTGAAACCTTCCTTATCCCTGGTAGTTCGCTCTGCTACTCATTCCAATCAGAGTGCTAGATTTATGTCTTCCAGAGCGACTGTTCTTTTTGTTCGAAGCTCTTCGGGTTTCATATCGAACAATGACTGTTTATTTCTGTCACTACGGGCCTTAATTTTGTCCAAATTGGGACAGAAGTTAAATTTCTTTACGAAGTTCAGTCCAAATATACAATTGTCAATGATGTCAGCAACACAAACCATGTCCTCAAAAATGCTAAAATTGAAGGAAATGGATGCCTATCACATGGTAACTTTCCATGAGCAAAGATTTGGTCCCAACTTACAATGTATAGTGAAACGAAAACTCTCTTATAGGGAATGTTGACATTAAAGTTCCGTGCTTCATGCGTTCAGACAATCATCCACTAGTTCCACTGTCGACTATCATAAAACAGGCGTCTGATGATGGTGCTAATTCTATCACCAACAACCGCAACACGATAGTTTCAGCAATTAATATGATCTTATTATCAAAGCATACCGATAACTTCGTCATATCTAGCTCAGAATTTAGCTCTACCAGTAAGATGAAAGAGAAAAGCAGGGATTAAGTAGGCAACCCCGTCAATACTAGACCTGCCATTTCACAAAGTATTTTTTCACTTAAAGGATATTGGGACCATGATCTATTTAATGTGCCCCAGCCTCCTAAAGGTACTGTAGCACCAACATCTTCCCTGGACCAAGCCCAGAATCTTCCTTTAGAGAAAACGATGCCCTTCGGTTAATTCGGTCTTCTTGATCATTATCTATGATGACGCCTAACCAACCACAGTGGCCAATTATTATGTTAGCTTGAAAATTATCACCAAATTTAAAGTAATCTTAAACAGCTTTTGTTACACTAAAAAAATTTCCTGTTAACTTCCACATGGATTTATTGAACACCAACTATTACGAGTACAATCAATACAGCTCATAAAGTTTAGTGAACAGTAAATCGAAATGATAGTGCTTAAGACAGCTTCTTATTTGGGAATTTTTTTGCTACAGTACAGTTTCAAGAACACATGTCGGAAAGACACGTAGTTTCTTTCTATATTTTTAACACATAATTTGCAAACATTTTAATTAATGAATTCATTCCTATATTCTTAATTTATCTTGAAATTATATATAACATGTACTATAACTCATAAAATTTACATATAACTAATAAAACTTACATAGCTCATAAAATACGAAATGCATATAAATTTGATTTTTATATTTTAAGGCACAAATATAAATACAAACGTATGTAAAACACATGTACGCTTGATTTAATTAATTAAATTTAACACAATGTAAAACATAGTTCTCACATTAAATTAGAGTGAAAAGAGATGCAAAAATGATATCAAAAAAGGACGGTTTGTTTTGAAATGTGCTTCTGTATTGTTCGTCTTCGTCATCATTTTTATCGTAGATTCGGGTTGAACGTGACGTGTTAGGGCATCAATTATTTTTGAACTTTTGGGGATTTTTTCCTATTAAAGTTCTTATTTCTGATTCTTAGATTGAGAAAAAATGTCACATACACTTAAGTATCGTACTACTTAAGAGGAAACCAGTCTCACAAATCACAGCGTAAACTAATAAAAGCATCACACAAATTAAAACATGGATATAAAAGACATGATCATATCGATACTAACATTCAATTTTTTTTTATCAGCCGGCCTAAGGCCGAGTGCTTAACATCCCTAAATCCGGCACAGGAGCCGTATAATCCAGGATTCCAAATTCTAAATTTTTTTGGCAATGAAGAAATGTTGCCTAGATGACGTATCATAACATCGCGATGGCGTAAATATTAGGATTACCAAAATAGAATTTTCTGCACAATTCTTATAAGTCTCCATATGTATGACATACTAAAAAATGAAGTTGCCAGATATATAAGAAAATCCGTCAAAAAAAATCGCCAATCTCAGAATTTGACGTCAAGGATTATACTGCACCTGTGCCCTAATTCCTGAGATGTTAGTCATGGGTTCGAATCCCAGTTCGGGCAAGGTTGTTTCTTTTTCTCTGCGTTTCTCATTTCTTTCCTCTGAGATAATGATGCTGGTTGTGCTACTCATCTCCGTGATTTTATTCCAGGTGATCACTGGTTAACTTTAAATGAGTAGCAATTTATGGCTTTGTTGTGACAAAGAGTACCCTATGTAAAAAATGTTCAATTTATGACAAACGTTGCGATTTTAAGAAATTTTATGAAAAACGTATCACTTCATAATTTGAGCCTTTAACAACTCTAAAAATTCTATTGTAAACAACTATTCCTAACTAAAAATAGGAATTTAAAATTTTTTACTTAAAAAAAAAAAAAAAACCCTTTTTATTAGTTTGAGTACGATCATTAATCCAAAATCGCAAATTATTTTCATTGATGGTGTTCCCATGTTGCCATTTTTTATTGTTCTTGTTTTGTGATATTTAAATTTTAATGCATATAACTAACACAGGAAGAAGAATCGAATACGTGAACAACATATATATATTTATGTATTATATATATATATATATATATATATATATATATATATATATATATATTTATTATTTATATATATATATATATATATATATATATATATATATATATATATATATATATATATATATATATATATATACATATGATGTTGACCAAAAAATACTATTATGTACAGCTGCAAATATAATGAAATTTTAAAATACTTTTATACATATTTATAGCAAATGGAAAAGAAATTTTATTTGTTCTCTAAATTTTTTAGAGATAAAAAAAAATTATTATATATTTTAATTTGCATAATCTGGCCACAATATCTTGTACTCGTTAAGCTTATATGGACAGTATGATTCCCTAGTTTGTGAGTTATGCATTGTGTTCATCAAGTTGTCCAATAGGGAAAAATCTTTAAAATAAAGGGATAGAACTGATTAGGCTAAGGGAATTTATTTTAGTATTCAGATTCAAAATTTCATTACACTGTGCAACTCAATTTAATCAGGGCACTTATTCGAAAAATTCAATTTTGTTTCTAGATTTTAATATTTGTTTATTTTTTAAATATCAAAAAATACTTTGGCTAATTTTTTCGTTTAATCACGTGCAAGACGTTTTCCCTTTCCATTTACGAAAAAAATCCCCATTATTTTACGTTTTGAGATTCAATCTGTATATTACGTCTGAGAGTCGTTTCTGGTTAGACTGTATTGTTCTTTTATGCAAAGGCTATCTTGTGAGATGTGAAATGGGAATAGAACGCGAAATATAAAGTTGTGTTTATTTTGAAATAATCATCATTATTATCACTATGGATTCGAAGGATATCAAAAATGACTGGATTACGTTCATAAATACTAGAAGTAAGTGAAAAACAAGGAAAGTGATTTCCAAATTTATGCTTTAACAAACTTATATCTAAAGTGTAATCAGCGTTATATACTAAATCTTGTTCATTGATTTTTTCATAAACTTCGTAAACCTCCAAATAAGTGAATTATTTGTGTAATAGAATAAGTGTAATATATATTATTTGTGTAAAAGTTAAGTAATTTTGTTTATGAATGAATTTATTTGATCGTTTTATAAGCTTATATGCTTACAATTTTACCACGGTAACTTCATAAATGGAATGAAGTAAAAATTGTGTAGAAATGTGAACTACTTTAAGTATGAGGGATCTATGGTGAAAAATTTACGTTCTACACATAAAGAATGTTATATTTTTAACTAACTTGATTTAGTCACCTTTACTTATTCAAGATAGCTTATTTGTCGGTAATTAATAAGGTGTAGAAAATTGACTAGCTTTTATTGATTCTTAGAACTACAAATATTTTCCTCTTAAAATTTCCCTTTTTTACTGCTGTTACTTATTTCATATTTAACACCCTAAATAGTTCACATACGTAGGTCTCTCTTTTACAGATTAGTGCTGTATGAAAATTTCATTCATCGAATTAGTTTAATGTCTAATTTTTTTCCCTTGCATTCATGGATTTATATCCAATGATTAATTATCGCTTAAATTAATTTAACTAACATATCTAATTTCTTCAGTGATGTTTCTTGATATTTATATGTCAAAATTCGTAATGCTTGAAAAACTTTGAAAAAAATTAAAATATTATTTAATTTATTGTAATAATAATAAAATTAATCCTTCAATTTCTTTTAATTTGAAAAATTACCCTGCAGTATTTATGTAATTTTTGTGTATAAACTTTTTCTTGACTAGCATTTTCAAGCTATTAGAAAAAAAGTAACAGCTTTTTGGAGATCTGTTACTTTTCTTCTAATAGTTATAAAAATCTATGAAAGCTTATGAAAAATTAATTTTTTTCTATGTATCCTGATTGAGTTACCTTAAATTTTCCTAAATAACTTTTTTTCTATGTTATTAAGATGTAGAAAATTCAATAGCATATATTGCTCTTTATATATGAGAATATTTTACTTTTAAAAAGTAATTTACTTTGTAACCTGAAACTTGTTGTTTATTTCATAGCTTACTATTATAAAGATGTCAAATAAATAAGTCTATCTTTCCAGATTTATTCTGAATTTAAAGTTGATCCATTTAATTGATTAGATGACTAAATATTTTTCCTTTCATTTTTATTGTACATGTCAATATACATATAACTTAATTTCATGAATGCATCCAGTTTTTTAAGTTATATTTAGGTATTCTTTATATGTAGAATTTGTTGTTGAAATAATATAAAGAAAATTTAAACTTTACTTGAATATGATAACAAAATTTATTTTTCAACAGCCTGTTTAAAAATATATAATTTTCTATTTTTATGTGTAACCTTTTTTTGTCTTAATTTTTTCATGAATAGCAGTTTTAACTAAAGGCGTACTTTGCAATACCTTATTACTTTTTTCTAGCAGCTATAAGTAACTGTGAAAGTTATATGAAACCTTAAGCTATGAGCTTAGTACTAAAGAACAATACAAAATTGAATTATTTCAAAATGTAGAAGTTAAATAAAACAAATATTATGGAAGTTAAATAAAATCCATTTTTGACATATTTAATTAAAATACTGTTTAGATTTTTAATTAATTTGTTTTTCTAATGTTTAGTTATTACTATAGCTAATAATTTAATTGAACATTGGATAGAATATGTAAATATTGTGTATTTAACAGGTTATCTCAATAATATTTGCCTTTTGTGACTAATTACATACAACTAGTGATTTTGTTTCAGTATTTTTGTTATTAATTTTTACTGATTGTAAAAGCCTAGTTGCCTAGTAGTAGCACTTCGCATTCCCAAGGCACTTGTCTGAGGTTTGATCCTCGGGTTTGGCAAGATCGACTCAGTCTTTCATCCCTTCAATGGATCAATAAAACTGAGTACCAAGCATGCTTGAAAACTAAACACTGGGTGTTTTATCTTTAGGCTGAACATCTAACTGGCATGTTTTCTTTGCATCCCAGAGCCTTCAGTCATGAAAACAGCTATGGGCACTGTAGGCTTTGGTCCCCATATGGGCTATTTGGCTACTGAGTTTAGTTGTAGATTGTAAAAGCCATCTTAATGTGATAAAAATGATATCTCAAAGATGATCAATGTATCATAAATTTTATTCAAATTATTTAAACATGTTAATAATCTTAATAATATTTGGTTGCCATAGGTTTAGTGCCGATAAATAAATGTAAAATTGCTACTGCTGTTTTAATACCTGAATATATGGTTATTAAAAAGTACATTAATGTTAAATTACATTTTGTTAAATTAATTACTTGTAAAGTAATGCTTTACAAGCTTGTAGCCTTTTGTTACTATATTTTCACTTACTTTGTATTTTAAAGTGAAGGAATCTGAAAATGGCTCAAAGCTTTCATCTCATAGAAAACAACCATGTCATGCAATGCAACTTCCTGCTGAAGGTATTTTATTTATGAATTTTTAATTTTAACTAAATAATCTTTCATATTTTTGTTGAAAATGATTAGTTAATAACATTGGTTCTTGTATGTTATTCTCTTGACCATTTCCACCAACAAAATGCATCTCCAATGTTGTAGTTATCATCCCAGCTGAGTTACTTCACAAGTTTATTTTTATTAAACTGTGCAAGTTTTGAATGTATGATTATATTTTCTGATAAAATAATAGAAAATTTCTATAGCTATGTTTCAATGAAGATACACATTTACTATCCTGTTCTATTTTTCTTTCTTTAAAAAAATTAATCACCTGTCAGCTAGTTGGAGTTATATAAAATGAGGCAATTATTTTTGATTTTAAGTTGCTATATTTGGAAACATTGTTTTGATTAAAAAGGTCAATGGGCAATGCATAAATACCATATTAAAATCAAATTGTTTTTATATTCATTTTATTTAAATTTGTTCAAATTACATAGTTTAAATCAGAAAGAATATAGATTTTTGGTGAATACTTTTAAATCTTAAGAATTATATTTGCAATTACAATTTAAATAATCTGAACAAAAATCATCCTTCCTTTTAAATTGAAGTGTCAAAGAATTTTAGCAAATAATGATTATTCAAATAAAATTGTTTATTTTGAGGATACAGTTTTTTAAATAAATCATTTGATGACTTTTATAGTAATTCCTAAAATGTAAAATTCATTTCAAATAGTAACTACCTCTCATATGAAAAAAATTGGAACATATTAAAGTACTAAAGAGTTATTGTTTATTTCGGGATAAGTGCTGTATATCCACAGGATGCCAAATTCTGAGTTTCTTGATTTTTTGACAGATTTTCTTTTTTATCTGGCAACCTGGTTTTTATTATATCATGCAGATGAAGACCAATAAGAAATATGTTGAAAATTCAGTTTTGACAACCCTAATGTTTACGTCATCACAATGAAACTTAGAATATTTTGTTCCATTTTAGCATTCTAAAAATCTTATTAGTTCAAAAATATATGTTTACACTCTTTATTTATCTGGTTTAAATTTAATATTTAGATATGTAAAAATTTTCAAATACAAATTTATCATGTCACAATTACAACATATTGGGACAACATCACATCACAATTACGTCATCTTGGGAACATTTCGTCATCACCAAAAACAAAAAAAAATTCAAAATTTGAGTTCCTTGATTATATAGCACCTGCACCTTATTTCTTTCTACACCACTATTGGACAAAAAAAAGTACTTTAGCAATGAATAGTTTTCTAGATTTAAATTCATTAATTTGACCTGAAATTTGGAATAAAATAAATCACATTTACTGAAGTACCAATAATTTTATGATGCTGTTCTTTCTTTATTTATCTAAAGTTAAGTGATGTAGATAATGTCAATAAATAATTTATTTATGTTAGTATGATCTAACTATTATTGATATTGAAAAAGTAACCAAAGAGCTATAAACTAAAGAATCAACTTAATCATGTAGGTAAATATGTTTTTACTATGATTGAATTAAGCATTTAAATTCAAATTAAACTTGAGTGAAAGCTTATATAGCATAGCTGGCAAATGAATAATCTCTGCTTTATTATTCTGCTTTGGAATCAATGGTTTTAACTGTTATGTTGGGCATAAATATTTGTAGTGATTTGGAACTCAGTTTGACATGTAGGGCTTTATCAGTGTAAGTGGTGGTTAGAATATGATTTATTGAAACGTAATTAGATGTTAAACAGTTAAAACAAAAATTTAAAAAAAAAAAACCCTTATGTTAGTGGATAATTTAATTGAGACTTCATCAAAATTTATATTATAATAAGTTAATGTATTTTTTTTATCAGATTTTGTCCCATGGCCTTATTTTAATAGTCGTGAGTTCATTTCCTATATCAGGTAGAGATGTCTAATGATTTAAAATAATTTAAAACTAAGCTCTGGTCAGTTTGTCTCTTATGTTTAAGAAATGATTGAAGAAGAGATGTGCAGTAAACAAAATAAAGCTGAAAATAAATTTGCAATCTCCATTTACTTTTATTATTTTTTTAATTCAATTATTTTTAACTTTTAATCTAGCTAAGAATAATTTTTGTGGAATATTAGGTAAAATTCATGGTGGCAGTACTGGTTTGCTATAATTTTCAATTTTCACGATAAGTCCTGTACAATTATTTCATCAATGTAAATTACTGCACAGTGTCTGGATTACAAATTTCCAATGATACTCAATGTTGAAATTTGAATACCATAATCTTGCACTATTTTCAATTTCAAATATTGAAATTTTGAATATTTCATTATATTTCCTTACTACAGAAATATTACAAAACTAGAAACTTAATTACACATATTTTACAAAGATTAGTTATTACAAAACATAAAATAATTCTAAAAATCAATACTACTTTTAAAAATCTGCCCATAAAAAAATATGTGATCATTTTAATTAAAAAAATAATGCAAATCCTTTAAAATATACTGTAAATAACAACACCAAGTTCAAATATTGCACTGTAAATTTAAATCAGTATTATAAATAACACACATTTTTATTCATTCCATTCTCAAATTTCCATTTAAGTGAGCAGTGGTATTCATCTTCAAAAATAATTTGTTGCAATGCAGTCTAACATAAAATGACAACCAGACAATAAATCTAAATGATTAATGCAAATAAAATATATTTTTATGAGAATTTAGACTTCCATTTAACTGGGCAATGGTGTTCAAATTACATTAGATTTAAAGGATTCCATTAAAAAAAACATAGCACTGCAACCATAGGTCTATTGCACTATACTTAAAAATAAAGCTCTTATTTGAAGAGACCAGTGACTGAAACACAGTTCACCAAATATTTAATCAGTATATTTTGCAGCATCCAAGGTGCTATTGAATGCTGGCCCAAGTGTTCAAATCTGTGTGTGAAAAAAGTTTCACATTTACAAAGAATATGTAATGAAGTTTCTCTCATACATTGACAACCCCTGCAAGTAGTTCATCTGATACTATTATGGTGAGATGTCTTTTAAGGGGACAGTGTCCTGTAAGAAGTCCCACTGCTCTCCTTAAACAATTTCTTCTGATCTTTAATAACTCTTTTATTCTTTTATTAGGACATGTACTATTTAATAGTTTTGTTTGTCTTTGATCACTGGTATTATACCAGTTTAAAAACTGTTGTTTCATGAAGAGATTGAAATCACAGCTTCTAATTAAGTTTGTGTAAAATACTTGGCACTGGTTCAGCATCAAAAAAAAAAAAAAAAAAAAAAAAAAATTCAATTGTTGATCCATCCCTTGCCAACTCATCTGCTAACTCATTGCCAGGAACATCAGATTGCCCGTGCATCTACATTAAAGTAAAGGAATTATTGTTAACCAATATGCTCACAGTAAGTTAGCATTCCCAGACCAAAGCAGAAGTTAAAGTAGTCTTTTGTGAAGCCAGTTATACAGCTTGAATGTCAGATCAGATAATTATTCTTTTACAAAAATAGTTTCTGCCCAAGCATATTCTATTGCACATGAGAATGTCTAAGGCTTCTTCGAAAACAAATGCATGTTTTCCCAAAGAGAATGGTATCTTTGTACCATCAGCTATGCAACAAATACCAGATCCAGTGTTGGAGTTAATTTTTGAGCCATCTTTGTATCAGTAAGTACATTTTATGAGTGACAACATTATTCCAATCATCTCGTAAAAGAAAGTTGATTCTACAAAGCTTATCAAAAGCATATTTAAAAATCATGTAATCAGTAATCATATTTACAAAAAGATGACTAGTTAGATCAGTATTAAGGTTTCCCCAAGATAAAAATCTGCAGTAATCCTTTGCTGACCTGCATTTTTAAGCCTTTTCATGTAAATTATAGCTTTTGCTTCAATATGCATGTAAAGTGGATATATATATACCAAGCAAAATCTCAAGTATAAAAATTGGAGTTGTTTTAATACACCCAGAGATATCTGCACAGAACCTTTGAAATTTTGTTAAATCTGTCTTAGCTGTTTCATTTCTGGTTCTAGGCCGCCAGACTACTGAGCCATAAGTTAAATGATCATAGTGTAAATCCCCAATCAGAATAATTGTTGGATTTAGAACCCAAGTTCTCTTCTAAATACATTTGTAAACAATCAGAAGGCCTTCTCTCTCTCTCTTTTAATACAAAAGTTTGAGATGCTTGTTTCAACTTTAGTTCATGTCAAAAAATACTCCTAAGAATTTCCCTTCTTTGGAGCAAGTTAATTTTTGACTGAAAAAGTTATCTTTTTTCAGATTAAGTTTCTTTTTCTAAGTGAAGGCAATCATATTAGTTTTTTGGGGATTCACAGAAAGGCTGATATTATTATACTAAGTCTCAACTCTTTTATGGGCATTAAACATGTTCTACATGATATTAGAGGTCATTTTGTGAAATTTACCTCTAACAATAACTAAATCATCTACATTCCCAATGGTGGTTATGCTTGTTTAAGACCTCTAGAAGGAAATCTACAACACAACACTACAAGATGGGTGAAGGAACCCTCCCTGTGGACAGTCAGCTTTGGCTTGGATCATCATATTTTCTTCTAACAAAACTGTTACTGAACAGGTTTTTGATCTAAAAACAGAGAGTGTCATTAATTCCCTTTCTAACAAGATATTGTAGAATAGTTTCAAAAGGTGCCTTATCAAAAGCACTTCAATATCCAAGAAAATAGCCAAAGCAAGTTTCTTAGCCTTAAAATTCTTCTCCAGATTGAAGGACAGCTTCTAGATTGCACTATTAGTAGATTTACTTGGTTGATATGCATATTGAGAGTCAGAAAATAACACCAAGCTAATTAATCCACAAAGTAAACTTATCTAATACAACTGTCTATCAGTTTCTCAGTTGCCTTTATAAGAAAAGTTGTTAAATTAATAGGTCTGCATCAGATGATAGGTTTGATTACTATGAAGTGAAATCCTTCCTGAATAGGAACGATTTCACCTCATAGTAATTATCTTTTCGTGTTTTAGGAATGAAAAGTGCTTTTATATTCCTCCAACTAATAAGTATATGGCCAAAGGCTGTTTATACTCTGAAGATTCTATAAAGAATTAGGTAATGTATTGGGCTCCATCAATAAGTAAACATGGTATAGTACCAACCATTCCTGATGATTTCCTGGTCGAAAGGACATTTTGTTCTATCATAAGTTATGATTTTTTGGCAACATCCTATTTATTCCACCATAATTTGATATAGAGTATGTGAAGGTTGAAGTTCCAATAATTTCTTTGATACCTGGGAAGTGAACTTTGAATAATTCAACTGGATCTCCCCCCCCTTCCAGATTTTGAAAACTTTATCATTTGTCGTTTTAAGGATGTTTAGACAGCACCAGCACTTTATTTCTTTCAACATTATGTAACAAGTCTTGCAGTAATAGACACAGTCTCACTGTTTGTACAATAATCTTGCCTGGGATTCTTTCAAAATTCCTCATAGCTTTATTATAAATGGTCAGTTCCAGCTTATATTTCTGCTATCTGCTACATATCATTCTTCTGAGCTCCATTCAAGAGTTTTCTATATTTATCCATAATTTGCTTAACTCTTTAAACCACCAAGAAATTAATGTTAGGGAACACAAATTACTGATCCTACAATTCTGATTAGCAGCTGATAGTGGAATTGTTTGTGACCCTTACTTTGAAGCAGTAGGTCCAGGGTTCAAATCCTGGTTCAGGCTGAAATGTTTCTTCCATCTTTCTTTGTATGTTTCTCTATTCTTTCACTTTTAAAGCACAGATAGGACACACACTGGGTACCCCACCATATAAGTTGTTATTGCTTTCATCCCTTTCAATGCTGAATGGATTAATCCTAAGATCAAACAGGCATTGAAAAAAAAATTGATACTATACTTGGAGAATAGTATATTGATCAATGGCCAACTCTAAATTTGCTAATAAAGATAATTTGCCAAAATCACCTTCCTTGATCATGACTTCTAGATCTTTTTTGTGGGCATGGATGTTTGTAGTGGTTCAGAATCCACTTTAAGCCGTAGGTCCCGGTCTAATTAGCCCTAGTGTGCAAAAAAAGACCGTTGAGTGACAAATGAAACGAAACTCGAAACTAGATCTTTTTTGTAGAAACCCCAGTTGGTATTTTTTGGATACCTAAGTACCACCCCTAGTTTGTTTGTCTGTAAAACAGAAAAACTATTTTGTTAAGGGTCAGGTAAGCATATTTTATTAGACCTTTTCTGATCATTTATAAACTTCACACTTTCTATTGCATTGAGTAAGGTCAATGACTTTTATTTTATTTACAATAATAAAAGAAGATTCATTACCTTTATTAAGGATAAATATGAGCTCTAGGAGTATAGATTGAGCTCTAGGAGAACCTCAACAAATTGCAACAGATGTAGATCTGTTGCAATCACTACTTCCATACATCATTGTAAGCATTTGTATCACATCCTATGATGAGTTTCTTACTCAAATTATTATGATCTAACATACTAACAATTTGCATATTGAATGTGTCTTTATCTTCAAAAGAAAAATATGGAGACATAAAGTTGATTTCATCTTTTTTCTGCTCTCTCTTAAACTGAAGGAATCATACGGAACATTTGAATTATAAAGCAGAGAGAAGAGTCTGTGTCTAATATGTAGAACACACGACTATATAGCTCAAGGTGAGGATGTGACAGGGAGACATTATAATACTCAAATTGACTTTATTTAAGCTGCTCAGAGAGAATCTGATTCTTTGAATTTGAGCAGAAATTATCTTCTTTTACCATCACCCTGAACTCTTTTGGACTTTTTGAATTTAAATATAACTCTTGATCTTATACAAAGAATTGCTATGAATAAAATAAGTTGTTCCCACTTAAGATTTTTTGCAATGAGATTTGCTATCCTGAAAATGAATAGTTGTTGCATTCATTGATGGTTCTATGTTGGCGAAAACACATGGTGTTGGAGCAGATATCAATAGGAAACTTAATGGTTCTTACTTCCCAATTGTACTACCTTTTACTACTTCTTTTGATGGTGAAGTAGAAGCTATTGCTATGGCTATTCAATAACAATTGATTCACAGCCACTCTTTTATACGAACTGTTATGTTATCAGTGCGCTTCAATCATTTATGAATAATAAAACTATGTCTTAAAGAAATTTAGAGTATAGACTCTTACTTGAGGCACTAGCACACAGAATTTCATTCCAGTGGATTCTGGCCCATTTTGCAATTACTAGCAATGAAAAAGCTGCGAAGGGAGCTTAGATAGAACAATATATAAATAGCCCTCTTTCTTTCGCACACGATTAAATTGATTATTAACCTTGCCTTTAAAAAAACATAAACAAGATATGATTCAATATGCAAGGATTAAGATAGGGAAGATTCTGTGGGAGGAGAGAACTGTTCCCAGTTTTCCAGATTGGACCAGTTAAAGACTGCGGTGACTTTAAAGAACTAACTGGACATGACTGCTTACAAGACCATCTCTATAGAGTTAAAGTGGTGAATTCCCTAAACAGTGTTTTGTGTGATTCTAATCAATCAGTGATTTTTGAACATTTAAGTACTGTATTTCCTCAGTATGAGGACATTGTCAAGAAGTATTGGAGGGCCTATGAACTAATGGCTTAATATCTAATGTTTGGCATTGTAAAATAAATAATTGATTTCATCTTTAATTCTTTGCAATACACAATATACTTTTTCAGCTAAATTGTACCCATTTATGTAATTAGCCAGAATGAGGGCATTTAGTTTACTGCTAACAGCAATACATGTTCTTGGTCTCAAACAACATTTATCATTAAAAGATGTTAAAACCTTGAATATCTGGGCCCAAAACAGAACCATTACAGGTCAATGTTTCCTGAATTAATACTATGTCAACCTCCCCTCTAGTCATCTTCTTGCTAAGAATAGCTGAAGCTGATTAACTTTGATCAACTATGATTGTGCTACTTTAATAATGCTTACTATTGCAGCATCCAAAGAAGGTAAAAAGAAGAACTGTTCCTCATGTGACCACAAGTAGGTGAGTTACATATATACTTGAATTTCCTGCAAACCTTTTTCTAATTTGCACTCAGATATATGAGATCTAGGCCTCAGGAATGTATCAGAACCAGTATCTAATTCTAGCTCTTCAATGCTAGGTAACACCTTTCCTTATTAAAATAAGGAAAGGATTTACTTACTTGAGAGAAAGTTACCTGATCTTCTGGCACTACTTTCATTTCTTCAATAGCATGGTTTTCCTTAAGATTCGGGTCCCAGAGGATTTTAAAAATCCCACACTCTAAACCAGTATTTGCACTATGATTAACTATTTTGATCACTTTTGTGCTTTAATATGAACCATGGAGATCCATCTAGAATGTGTCAATACTGATTTCTGCATAGTGTGCCATTCTAAAGACTTACACTCCAGAATGAGCGTATTAAGAGTTTCTGAAGGGTGGCAGGATCCTTGGTATGAATGTCCTTCATCTAGAAGGCTACTTTTATTGATTTAGGGAGTTCATAGGGATCCAGAATTCTGAGTCACTTACTCTCAAATAAACACTTATTATCATGGAAGACATCTTTAGTCCATTCCATGGTTTCAAGATCATCACAAAGGAGGATCAGTGCTCCAGATACTAAGATGAAAGCTACATATTTTGGCATATAATTTCTTATAAGTACCATATCTGTCTATGTAAAGATCTCCAGCTGTATGGAGTTAACGTCCTCCTTATTAAGCTTGATGGATAGAAATCTATCATTCACAATGGCTGCTTTATAGCTTTTAATAGCCTATGCAAAAGTCTCAGATTAATAATCCTCCTTGAGCTTCTTGGTTGTAGTCCCACTGAGAGAAGGGGTTTAAACCTGAGATCTAAGTTCTAGTTTCTTCCATTTTTCTGAGCAGTCTTCACCTGCTTTTTTTTCTGAGAACAACTGTAGTGTCTGGTCTAGTGGTAATTCCACTTCCCCTAAGCTAGATTGCTGGTGCTCTCTTTTGTATCATGATTCTATTGCTTTGGGACCATTTCGCTGTCTGATTGTTTAAGACTAAAAAGGTGCAACCAATTCTTTTTTGTTTTTCATCCATATGCTGACCATGGAACTAAAAGGGGTAATACAGCTCTCTGTATAGGTGCTAAGCAAACATGCTACAAGGTTTTATTTGATTTCTCAAGGTGCTTGTTATTGTTACTATAACTCTGCTGCTATTCATCTGCACTGAGCCTAACACTTTGGATTGGGTTACCTTCCTGTATTAGCCAAGTATATCTGCACAACCTTTGCACCATGCATGACCTTATCAGGAATCCAAAACAAGTTTAGGTTCCAGATGTTACACTACCTGTGCAACCTGTATACAACCACTTTCGGAATGGGATTTGTTAAGGGGTGCTCAACTTAAAAACATTCTGTTTCTATGTAATCTGCTGTAACTTATCTTCTTTAAAGATCTAACATTTGTTACATCAACTCTAATAAATTGTTTATGGTCAGAAAGTTAATGACTATCAGGAGCTCTGAGGGAAAATCTTCTGGTGAAAGTCTGATGCAATCCAGAATATGTTTCAATGAAACTGGATGGTCACAGCATTTTTTACTAGTGGGATAGTTTTTTGTAGTTAGTGGAAACAATAAACATTTTAGATGTCCACTTGAGATTCTGGCTTAGGCTGTCTGAGATTTTTGATCACATTTTATTTCCAAAAAAGTTCCAGGAGATGTTTCAGAGTACCATTGGTGCATGAGTGGAATATGCTAGATTGAATATAATCTAGATTTTTTATTAGAGTAATGTTCTTGGTATGTAAGTGATGAACCAGTAGGCCTATCTTCCTCGCTACCCTCTTTGGCCAGTCTATCTGCAGTCTCATTGCCAGCAGTGTAATCTAGCACATAAACATCTGGGTAATTCATGTTTTTAAACTTGGATTTTGAAATTAACCTTAAAATCATTTGTTGAAACATAATCTAACAAGGGGCAGTAAAGGTATTTCAATAATGTAAATAACATCCATTTTATGAAAATATACTAATTAACTCATCAATACCACAAGCATTCTAGTTTTAATTAATCAACCAATACTGTTCAACCAGAAACCTGTATATATCAGATATATTTCTACTCTATGCTTAACAAATCACATGATTTAGTATATAAAGCAGCAAATTAAATATAATAACATGAAGTAAATATTTGTCTAATCACCAATTTCACTCATGCTCCAAAATAAAGGAACTCAATCTCGAAAATAACTTTAAAAAATATAACTTACAAATTAAAAAACTTTACCAAATTCCAATATCCAAATAACATCTTATTTAGCAAACACAACATTTTCAACCATAAATGCTTAAAAAAAAAAAAAAAAAAAAAAGGAAAGAGCTAATTCTTCAAAAGTTACTAAACTCCGAACAAGTTTTGTGCATATACACATCGGGGTATGTATAAAATAGTAAGAATTCTTAATCTAAGCCTGTTTTGCCACTTGTACCAGCTCATATGATTTAATGGGAAATTATTAATTATTTAGTGACTGTTATCATGCTTAATTATAATAAATTATATCAAGTAATTCATTTAAGTAGTAATTCATTTAATCATTTAATCAGTAATTCATTGAAGAAGAATTACCCATATTTTAGAATTATATGAAAGTCTGCAATTAATCGTCAAGATACTTGTCATTAATGCATTCATGTCAATCTGCATTATTCTGAGTGATTCAGAGTTTATTGTATGATAAAATGGAAGATTTTAAAAATGCTTGTTTGTATTTTGCTCAAAATAAAATTGTGTTTTAGCTTTATGGATTTGTGCAATATATCTGCAAATGAAAATGATGTTTTTAGTATTTCCAACAGTATGAAATAGTACATAAAATTTAAAATTCTAATTTTTAACTCATTAGAATTGTATATAATTGACAATAGCATTACTTGAGGTGTTACAATAGCATTATTTGAGATTCAAATATATTGGAAGAAATAAAATGCTTATTGGAAATTTATTTAATGAGAGTTACACTAAGTTTATTAACTACTGCCTTTATTTGGTTTTATTCATAACTATCTATTGTTTTTGTAAAGCAATGGTTCTTAACCTTTTTTTTTATGACGCACTTTTAATGATTTCAAAGTTTGGCATCACACAAGAAAAAATCAGTTTAAATTTATTTATTTACCTATAATACATTGCATAAAATAGTTTATGATAGTAATTTTGAATTTAAAATAATATAATATAATATGCATTACAAAAACAAGAAAACATTTTTAAAATTTAGCTGCACACAAAAGTGCCACGGCACAAAGGTTGAGAATCACTGTTGTTAAGAATGAACATATCAAAATCTGGCAAAAATTATTTTTGTGAGAATAAAATATGAATATTCTGTTTTGAATAATCATCAGTTCTCCCTTTGAATAATCCAAATATATGAAACTTACATTTTTAAACTATATAAGTAAATTTATTTCAATATTTCTAGTGTAAATGTAAATTTGTTGAATTATGACATTATTAAATTACATTAAATCTGAATTATTTTTGTTATGTTTTGTTTGAAATTATTTATTCAATATATATATATATGTATGGTTTATATAATGTGGTTTTCAGATAGGATTCTTTTTGGAACTTATCCTGCCACTGCATGTTTGGTGCTAGCTACTTGTAAATATTGTAATTTGAGAATACATTCTCAGTTTTTGAAAGAGCATATTGGTAAGTTAAAAAGTTAATGTTAAATATAAATTTTGAATAACTATTGATGAATTGCTATATTTTAAAATTTGCTTAGTATGTGTTTCTTGTTTTATTTTGCAATCATATGAGTGTAAATCTGCTGTTATATCAATTTGTTTTGCTACAAAATATGTTTGTCTTCTTTCTCAAATTTAACTATGTTTAATTTAACTATTATTAAATATATTTAAAATATATTTGCCATTCATTTTTAAGCATTAAAAATCTGTATATTTATTATTGCTGCTGTTTTTAATTTTATTTTATTTTTAAAGTTTCTACTTTTTGCTGGGACTAATATTATAATTCTAAAGATTTTTATATATTGGAAGCTTTTAATCATGTTTTATTTAAAGTATTTTAAATTAAAGCTAAAATTCAAAATCACATAAAATATATGTATATGCATTATTTGAATGAAAAATAAGTAACTCCTTTCTCTATCCATATTTAGTTATAAACTTTAAAAAAAATTATTTTTTTATATTATGAAAATCATTTGTTACATAAAAAAGTTTTCATTTTCTTTTAATGAATAAGTGCAAGGAAAAAAAAAACAGTTAAATTATATTTGCCCTAAAAGTTTTTTGCAATTCTTTTGTTTTTGTAATATATTGGATTCAGTTTTAATATTTTAATTTGGTTTTAAATATAAAAATTCCTCACAATATTAATTTATGTTATAGATTCATAGATAAGTAAATAAGAATGTTAGATATAACAGAATAATGTGAAATTTATTTGTGAATTTCTTCTTAGGAATCTTTCAGTTATAAAATGTTTTCAAACTTGCTTACAGGTGATAATTGGGAATAATTTTTTGTTATATTTTGCAGAACGATCTCATGGATTTCCTTCCTGTTCAAATAATTCAAGTAGTTCCACACAACCTTTTGATTTGTTTGCACAGCAATCAGAGATTGAGACTTCTAGTTCTAATTCTTCACCATTGTGGGAAAGTGATAGAAACAATTTTGATAATAATTATTCTTTGTCTTCTTCCAGCTCTAACTCTGTGAATATAGTTAGATTAAAACAGGAGAAACCAAAAGAGGAACTCAAGAATAATGTGATACCTTTAGAACTTTTACTTGGTGGTTCATATAGGCCGCAATCAGAAAGCAACTTAGTGTCTAGTAACATTAAGCAGGAATTAGTAACAATGAAAAAAGAAATTAAATGTGCCAAACCACAAATTCTAAATTCTAAACAAAAATTTATTTATGCTAAACAAAATCCTATTCAAATCAAACCAGCATCTGGATTACTTCCCTCACAACCAGTCGGGGTTCTTCCAAAAGCTACTGTTGTATCGACATCTTGTACTGCTAAACCAGAAACTCTGTTTCAGCGCCGTTCTTTTTTTGAGACAATTCAACCTTCCACTTCTTTTGTAACTAGCGTTGAAGATTCTTCTACAGAAAGTGACAAGAAGACTCCAAAACTGATTATAAGGAGAGGTAATTCCTTATGGGTTGTTGATTAAAATCTATTCATATTTTTGAATAAATTATTAAATTACACTAAATTTTTTGTTCAGTGCTCTTATGTAAGATTTTAAGAATTTTTTAAACAAAATTTTTTATTATATTAATATCATCTGAGTTGACTTATTTTATCTAAGATAATGTATAAAATCAATTCGCTCTAAAATTTGTAATTTTTTTTACTGGTTGAGTTGTTTATTATTATGTTTTGTATTATGCAATTCTATGTTAGATTATGTTTCTTACTATATTTAGAAACAAGATAATTTTCTCTAAATAGGAAATTAATTTCCTTTAATTGATGATTAAGTTATGTTTGCCAATTACTGCATTCCAAAAGAACAATAAGATTAAACAAATGGAGGATTGTTGCACCAGATCAACCTAAGTGTAGAAGAATTAGTGAGTTAATTTTAGCCTGTTATAGGCTGTAGTGAAAGAGAAGAAAAACTACAATAATTTTTTTTTTTTTTTTAAGCAAGTAACTATAAATGCTATTTTTTAAAAATAAATTTTTACTTCATTTCTGTTCATAAATTATGTCTCCCCCCCTCTTAGTATTACGCTAAACTTTTCAGTACATTTTTAATTAGTTGTGTATGGAAGTCTCAGTTTCTGAAATAAGTTTCAGTTTATTATCAATTAATAAAGACAGTCTTCAATAAAAAATTTTATGTAATGTGTATGAGTATTTAAACTGAGCAATTGACTTCAGATTTTAAGCTTTTATTATTTATCTAAATATCTGTATTTTCTTAAATTTGTTTAAAATATGTGTTATTGAGAAAGCACAGTTGTCAAACATTGGAGATTTTAATTATTGGTAAGTAATATTTTTTTAATATAGGTAAGTAGTTAGTCATTTTATAGCAAGATATCATTTAACTGTTTCTTATCATGTTTATAATAATTTAAATAAAGTAGTAAAAAAGGAAAAATATCTTAAATACATAACAAAATGGCATATAACATTTAATTTTTGTGCATTAAAATGTGTTCATTGTCTGCTTAGAATTTATATAAAAAAAAAAAAAAAAAAAAAAAAAAAAACTTTATAGTTATCATTAAATTTATCATTTTCTAAACATAATATAGTATAAATATAATATAGTTTTAATTTGCATGAAAAATCAGTACAAAGTTTTGACTGTTTTTATGACTGATAAATACATTTCTCATGTAATAGAATGATAAATTTTAAGTTTCAAATTTTTTTTATCTCTGTGATAATAACAATGAATTTATCTTTTGTATATAGGGGTGGCTGCTAAGAATTTTTCTAAACAGCATCATAATGATTCTGAATTAAAATTGTTTCATCATAATTATTATTACCATACTTCACCTATCCAAAGTCTGTAAAAGGGAGCAATAACCACTTGTTTTAAGATACATTTAGTTAATTTTTCTTCATTGTCTTCAAAGGGATTTAGTTTCAAGTTTTTAAACAGAGAGTAATAAATTCTTTCTTCAGAACAATTATCTATGATATTCTTATTCAAATTTCTATAATATGAGTGTGATTAGTGATAATTACCTTTATATTCCATATCCTTCTATCTTGGAAGATTTTATAAAATTTGCTTTTTTTCCCGCCAAGTACTGATCATATTCTCTTCCTGATAGATACTAGTATGATTTAAGGACTTGACACACTTCATCATAGAATATTCCTTCTGTGTCTGTCATCAGTATCTCTGCTAACTGACTCTGTTATTCTTGCTGTTTTTTTATCAGAACTTGTTAATTATAACTGAGAGCATTCTTTTTATAAACCACTATCTATGGCTGACTCAAAAGCGGTTACCATCTTGGCAGTATCACTGTTAATACTGTTAACTTTTACTGCAGTAGTAATTACTGTTAAATTTGCTTTGCATTACACAAGCTTATATTTAACCAATAAATTTTGCTTATCTGCCGATAGCTAGATTCATCGTATAGCTAAAAGAAAAATGATGCTGACTGTTATTCTTTTGTATCTAAATTTTTCTAAAATTAAAATTTCTGATCATTCAATTCAGTTTATGATATTTTTTTTAGCCATATAGGCATTATAACTGAAACTGGTGTTGCAAAAATAACTAATTATGAACCAAGTTTCTATTTACTGGATAAAAACCTCACTAAGTTTATTTTCTGTTGTGATCAGAGATTTTTGGGGTGTCTTCAAATCAATAGTTTATTTTATATCATATTTCCATTGATAAAATCATTTTAAATTTCATCTATGTGAAGAGTAGATGTAATATTTATACTTGATTTCATATTAAACATTATCATATTTTACCAAGTGAATTAGCTTTTTGTTTAATGTTTTATTTTCTGCTGTTTTTAATTCAGTATCCTTGCTCTAATAACTGTATTGTGAAATTAATTAAATTGTTGCATTAAAAATTGAGTTTTTCCCCAATTACTTTTTTTGTGTTTTCAATTAAAATATAATTTAGTAATGTTTTTAAATTGTCTTTTTTAGATATTTTTCAGAAATGGTAATAAAATAATCATTTTTGATCAATGAGATCAATAGAATGTGATCAAATTTTTCAAAACACCAGGTGTAAAATTCCATGTATCAAAACTCAAATTTGTGTTTACTGTATTTTTTCATAGATTTTAATTAAAGCAATTACCCTGTGTAACACCAAATTACCAAAAAACGTTGCTCCTAATCATCTATTATTTATAAGCCACCTCGAAAATTGACATTTTACGCATTTCGTTATTTTCTTTCTAATCATTAGATATACCATACATGAAATAATAAGAAACAACACTAAGTCATTTAAATGCATCTATTTCAAAATTGGGATAGTGTCATTTTATTAATTTTTTATGTGTATTGTTTTACTTATTACAGTGGTTTATTTATTACATTAATCAATTTAATACATATACAGTTGATATTAATACATTTAACTAGTTATTTGTGTACATTGTATTCCAACAAAAAATATACATATCTACAAAACTAAGCCTAATTTTTAATTAATTCAGATTTATCTATTAACAATAGATTATTTGATTATTTTATTGAATTATTTGCCTGAACCCTATTATCTTTATTTTACCTACCTTTTATTTTTTTTATTTATAATTTGCTTTTAATTTTTTAGTTCCACCTCAAAATCCTAAAGATCTGAAGAAACTTACTATAGCAAAAGGTATTTTTTTATAATTTTAGTGTTTTAATTTTCATTATTGTAATCAAAACCTAAATTTTTTTGAATTATTGAATGAAAAAAGTTTTATTATTCTAAATTTCCTTTTCAAATTTTTCCTCAGCCTTATTTTGATTTGCTTGATTCTTTTTAAGAAATTGCTTAAAATGTTAGATTTTAATAAACTTGCTCTGATTACAGTATCGATTAAGTATAAATTTCAAAATCTAATGATTTATTAACCACAATTAATGGGATTGTAGAATTGCCCATTAGTTATTGAAAGCCCATGCATTTAAGTGAGTAATATTTGTTATTTATTAATGTACTTTAGTTTTTCTGCTTTGAAAGAATTATCATTATTATTTTATAAATGAAACTACATTTTTATTGAAGCCTCCTATTTTGTCGAATTTTCTGAAAATCATATTTAAATATTTACCAATTAATAAATTGGTTATTATTTTTAATGCTGAATAAAATGTTTGAAGAAGGTAAAAATGCTATTGTATATATGTTTATTGTAGGATATTTACTTTAGTAAATTTAAATTAGTAATAAAAAAATTCAAACTAAAATTTAAAGACTTTTTCTTTGTTAATTTCAGTTATAAAAACTTTTTAATATTTACAAAAAAAATTTGAATGAAAACTTGAAAACTTTATCATAGTAAAAGATAAGTATGTACTTTTGTAATTAATCATAGATATTAGCTTTATTTTATTTTGAAATACTTTTGACTGATAAGCCAAATACTTTTGTGATCATATAATGTTGTATCGATATTTTGAAAATCATACAAGTAAAGTTTTCATTTCAAAAGTTGTTTGAAGTCAAAATTCTAAATTTTTCTAAAATTTCAGAAATTAACAACCACGTCTGGTGCTACTGTGGTTAAAAAGCTGTAGTATCGAGAACATTGTTTTGTTTAAACTAGGATATCCTAAAAATTGGGAGAAAATAAGAATGAAAACATTGGGGAGTGGGCACAGAAAGTAAACATGTTGATTTTTGAATTAATAAGACTTAAAGCCCCAATATCAACTTTGAAGTCAATTTAGAAAATAACCCTTTGTTTTTAATATTATTTTGAAAAATTAATAACCTTATAAATTCCTTCCAAGAAAAATATGTGAATGCTCTTTATGTGATGGATGCATCTTGAGTCATAATTAGATATGTTTCATGTGTTGACAATATAAAGATTGGATTTTATTTTGGTTTCCATTAATTAAATACAGTAAAAAGGAAAAAAATATTACGAAATACTTTTTACATTTACATTAAAGGACAATTTGAATAACTGTTGGAGGAGAAAAATATGCATGGTCATGAGTTTGTGTAGAATTGAAAAAAATTATGAGTTTGTAATTTTTAGTTAACAAAATTTTAAAAACTGCAAAAGGATATTGCTGAAATAAGCTTTTTGATTACTTGAAAGTTTATCTCAAATTAAAAGTATCTGGGTTTGATGATTTACTAATTATTTGATTTCCTTGAATTTTTTAATTCATTCATATTAACTGCAAAAATACAATAGTGCATATTTATGATGTATATTAAATTAATAGTTATAAATTAATATCTTAATTTCAACTTAAAGTTAATAACAGCTTTATTTTATTTAATTAGAATTATTTTTTAGCTTGTTTTACATGCCCATATTTTAACTTAATGTAATTCAACAAATATATATAAGTTCATTTGCCCAAAGTAAATTTTGAAAGGTAAGTTGAAGCTCTTCATAATTGAATATTTAACATTTAATTGTGTTATTGATTATTTATACTTAATTCTTTACATTTAAATCAATAAAACTAAACTGAAAAAAGAATTCCAATAGTAACTTCTTAATAAAAATTGTGAAACATATTTATTGCACATTTTTTTAATGAATACATATTAAAGACATTAATGTTATGTGAATTAAATAAATTCAAATTTTCAATTAGCATATTTTTCAGTAATATATAATTTAGTAATTAAAAGTAAGCAACTTTTTTATATTAAAAAATTAATAAACCTTAAAAATTTATTTTAAAATCACGAAAATTGTAAATGGGTAATGAATAAAATATTTCTGTATAATATAAATAAGAATCAGAAATATTTTATTCATTTACTAAAAATAAAAGGAAATTGTTAAGCAGTAAGTGTTAAGACTTGAAAAATATTAGTAAAGGATTTCTTAGTGCTCTTTATAAACTTCTAATCAACATAAAATCATACTAACAAGTTTTCTGAAATAAAATAACATTGACATTTTATTTTGTAGCTATTATATTAATAAAAGCTCATTATAATTGGATAAAATTTCTATAATTGAATGTTTGGATGAGGTGGCAGTTAAATATTTAGAACTCTGGCATTCTTTTAAGCATTTGATTCCCATCTTGAGAATGGATTTTACAGTTATACAAAATCCACTTTTAAGTGTAGGTCCTAATTTAATTGGCCATTATATGCAAAAAATGAATGCAAATAACAAACTAAATCAAAACATTATTTTAAAATATAGTGTTTTATTCCTATACTTAATTTTTGTTGAAAAATTAAAAAGTACACGTAACTTTACAAGTTAAGTATTAACTGTGGCATAGAGTTGCCATCTCTACTGATTTTATCGAAAAATTCCTGATTTTTCGATAAAATCAGAGAGTACTGTTTTGTACTCTCTGATTTTGTGTAGGGATTTCATAGAGTACTGTTTTGTAATTTCAATGAAATGTTTAAAAACAGACAAAATTTTGACGGAAAAGTCTATTTGAATTGTTTTAGATGCGGAAACAGTCATCAGATGCATAACATGCAGAAGTATGCTGTTTGCACTCTATTAAACATGCCTTATTTTCAAGTGTAAAGTTCTTAGTTGACAGATTTCCCATTTTGTTTGTGAATACAGAACTGAATAAAGAATTGGACATTCTGCAAACTACAAAAGTACTGTCCTTTCAAAAGAAATACTGAATGAACCAAGAGCATATGTATAATGGCATCTTGTTGGAAATCTGAAAAAAGTGTTTGAACAAAAAATTTTTTTCAATATTTCCCAGTTTATGCTTACCATTTTAACTGCTCTACATTCTAATGCAGAATGTGAATGGGTATTCAGTCATATAAAAAATGAAAAATCAATTTAGATATTCTCTTTCTACTGAAATTGTAGAAAGTTTAATTATGGCTAAATATTTTCAAAATGAGCAAAAATGTTTTAAACTGTAGTTCGCCAATTCAACTCTAAAAAAATGCTAAGTCAGAAATGTATGGAAAAAAATTGCCATGAGTTATGCAAATTTGAAATGTATTATGTTTTTTAGGAATAATTTCTATATTCTTAAAAAATATTTGTCATTGAATTAAATTTATTTAGTCACATATTTTATGTTTTTATGTCATTTTATAAGTTAAATATTTTTAAATTGTTCCCTAGTGTTGTAAAAGTTGCCCTAAATAAATATTGGGACATAAAAATATGATATTTAAAGTAAATTTGTCTTTTTGTGGTACATCTGTTTTAAGCATTTTGTTTCAAGCAAAAATAACACAAGTAGCATCTCCTGATTTTTATCCTCAAAATCAGTAGAATCTACTGATTTTTTTCCCTACAAAATTGGCAGGTATGCTGTGGTTTAAATGATGAAATATTTAAAAAAAAAATATTGTCTTACATTATCTATATATAATTGACTAAAGTGTTATATTTAAAGTATTTAATTAATAACATTTCATTTGTTAGTCAACAGGCATTTAACTAATAATAATATAATACATCTTTACTTTAAAGATACATTAATGATTATTATGACACATAAAAAAATTACATGATATTAAGACTTAATTGCTTTTATGCATGTATTAGTCTGTACTTAATAGTAGAATTTTTTACTTTATGTGAAACTGATGGCATGGAATTCAGTGTGATTATTTCATTTATTTGCTTGCTTTTGAAAGAATAAACAAATTTAAATAATAAATATTTCTTATGTAATATATAAAGTTATATATGATTTATCATAAGAGTTTTTATTTTTTTTCTCATGTATGTGCACTCTATTGTCTCATCTGCTAACTTATTTCATCTGTTATGTTTATTGATAGTTCGTGATCAGCTTGTTGGTAAAATATATTGTGTTTCCTGTGAAAAGTATGCTCATAATTCAACATGATTGGCCACAATATAATTACATGTTTTATTTTCAATAAAATTTATAGGTTTATTATTTTTAATGTGCTGAAATTAAAAATAATAAACCTATAAATTTTATATTATTTTTTTAGTAAAATCTTTGAAGTCTCTCGACCATTTTGGCTCAATTGATATAAGCTTACATCAATTTTAGTTAAATTACAAGCAACAAGAAGTTTTCAAAAAAGTGTTATTTGATTTTATTATTATTTCTTGAACTTATTACTAATAGCATTTAACAGAAATTGTTTATAAAAGTTATTAAAAATAACGTGGTAAATAGTCTAATTTATTTAAGCAACAATTTCTTAAAATGATTCTCACTATAGCTTTGAATTAATTTGTCCTTGGACCCAGTACAGATTTCATAGAGTATCAGTAGCTTTATGCTACAACCTGTTAAGATTCAGCAAAATGAGATTTCTGTTTCCAGTATTGGAAGGTTGACTACATTTTCCTTCACTGAGTTGGCTTGAGCTGTCTGGGTTGTTAATGTTCATTTACTGTGTCTATGTTGATTTGTGACATCCAGAATCCTTCAGCTGGCTTAGCATGAATGTGAAGAGGGCAATGTCAGCTCAAGTGTCACCTTCCTCTCTACAATTCCATACAGTGATTCAAAACCACAAGGTGCTTTAATAATAGATTATTATATTCCAAAGTTGTTATATATATATATATATATATATATATATATATATATATATATATATATATATATATATATATATATATATATATATATATATAATCTTAGGTACAGTCTGTGTTTTGTCTACATCTCTATGTGTACATATAATGAATTAGCAACCAATTTTTTAATTACATTTCCGACAAAATAATTTACTATTTGTGTTTATCAGTAATTCAAATTTAAATCTTTACTTTTGTGTTAATAAATATTATTTCAATTTATTATTGAGTATTATAAACTGAATTCATTGAATTGTGCTTCTGTTCAGAATATTCTCTTTTTCTTTTACTGGTTATCCAGTTTCAAATTAACCCAATTTTGCAGAAGAATTTTTAAATGCATCTAAAATTTTTAGTCTATTTGTCTTGTTGCTCAAGGTCTAATATGAAAAATGATAAAGGTCATCATACTTGAAATATGCTAAAATTAATATAATTATAAAATAATTGTAAATATTTTTTAAATATATGTCCATAGTAACTTTGTTTATAGAAAACAATTTAAACCAACTTATGAAAAATTTATGGAATTATTTTAAATTCTTAAATAAGAATTTTAATACTTACTATTAATAGTTTATAGAAAATTAAATCATTTTAATGATTTTAAAAGTTAGCAAAAGGTTTCCAAAAGTTTTATCTTAAATTTATGTATGTATATTTAATAGTACCACTACAAGTTCAAATATTTAACTATACAAGTAGTGAGTTATAAAATAAAGCAATCCTGATTTTTAGGAAAGCTCAATTAAATACAAAATATATTCATTATTTGTAGTAATTGATTTTAATTTGCCTAAAGAATTTTTGAGTCTACTTAACTAGGAGATTATTTTTTAATCAGTCTGTTTAATAATAAATTCTGTAACAATTAGGTAAAAATAAATTGTGTCCATCCAAACATAATTAAATAAAAAGTAGTATGTATTATGTATCTTTATTTTTATGATAATTTATGTGGCTTGTGATAGATAAATATACAACAAAACATAAATGGAAATATAAGAAAAATGATAACAATAAATAATCAAAATGCTAATAAAAAAAGTTTAGCAAATCACCTAATGAAAAAGCAGTCGAAAATTGGATTATCAAAAATGTAAACAACATAATTCAAAATTTAAATAATATTATTGAAAATACAAATATTTAAAAATGCAATGAAAAGGAAACAAAGAAATTAAGATTGGTGTGAATGAAAAGTAAATTTAAGTATAACATAAAAAGCAAATAGAAACCATAACATGATCAGATAGAATTAAGTATACTAGCATGATCAGCTTCAATAGGGGATGTTGACCACATTGGCATGAAGTTACTTTCTTTGTATTTTCATATTATTTATTATACTATATTTAAATTTGAATTTCATTTACGCTATATAATGTTAATTTTTCTTATTGTTTTATTGAATAATTAATTTGAGTTTTGCAATATATATATATTCAAAGTATGATATGTATATTTTTAATTTATACAATAGAATTTTGTAATTGGTAACTTGAAAATCTGTAATGAAATAAATCATAATCATGTATGTGTATGGGAAGTTTTGTACATATATATTATTGTAACCTTGTATTTAGTTTGTTTGTATGAATAATATCTTGAAGTTCTTTCTTCCGTAATCCTCAAAGATTTAAATATTTCATTAAAGTCTGATAATTATGTTAGTCATAGGAACACTGTTAATTTGTTCCAATCTGATCAAATCATTGTTTAATGTATGAGGTTATGCTAAATCTGGTTGGAAGATAAATTTGTTTTCAAACAAATCTTTTTGTAATAAAGTCATTTTAAGTCATATTTAAAGTTTTTTTTATGTATTTTCATTGAATTCTTAATAGAAAATTAATTTTTGAAATATTTGACTGTCGATGCAATTTTATTCCATCACATTAACTCCAAGTTTTACTAAGCATTTTCTCATTTATAATGAAATTCATTCTCTATCCTTTAAAATTTTTAATTATCATAAAAAATAAAGAAAATATTTTTTATTAAATTTTTAATTCCAATATGTTATTAAATTGTTCAAATTCATTTATGTATGTTTTTTTTAACACAAAAGATTTTTTTGAATTTATGAAAAAATATTCATGTTATCTATTCTTTCTTCATTTCTTGAATCTTTATAAGTCTTTTAAGGTTATAAAGGTTTTAAATTTTTGGTCTTTATAAGGCTAAGCTAAATCTGTTTTGTAATAAATCTGATTGTAAAATCAATAATGTAAAAAGTAAAAAAAGAATGAAAAGATTGATTTCTGAAGTATTTTTTTTAAAAAAAGTGTTTTAATACTTTATAAATGTTTGATTCTGAGTAATTTAAGTAATTGGTTCCTGCCATTTTAAATGTAATTTAAGAAGACGAAATTTCTTTTCTTCTGGATATCAAATTATTGAAGTACAAACTCCAATTATAAAACAGATTTTTTAAATAGCCATTTGGAGTACATTATGAATTGCATAATGTATGTAAAACAAACGGAATTAAAATATTAAATAATTTGAACTATTTTAAATAAATATTTTAAAAAATTTATTATTTTACTGATATTTTAGAATAATTTCTTTACTGAAATATTTATCCCCATCCTACTATATCTAAAAAATTATTTTCTGTTTATTTTCTAAATAAAGTTCTTTTGAAAATTTAAGTTTTTTAGCACTGAATTACACATAAATATGTCAATCATAAAAATAAATTTAAAAAAAAAAAAAAAAAGACCATAAGGACCCTATAAATGGGTCCTTATGGCATGTGTGTGTACTAAAGAAGTCGGACTCCACACCAAATAAGGTTTAGTTGGAATAGTGGAGCAGTGCACTCCAATTTGCCAGCCCAGCTGGCACACAAGAATAACAACAACTTGTAGCATAAAATTTTCATAATTGTAATTGCATCATTACAAAATTAGAGATGAGTGAAAAAATCATAAGTTATAATAATTTAGTAAACTTTTTATTTTCATTTCTATTAGTAAGCATTTATTAAGTGTTAAACTGTTTGCATAAGTTTCTGTTATATTTGATAAATCAATATATTTTATTGATTTTTGTTTGATGTATAAATATTTAAATTTATTCTTTTTAGGCGCTAAAGAAGACACACAAACTTCAGAAAAACGTCAATATTTTCTTGTTGCAAAAGAACAAAACCGTCCACAAAATATAAAAAATCCAAAGCATCAAATTAAAAGGAAAATTAATGAAATTGGTGGAGAAAAGTAATACATTTATTTTATCAGATTTAAACTTCATCAAATGTACTGAAATGTCTACTGTAATTATTAACTATTTTAATTATTAGTCTTTAAAAAAAATTTAACTCAGTTACATTATTTTTTCTATATTGATTCAATGTTCTAAGAGAATTTTTTCCTCTAATGATCAGAATTATTAAAAGTGTTAAAAAGCCAATGTCTAACAAACTATGCATAAAAATCTGAAAGACTTACGCAGAACTTAAATTATTCGAACCTCAGAAAAAATTAGGTGTCATCTCTGGTTGAAAATTGAAAGCTATCAATTTTATGCCAATAATTATAAAAGATGTCATAAACAGTGAATTATAGAAGTATTGTGTTCTCACAATTTATTATCAAATATAATTCTTTCAAAATATATTCTCAGTTTTAAATACTGTCAGAATATTTAATACTTCCAAAACAATTGAAGCTACTTTTAAATGTTTGGAACATCAAATTTCCAATATAAAAGGTTAACTAATTAGATCTTCTGAGACAATTTTTGAGAAAAAAAGTGCAAATTGGAAGCTATTATTTCTTCTATTAATTTAAATTCATAATCATTGAAGATTTGTTAAATAATTTTTGTCAATTTATATTACTTTATTAAAATATCTGTAGTATATTGTATAAATATCTATCGTTTACATATTATATTGAAATAGTTTCCCCTAAACTAAATTTGCCATATTTGAATGACAAATTATTACTCACATTTTACTGGGCATAATTTTGTTTTTATTTATCCAAATACTATTTAAAAAGTTACTGATACATAAAGAAAAAGTGTTAACTTTAAAAATAGTTTTTAATAATCAGTAGATTTAGAAGCCAGCAAACTATTCCTAACAACATGACTATCTTTAATTCAATCCTGATCAAAATTGCTTGTTTTGAGACTGTAATCTATAACTTGAATAAATATCACTCTTAATGGAATATTAAATGATTCTTAAAATTATTTATGTAAGAAAAAATATATTTAAAAGGTCCCAATTCAATGATTTAGTATGAAATTCGTTATCCTTTGTTTATATTTGTAATATTAGTATACAATATAAAGTAATAGTTAATAATTTTTTATCAAAAGAAGTTTTTGATTTGATGATTTTTTTTCCAATTTATACATTTGTTATTTAATAATAATTGAATTTCATACTTAACTCTGATGTAGTTGTTATGATGCAATTCTTAATTCCTTAAATTTAGAACTTGTGAAAATTTTGAAATCTAATTATATTTTGTGGCATTGATACCGTCTAAACATTATTTAATATTTTGTTTCGTATTTAAAATTCACAAATTTGATTATGAGTTTCACTGAAAACTTTATTATATTTGTTTTAAATTTTGAAAATATTTTCTACTTTTAGTAAAAGTCAAGCTGAAGAGCAGGCAGAATATTTACGAGCTTCTGAATTACAAATTGCTACTTTAACAAGACGCATAGAAACATTAAATCGACAAATTGAAACTCTAACTGGTCAAGTTGAGCCATTAAGACTGGAAAATGAAGAGTACAAATCTGAAATAAGAAATTTGCGAGGCAGAGTTGAAGAACTAGAAAGCAATACTAATTCTCTCATAGAACAAAGAGAAGTAAGTCTTTGCGTAATATTTTTTTCTAATTGAAAGAGTACATTTTACAATTAATACAGTTCATATTAAAAATGGTAAACAAAAATTTGTATCGCTTTAAAAATATTTTTTATGTAACTTTTTTTAGAAATCTAAGTTTCTAAGTAAGAAAAATCTTAAGTTTTCTTAATGAGACATATCTTTATTCTAAATGTATTTATTCCTTTGAAATTTGAGTAGAGACTGAAACTGCAAATTAAAGTTTTTTTCATTTATATGGGAAAAATAGTTTTATGTCCAGTATAGATATATATATGAAATACTGAGCTTAACCCAAAATTAAGTGTGGCTTTTATTAAAAACAGGGTTTGCACAACTCCTTAAAAGTCAGAAACAAAATTTAGTCAGGAGGTGCATATTTCGTTTTAGAATGTGAAATTACATCTGCTCTAAGACTCCTCCGATAAATGGCACCACCAGAAGATCCATCCCTCAACTTTGACCTTAATCTGGAGGGAGAGGAAATTTTCTCCAGACCATTATGCCCATGGTAACTGCTCAACAACTGATGACAGGATTTATGATTCGGTACCTTTAATGAGCACATATATCACATGTATTTGGTGGGTCTTTGGCATCATTGTGAATCAAACTGAGCTCTTCTGGACAGAAGGTCGATATCTTAACCGCTAGGTTACCTTGGCCTGTGTTCATATTAATTTGCTCTAAGTAAATTCATCTCTATCTGCAAATTTCATTTTACTTTAACATATCTTATAAATATTTCAAAAATGTAGACTTGAGTGAAAGTAAATAAACTTCATTGTGGAATCTGGTTCATTTAGAATCTGATTTGACTTAAAAGCAACAATAAGGACTTAGTTTTTATTAACTTTATAGATGTAGATTTGAAATTTAAAAATAGAACTTTTTTTTAAATGCTTGATAACATGTGAAGTTACTACTTATATTTCTTATTTGTGATCTTTCTTTAACCAAAAACATTAGTTGTGAAAAAATAATCTATTGAAAAAAATTTTGTCACCTCTAATTGTTTGCTAAAATGTGCTATAAATTAAATGATAGCTTATTTAAATTATTGTATATTAAATATTGAAAATATTACCTGACACTCAAATATTTTTAGTGCTACTTCATTAAATAACATTTTGCTTTAGTAGATAAAATACCTTACATATCATCAAATTATGTTTTAGGAGAGTGATCAATTTTATCATTTGTAAAAATAGTCCTAAAGGCAGTGATAAAACTGATGACTCCTTTTTCAAATCATGTGTAAAATATTACCAGAAAAACATTTTTCTATATATTTTTATTTTAATTTTTTATGTAAATATTCATCTTGAATAAATATTTTTGCTTTTTGTTAATCATTATTTATATATTTATCTTAAATCATTCATTTTCCCATGTGTTTTTTGTTCACAGGGTAAAATTTAATTGTTAAAATAGAGAAAGAAACATGTACTTAAAATTTTTTTAAAGAATAAATTTAAATATGTACAGGAAGACTAGAAGAGTGGTGTAAGATTACAGAAATTCTTATCTTTATTCTGGTAGTAAGATATTTTTAATAAATATGCAATAAAAAAATTAACAAAACCTAAATTTTTAAATTCCATTATGGTATTGGCTATTTGAAGAAATTGAACTTCATTTTATCTAAATAATGATAAAATTTCTTTTTTATTAATTACCATCTTAACCATGTTACACTTAATTTTTTATTTTTATCACCTATTTTATCCCATGTTTTTGTTTTAATTTCAATGATTTTTTATTTATTTTTTTTTTTACAGTTAAGAGAAAAAAATGATCATATTATTGAGGAATTGCAAAAGAAATGGGAACATGAGAGATTTCACTTTATTCAGCGCCTTGAAGAATTGCAAACAGAATTAAGTGATTACAAAAATAATTCTACTGTAGAGAAACAAAAATTATCATATGTAAGCATTAGTTTCTTTTTTATGCTATTAGTATTGAGAATGCAGATTTAAGTATTAGGATATTTAAGTTGAAATATAAATTAGAATTTTTTGTGCCACATACGGATCAACTTGGGTTTTGCTGTCCATGTCTACAATGTTAGTATTTAATTTTTCGTTTGCAATATATAGCTGTGCTCATGCTAGAAATAAATGTTGTTTCAATTTATTTTGGTCATTTAAATTTTTGTTATAAAAATGATGAGTGCTATTAATGCATTTAAGTCAAGCCTTAAATTCAGTTTTTTATTTTTTTTTTTTTATTTTTATTATTATTTTTCATTTCCATCTCTTTTGTATTGCTTTCTGCTAGTCATGACATTATTTGATTCAAAAGAAGTTGGAAATATGTACTATTCATCACTTAAATAAAAGGAGTTATTTCATCAGCAAAATTGTAGATTCTGTAAATGTAAAATAAATTAAGTTTGTGTTATAAATAATCAGAATGGTTATTGAGTACATTACAAGCATTTTTAACCATAATTTTTTTGCGTCTGCATTTATCATTTATCTGGAATTAATAAAATAATTGTACAGTTATTAGAAAAGTCCCGGCAAAGATATGTTTTCAAAATAACGATTCTGTAAGAAATGATATTATTTTGTTGGGGTATAGCTCAGAAATTTTCTTTTCTTTAAAAAATTAAATATTAGTTAAAATAGTTAGCATCTTAAAATTTTTGGGGAACTGGATCCAGTTCAGCCATTATAATTTCATGATAATTAAATTTAGTAGGAACCAGATGTAGTATTTAGATGTATGTGAACAGTAATGAAGTAATCATCAACAATATGTTGTGCAATCAGCCCAGCGATTTTAATTTATTCTTTTTCTGTTTGTTTCTGTTTTCTTTATATCTATTTTTAAAATTATCATTCTTGGTGAAAATTATGTATAATGTCAATGAATTAGGATGAATGTTTATTACTGAAATAAATTATTTAATATACCTGGTTGAAATGCATATATATGTATATATATATATATATATATATATATATATATATATATATATATATATATATATATATATATATAACCAAGAAATATGAAAAATCTATTAATGATTAAAGAAATAGAAATGTGTGTGTGTGTGTGGAATATGAATGAGGAATCATGTAGTTTTAAAAGAATTTTGAAGTGAACAGAAAAATAATGTAAATTTTTTTTTTTTTTTTTTTACATATTGGGAAAAAATCCCATCATGAAAACTTTATATAATAGTTATACGTATTTTGTGTTGCATAAATATATTAATTTGAAAATAGATTGCTATATGCAACTTTAAATACTCAATAAATTCATTGGAATCTATTGAAAATGTTTAAAAATTCTTAAATCACTCATTATTTTATACAATGTATAATACAGTAATATGAAGAATATTAATTAAATAAAATATTTTCTGTTATATCTATAAAGTCACTAAAGACTTTTGAAATAATTAAATATAATTCTAACTTGATTAACCCCTTGACTGACTTTGACGAGTCTGACTCGTCATTGATTTCCTGGGCCATCACAGACTTTGACGAGTCAGACTCGTCAAGCGCTTCTTTCGGCGGACGCCGTGCAAGTTACAATTAGATTACATAGTTGCTTCACTCGTTCGACGATTCTCATTTAAAAAAGCACACTGAAAGTAAGAGTTCAGTTTAGCAGAAGTCTCGCACGGTGAATGTTATACTAGCCAATATTTGAGTTTAGTAAAGATTATAAATAATCCCCGTAACATGTATAAGCCGGATGCATTATATGAAAGTGGGGATGATGGTGTAAATTGATGGTGTAGTTCAATTAAGCGAAATTAAATAGTTTTTTTTTTGTCGCATCAAATTCCATTTAATTCGTCAGTCAAGGGGTTAAAAAATATTCTCTTTAATGTTTGAAATTATTTATAAGTATATTTGGTGAAAAACGAAATTGAATTTTTAAAATGAAATAAAATAAATTATTTAACATGAATGCAAATATCTCCTGGAATTTGATACCTGGTACAAACCCTGTATCTATGAAAAGTCTTCCTAGAAGGAAAGATTTGACTGAAACTCACAAATGCTTTACAATCATCTTCAGTTTCGACAATGTGGCGTGAAAGATCTGTATCCTTCTGTTAATAAACTCTATCTCTAACCCATTATATGAACAGGAGAGTAGTATTGCACTTAATAAAGAAAATTTCACTTAATTTTTAATTTTGCATATTAATAATTATGATTTTTTTTATCTTCGATAAATTTAGAAAATGAAATGGAAATAGAAATGTCAGAAAATTTTATTATGCTGAAAAAATCTTGATTCTTCTAAATTGCTGAATAGTTTTCAAAACAAATGACTGTTTTCATCACAAAAAACAAATTTATTGCTAAAATGTTTTATATATTATGAACAAAATATAAATTTGAATCACGATTAATGAATTTGTTGAAATCAGAAACAAAATACTTGTTTGAAAAATTTATTGCTTAATACTAAAGAAGTCTTACTGTGCAATAGTCATTTAAATGAAAGGTTATTTTGATTAAAATTTAAGTTCTTCATTTGTCTATTCTTTTATATTATCATTACCAATTATACTTTTCCATGATAACAAATTAGTGGAATATTTGCCGTAGTTTTTTATTTTAATGCAGCATTAAAATTTTAAATGCTGAACATGAGAGGAAAAAGTTAATCTATTATATTTAAATAGAGAAAAAGTGTAACCTTAAAATGCCTCAAGGTGATAAGAAAAATTTTAATATTTTGAGATACTTATTTTAAAAAAGAAAATGTGTAAGTACTATGTGAATTATAATATATTAAATCAGATTTTCAATCCAATTAGATAAACATAATTTTGGAAAAAAAGTATGGATTGCAAGTAGCACTTACTGCAAATCTGCAAGATGAAAAAGAAATATTAGAGTGAGTATTAAAATATTTTCACCTGCAAAATAAACAGTATTGAATGTGTACTTTATATTATTTATTTATTTAATTCAAAAATAATCAGGATATTTGTGCATTTAAGTACCAAAATAATCTAGAAGTGTCTAAAAGAGACAATAAAAAGTTTCCAGATTGTCAGAAATTATTGTATTTCATTTAACCAAGTTTAAAATTTAAGTTTTTCAATAAAGGTGGCTAAAGATATTTCTCTTTATCATTTTTATAAAAGCTGAGCTGAACATGGCCTTAGTAACATGGCCTTCAGTTCAACATTTTGTTTTCAAATTCTACCTCAGCTTTGATGTTTATAGTGGTTTGATATTGAGTTCAAACTGTTTGCTTGATCTAATTAATCCTTATGTGAAAAAAGGTGCTGTTGAGCAACAAAGTGAGTTGCTATTAAAAGTATGATTTCTGAATTCCCCTATTATGATCGAAAATATATAAAAAAAATATACATATATACTCGGTCATCTATGAATAACACATCCTTTACATTTTCGTTTTATGATCCTGCTTTTTATTTTTATTATTATTATTTATTTTGGTGCAAATTTTAACTAAAATAATTTTGTGTAGTTATGTTTGCTCTTTGAAACGCAGTGAAATCTAAATTGTTTTTATACTTAATTAAGAAAAGGAGAATGTTATGAACAACTTTTTTTAGTTCTTTAAAATTATTTTTTGATTTCCAAAATCAAATCTCTTGTGCTCTCAAGATTTAAAATATTTTGATTTGATTATAATATTCACATAATTAATTTTCTTATGAAATAATTTTAAGTATATATTTGTCAATAGCTGATCTGATATTCCATGTAATTTGTACTAGTATTCTTTTTTTTTAAATGGGAGATTTCTTATACAAAATGATTATAACAGCAGTATTTCTCATTGTTTAATAAAGTATTTTATACATGTTACGATATTTGTATCATTCTTAAAAGTTTGCCATCATTAAAAATTGTATAATCTCTGTTTATATATTTCAATACAAATAAAAGTGAAGCCTTAAAAAAAAAAAAAAAAAAAAATTCCTTTCTCTAATAGAAAAGCCTTAAAAAAGTTATTCACTCAGTTCAAAATAGTTGTTTTAAAAATTATTGCAGTTAAAAATTATGATGTTTGTTTCTAGTATTTGTTTATTGCAAAAGTCCTCTTAATAAGTTATAGGTAGATAAAATACAGTGCATTTAATCCATTATCAGTAACATCAATTAATGAATTAAATATTTTGAAAAGCATTTTCTTTTCAATTCTAATTCACTGTTCTTGAATCAAAAGTCCTTTCTCTAATAGAAATAGCATACAGATAAAAAAAAATAAAAAAAAAAACTTTATGGCAGTAAAGTTTGAAGCTAAATGTTAGAATTATTAGTAGTAACTTATCATTACTGAATAAAATAAAGGAACATTTTTTACAAAAAAATTCTTAAACAATATAGTAAAGAAAATGTTGAAATTTAAAAAAAATATTCATTTTTTAATTGAAAAGATATAGTATTATTCCTAATTTCAAGAGAACTATTCATCTCTATCTGAATGATATAAATTACTATTTTAAATTATATTATAAATTTTTTTCTTTGCATTTAAACAAGGATAACCAATTATTTAAATTACCGCATCCTGTTTAATAAAATGTATTACTATTGTTGTTCATTAATAGGCTTTGCTTTCTATTAAAATGTCTATTGTATTTTGTTTTTTCTTACCTTTAATGACACCTGAAAATTATAAGATGTTATAGTTACTTACAGAAAAACTTTTTTGGAAATTTCACATCATTACATATAACTTTTTCTTACCTCCTTCAGACGCCATCTTCCACCTGGGGTTCAGTATAGCCTGCATAGAAATGAGTTAGCTGAAATTCAAAGACAGCGAGCTATACTATGTACACTTTTAAATGTTAGTGAAGCATGTCCTGTCAATGATCCAGCAGTAGCAGCATTTGCAAATGCTGCAGTTGAACATATTCCTTTAAATAACAGTCAAGTTATAAATGTGAATGCTGCATATCTACCTGTTAACGCTCAACCTGCTGAAGTAGCAGCTGCAAACAATGAGCAGTTAGTTACTGTTTTTAATATAAGTGACAACAGAGTCCAATATCAGAACTTTCCACAAGAAGTAAGCAATGCATTCTATTAAATTTGTTATGATGATAAAAATTAATTTTGTTGTAATTATTATTATTTTATTTATTGACTATATAAAGATTGAGCTTGTTGCTTTATGATTTTAAGTTTGTTTTAGTAATAAAATAAATTATAACTTTAAAATTGTTTACCTATAAAATGCTGTTTTCTCATAATTTCATGTCAATATTATACAAAACTATTTAGGAACATGACTTTGGTTTATAAGGTTTTAATGAAAACAAAATATTTTATATTTCTTCAAGATAATGTAGTTAAAAGAGACGAGTTTGGGACTTTTTCAGTAATGCCATATTCTTGGTATTTATATTTCACTATTCTATTTTGCATGAACTTAATTAAATGTGTTTGATGTTGAAAATGTAATCATATTTTCTTTGTACATTTATTCCAAGTCTTGTTGTTTCATATCTTCAGTGTTTAGTGACATTAAATCAGGTGTATGAAATCTGTCACTCTAAGAAATTTAATATTAATTGGCTTTTAATATAAATTAATATGAATTATCAAAGAATGTCAAATTTTTCATAAAACAAAGTCTTTCCTGGATATTGTAATATAACTGGTGGTACAATTTTACATACTTTCACTAACATCAATATCTTCATTACCTCTTGTGTTCACTTAAAGTTAGAGTTCATTCTCTTATACAAACTTACGTAAATTATCTTTCTCTTTTTCCAGTCACTCTATTAGTTTTCCCATATCTGTAATACATATCAATTTCAGAATTCTAATCTGATATTTTTTTAAGTAATTCAATTACTAAGTTTATATATCTATATATATATATAATGAAAAACAGGGTTAACTGAGGTAAATAGCTTTTAAAATATACTTTTGGCATTAAATTATATTATAAGAGTAGTTTATGTTTATTATTCTCGATCATTTTGTGTATCTCATCTGTAATACCTGAAAAATTTATTAAAATAGGACAGTGTATGAAATATGCTTTAATATTTCATAATCAAAATTGAATATTATATAAGTAATATCTTATGTATTTTTAACCCCTTAACTGACGAATTAAATGGAATTTGATGCGACAAAAAAAAACTATTTAATTTCGCTTAATTGAACTACACCATCAATTTACACCATCATCCCCACTTTCATATAATGCATCCGGCTTATACATGTTACGGGGATTATTTATAATCTTTACTAAACTCAAATATTGGCTAGTATAACATTCACCGTGCGAGACTTCTGCTAAACTGAACTCTTACTTTCAGTGTGCTTTTTTAAATGAGAATCGTCGAACGAGTGAAGCAACTATGTAATCTAATTGTAACTTGCACGGCGTCCGCCGAAAGAAGCGCTTGACGAGTCTGACTCGTCAAAGTCTGTGATGGCCCAGGAAATCAATGACGAGTCAGACTCGTCAAAGTCAGTCAAGGGGTTAACAAAATTACAGGATTAATTTCCAATACTCTAGGATATTAAATTTTTAAAGAAGGTTTTATAGTAGCTAAATAAGCAAGATATAAGTGAATTTTTTTAACTGAATGATATGCATACATATTCACAAAAATTCTGCATTTAAATATTTTTTATTCAAAGTAATTTCAATAAAAACATTTCATGATTAGAAAATTAAAAATTCTTTCCTAGTTAAAACAAAACAAATTACTTCTAATTCATTAAAATAAACTAGTAATATTCCTGTTTAAATTATTACAATGCTAATAAAGTTAATGCAAATTATTCAAACCTACTGAATAACTTTTATGTGCACATATCCTGATGTAATAATGAGGAGACCTTTCTGATTTTTGAAGATATTATATTTATAAAGAATTGACCATTTTTTGACACATTTTCATACATGAACTTCTTTCCTGGGTGTACTTAAAAACGATATTTTTAAAGAAATCAAAATGTGCTTGTTACATTCATAGTTTTTATTTTATATTTATATATAAACACCACTGTATTATACGATATCATATATAAACTCAGATTACATTTAATTAGTGACATTCTATTAATAGTTATTTTACATGCATTTTTTTTAATTCAATACAGCAAACTTTTCAAATTTGTGATATTATTTGTTGCACAGGAATAGATTTGATAAAATTTATCAACAATACTATAAATTTATGATAAAATGCTTTAATTGAACACCTTATTCTTCAGATTTTGGTTTTAAGTTTTTAATGTAGTAAACAGTGATGAATATTTCCCAGCAAATATGAAATAATGTCATTCCTTTACATCTAGTTGATCTGGATTCAGATACAATAAATTTTGTATTAATCATTGTTGTGCTTCTAGTTACATTCAAATCTACATGATCGATATGTTTTATTAATTAATCAACTCCCTATGCTTGTCAACATTTTTATAATGTGTTTTCTATGAATTTGTTAGGAACATTATTATTATATACTCTGTGTGTGAAATTTTAGTTCTTTCTGCTTTGGGTGTGTGTTTCAATAAATGACAAGTATAATTTTTAAAATATTTAAGTAAAGATCAATATACCCTATCACTCAAAATTCCTGTGCCCCACCAATTTCTTAACATAAATTTCTCTCTCTCTCTTTTTTTTTCCTTCCTTATTAAACACATCAGATTCAATTATCCTAAATTTGATCCCATACCTAGAACATAGAACATATCTTCTATTGATTTAGGGTTATTTATCATTGATTTTATTTAATTTTTATTTTTTGTATTTCATAAAACTAATACTTTTAAGTTAAAAGCTGATGTAATCCTGCTCATGTGAACAAGCAAAGTAATATTTGATGAAGTCAAAAATAAATTTCTTTTATTTGCAAACATTTTAAAATTTAAACAATTGAGAAAAATTGATGTTTTTTCCCTTTTAAGAATACAATCATTTTTTAATAGCTTTCTTGGAAAAGCATTTTATTTTTATTTCATTTATTATTATATAGAGTTGTCTATGCTTAGTGCAATAAATTCTGAGTAATCATATCTAAAATGTTAGTTTCATCAACTCACAAAGTTTTCTTTCTTTGATTAAATCCTTCTTTAGAGTAAGCAAAGAACTTTTTAGTTTTTTATTGATTGATGAAATTCATGAATGTATCATGCTGTTAGATTATAATCTTTACAAGGTAACTAAGTAGTTTGTATTACTAGATAGAAGTATACTATTATTTCAAAGCCCCTTGATATACATATAAAAATTGATAATTATTTATATGTATGCCCTGTTTCTAATGCTGTCAGGTTTTTTTACATATATTTTTTAAAATATCAATTTGTAATTTGTTTATTAAATATATATTAGATAATATTGTACATTTAGCAGTTTTTCATTTGTAAAAATTTGTTTTCTCTTTATAAATTTTTTTTTAAATCATGTATACAGATTATAAGTACTGATGCCTAAAATAAGTACTCAAACCTCTCCCTAAAACCATCTAAATTTCTTTCAAATTATAGTCATGTCAGTTTAGTTTTTTTGTAACTTAAGTATTTAATAATTTACAATTGTTTTCGGTGTATCATTATAATATTTAATTCCCTCTTAAAAAATGTTATTAATATAATGTGTGGATTTTAGTTTAATAAAAGAAATGTACACTTTGTAAAATTCTTATGCATGTTCTTAGAACCTCCTAATACATTTATCTGCTTGTAATTATTATTTACAAATGCCAATTTGCAAAGCATATCAAGATATTTTTACTTAGTGGACAATGCTTCTTAGTTTGACTTATTATTTTAACCATTGCAATGTTCTTTTTAACATACAAGTAATCTATCAATATTGTTTTATACATTTAAAAAATTGGGTCTTGAGAAACAGTTTGTAAGTATTCTTTAATTATTTCAATCAGACTTGCAATCAGAATACTAATTCAATCAGGTAAGTCAAGTCTAATATTCTCAAATATATATATATATATATATATATATATATATATATATATATATATATATATATATATTATTTGAGATATATATAATCTATTTTAGGTATATTGTGCTGAGTATAATATTAGGAACAAAAAGGAAGTATTATTTTTAAATAGCATACTATAATTTTAGAATCTTCTGACCTCTCTTAAAAAACAGTACAACATTAATACAGAAAAACTTAAATAAGGATTCATTAAAAAATTTCATCTCTGTCTTTCAGTTCATAAAGGTTTAGTTCCATAATGTGTTATTAAATAGGTTTTCCATATCGTTGGAATGAAAGTGCTGCAAAATATAATATTTAGTTCATTTTTAAAATATGTGAGTTCCATGTTTTAAATTACTTATAATGTAATAAAATTATTATTGAAATGTAACTATGATTATATAAATATCATATGAAAAAACTTGAGCATGCATTTTTGCTATCATTTGTAAATGATATTAATAGCTCTAAAAACTTGGAAAATGATTGATATGTGATATGTATATATTGTATATAAATTTAAAATAAGTTTCAATCCATCCATTTTTTAATAAGCTTCAATCCATGTTTTTAGGATGAAAAAACATTTTGTTAAATTCATTCCATTCTAAATGTTGAAAATCTCAGTTTTTTTATGAAATAAAAATTAAGATTTCTGTTATTCTTCTTATTTTGATGTTCTAATCTGAATTTTACTCTTGCTATTTTTGTAATATTCATCTCTTTAACCTTAAATCCTAAAGGCAGTTTTGTAAAGCTGAAGTATGATTGTGATTCTATTAAAGAAATCAACTACCAAAACATTTGTATTAGAAATAGGGCTCTAATAAATGTTCAGCTTGCCTCTGTACCATGTCATTCATCCAGAAGTATTAAATGAATTAGTTAAATAGCTCAAAATTTATTGCTCGTTTCCTTTAATGGCCAATAGTATTTGGTAAAATAGTCCTGTTATATATTCTTGCAGTTGGCTGATTAAATTGTTTATATCTGTATTTGTTAAATGGAACCAAAAAAAAAAAAAAAGTAATTTTCATGCATCCTATAGAAATTCATGCTTACTAAACTGAGCCGTTTGCTCATTTTTACTTTTACAATTATTATTTAAAATAGGAAATACTCTACATAAAAATGTGCATTATCTTTTTATCTCCCATACTAAAGGCAATAGTGTGATGGCAATGACTTACATGCACTGTTGAGCTTATTTACACAGTATTTAGTTATTATAGCAGGGTTCCTACCTCCTGGAAACCGAGCTGGCAGCCGAATGGTTAGCGCTCTTGCCTTCGGTTCAACAGTTCGTGGGTTCAAATCCCACCTTGGGCATGGATGTTTGTAGTGGTTCGAAATCCACTTTAAACCGTAGGTCCCGGTCTAATTAGCCCTCGTGTGCAAAAAATGACCGTTGAGCGACAAACAAACCAAACCTACCTCCTGGAAACTCTTTAAATTCCAAAAACATTTTAAGGACCCTTGAAACTCCTGGAATATTGGCTTGACTCCTTGAAAATCATGAATTACTTCTGGAATTTTTTCTCACATTAATGCATTTATTTTTTTTCTAGAAAATCTTATTTTTTTTGAATTTTTGGTTTTAATATTTTAAAATTTTCAATTAAATTGTCAAAAAACTTAATTTAGTATTAGGTTTTAATATTGCCACTAGATGGCAGCATGATCGATATTCAATTTTTTGCATTTTTAACTGTTGATTTGTATTAACAGTTTCAAGATCTAGTTCAGCTAAAATAATTTCGTGATAATTCGGTTTTAGTATTTAAATTTAATAGAAGTGAAGTAATCACCAAACAAAAATCAATATGTTGCACAATTAAGGCAGACGATTTTGATTCTTTTTCTGTTTGCTGCTGTTTTCTTTATATTGTATAAAATTCTTTGAGATAAAACATACTTTCCATGTCTCCCTTGATGAAAATTGCGTATAATTTAATTGAATCAAGGTAAATTTGTTTATTAATGAAATAAAGACTGAAATAAATTATTTAATATGCCTGGTGGAAAGTGTCTTTTCAATGACCAGCAGACTCTGGAAAAGCCACACAAAGATTGGCTTTTGCATGGTTCAGAAAAAACGTGTGCTCATTGTCTGTTTTGCGAGAAAGACTTCTGGGTTTCAGATATGAACTAATAGGGTGTCAAATCTCTTATGAAGGGGAAAAAAACATGTTTATTTATTAATGCAGGCTTTATCTGCTAAAATATCTACTCATATAAAAATGTTTTCACTACTGTTGTTCCTGTTAAGGAATGTGAATGTAAAGTATTTTCTGAAATTTTTTATTTATTTGTTTTTTTCAAAAGAAATTTTAAAGGCAAAATTCTATGGGTCCTAAAAGTTTTAAACATTTGGTTCAGCTACAATTTATGTAGCAATATAAATTCTCTCTTTCAAACAATATTTCCAGACAGTGCCTATGCAAAGCAATTCTATATCATCTCATCCTGTTGTGCAAAAAAAAATGTGTTTGGAGTTTTTGGAATTGCACCTTATTTTTCCAACTTATTGTAAGAAAAAGTTAAGAAGATTTCTAATTATGTGCTTCTTTTTGATGGAAAATTAAATAATCATCTGCAGACAAAACAATTGGACTGCCATGTAAGATTTGGGGATAATGATACTGTTAAAACATTTTATTGTTCATCTGATTTTTTAGGTCATTCAACTGGAGATATTTTGTTTGAAAAAGTGAATGAGAAGTGCTTAGAATTAGGAACAACTGGATTGCTTCAGTTGTCAATCTGATCTTCAGATGGCCCAAAGTGAACTGGTCTTTTTTGATTAAAATGGCTGATTTAAAAAAAAAAAATGAGCATCATTCAAATATAGTAAATGTCAGAAGCTGCAGCCTATACATTCTACACAATGCTAACAGCCATGGATTTTCCTCATTTCCAAAAATTGAGGTAACAGCAAGTGCAGTTTACAGACTATTAAAGGACTCACCAGCTCTTAGGGAAGACTTTGATAGCCTTGATCCCGGTGTAAAATTTCCTTTAAAGTTTTGCAAACATCAATAATTAGAAAATATAAGTGTTTTCAACAGATTGCTTGAAATGTTACTGTATCTTAAAGCATATGTGTCATTTGTTCAAAACAAAAAAATTCCTAATCTTGTATCAAAACTTTTGATATTGTGCTGAAGTGTACAAAAGTATGCTGAAGTGTACAAAGATGTACTTTTTTCTGCCAAATGCAATTTTTTTATTTATTGCTCAGGAAATAGAATCTTTTCCGACACTTTATCAAATTGATAAACCAATGTTGCCATTTATTAGCTGTAAATTCATTTTAGGCTTTTTAAATAATCATTAATAATTTTAACTCAGTAAAAAAAAATAGTCTCATTAATGTTAGCAATTATTTATTTTTGTTATTAACGGAAATATTTGAAAAATATTGTATGTACATAGAATGTTTTTCAAATATTTCCGTTAATAATAAAAGTAAATAAGATCAATTTTTAAAATAAAATAGAAAATTATTTAACATGAATGTTGAATAACTCCTGGAAATTTTTGATTTGACTCCTGGAAAACTGCTAGAAATTGATTCTTGGAAATGTGTACGAACCATGTTATAGATACAGTGATTTCAATCAAGAATATTAATGAAGCCATCTAAAAAGTCACTAAAAAATTACAAGTGCAGTTATTGCAAAATAACCTTTGTGAGCCTTACCTGCACTGCATAACGAATAATAACTGTACAGAATAAGTAAATAAAGAAAATAGTGAATCTTATGGGTTTTAAACTATTATTTACTTGCATTTTTTTTATTTTAAAAGTCAGGAGAAATGTATAAAGTGATGCATTATATATTCTACTTATTTAACCTTCATCATTTGAAATTTTTTTATTAGTGTTTCCAGCTTTGATTCTTATAATTTTCCTTTTATCTTTGGTTTTCTTTTCAACTTTATTTTCTTATAATTATTTAGAATTTGATTTTTCAGTGCAAAAGCTGCAGCTTTTATGCTGAATCATTTGGTTTTCAATTTTTTTTCCAGCATTGAGTAGGCATATGAGTATACAACCGTTATTGCATTAATTCTCAAGTTATAATTTTAATTTTCAATGTAATTTTCTTTCTTTCTTTTTTTTAAAAAAATCAAATCTGCATGTTCTAGTTACTTTATCTAAACTAAAGAATTAAGTAATTGATTCCTCTTTGATTCAATATATATATATATATATATATTGTCTATTTTAGATCTCCAGAGAAAATGTGATAGACTTTTTAATATTTCCATAATGGAGGCCAATAGGATATTGCTTTAAATTTACAGTCATTATACACAATTGTTTATTGATTTGCTAACTTGCCTTTTTTTTTTTTTTTTTTTTTTTTGTATTAGTAGTAGTAGTAAATTTTTTGGCACATGTCGTGTATGTATATATATCTCTGCGTACACTGCTGCCGCATTTTTTATTGAGAGTGGAGATTATCATCCTATGAAGAATCCTAGATCAGCCTAAATTATCATCCTAGAATCACTTAATTGCTGAGGATCATACTAAATGGTATATAGGTTACAACACCTTCCTATGATTATTTTTCAAGAGAATGAACATATACTTATTCATTTACATCATGTACCATTTGTCAGAAAATTTATTTGTTATTGTCACATCCAGTTTGCACTGATACAGTGTGGTGATTGGAACAGCACAGCAATCATTCTTCATTTTCTCTGACAATGCAACTTAAAGAAAGTCAGGGACTCTGATGTGCCCAACAAAAATTTGAATGCACAATGTCTTTTCAGACAAGTCCCAGTTATGCATGCAGCAATTTGTATAGCCATTTACGTTTGGAAGCTGTGAAGAAAGACTCCTTACCTAATATGATGGTATTGGCAGCAATTAATTAAAGAAATGCATTCTCTAGTACTAATACCCATTTGAATTACTATCTAGTTCAGATGGATAGTAATTCAAATGGATATTAGTGCTTTTCTAACATCATACACTAGTAGTTGAGTTTTACCTTCTAAGCTTGTGAATTCTCATCTTTCAATAAAAATTAGATTATATTGCACATTTTGTTCTAACCTTCCTCATCATTAAAGATATTTGATTGCCTTTGAATGGACAATCTTCAGGCATCACACCAGTCAAGAATCCATGACCAGTCTAGTCATGGCTTCTTGAGAGATTAACCCACCAACCCTCTTTTGCCACTATAATTGATGATGCTTGACATAGATTACAAGCAATATCAAATGAGTTTTTCTGTTATCTAAGCTCAGTTTGACTCCATGCTTAATTAGGTTAAGATGTTTTAGCTGTCAAGGAAAGGAACTATTTTGACAAACTTTTGCACCACTGTGAAACTCAAAACTTATTGCAAATTTTATTTTTTCTATATGTCATACTATTCATACAGTAAATATCTTCATTTCCTTTCTTTCATAGTTTTCCAGTTTTAATGGCTAGTAATGTGCACACAGTGAAACCAGCCTATAACAACAATACAGATTGATTAATATTTATAAGCTTAGGAAACACCATTATTGACATTTTGGTCTATTTCTCCTCTATTTGATTGATCTTAGAAATATTTGTATTTTTATTGCCTCAAAATACTGATAGTAATTTAAGTAAAATTTCATAAACTATTTTACCTTAAATAGAATTGAATTTTTGAAAAAAGTTTACATAAAATATATTTATAATAAATGATTTATGAAAATATTTATCACGAGCAACTGGAAATGTAATATTATAGAAAGGAAAAATTTGTGCAGGAAAAATTTGTCAAGTTTGCTTACTTAGCATTTAACAATTAAACAAATGCAGATGCAACAGATGACATTTGTATTGTGAGTATCTAAATTTTGTGTGCTTGAGTCCATATTAGGATCTCAAATGAACATCAAAATCATGATAACATTGAGTCAAAGAACTTTAGAAAAACATGGTCAATAAGATTTACAAGTTCTAAAGTTTACTTAACTGTTCTCCTAATTGAAATCATACATCAGTTGATACAATCAACTCTATTAAAATAGTGTTTATATTATTTGAAAGACTATCTTGTTTGATAAACATCAGTTATGTCATATATATAAAAGTTTTTAGTCCCTTCATTAATAAAAATTTGATTTTCTTTCCTTAAAAATTTGAGAAATTTATGGCTCAGCTTGTGCCAAAATGTATTTGCAAATTACGTGTGTTAATATAGTTTTTTAGAAAATATTTTATCAGCTTGTTTTTCAATAATGCAAATGATTTTTTTAACCTTATTAAAAAGATGCTATTCTGTAACATTAAATATAATGCACATTTTCAGCTCTTTTTTAATACTTTTTTTTTTAAATTTAATTTAAATATGTTAATAAAATTATCTTACTTGAAAGTTTTAATTTTGCAAATTTTTTTTTCCAAGCAATATTTTTTAACATAAACTTACAAACTCTATGTTTACAAAAAACATTTAACGTTGTTCAATCATGTATATTTTGTATAGTAATGAATTGCATTGAAGGGCTTATCTTTTGCAGTAAAATTATTTTAAATATTGTTATAATTCAGTTTTGCATATTATTTTTAAAAAAAGAAAGTAAAAATTTGTTAATTCACTTAAAAATACAAATGAGTTAGAATCAGATATGTATTTTGATCTTGATGTTTATTTTTTTTTTTTAAGGACACTTCCTTTATTGATTTGTTGAGTGAAAACTTTTATAGTTTTGTGTGGATTTATGATTATTATTTCCTGAGCAAGCAAGTTTTCATTGACTCATAATTCATTTCATTTAAAGCAACACAAAAATGAACAGTTTATGATGGAAAGTTATGAAAACATTTGAAAGATTTCCATGCCAGAATAAAAGATCATTCAATCTAATAAGTTATGGACAGTTTTTAAGAAATTTGCAATAAACTTCAATATTATCTAAGTAATTTTTAGTATCTTTTTAAAATACTTGATTTCTTGCTGAAGATCTTTGGATAAAAATATTGGTAACATTTAAGATTAGTTTTAAGTGTTTAAAAACATTATGATGCAATTTAAATTCAGTTTTCTATCAATATACTAATATACAGATAATAATACTATTAAGCTTTGAAAATTTGTCAATAGTATAGTTTTACTTTTATATTATTACACAAAATATATGCATTTAGAAATATATGATAATTTTATAGTTAGTTAAATAGTCTATGTGTATTAAATTCAAATAGTAATACAAATTGGAAAATTTTTAAAGTTAATAATAAATAAAATAATTGTTTTAAATTTAATAAATGTAAAATTACATTAAGTAGAAATGGTCTTTTTAAACAAAGATTTGTCTATTCACAGTCACTAATTTTAATCACAAAAATGGAGACTTCCGAAAAGTTTCCCTGTGCATTTCAATTTATTTATAATAAATTTTGCCCAATTAAACAACTGAATATAAATACTTTTATTCTTATAAAATATTTAATGTTAAGTAAAAGCAAACCAATGTTTGATGGCTTTAAAAACAGTCTTTTAAAGCTTTCCGAATTACCTCAATTTCTTTTCTTGGACTTGTTTATATTATCAAAAATTGTAAGTGAAAATAATTCACTATTGTTTTCTCTTAGTTGAAATTTCAAATCTATTTTCAGAAGGTCAGTAATCCAGTTTAATCATAATATTAAAACTTTGGGAAGTTGTAATGGTAAGCTTTTCTTTTTTTATCAAATTTAATTTTCTGTTTATTTCCTGAAAAATTTTTAGTCTTTATTTTGCTAAGTATTTGTACCATTAAAAGTATAAAGTTAAATTTTGTTTTAATATCCTCTTAGAAATTTATTGTTTTATTTATTTTTACTTGAAAATTAAAAACAATCACCAAAGTGAGATTATTTTTTGTTAGTCATAATATATTATTTGAAAATTGATTTCTAAAAAGTATTCCAACTTAGTTGTACATTAACATGACTCTGGTATTAACTATAAAAATAAACTAAAATGCAAGAATATTTTAAAAATAAAAATCCCTAGTAATATTTTGCACTTTTAACAATTTTTAAATACTAACTCTTTTCTGAATTTTTTGTTAAAAATTAAAAACGCTTATTTTTTTAAACTTTTTTTCTGTCACTTTATTTTTATATTTATAATAAGAGTGTGCTAAAATATTCATACTAAAAAAAGCAACTGAAGAGACAAATCTTTCAAATAGTAGTTGTGTTAGATTAGTGCCATTTTTATGATTTTAATTATATTACCATATTTTATTAATATTTATTGGACAATATTTATGTTTTCTTATAATTATATTTCAAATTAAAAAAATGTAATGTTTGTAAATAAGCGTTTTAATAATTTTATTATTTACATTTTCCTTTTTTTATAATAAATTAAAACAATATCTAGATCTTAATATGAATTTATTTTTTGACAAAAATATCCAATCATGTAACTTGAATTTCATTCATGTTGATTAATGTTAATTTATGCAAAATGCATCTCGTTTAAATATCAGTTTATATTCTATATGTTTTCATTATTAGGTAAATTGCAGTTTATTCTTTTATTGATTAATAATAATTGAAAACTTTCCTCATATCTGCACTTGTGAAAAAATTATATACATACAAATATATACCTTGCATATCTAAAACTGTGCCAAATTATGTTAATAGGTGAGTTTTAAAACATATGAAATAAAATGTTCAATTTGTTGAAAATTCTATTAAATTATGTTTAAATTTTTATTATACTTGCTTTAAAATTTCATGAGTTTAAATCTTAATAAAATGTTCTCTATACTTTTCTCATCTTCTTTTATCTGCCCAATTTGATTCATTTTAACTTATTCTTTTAATTAAGCATTATCATGTTAGTTATTTCTGTGAAGAATTATGTCCTCAATTGGGAATTAACACCATATAAATTAAAAATACAGCTTTTAATATATTTATTTCAATGAAGATATAAGTTAATTGCCCTGTATTTCCCTCACATTTTGAAAATGATTAAAATTTGCAAAATGTCTTTTAAAAAAATGATTGACAATAATATACAATTACTTTATTCTTTAGCCATCTCATACTTATGAGAAAATATACTAGCATACACAAAAAATCAAATTTATAATTGAATGTGCATTAGTGTTATTTTAAATTTACAATTTCTCATTTTCAAATTGTTATTTGATAGCTATTGTTTTGTCAGCAATTATTATAAACTATTGTAAGGCATACATTATAACAAAGGAGTACTAATATGCCTTTAAAATTCACATTTTTTTTCTAAGAAAGTACACATTGTAAAAATTAATTTCATATTAAAAAATTATTTTTCAATTGATTTTATGAAGGAAAATAATTTATGTGTATAGATATCTCAAACAGGAAATAAATTTAATCAGGTTTTTTTGTAAAAATAGTAAGAATTTTTGATTTTGTATAAGGGATACCTGAAAATGAATGAATAGTTAATGAAAGATACAAAATATTAATTTATTATGTATATAGTATTACACTAAACACTTAAATTTATTTACTTTTTAATGTTTCTTTTTATGTTAAAAATTGTTAAACTTTTAAAAGTATGTGATAACTTATTTTCTATGATTGCTCTCTCTTGTGTCTGAATCTATATTTGTTTATTTTTAAAGCATATGTATGTTAGTGTTGGTGTTATCAATGGTTATATATTTAATAATGTTTCTTATAAGCTTGAGCTGATTAATATTTTTCATATTATGTGTGTAATACATTTTAAAATATTTCTTTATTAATCATATGGTGCTCAAAAGAACATATTTATAATATGCTTAAAACATAAGCATATATTAAATTTTAATTAAAATCATCACATTCTAAGATTTTAGGTTTATTTTTCATAAATTCTTTGAAATTTAGCATTATAAAAAGATGTGAATCATATCTTGTGCCAGATTAATTTTGAATCTTATTTTCTGTATGAACATTTGTTATGATTTTATTTCCTAATATTATTTTATGTTGTTTTTTTAATACTTCTGGTGTTATTATAATAGAAATATTATAATGCAAATAGCAAATTAACAATTAAAAATACTAAAAAGCATTTGTCTCATTATAACACTCTGTATCATTAAATATTTTATCATATTATAGTAAAGGGATTAAAATAACTTGATAAAATACTACATTTGTGCAGTTGTTCATTCATAAATGAAATGAACATTTCTAAATGCATCAAAAATATATTTTGCAATAAATATCATAAATCTTGATTATGATCAGGGTTTTTGTATGAAAGACATTAATAGATCAGAAGAAATTTTAAAGCATTGCCATTTTACTGTGTCATTTATTATATAATTTTGCACACCTTTTTTTAATAATCTTAAAGTTTGTAGGTGAAATTATTTTTTCATTATTATATTAATTTGTATTTTTATGCATACATACATTATTTTTGAAAATTTATTGTATTTCTTATATTTTTAATCAAACAAATGCACCCATTTGATCACACTTATATTTCACTTTTTAAAAAATGTGTGTAGTTTGAAAAAGGATTATAGTGAAAATTTTCATTCATTATGTAAAACCCTAAAAGAAGTCTTTTTTAAATTAATTGCTTAATTAAATTGTTCAGTTAAGATTTTTCCTTCAATATTTAATCTGAAATACGTGGTTGTGTTTTATATTATCGCCTGCAAATGTGATTTTTAAAATATACAAAAATAATTGGATTTCTATTGAAATAATTAAAAAATAAATTTCATTTTCTGGATATGTATAAATTTTTCTCTGTAGTTTTATACAAGGCTTGCTATTATTGTTATGTCATACATAAAACAATTCTCTACAAAGATTGAAATAGACTTTAAAATGACACCAATATGTTATTTAATATATATTATGTACACAATAAATGTAACTTTTTCCTTTGGTAATTTAAAAAAATGAATTCTTTTAATCAATTAGTAATTTCTGTTGTATGAAATGAAAAGAAATATCCTGAGTGGTAGGAGTTTTATATCGCTATTGATGATAAAATCATCAATAACGGCATAAAACTCCTACCAATGATCATGAAAAGTAAAGTTTAAATTATATCATAGTATTTGGCAATGTTTTGGATGATTGCAAAAGCTACTATATATATATATTTAATCTCTACCTCATATAATAATATATATGTGTGTGTGTGTGCTTGTTTATATATTTATGTATAAACATACGAGGGTTACTCTAAAATTTTTTAGATACGCGCAAACGAGAATTTACAAAATAAAAATAACGGTTTCTAATGTTAAAATACAAAGTATTTTAACACAGAAGACTAATTTTTACTAACTTACTTCAGCTTGTTTAGCGTAGAATAAATTTTAATTAGAAGAGAAAATGGAGTTGACACCAGAACATTTTCGCGCTATGATTTTCTACGATTTTAAAGAAGGATTAAATCAAGAATGCGCTCAACCGTTGCAATTAGCATTTGGTGATGAATCTCCACCTCGTGCTACTGTATTGAGATGGTTTAGAAAATTTAGAAGAGGTCGCAATTTTCTTCAGAATGAAGAACACACAGGAAGGCCGCAGTCAGCAGTAATCTCGAATAATGTGTCTCGAATAATGTAAATAATCCTGGATAATGTGTCTGCCATATGAAAAATGTTAATGGATGTTAATTGCTGTACATCTCAAATGATACAGAAGGAACTTAACATTGGATCCGCAGCCATACACAAAATCATTCATGAAGAATTACATATGAAAAAAGTAGTTTGCCATTGGGTTCCCCATAATCTAACCGAGCACCAAAAGGAGAAGCGTGTCAGAATCAGTAAAGAAACTCTTAAATTGCTAAATGATGGTGGCCACTGCATCATTTCTAAAATTGTAACAGGTGATGGAACGTACATACCGTTTTTTGACGTTCCAACGTATCAAGAAAGCTTGAGGCATGAAATGAATGGCTTGAGCATTTAATTTGTGGAAAATTCGTCTATAGAAGTACATTGATGCTGGAGGAGACTACTTTGAACACACCTAAAGTTTTGTTAGTATAACTTTAAAAACCTAGTTGTATCTCAAAAATTTCAGAGTGACTCTACATGTATGATAAAAATTAAGTGTGAGAAATCTTAAAGTTCAAGAAAATACAAATATAAAATGAACTGTTTTTGTCTTTTTTTATAAGAATCACTAGAAGCATGACTTTTTGGGAAATGACTCATCTCTTTTCTCTATGGTATAAATCAATGCATTGATAGTACTTTATATGCTATAAACATATTCATCCTCTAATAATTTCAGCTTCTTTTCTATAATAGTCTCGAATGGAGGGTTTTCTAAATATGAAGGAACTATGCTGCACTTATCTTAAACCTCTATGAAGGAAAGGATGATAAAATCCTAATGGATTTCATGTGAAATTGGAAATAAATTATTCATAGATCTATCCAAGTTTTGGATTATATATCTGTCGAATGAAAAGTTGAAGTATATTTGAGTTTTTATAAAATTTTAAACATGTTTTGATATAGGTTACTAAGGAATTTAAGAGATAACATTTTATTCGCTATTTATTTTATTATCATCAAAACACTCATCCTAATGTAATTAGATCATTTCTTCAATACATCCCCTTTTTTACAAAAAGAGTTCAAATCAACACATTAATTTTCCTTATATTTAAGTATGTGTGTGTGTCAAAAAGTCTAAATCAATCTTGTCAAAGATCTGGTCCCAGGTCTGTAATCCCAATGTGTCACGGAAAGAAGAATCATGTTTTTAGAGCATTTATACTCCACTCAGTTCCTCTAAAGAAGCTTTAAAATGCACATACAACAATTATAAGTAATTTCAAGGGAGTGTGTGCCTAGACAAGCAAAATACAGTATTGTTATCTCTTAGCATCAAGCAGAAATACTTTTTTTTTTTTTTTTGTTAAAAACTACTATAGAATTTTTCACATGCTTCGAATCTAGACTTTTTTATCAATATAAAAGGAGTGCATTGGTGCTACATTAGTTGGTTGAGTCAAGTAATTGAAGCAATACAATCGGAGAAGGATCTAAGCTGTACTGCGAAATAATGATTGTGAAGATATTGTGCATTTGTTTGTGTCATGCACATGTGATATCCATAAATATTGTGTCAAGTTCCATAATTGTTACGATTTTAGCATAATGTCACAGAACTGTAAAATTGATAGTGAGTGCATAGTTTTTCAGTCTGAATTGGAAATTGCATATTTTTTCATAGAATGAAAAGGTGAACCACTGTGTTTGATCTGCAATCAAACAGTTGATGATTGTAAGAGTTTAACTTGAAGGGGCACTATGATATGAATTAGAAATCAATGTTTGATTGTTACACTGAAAAAATAAGAAGACTCATTGCCTTTAAAATCTAAACTTCAATAATCAATGTTTACATTTACTAAAGTTAATATTGAGAGCAAAGAGGCCCTGAATTCAAATTTTATTATTGCATACCTGCCAACTTTTGGAAAGGTACTTCAGTAAAACTTTCCAGGTGTTAAAATTGCATATCTTTCTGATATATATTTTCATAATTTAATTAAGATAATTATTTGAATATTAATTTTATATTAATTAAAAATAAATTATTAACTTATGAAAATGCTGATGCTAAGAATTTCATTCATCTACAGATTTAAAAATAAATATCCATAGGTTCTAGAATGCATTCTTAATACACTGCCACTTGTGCTTTCTTATTATTAAAATAATATTTACAAAGAACTATTTTGCATCCCACAATGAGACTAAATTGCGCTCTGTTGAAATATTTTTTTCATAACAATCTATCTGAGCAGAATTCTGCTACGCACAATCGTTTTTAAATCAATTAAAGTTAATAATTAGAAACACATTAACAATTAATAAAATAAAAATTCTGGGTTAAAGATTTAAAAAATCCATACAAAATTTTCTTGATTAAATTCATTTCTTTAATATTTTATTTACTGGGAGAGTTCAAAGACATAACAATGGCTTTTTCAATCTTTTCTAAGAAACACTTACTGAACTCTTGCTCATAACAAAATTCATCACTTAAAGATTTCACAATAAGCAAATTTTCTAAATTATTATTAGATAGTGAGTTTCTAAATTCATTTCAATTTTTTTTCATTAAACTAAAAATTCTTTCACACTCTGCATTGCTATGGGGTATCATCAATAAAGATAACAGGAATTTAGATATTCTATAATATTTGTCACTTTTATCTACACTCTTAATTTCACCAATTTGAAACCACATAAAATCAATCTTTTCATTTTTCAACTTAGATAAATCTTCAGTTTGCAATGAAGAAAACTGATGTTTTAGTTCATACATAGCCACATCCTCAGATTCACCATCATTAATTGGCAGCTAAAATGGAAACTTTTGAACAAAGTACCTTACACTTGAAAACTTGGCCTCATCTAATTTATCTAAATCTGGAAACTGCAAATGATCCAAAAAATCTTGTTTCATTAAAAATTTGTTTAAAATATAATCACAAATAGTTGTGAAATATTTCTGAACATAAAAAAATGTTTTATTTATTATTCATCGGATAATATTGCAACAACATTAGATGTACTATTTCCAATACGTCAATCCCAAGATTCTTTTTGATTACCAGAAGAATGATAATCCACTTCAAACAAAGATATGTTCAAATTATGGATGAATTAACAAACTTAGTTCATAGTTCTTTGAACAAAGCTATATATAATATCTTAAGTTTATGAATTTGTGGATGACTGGACTGTAATAAAATATTATACTTTTCAAATATCTTTCAAGTGTAAAGCAAAAGCAGACTATTTGTTTTATTTATAGAAGACGGTAAGATAAGGAAAAAAATTTTCTTGACATATTTTGTGACTTCAATTTATTATCTTTACCAAAAGATTTCTTGGCACAATTCTCTGACTCCATTTCTCATCTTTTTCATTTTAAATTTGGTTTGACACATTGTATATCCACTTCAGAATTTTTTAATCCTATTCTTGGTATGCTGAAAGATGCCAGATTTTCAGAGTAAGTACATTTTTCCACTTTAATTATATCACGAAAATATTTTAAAAGAAGATCCCATTGCATCCCTTGATAAACTGGAAGGGACAATAAGCAGCTTTGAACAGATTTAAGAATGGGATTCATGAATAGACAATTCCTATCATTACTG